>CM073136.1:40122199-40722199 GCA_037039145.1 Fundulus diaphanus
CTGCAATGCCTTCATCAAAGTGAAGGAAAAGGTTGAGGAGAGGGTTCATCATGCACAACTCTGAGTGTGCATGCATGTGTGTGTGTCCGTGCATGTGCGTCTGCGTGTGTGTGTGTGTGCGTGCGTGCGTGTGTGTTTCACCCTGGCACCAATGAGGAAGGCTTATTAAGATCTTTGTTTTCCTTCATGCAGTCAGCCTCATTTATAATCCTAATCAGCTTTATGCAAACAGCGCCATTCTTATAGAAGTTGCTGAAAGCGTCCCAGTGAGGGCAAAATTATTACAAGACAATCACTAAAAGCCAAAGCAAAACAAATAAATGTGATAAAAAGAAATATAAAGAGCAGCAAGGAGGGAAAAGAAAGAAGAGAACATGTTTAACCTTCATCCTTCTTGCTTATAAAATAATATTCTGAGATTGTTACGATACCAAAAGAATTGTGTTGCCTGTCTCAGTGAATGGTTTCTTCAATGAGTTGTTGGGAAAAAAGAGCTGCTGATTAGAAGTAAGACCTTGAATGCAGCTCCAACAGACAGGTAAAGGTTGTTTTGCCACAGTGAAAAGTTGCACCTGAAAAGCTGATCTGATTTAGTCAGTTTATGCCAATCTATAACACTTATATTTCAAATAGTGATAAGTACTGCCAGTAGAGGGGCCCTGAGAGAAATCCCTTTGTAGAATAAGTTAAACTTCCTGCCTTATGATGGAGTGGACCTGTCCAGTGTATACATTGCCTCTAAAGAACCAATTGCTAAAGGTTTTGCAAGGCAAGTTTATTTATATACTGTCGTTCATACACAAGGCAACCCCAAAGAGCTTGAAAGGTGACCAAAGGAAAGACAGAAATAATATAACAATGAACATAAACATAAAAGAAACACATGTAAAAATAAAAATTCAGATATGATAAAACAAAGAATTTCAAACACTTTATAAGTCAGATTGTTCAAAAATGTTTTCAGTCCAGATTTAAAGGAACCAACAGTTTCTCATCACCTCAGGTCTCAGGGGGTTTGTCCCAGAGCTAAGGAGCATAGAGAATGAAATGCAGCCTCACTTTGTTCACTTCCGTTCCTGGAAACTCTGATTATCCATGTCTCTGAAGACCTGAGGGGTCTGCATGGTTCATACTTAAGAAGCAACCCATAAATGTATATTGCCCCTTTTAGTGCTTTACAGACCAGTAGCAGAATTTTAAAGTCTATTCGTTGATGAGCAAGGAGCCAGTGCAGTGATAACTGCAGTGATATGATCCATTTTCCTGTTGTTGTTTTGGACTCTGGCACCAGCATTTTGGATGAGCAGTAGCTGTCTCACTGATCTTTTACAGAGAATTATAAAGAAACTGTTGCAGTAATCCAACCTACTGAAAATAAAGGCCCAAACCAATTTTATTTGCCCTGTTTTGACAGAAAACCCTTAATTCCCGCAATGTTTTCAACATGATATCTAAGCTGATTTTGTACTAGATTTTATACGGCTGTAGGAATATAGATCCATATTACACCAAGGTTCCTCGCATCCTCTGGTCTTGCTGAAGATACCATCTCCCCACAGCCATGGGCAGTATTAAACACATATAAAACATGCATCAATGGATGGATGCTAACCTTCCTATTTGAAACCTAAGCTCAACTGAAACGTTGTTGAAAATGACAATTTATGCCTTTTTAAGTCAAAAACAGTGTCATGATCCTTGGGTGTTTGTGTTTTGATTTTGTTATGTTCCTGGATCGTGCTTTCTCTAGTTACTTTTCCTTCAGTTTCTGTTTAGTTCTTACTTTTGTGGACTGGTTAGTATTAGTCATGTATTAGTTTATTCTTTCTTGTGTATTTGGTTAGATTTTTTTCCCTGTCTGCCACTGCTTTCATTCTCCCTTACTCCTCGTTTACACAGACTCCGTCATCCATGTATTTTATGATCCGTCGCAAATAGAAGCCCTTCTAGTTGATGCAGGGTTTCTACGCATCGCTTGTTTATTTTAAAGGCGTCGATGTTTGAGAGCGACATAAAACGGTAATTGAAATTCCCGTGCGGGAAAAAACATCCCAGTCTAAATAGCTAACACGCTAGCTGCTATTAGCTCGACGCAAACTACGTCCACGGCACACTGCGCTCCTCCTTCAAACCGTATGATGCAACGCTGCCTGCGCTTGACTGCCACTCCACGGTAGCTTCCCAGAGCCTACTACCGCCAGGATTAGTCCATTTTCTGGGGGAAACCATGTGATGCTGAGGTTCCCACCAGCTCCGTGGCGCTGCGGCATGACAGACAGCCCTCCTCCTTCGACCGCAGGAATACAGATCAAGTCTATTTTTGATGGATGATGAAGCAAAAGGCAGGAAGTCAGATACGGGAAGAGTAAAGTGGATTCAGAACATTTCAAAATAAGAGAGGAGACTGTCTGGATGTATGAGGGGATCCTACACACATCCATTGTGGATTGACGTACATCTTATTTTTGCACTGGATGACGGAGGGGACACAGAACATAGTCTGTGTGAAGTCAGCTTCAGTTCCCTCAACCTTAAAGGTAGAGTCTGCGATTTTTTCCGGAAATGTAAGTAAGAAACGCCCAAGTCCGTTTTTTAATAACTGCGCATGCTCAAGACCATCTTACCTTGTTTTTCCGCTCCTCAGGGGTATCGCGTGAAAAAAATCTCCGAAATCCACTCTGGTCTTATTTCTTTCTACTGAGGCCTTCCTCTTCTTCTCATGAACTTATATGCAGTTTACTTCTCACGACTCCCAGCCATTGTCAAAGGATACAGACAGAGCCGCGGAGCTACAATGAATGGCTAACACCGAAGCTAACCGGATACATAATATTAGAAGTGCGCATGCGCAGCCGGCAAGTGGAAACTAACAAGGAACGTGCACGCACACTGGTGTTACGTGAGCGCATCGGAATGATTGGCATGTGGGACAACCAATAGATAAGGTGATTGCCCTGGAACTTGAGGGACAGAGGGGGATGAGAGCAGGCCGAGACAAGAAGGATTCTGATTGGTTCTTTCCATTCAGACCGAATGACAATGATTGGTCAGAGTTTTTACAGGCCTGCAGCTCTCACAGAGATCAAATTTCTTAACCTCCATTTTCTGAATACATAATGTATTGACTACTGTCAGGATGGAAGGACAATTTCACCAACTATAATAAAAAGTGTTTCTGAACAGGATACCAACTATGGCTTTAATTGTTTTTAACTGTTTCCCATACTAATTATCTGATTGCCTTCACCTTCTCTTGATGCTCTTCTCTCATGTCTTCTCCGCTTATAAGTAGGGTTGGGAATTGAAAAGATTTTCACGATTCCGATTCCCTTATCGATTCTGTGAAACGATTCGATTCCTTTTCAATTCTCTTTTCGATTCCAATTTGGGGAAAAAAGGATAACAAACAGTTTGATGATGAGCATCAACTTTGTTTACTTAACTATCACACGACCTTACAAACTAACAAGGTCAAGATGTCCACAGCAAATGTGGAACTGGAGTAACATTTATATTTGGTTAAATAAAAAAAGGAATATAAGAACAAACTTAAATACAGTAGATGAGTTGTTTAGAATACAAGAAAATGTAAGTTTGTTGTGACAGTTGCTTATTAATCTCTCTTTAGATAACCTCAGTCATCTAAATATAATGGAGAAACCATCCGTTTAATGAAAAAGCATTACTGTACAATTTTGGGAAATAAACTCATCTGCCCCTAATTTAAATTAAACGAGCGTCACCGTTCTCTCGGTCCCTGAACTGCGGAGCAACTTCGTAGCATGTTTCGTTACATGCATTGCAATAGCTAGAATCGTGTAAGAATTCCAGCTACCAGTAGTTCTAATTAAACATGCTACCAATGAAGGGCTGGAATAACGATTGGGGTTATTATCCCTTAATAACCCCGAAGAGAGGTAGGAAAGGTTTATTTCCAGAAATGGTATATGATTTACTAGGAACCAGCCAGTGATGTAAAACTAGCTACTTATCACCAGAGTTGCCTTCAATGCCGGTGGTAACTTTAGCTTCTGTCTGGTAAGAATCAAAAACACGGCATTCATTAAATTGTATGCCATGTTGTGTGCACAGGTGTTTCTGCCTGTTGGATGTATTTCCTCCCGCGGATATAACTGCCATTTTGCAATGATTCCAAAGCGCCTTGTTGCCATTTTTCTCTTCCTTAAAATGAAGCCAAACTTTCGACCGCTTCCCCCGATGGGGCGCCACTTTTTTTTGTTTTGCTTTAAGCCTGGTCACGTCATGCGCAACTTACGCACACGTGCTTACTGAACGCCGCGTGCGTAACTTGCGTATAAAACGTGGCGTAATTTGCGTAAAAAAACGTTGTGCTACCGTTGTGCTGCTCAGAGCCGCGGCACGACGGAATCGAAAAGAGAATCATTAAGCGAGCTGCCAAACGGTGCCACGGAATTGGAAAACACAGAACCGGTTCTGAACAGGAACCGGTTTTAGATTCCCATCCCTACTTATAAGCCCCCTGGTCACACTCCCCATTTGTCGGATCCTACGTTATGCTACCTTCAATATGGCCCCCAGTTCATTGTCTGTTCTCTGCGTTTTCTCCTCCTGTGATTCTTGTAAATTTACCTTAAATATTCATTAAATATTTAAACTCGCCATGAAGCTCCCAAGTTCCTGTCTGAACTTTGGTCCAGTTTTCACCTCACCAAATATGACAAACAGTAAATTCCACTTGCCCTGCCATAAATGCAGTGCAAGTACAATTTGGGTAAAAGAGTCAGGATCAGATAAAAGGTTAAGAAAATGATGGAAGATAAGTAGTGAGAGGGTAAACACTGAACGAGAAGAGGTGTTTTGAATCTATATGCACAGGCCCAAGGAGCTGTAAACTTATTGAAATGGCTGGGAGCTGCAGGACAAAAGGAGCAAAATCTGGTCAAAAACACAACAACTCGAGAGAGGAATTAATTTAAAATCCAAAAACTAACACACAATCCTGGACTTTGTGACACCAGGAAACTGTTTAAAGAGTAGCAATGATCCTGAAATAAATTTCAAAGCTCTTTTAACACTGGAACAATTTGCCATTTGTTGTCCCTCATAGACTTGCTGGTTTATTTAGACTTCCAGCTATTGTTGTATTTTCATTCTGTTAATGATATGAACTAGCTAAGTATGTGCAAGTGAGGATTGTGTACTAATGCAGATTTCTGGAGTTGGTCATTTCCTTTCAGTTCACTGTTTTTGGTTGGTCATCAAACTGATGAAATCATACATTTCAATGTAGAATATTTTCAATATTGTGTTGTTGTTGTTGTTTTTTGCCTCAGACTACTAATTAATCTCATTCACTGTCAGTGGAAGGTGTAAATAAACAGCACATCCAGCTTAATGACTGTGGAAACCTAACACCTAATTGACAACATAATTTACCCTTTTTAGGGATCAATTAGCTCCAGGTGTAGTAAACACAGTAAGATTAAAAGTCCCACTGTGATCAGGCACCTTGGCTATGAATATTTTAGTCGGTTTCCAGTGTTTTTGCTTCACTAAAGGCTTACAAGTCCTCTTGGGCAACAGATTTTTGGGGAAAGAAGGAAACTAGATGTGTATGAGCACTTTCTTGCATTTAAGTTGTACGGTCTACATTGATCCTGCTACACCTCACCACATCTATCAGGTTACAACCATGTTACAAGTTGAAAAACTACTTGGTGTAATGTGCATACATTATATAAAACTATTGGCTGAAATTTTGAATTACTTTCAGAGAATTCACCCATAAAAGGTCCTGTTTCATTGTGTGTCAAATAACCGGCATTGGTGTTAAAAAAGCCTCCAGGGAAAGAATATTTATCCATCCTCGAGAAATCCCGCGGAGGAGCAAACTACATGCAGGAAGGCTAATTAATGCAAAGAAGACACACCTAAAAATACACATGGACTTTACACACACCACCCAGACAGCTTATGAGAAGCTGGGCGAGAAAGATCAAAGTAGCAACAGAAAAGCGTCTTGAGATCGAGACAGAGCCAAGAAGTAAGACGCATGATGCAAAGAAGTGAGACAAAAGAGGACAAAGTAATAAGACAGATAGGGAAAACAGAAAAGCAAAATAAGACAGATGAAATTGTCAAATCCAAGTTACCTGAGAGGAAGACACACACTGTCAGATATTTAAAAGCAGGATTTTTTTTTCAGATCTCGGATTAATAGGTAGAAAAATTCCCCTGAGTGGAGAAGAGATGAGGCTTTAAAAAAAGACAGTGACAAGGGCTGTTAAATGTTCAAAGTGCAGAGGGAAGAAAATGAGAGCGGGAAAAATGTAAGGTAGACTGTGACAAGAACTTTAAGGGAAGAATTAAAGCAGCTGGCATAATGAGAAATCACACGTGAAGGGGGGAAAAAATAGATGTCAACGCATTCCACTCAAGATTTGTGTTTATCGCCCAAGGAGACAGCTGCACTTCAAATGTCTACTTTGAAAATTGAGATATCCCAAATAATTTTTTTCTTACAACGACGAACCGAAGCTGTTGAATAGAATAGAAATAACCTTTATTGTCCCTCAGTGGGGAAAATCATGTGTCCCAGCAGCAAAGTGAAACGCAAATTAAAGGCATGTAGATACATGGGTAAACATTTTTTTTTTAAAATAACTGTAGGTGGCTGTGCAGGAGAAGCAAATTTGCAAGATGTCATTGAAGTGAAAACTAAAAAGCTTAAAAAAAAGCCTATCCTGTGCAAAACATGTAAAGATCTAGTGCCCTAGTGTGATATTTAAAAATTTAACATCTGGTCCCTGACCAGATTACTGATCCTTAATTGGCTGCCTGATTATAGTCCTAGACTGTGTAGATAATTTAACTTTTATTCATAAAGGAGATTAACTGAGTTAATTCTTACGGTCCTAGACTCTGTATGTCAGTAAACGGTCAGCCACATTGCCTCCCAGCCAAAATAAGCTAGCGGTAGCTGTTATTAGCTGTATTCACATATGAAGTTACATGCGCTGACATCATTGAAGGGCTCGAGCCAAAAGCAGAAGATAAGCGTGATGAGACGGAAACAAAACGCACAAACATGTGAATGAGGATATCAGTTGTAGATAAAAGTATCATCATTCAGTTTCATAAGCTACTCACTGATGGCAGAGTAAACAGAGATATGATTCTATTAGCTGACAGTTTCCCTAATATAACAGCACATTTCATTTGTTTATCTAACCTAAATAGTTAAATATGTCTTTCTAAGCAATCACTTTTTTGTTTAGGTCAAAATATGTCTAAACTTAAACTACTTTGCCAAAATTGTTGTCTTCTTTTACACACATCAACTTGAGTTACATTCTGTTCTTAATCCACGGGGTTTAATAAGATTCTGGCCCACCCTTTGCAGCTATAACAGCTTTGGCCCTTCTGGAAAGGTTTTTTTACACAAGGTTTAGGGGTGTTTATGGAAAATTATGACCATTCTTCTAGACGTACAGTTGTGAGGTCAGACACCGATTTTGGACGAGAAGGCTTGGCTGACAGTCTGCTATTCATCCACATGGATGGTTTAACGGATTGAGGTCCAGACTCTGTGCTACCCAGTCAAGTCCTTTCAGACTAAACTTACTCAACAATGCCTGTCTTTTTGGACAATGCTGTCTGAACAGGGGTGAAGTCCTGCTGTAAAAGGGACCATTCTCAAATGTTCTTTTAACTTGAAGAGGTCGAGGACAACTATGGACAAACGGCTTCACCCCATAATCCCCTCTGCACAACACTTAGTACAAACTACACTCACACAAGTTGTGTTCTCCTGGTAAGTGCCAATAACAGACTCATTGATAAGATTATCAGACAGAGAGGCATGATTCATTGCTACAGAGAACGTGTCTCCACTGCTCTGGAGTCCATTGGGTCTGTCTCTACATTTCTGCATCTGACCTTTTGCATTGCACTTTATGATGCGAGGCTTGGATGCAGCGGCTCAGCCATGGAAAAATTAGTTGTGCATCTCTGGTCTGTGGCTGATCTTCTGAGTATCTCCATACAATGCCAAGATCGAAAAGAACAATACGACATGATTCACTACTCTATCATGATGCAGAGTGATTCACAGATTTTAGGATAAACATTGTGTGCTTCAGCGTGATTTGGTTTAATATGACAGAGCAAAGATATGATCCTATGCAGCTACATATAACTAATGAATTACTTTAATGAAACAACAACCTTTCACAAACCGGTCTTATCTGCCAATTATTGCACTTTTCTAAATCCTGATTTACAAAAAATCTAAACACTGAGGTGCAAATTCAGTAAAAACCGTCCAACTGCAAATATGATTCAGTAGCCCATCAGTGACTTGGCAATGGGCAGAAAACAAACTTTATATATAATAACGCATAAAATTAGCTTTCAAAGACTGCTCAGCTTCTTGTTTGAAATTTAATAAACATTCAATGCTGCTTCAAACTAGCGCATGCATCACTTTAGAAGAAAAGGTATTAAATGGGCGATACGTTGGAGCAATCTGCAAAATCTGCAAAACTGCATCTTTTCAAAGCTGCTCTACTACCGATGCACTTGCATCTTCCATGTGCGTGTCCAGGTATGGATGCTAATCGGTTAATATTAACATCCTCGGTTTGTACAACTACGGCTATGGTCACACTGCAGGTATTGGTGCTCAGTTCCAATTATTTGCTGAAATCAAATTTTTTTGAGGTGGCCGTTCATACTACCATTTAAAGCGACAGCCATCACACTTCTCTGTCTGAACGGTTCAAGACCGCAAAACGAGGGAGGGGTAAAAATGGATATTGGTCATATATGGGCAAAGAGATCGGATTTGGGTCTCATTTCCCCTGCAGTGTGAACGTAAACTATGGCCATGGAACAGAACATCTGAATTCAAGTATTTGGACAGAATAGCGAATACTTCTGGCAACGTAGCGTATGTCAAAAGGTACACTACGAGACCAACAGCTTCTCCTCTGCCTTGGTCTCTGCAGACATGTACCAGGTTGTTTCTGGTTTTAAGGCACCCAGATGGCACGCAGCACCTACCATATTTTTCGGACTATAAGTCGTACTTTTTTTTCATAGTTTGGCTTACCCTACGACTTATAGTCAGGTGCGACTTATATATCAAATTTAAATGGTGACCAACATGAACCAAGCAGTAAATATTACCATCTATAGCCGCAAGAGGGCTCTTTAGACTTGTGAAAACTATATGCTGCTCCTTTACCTCAAAAAAATGTATTGAAACATTAACTTATAGACAACAAAGACTGAACACATTTGTTGTTTGAGTGCTGCATGGTGCAACTTGAAGGGCCCAGACCGCGACAGAACCCCGTTACTGGGCTCTCTGTGAAGCTAATAACAGCTAGCGCTAGCTTACAGGTTGTCTGGGCGGGTTACAACTTTGCTGGTGAAAATTTAATTTTAAATTTTGACAACTTTCAGCGTAATGGGCCGTTACATTGACATGCGCTGCAGAGGATCTTGCTGGTTGGAATTGCTGGCTTGTTG
Source organism: Fundulus diaphanus (assembly GCA_037039145.1). NCBI lineage: Eukaryota > Metazoa > Chordata > Actinopteri > Cyprinodontiformes > Fundulidae > Fundulus > Fundulus diaphanus. The sequence continues at coordinate 40,131,716 of CM073136.1, forward strand.
TACTAATTTTAAATGTAACTTTTTAGTCTTGGATTTTGTGAAATAAATATCTAAACAAATTAGACTTACAGTCCAGTGTAACTTCTATATGTTTTTTTTCCTCTTTATGACGCATTTTATGACTGATGCAACTTATAGTCCAGACCGACTTATTATCCAAAAATATAATTACCTGTAAAATCTGAAGAGGTTCCTTGAAACGTCACAGAAGACTCTTTGGGACAAACTATATAAGAACAGAATAGAATACAAATATCCTTTATTGTCCCAAAGTGGGGAAATTCAGGTGTACCAACAGCAAAGTAAAATGCAAATGGAAGCATGCAGATACACACAAGGTAAAGAAATACAGAAATAAGCATAAGAGACCGTTCAGTAAGGTAAGTAATGAGGTAAACTATAATTCTTGCAGCCTAAATGTTCTGTTGTTATCATTATTCATACAAGAAAGTATTACATTATTTAATAAACAGGAGAAATATATGTGGTAACAAATATTTCTCAAGACAATTACTGAAATTACATTACAATTACATGAAATTCACTGCTAGCGGCAATTAAAAAAATATGAGAAAGTGATATTGACAGGTGCAAAGGATATTTAAAAAAAGAGGACTGCCTAACAAGAATGATGGATGGGAAGAAGGAAGTGAGCTATCCAGAGGTGAACTATTATAGCCTGAAGGCTCAGGTGAACCACATCAGCTGATGACCCCCTCGTGTCGTCCAATTACCCACTGAGATTGGCCAGGACAGTCTCCAACACAGTGAAGAGCATATTCCCATAACATTGTGTTGCCTCTCATTAAAATCTCTGCGAGATACGAACAAGACCTTTCTGTCTCTTGCTCCTCCATCTTCCTTTCATGCAGTTGAGCCTTACCCCACTGAAACCAAGAATGTAATCCCTCCTGTATTTTTAATCTTAGCCCAGAGAGAAAATAAAATGCTACCATGAGCACATTCCTTACCAGTCTGCAGTGCTTGCCTCACCGCTGTGTAAATGGTGCGGAGCCACTTTTAGTGCCATTGAAGCACTCAGTAAAGCCCAAGCATAGTCAACACACAAACACAACTGTGAGGAAAAAAGCAAAGCCAGCCAGGACTGGAAATTTACCGGCATTCTTAAGAAGCTCTTCTATCACAGGCTGGGTGGGAAATTAAAAACAATCTAGCCAAGAAACTAACCATGGAAAACAAAAGTGGAGACAAAAGCTACTCTTCCTGTTTGTTTTTCTAGCTACAGCCAGTGCTTCCTATGTTCCTTCCATTCATTATGTAAAAAAGTAATTTTTGATATGGAAATAAAATATGACAGAAAAAAAAAGATGAACTAGAAAAGAACAATACACGCTTAGAAACAAAAAAAACACCCACAGACTTAAGGAATCACTTTATAACACAATTTAAACTCAGAGGTTGCTTTTCCAAACTTACAATGTACTTTGCTGAAACTTTCTTGGAACAATCTGGTCACTTTCCCTAAACTTACCAGACAGAGGTTAGTTTCTAGAAATTACCAGGTACCGCAATGAAGCAATGCTAAGAATCAGAACCCCCAGTATGACTTTCTTCAGTTTATTTATTTTATTAAAATTTATAGGAGTATAAAAGGATCATAAATTATATGACAAACTTCGAACCAACACAATGATTTAGCAGGCTAACAACAACACCTCATTCAACCTCTAATGGCTTTCAATTGGGGTCTGGACACGTGTGAGCTGACCGTCTTCACTTAACTTATTTACAAAGCACTTTTCAAGGACTTTTAAATGTTACTTTCCGGAATTTCCCTCATAATTTCTGGCAGTGTTTCCCACGGCTGAGGTAAAAGATCTAAAATAAAGCTTTAATTTACATCTAGATGTGTCTGAAGTGCACCGGGCGAGGCAGCGTGTTGCTTGGCGGGTGGTGGTTGCTCCAAGGCAAGCTCGAGCTGGGCGAGGTCTGACAACTCGCAGCGCAGAGAGAGCCGGGAAAGTAAGCCCGAGAATAATTAAATAATTCTGAACTGTCATTGAAAACAGTTTGGTTTGCCCCAAGAAACAAGGACGGAGAGGAAGGGGGAATGCAGGGGACGGGGCCAAAGCAATGTCTAGGAGGAGTGTCCCTCTTCCAGGCCTTTCTAGGCTGGTCGAATCACTATAGCAGGAGAAAGTAATCTGTGCGGGAAGGAGCCGAGTAGGAGGGAGAAAGGCCGAGCCAGTGGAACCGTACCTTAATAGCATTTAAGCTGTATATGCCTCCATTATTGGAGCAATATTTTGGTGTCATAATGTGATTCAACAGTTTGATGAACATGCTAGAAAACTAATAAAAGTCCCTGTTGTGCTTGAGAGGCATCGGCGTCTTTTGTTTAGAGAAAATTTCAACTTGTGGCCGCATGAACATTGAATATAAACTTTAACACGGTAACATGCAGGTGAAGATTCTCAGTCATCCAGGTCATGGTAATTCCAAAAAAGTAAAAAAAAAAAAAAAAAAAAACTGGACTTTTTTCCAAAGTTTGAAGACCTTTCGTTTCCCATCCAGAAAGCTTTCTCAATTCAAAATGTCTGGAACAGAGTGCAGTTCCAAGGTGATCAAAACATCGCTCCTGTAAGCCAGGCCAACGACCCTAACGACTCCCCATTGCAGAGGCGTGGACCAGTTTCGGTTTAATTTGCAGGCCAACAATGACCTTAACGACTCGTCATTACTAAGGGGTGGACCTGTTTCAGTTCAATTTGCATGTTATCTAAGCCAAAACAAGGCCTTTGTTGGGCAGTACTATAAAGCTTGGAACTCCACACTACTCCAGAAAGCTTTCTGGATGGGAAACGAAATGTCTTCAAACTTCAGAAAAAAGTCCAGTTGGTTTTTTTTTACTTTTTTGGAATACGGCAACACTTTGCCCTGAGTGTTATCAAACAAACTGCAGATAAAAAACATCCATTATTTTGCCACAATAAGAGCAACTTCCTTATGAGACTAGACAAAAGTAGCTGGAACCGTCTGTATTTCTGCATCAAGCTGTTTCTCAGCTTCACACTCTCTGCAAACAGATAAAATTATGTTTTGCTCCCACAAGCACAGTAGTAGAGTGGGCATATTGGATAAACACAAAGTTTGACCACCAATAAATCTTATTTGAGGTGTTTGATTATACATATTTTTTAAGAATCTGTGCCAGGAGTGCAGACTACATGACTGTTATGCAATATTTTGGGTTTTTTAGCTCTAATGGATTTTCAAAATAAGCACATGCAACACATTGTTTTCTTTTGTTCCACTCACATTAACTTATAGGTGATGATAGCATATAATGTCTGCATTGTTTTGACAGCATGAAAGTTGTTTTGTCTATTTTAGCATTTTTTTTAAGTTGTGTTTTCCTTTTTTCCGCATCTCAAAGTTTACACGTTGCTGCTATAGCCACTCCTAATGTTCCTGCAGTTGCTGTGATGGAACTGTGTTGTTTTTTCAGGGTCTAAAAATGGCCTGTTTCTGTCATAATTCCTGTCTGAATTCATGTTTTTGTGTTTTCTCTCCCCTTCCCCTTTTTTCAGTGTTTTGTTTTATTTCTTTTTCTCTCTCTGTCTGGACTGTGAGGGAAGGGGGGGTGGGGGGGTGAAACACTTATTCGCCGCTCCGGAGCAAACACCTGAGTGTACACCTGGTGACCATCTCTCAATCACGCCTGAGAAGTATTTGTACTCCAGATATGCTTCCAGACCTTCAACAGTTTGTTCTGCCAGCTTGTTTGGAAGGCAGAGATGTCTTTTCAGTAGAGTTTATTTATAAATAACTCTTTAATGATTGTTAACCAAATTCTTTCATTGTTCTTGATTGCCAAAACTCTTTTTCTGCTTTCCTGCCCAACCATCAACTCCCACATCGTGTAGCCCACAACAATCTTTGTCTTTGCTCTTTTCTCCTTTCTTTTTCCAATATTTTCAGTATATTTTTAAGCAAACCCGCTCAACATCATTTAAAGTCTCCTGGCTTGTTTTAAACCCCATATTCTAGTATACTGCCTTTTTAAGGGATGGTTCAATTTATTGTTGAACAGCAATAACAGGGTATATACAGGAATGTGTAACTCTAATTTAATGCTTTTTAATGCTCTTTTCAATGCTCTTAGAAATAATTTTAATGCCATCAAGAAGTACCCATGACTCTCATATATATATATATATATATATATATATATATATATATATATATATATATATATATATATATATATATATTTATTTATTTATTTATTTATTTATTTTATATATTTTTTTTTTAAACTTGACAGTCAAAAAATGACCTCAATTAAGTCATTTTGATCATTTAAGGAACAAAGCAAAGGTAAAACCTATTCTGTCAAGGCAAAATTATGGAAGCCTTCATTCATCATGGCTGGATTAGTGTAATTCTCTTTTATCTCTGAATCGGTCAGTCCTCACCAAGATGTCTGCAGCTGGTTCAAACGCTGCTGCACACCTTTTAATGGAAAAACATAAAAAGAGCAAATTACTCGATCCTGGCCTCCCTTCACTGGTTGCCTGTTTATCTTAGAGTTCAGTTTAAAGAACTTCTGTTTGTTTTTAAGGTTTTAAACAGCTTTGCCCACCTTACTTAAATGTCCTTCTCATTCACCTTTACACCCCTGCTTGCTCATTCACGTCTGCTGACAAACTGCTCATGGTCATTCACAGTTCTGAGCAGAAACTTAGAGGGATAATAATAATGGTCTTGCTCAACGAGCGACAATCTGAGGGATTCAAACCAGGGAACTCGCAGCTTTCCCAGGATGCAAACGCCCTGCTCTAACCACAGACCACCATTCCCCAATAACCAATTTCAACATTTTACAACAGTGGAAATATTGTCATACATTATAACTATTTTAACTCCAGAAGGGGGCAATTTGTGATTTAGCAAACTAATTACCAAACTAAAAGGGCATTCCTCAAATGACGTCTAATTACTAAATTTAGACGCATGCGTCACAACCATCTTGTGGATGGGCAGAGCGTTAACGCTTGAATGGTTTACTTGTTTGAGTCAAATAGTGAACAGATCTGTCCTGATTATCGCCTCAACAGAAAATAATATGGCAACAACAAAACGTCGCTGCTGCGTTGGTATCTGCTGGAGTGACTAGTGATATGATGATCATGATCATAAAAAGGGAGTTTGTTGGGGGTTTTTAAATTGATTTTCCAAAACCCCGGAGGACTGAAGAAATGTCAGTGATGGATACGAGCTGGTAACGGAGAGGACTTTACTGTGGAATCTGACCAAAGACACCTAAATGTGGTCTCTGTATTTCCTCAGAAGGAGCCAACACTTCAAACAGACTTCAAACCGGCGACTGCAGCATCTGGGCAGGTAGGCCACGTTCATTTGGCTTTTTCTCAGCGGCTTTAAAACGTCCAACAATCCATGAGGGCTGTTCGTGTGAGCGTCAGTGTTGCATAGTCTGCCTATTAAAAGCAACTTTGGGCTTGTTTTTCTCTAAAGTCACTGTAACTTTCATGAGTTTGCGGTTGCGGTTTCTTGGGGTTGTTTCTGAACGTGCAGTCACTTTTTTGGGCTTCGCTTTTTTCAGACAGAACGCCTTTTTCTGGTTATTGCGCCGTGCAGCAAAAGAGCGGGGCTCAATCTCCCCCCACGACAACTACTTTACGAACAGTAAAAGTCCCGGTGTGTATAAATACCAGCTAAATACGTGCATCTGTGATGATTAGAAGCGGTGTGTGGTGGTTTCCTTGCTGGTTTTCCGCTTCTTTTCAAGGCCTCTACGTTTCAACCAACGTTTCAGCTCTTCTATGCTGGGTTTCTCAATTGAAGCAGGTTGAAATGAAGCTCCAGGGACGTAGTCATGTTCCAAAATGATCAGTATTGCGGTTGTTGCCATTGTAATTTGCACTCTTCCTGTCCGACCAGCCGGTGTGACACCGCATTCTGTGACCACCATATTTTGTGACTCTGGGATGTGCTGTTGCGTTTTCATAGCGTGACTTGGCCTAAAGTAGAATATGTTACACCAAAAATTACGCCAGCAGTGCGAACATAAAAATTTTCATTAATGTCTGGGTTTTTGGTCAAAAAAAGCTCCTGTGCCATTATGATTATTATAGAAATCTAAACGTCACAGAATATGACAGCTGCTGCCATATATTGTGATGGCACTGTAATGTAATGTAAAAGTATAAATATTTTGACCAAACTGTCTGTGGTTGCTTTTTACTTCGTAAACTAAATGAAAAGTAATATTTAACCTGTGAGGTAATGATTATTATCAGTAGTAGCAGGAGGTCAGGGAAGTTCTTGACAAAAACTACCATCTGGGTCACATTTGTTTTTCCTTCTCCGGTACCTTTCCATAAAGTGATTGACTGTGGATAAGTACAATCTTTAACTATGTAATATAAAAATTACTTCAATTGTTTATGAAATTCTGTGTATATTAACAGAAATCTATTTTAATAATGTTGATGTGAACAGGGCGCCATTCAGGAGAGAGCTCATGCTGCGAATGAGCAACTATTTGATTTAATTTACTGTCTACATTTGTTCATGTACAGCACTTTGAATCGTCTCGTTGCTGAGAAGTGCAACTTGCCTTGCCTTTTTCACAAAGGATTCTGGAAGGATAATCTGTTTGTTTTTACTGTTAAGCAAATACTACATTAAATAAAGCTTGTTATTTTGAATGGCGGGTGGTGCTGTTGGTGGTTCATTTGGTGTCAAATTTGTAACTTGATTTCAAAGCAGATTGCTGAAGAATATTTTATTTTGCAAGAATATAATCTTTGACCTCACAGAACAATGTACGGCAAAAGAAGAATCCTGATCATCCATATATAATCAATCTGATCACTATTATTATGGCCAAATTCTATCTACGTGTAAATTCAGAGGTATTAAACCATGCAACACTGCTTTCAAAAACGATTTCCAACCGTACCGTACATTCAATCCATACAATCTTCAGAAAACCATAAAGCCATTAAAATTGGAGATTTCATTTGTGGCATTTAAACAGACAATCTTGTTGTGAACTGTTCTTGCCAAGCACGAAATCAAGAAAATATTCATATATGTTTTTCATAAATGCTGATGTTTTATATTGTACAATACTTGAGTATCATCATAATTTGGAATTTTGTAGGTTGTTTTTTATTTATGTATCATTATTCCTCTTTTGATATTACTCGTATGTATGAGATTTTTGTTCTGTGATGTTCTCTGCTCCCTGAGAAAAAAATCTGAACGCAACATTTGAGTCTGTCCTAAATTAAAGGCACACATCACATTTTTTTTTAACAACTGGGCTGAGTTTGATCATCAGCAGTTCAAACTGCTGATGATCCTTTGCTAAAAACAGATCCTTTGAAACATGTCTGTTTGTCAGCAGATAACCTCAGATTAAGACAAGCATGACGACAACAATATACTATGACCAGGTCGAAGATGGGTTATATAACTCTACAATGAACCCAAATTCTTCAAATGTGTCTGGGCTTGTGAAACAGTTTTCGAAAAAAATACACGAGCACTAATTAAATCTCTTGTCACCTTCTTGATCGCAGATGAAGGGGCTTGCCTAGGGCACCGTTCATGCGAGAACTGCCACTGATAACAGCTTCATAAACATTGCATTTTAACAGAAATAAGCTTTTTTTGAATAAACAGATTATTTTTAGCTCAATCTCCGGCTCCAAAGAGGGACTTTACAACAGTCTAGGCCTGAAGAGAGAAGGGTGTACTCGGGTATACATCTGCATGGGCAAAAAAAAATAAATTCTGTGTGCTGTAACAGCTGCAGCCATCAGATCCAGGCAATAGAGTCCAGCAGCAAGTTCAAAACATAAAATAATTTTCTACTTTTTCTTAGTTTTAGTTTAAAAAAGATGTATTTTATGGATCTACATCTTAAATGAAATTAAGATGCTAAATTGAGAAAGTATGGCACAAACTTAAGTGTCCAGATGCTCCTGAAATCACATCCAATGCTTGCAGCTGCATACTATAACCTCTTTATTACTGAGTTACTACCAGGAGACACCAAGATTCCCCATTCAAAATTATCATGTTGCTATATCACACACATTTAAGAGATCCACATGAAGAGCAGATACCATCGATCCTTTCCAATTTCCACAGCTGAGCCTAACAGTATGTGAGGTGCAGGAGGCTGATGCAAACCTCAGCAGTGTTTGGGCTCCCTGTGACCTCTCCCTCTGATAGGCCGGGCCACATCATCCAATCACAACTGCATGTACTTTGATGAGCTTCGACCTCAACCCAACAGTTTTATCTGCTGCACCCCCAGGTCTCCTGCAGCTCAGTGTATCAACGTTCAAAAAGTCAGGACACCTGCTGAAACTGGTTGTGCTAGTGAGCCCATCTAATCCTACAAATGCTGAAAAACACAGGACTCATTAACCAGAGAACTCATTGGTCAATATCACAGGACAGTCCTTGATGGACAGTTAGACAGAAGTAATTCGATTTGTAAAAAATGTCTTCCAGCCTGGTAAGGTATTTTCATCAAACTAGGAACACCAGGGATGTTCCTCCGCTTTTTCTGATTAAACCGAATACTTGTTAGACGGTAAATCTGCCTGCTTTAATAGATAACATACTGAGACGGTAGCTTGATTCGCAGGATTTCCATCCACATGTAATACTATCATAATAAAGCACACTCTCAAGATAGTTTTACTGTAATTAATTTAGCAGTTTTGGAGGATTTGACATGCCTGTTAGCGGAGGATAATCTGCAACATGGGGAGGTATTAGATATTTAATTATCCCCTTGAAACGGGACAAAAACGAGCAGATAAAGCAAATAATCAGCCTCTTCAAGCTATTTTTTTAAACACGTAATTTATGGGCAAAATTGTATGAATAGTTTCAACAAGTAATTTATTTGCCTAAACCAGTATTTTTTTACCTTATATGTAAAGACTGCTGTAGGTTAACTTTGCTTTTGTGAGTGTGTCGGGGAATTTAACTGCAGAATTTGAGGCCCATTTACACAGATAGTTTGTTTGCAATAGAACTGAACAGTTATACTTTAAGACTTATACTTTAATGTCCCTTCGGTGGGAAATTCATATTTATCAGCAGCAAAGGGACAGCCAAATGGAAGCATGCAGATACGCATAAAGATGGCAATAATAGACAAAATGAGAGTGTAAGAGACTGTACAGTAAGGTCAAATTTACTAAATGAGAAAAAAAACTGTACAGTTATTAAAACTAGCATATTCTGGTACTGAAAAAGTACCAGAGTATGATAGTACTGTGCTCTATGTATGCAAAAGCAACAGACCATTTACCAGAAAATGAAAAACTGTGCAAATAACAGCAAGGGTGTTGTAAACAATTTAGTGAGTTTGTGTTTCAGCAGCATCAGCTCAAGGATATTCTTAAGATTTTTTTTTTTAATAAAAGCTGGAAAAGATGTTTCTGAAGCCTTTGGATAATCAGATAAAAAGGTACTTGTGAGATTTTCTGGCTGGTAGATTTCATTTTCCTCCATCTCTTGAGCAGATTCCCCAACATAACATGACAGTACAGATATCCTCTAAGGGGTTTCCTTACCTGCTGAGAGTCTGCCTCTCTCTGCCTTTTCCTTTTGCAGGTGTGACATTTCATGCACCTTCATTATGGTTTTAATTGGGTTGGAGGAGTTCCAAGTTCAGTAGAAGAAAACGTGACCTTTCGCAAATCAGCACTATTTTCAAATAAAAAGTATATTGGAAGTGAGCTATAACTTCACCTAACAAGTATGCTTGCCGATGAACCCTTTGGATTTCATGTTGGTGCATGAATGTGATCTGAAATGTCTTTTTTTTATCTTACAAAAGACAGTAAAGCAAAGCAACACAGCCAAATACACCTAAACTGTAACTCCTAGTTACACAACTATAGACTGTGTAACTAGGAGAGGTAATTCAAGCCTATGTGTGTCTCTGAATGGGTGATTAAACTAACAAACATTGTGGTAATACAGCAACAGTGCCACGCTTTTTCGCCAATTACTATGTGATGTAAAACTAACATTGTGCCTCATTCCGAGTGTAAATATGGTAGAGGCAGCATCATGCTGTGGGAAGCAGGGCCAGTGAAGCTTAGAAGGGTTGATGGGAAGGCGAATGGAGATAAATCCAAGGTAACTGAGGTGTGAAAACCTGTCAGAGGCCAAAAAAGGCTTCACACCCGCATGGAGAGTCATCTTCAAACAGAACAATGACCCAAAAACACGCAGCCAGAGCTAGAGTGGAATGATTTAAGTCAAAACGCACTCATAAGTTAAAATGGCCCAGTCAAAGTCCTCCTGTCCATACCTAAATTCAACTGAGAATCTGTGCCAAGACTTGGAAATGTATTTTCAGAGATCCATTTGGATTGAGATTGATCTACATTTATAAATAATTTAGTCTCTGGTCATCAATAAATTAGAATATTATTGAAAAGTTCAATTATATCAGTAACTCAATTACCTTAGGGATCCAGATTATATAGATTAACACAGACTGAGGATGTTCACATATCATAGAATAGAATAGAATAGAATAGAATAGAATAGAATAGAATAGAATAGAATAGGGACAGGATACTGCAAAGCAGCCTGTCAGAGACGCAGCCCTGTGTCCTGACATACTGTGGGAGGCCAGTGAGGTAGTCCAGTGTCCACCGGGATGGGCATTGGTCACTGGAGGGTGTTAGAAGGACTGGAGAAAGTACAGAAAATTATCCTCACAGTGCTTCCAGGCTTCCCCAGGCAGGTCAGAGCTTGGTGCAGGATGTGGATGATGGCATCATCCCCCTCGATGTCAGGCTGGTAGTCAAACTGCAGCGGATCCAACAAAGAGCTCGGGAGCGAAGAATGTGGAGGACCAACCTCTCAAAGGTCTTCATCAGATGCGAGGTCACTGGCCTGCAGCTGCTGAGGTCCTTCAGATGTGTGGTTTTCCACACTGGTGCCACACAGGGGGTCTTACACAGCTGTGGTACTTTTCCCAGCTGTTGGAAATCTTAAAACCCTTATATAGCGTTTTCCTCCTACTTTAAAATCACATGCTACTTTTTTGCTGGTCCATCATAAAAAAACCTTCCACATTTTTCTCTTGTTGTAACAAGAGAAAAATGTGGAAGGGGTGAGAATATTTTTGCAAGGCTCTTGTCTTTTTCAGGTACTCTTAATCGATGAGAATCAAAAGAATTACTGAAAACAATGTTTCACTGCATAATTGTGACACTTGAAAATATCATTCGTCTGCCCATTTTTTCAGTCATTTCCGTCACATCGTTTTGAATCCTCTCCATTTGTTTGCCGAACTTTTAAACGCTGCAGACAAACAGACACGTTTTACAAATGGCTTCCTGCGCATGTTTAGTTGTCATTGATTGCCCTGAAATGGAAATATGCATGTTTTTGTGTTTTTCGAATTAAATTGCCAACACTTTAAGTACTTTTAAGTGAAATTGCACCTCTTTGAAAAAATTGTGCACTTAACTGTTGGGTGCAATTTCAACAATGCACAAGAAGTGAGGTCTGGGTGCATATCCTCTGTTGTTTGCAGCAACAATTCACATCAAAGTTGGATGATTTAGGAGGGCTTTGTTAGAATCTGACCAGGCAATATGTTTCAGTGCAGGTCTCTGGTACATTAAAACTAATTCAGCTCCAGGAACAGACTGTGGCAGCCATTCATCAAAGCTAGACATTTAGCAAAAAAAGAAACAATACATCACATTTTGGACTTGTCTGTTGTTTGGTTGCTTCATAATATGCAACCGTAAACATCGACCTTTTTCTTTACTGTCCAGAAATCCGACTTTAGAGTTATTAAGTGTAATATATGCCTTCAAACAGCAAAGGCACAGATATCGGCTTCTCCTCCTTTTGGTGTTGGTCAGATCATACTGTTTGCGCCGAACTTCAACAGCAAAAGTAATAATTTTCTAAGATTTCCTTGGTAAAATTGTAAAAAAACAAAAACAATTACAAATAATTTTATTGGCCACTGATACAAATGTAGAGACTTAACCACTGCAATTCCTCTTCCTTTTTCAATTTATAAAGAACATTACAAAAAAAAAAAAAAGAAGTGAAAATCACTGCGTTCATTGTAGAACCAACCACATGTGTGTGTGCATACTGCCTCCTTGTGGTTGGGTTTCAGACTGCAACTGCTTATAGACATTTGCTACAGGCTGGACGCGTTGCTGACAATGATGCTCAATTTATGTTTTTAAGCAACTTTTATCAATCAAGGTGTATTTTCTTAAATTTAATACCAGCAAGTTAAGGTTTTACTTTACCTGGTTTCTGTCAACATGCACCTTTGTAGAATGGTGCAATTATTTAGAATGACACAACAGGTAATTTTTCTAGGTGTTTAAAACAGAACAATGAGGAGAATTGTACATTAATCACACAGTGATGTATTTCGAGGGCTTGTTTCTGTAACTGTTTAAGATTGTGGATCACAGCTCAAATTAATTTAACGACAACAAAAAAAGAATATTACATCAAACCGATAAAGGATTTTTTAAAAACAGAAATGTTGAGTTGTGACTACACAATCATGGGGAAAACTGCTGACTTGACACGTGTCCAGCAGACAAAGCTGCAAACTCATTTCTGAACAAACTGGATGTTTACAAAGTGCTGTATTTTAATTAAAAGTTTAGCGGAAGAAAAAGATACATAACACGTGACCACAGCATTGAGTAGATTATGAAGCAAAGTGGGAAGCATGAAGTGTCTTGAAATCTCCTTAAACAGCTGACTCTGGACCAACACTGCGTGACATGGCTGACACTTGACGCGACCTTAAAAATTGGACTGTGCCTCTCTACCCCATTTCCAGATTTTAGGAGCACAATCACCAAACTAAAGGAAAAACTTCTGCTCATCTGAAAGATCTTGAGTTACCGAGGAACAATCCAGCCCTTTTTCTCCTTACCCAACGGCTAAACACCTGTGACATCATCTGTGATACAGGTGTAAATTTCTGTAAAAATCTGTTTTAAAACAAATCTGTGATCTGAAGCAATAATCAATATTTGAGTAAGTAAATGTGTTCATTAGCTACAAGCCATATGCACCAAAACAAAGTACTTGAAACATATCAACGAATCTATAAAGGTTTCCCTTTTTTAAATGATTGAAAGTCAACTTTCCCGTGGCATTCTAATTTATTGAGATGTACCTGTTTAATATAAAAGCAAATATAATGGGACGTCTTTTTTTAAATTCAAGCAGTCTTCTTCATACCAGCCCAAAAGGCATAATTGAAATAATATAACAATAGAACAGATGTTTTAGATAAAATAAATCCAGAGGGTAATTCTGGCATATCAATTGCTCTGCTGCACCAAAGAAAAAAGCAAAAGGGAAGATTTATATAATTTGTGCTTTATTGAGAAAAGGATTGTACAGTATGTATTGTTGATTGCAATAGCAGTGTTGATCATATTCTTACTAGCGTGTCTGGCCAGCAGTGCAATTTTACTAACTCACATTAGACCTTGCAAGTAAAACACAACAGAGGTAAAAATGTCTAACAAAGGCCATCAGCACACTGACACAGATTCACATGGAAACTCAACAGAAAAGGCATTTAATGTCAACTGTTGTGGTTGTGACGAAGAATAAGGAAGAAAAGCTAATGCAAAACGGAAAAATAAAATCTATGTATTTTCATGTCTTCTTGCACATTTTCCAACAACAGGTTGTAGAAAGGATAAAAGGGTGAAAACCTTCTGGTAAGTGACCAACACCCCAGTCACTAAATCCAACCGGAGCTCTGCACAAGCAAAAGAGAACGGTGCGATCACATCTTGCATCAATGGCGATGTGCTGACGAAGGCTTCACCGAAGCCATAAAGCAGACGGCCGGCCACAGAACATCTGCACAGCAAAATCTGGGCAGTAAAAGTAGAGGAGGTACCCGCTAGTTTATACATAAAGCGATCAAGATAAACAGAGACCTGCCAATAAATGATTATTTCCCAATAAATTACATTACTTTCTATGCACACCATTTGTCATTAAATGAAACAAAATTATCCATCACCTGATCAGATTCCTTATGTGCATCTTTAAACGTCCTACAAATATTACATCCATAAACCTTAGATATATTATAAGGAGGCCACTGCGTATTTTCTGAAACCATTTGGAAAAACTTGGTTAGTAAAGAAACAATTTCCAAGACAAAAGTTCCGCATATTGTGCAATCTGTATTTTTCAGCTCAAATTAAATAAAAATTTAAAAAAAAGCGTCCCTGTATGTTTTAAAATCATCCGTCCAGCTGGGGAAAAAAAACTTTAAGAGTTCAGTAGTTAATATTTTCCTTGTTTCACCTACAAGCCGCAATTAAGGTGGACGAGTGAAGAGTTTTACAAATAGGTGCTAGTTTCATCTTATTTTACATGGCTGCTCTGCTAGGCTGATGTTTTCTACATAAATGTATTCATGACACAAAGTGCTTTGTGTGCCAGAATTTAGCTTGGTTCAACTGCTGACATTTTTTTTTAGCTGAAAATAATATAGGAATAATAATCAGGAATGCAATTAGGAGCTAAAGGTTATGTCCTCTCATCTGTTCCACTCTAATTTTGAGCATTAATAAAATAAACCGCAAGAGCAGCAAAGAAGAAATAGCAAACTTAAATAGACAAAAAAAAAAAGACTTTCCATAAATCAAACTTTAAAAAAAAAAAAAGAATTGGGTCATACAATAAAAAAAAAAAGCAGAAAACATTAAAATACCCCCCCCCCCCCCCAAAAAAAAAGGCCACAACATAATTCTACACCCAAATATGTAAATTATTACCCCTGCAGTAAAGTAAAATGTGATTTAAAAAAAGAAAAAAGCAAAACATCTCTGCTATGCGAGTGATCAGACAAGGAGGACCAAATCTCTGTGCCAGTCTGGACATGCAACAAGTTTATAGGAGCGTCAATCAGAAAATGTAGTCTTTGGTCATCTTGAGGGACGGCATGGCCTCGTTGACGTTCTGGTCCAGGCGGCGGTACTCCACGTTGTTGCGAGAACATAAACCCTCCTTCCACCGTCGGCTATGAACCAGCAGGAAGATCTTAAAAAACATAAAAGCAGGGAGCAGATGATGGGTAAAATGCTAATCTGTCTGGTGCACATTGTACTAATCAATACAATTACTTCCTGGTCCACAGAGAAGATGAACAGACTTTACGACTGGAATCCTTAATTACGCAGTAAAATCCAGATTTACTAAGAGAGGCATGACATGCAACATGAACCTCTCTTTAATGATGCAACAGAGAAGGAAAAGTCATTGCTTGTACATATTTGTGACAACGGTATGAAGCAGGGCAATCTATTTAAAATCCACTTTTTTTTCTTAAATGATGGCCGTGTGATGTGGCGATCTTGGATAGAGACGGATTAGACCAGGGCTCACCAACATTTCTTAAACAGAGCTACTTCATAGGTACCGAGTCATATGAAGGGCTACCTGTACTGACGTGTGAACTAAGTGTCCAAGCTCACATTAACTTCACGTAATATAAATGTTTTTAATGCTTTCGGCTTTTTTAAATCTATGTAAACACAAGTATGATTAAAAATATGCACAGTCTGTGTAAGTTTTCTTTTCCTCCTCTTCCTTCAATAAAACAGACAAAACTAAATGGTTTTGATGGTTGCCATGTCAGTTGTATGGTTTTAGAACAGTTGGTTGAATATAAAATACTAAATCGATATTTAAAGACAAAGATATTTAAACCAGCACAGAACGCCATGTTATACGCATATCTGAACGTCAGACTTTACAACCTGTAAAGGAAGGCTTTTGACCTCTTCACATGCAAAGGGAAACTAGAGGAGCGCGTCAGTGAACGTTTACCTGGATGATCTGAGTTGTTTGATTACCTGCTCATTAGATCAACTGGACCACCAGCACCACCCTCTTCTTCATCCCCCAGAAGTTCGGATCTGACCCCACTCGGCATAGCAGACAACATGGTGGTCTATACCTCCCAAATAAAACCTTATCTGGGTATAAACTGATATTATTTACCTGTTTTACTATGTAGCACTTTGGGATTTGTATAAATATAAAGTGCATTACAAATCCAATGTATTATTATTGTTATGAGATGAAGAATTGTACAACTATTACGGCTACCAATAATAACGGCAACAGAAGCTGGCAAACTGATAATTGCTGAATTTCCACACTGTTACATATGAATCAGGTGAAAAGTAGTGAATATTATCTGAGTGCTTTGAAATTTTTATCGTTTTGAGAATGCCAAGACCGTTTGAAACACCATGCACTTCATATTGGAATAATAGCAAAAAAACATTATCTTTAAACGGTCAATTCTGCCAAACAAACTAGCAAAGCTGATTAGAACATTGTTAGAAAGGCCCTTTGTCCCAAATTATGGTGCATTATGTTTTCTTCTTTAACAGATACATTCTCTTATAGTGAGATATTTGTTATATCGTCTATATATGACACCAACCATACTTAAAATATGACAATTCATCTTCACAAGGATGAACTGATATAGCTATAATCATTTTAGATTCCAGTCTTTAAGAAATACACCAGTCAGTTATCTGGGACACTGTAATGTTTTAAATTAAGTTTACAGCAAAAGTTTAGGTTAGGTAAAAATGTTAAAGGTCTATAATTGGTCTTATACCTAATTTATTTTCCCATTATTTGAATAAAGACCCAAAAAAATCTGGGGAATTATTTTGGGTAAATCTCTAGCAACCTACTAAGAGCTTATAATTGGGTCCATTTTGTTGAGAACAGTTTCTTCTCTTTCTGGATCAATAAAAGGTTTCATTAGGGTCAATTAGGGTGCTGTTAATTTTTCTTAACTGAAAACCACAGACAAATAAGAAATGCTGGCATGTTTGGTCTCCACTCCCGGAAAAAGAAACATGTGTGCATCTTAGGAAAAAGGATTTTAAACCAGTTTGTTTTTACTTTTTCAAACCCCGGTGGACCTTGGTACAGATGATTGACCCCTGATTGCCACGATGAAACTCACCTTCCTCTTGTTGTGATAGGTAATGTAGACGATGGCCACCAGGAAGGCCAGGATCACCAGGTGAAAGAAGAAGTGGGAGTCCTGCTCTTCGGGGTTGCTGGGTTGAACTTCATCTACCTCTTTAACCTCCTGTTTGGGGTTGATTAGGCTTTTATTGTCTCCTTCTCCATCAGTACCTTTTTCCAAAGTGCCTTCATTTCCCAGGTAGTCATCGTCATCATCCTCTTCATCCCCCGTATATTTGCCGTCGTCGGAAAAGGGAGCCGTTGCGGGTTGCTTATCTATACCCTGCAGCAGTGGCTCAATGCTTTCCTCTGTGGGTGGGTTTGCTGTGGTGGCTGACGGTTTGGGCACTTTGGCGGCGGAGGAGGAGGGGGGCCTTTCTGGAGCCGTTTGTGGAGTGGATTTTGCAGTAGGGGCCTCTGCCGGAGCAGCAGTGGTCGCCTGTGCTGAATCCGCCTCTGCAGTCATTTTGGCCCCAGAACTTGAAGGTGACGACCCCTTTATTGCGACAGCAGGATCCAGCTTGCTCTTGGAAGTGGGATTAGGTTGAGTGGTTGATTTGTCGTCATCTTTGGGTTTAGCGGTTGTAGTTTTGTGGGTAGCAGCTGCTGTCGTGTTCTTTGGAATCGTAGCAGACGCTAGACTCTGTGGAGCCGCGACCTTTTGTGCGTCAGCTGATACCAGGGCCAAGGTGGTCACATTAGTGACGCCAGCCTGAACTGTGAGGGACAATAAAAAAAAAAAGACAGACATCGTTGAGATTGTAAAAATATCCATGTCATATACTGTTAGCATAACAAAAACTCCTGAATTACTTAATCTTTATCTATTTTAAGTGGTTGTTCTGCTACAGTTGTCTGGTTTACTATGTGTGCTGCTGCCTTTCTTGGCTAAGTCATCTTTGTGAAGGAGGTTTTGATCTCAGTGGGACTATTATCTGGTTAAATAAAGATTACATTTTTAAAAATGTGTCCTGTTGCACAGACCATCTGACTGAGCGCTACCTGAGCTCAACATATAAAGCCTTACAGGTAAGAAAATGTTCTTAACTTTAAGAAACTGTATGAAATATTCATTGAAACTGTGATACCATATCCAGTTCCAGGGCTGAAAGAAAGCGAAGCCCGCTGTGCTACGTTCCACAATCATAACATTTAGCGCTATGGCCGAAATACAGCAGCACACGATTATATCAATTAGAAAACTGAAAGTGAACCGGCTGCATTCTATAGCTCAGGGATCCTATCACTGAGCTCTATTATACACTGGAGTGCTAATAGCCCGCTGTTAGAACGAGTCGCTTTGAAGCCACCAGCCGCCATATTGGTACTCCCTATTTTCCCCCAGCAACTAGGGAATATGTGCGCTACAGCATCGAATAACGACGATTTTCTCATGTTCAGGGGGGGCTTAAAACTTTTAGAATGTCAAATGCCATATACTTTTATGTTATGTTCTAAAACTATCAAGTACTGAGAAAGTCAGTTTGAGAAAATTTAAGGATTTTAAGTGCGCCTTATAGTCCGAACAATACGGTAGATATATGTTGCTTCATTACTGTTATGGCCTGGAAATCTGCCTGGAACATTAGAAAATGTTAAGTTTAAGAGCATGAATATGAACTTAAACATTTTATCTATATATTTTGTATTACTAATATACAAAATAGCTTTAGATTTATTTCATCATGTCAAAAAAAGTCTTCAGGGGCCCTTGGACTGATTTTCTGCAGGCATCCCCGACAAATGAAAATCTTCTTAGAATGGAAAAAAATAAGGTAAACCACAAAGCATTTGTCTTCTAAAAAACTCGCTCTTTGTATCCCATTTTCTTTCATGTTAAATAGACCCAGCGCCCTTCCTCAAAAACAGAAAATTGTGCAGCTAGATCTGCTTCCAATTAATACATCAAACTTAACTAAATACAGCAAGCTTCTCCAAATCTTGTTCCCATTGCTTAGAACTGACTGGGTTTCACCCGCCCCGCCCTACTGTCAGCCTTCCTGACTCAATGACACCATTTACCAAACAAGTGTCACCATTATTTCATCCTCTGGGAATAGGAGGCGTTGCCTGGGACGGGACAGGAGGAGAACACTGGGGACTCTTAAGTGTTGAGTAAGACGTCCCCTGGAGAAGAATGGCTCTATTCATAGCCGGCATAAATAATCTCTCAACAGGAGGCTGTTTGTTTTGCTGCTCTGAGTACAAACACGTGAGAAGTTAAATAGGCAAATGTTTTCTCCCCACTCCTGAACTGTGTGTTTAAGTCTAAAACATAATAAAATCTTCATTAACAACAACACAAAGTCAACATTGCTCATCACATCTTTACATCACATAACGTCTACTAAGCTTACAGCTCCCCAAACATTTTTGGTTCTGTTAAATAAATACAACTGGAATATAACATTTTAAAAACCCTGCAGCATAACTTTTTAACGTCATCAGGTCGCACAAAAGTGGAACTTAGAAAAAGAAGTGTCTGCCAGCTTCCTACAAACTACCCATTTCAAAACTTTACATTTTTCTCAGACTCACATTTCCCTATTTTACCCAGCAGTTGCTACAGCATTCTTGACATTTGGAGTTTTATTATGTTGATGTTCCAAACATCGTGAAACGACATGATGCTGGACTCGGCCAGCGACTCGAAAACCAAACAATTAGAACGAGACGCAGCAAAACGAATCACATCTGATCACAAACCAGCGATAAACGCCTTTTTGGTTTTCCTGAAAAACAGACTTTATTTTGATGATAATGGAATCAGGAATAAAAAAAATATTTTCCATACTAGGTATTCTTTCCTCCAGACTGCACAGGAACCCTGTGGCTTGAAGTGCATGAAATGCAAACATAATGTGCAACAAATCTTTATCATTTTGCAATGAAATAAACGATGAAAATAAGTTTGTATCAGTGTGCTTTTTAACCCAAACTATCCACTTTATGACAAATTAAGTACAGCTTTCATCTTTGCTTGAAGTAAACAAAAAGTTTGTGTACATGCTTACAACTTAAGTCAAAAATTTAAGAAGCTTGTGAGAGGCATCAATTCCAATGTCTGCCAATTCACATTTCTTTTGCGGGATTACAAACCAACATCCGCATAAAAACAGGTCTTGCGTTCAAATGCCATTTGCATCAGGAAGGGCATCCAGCATAAAAAAAAGCCAAGTCTGTGTGCAAGCTGTGCCGACTACTGAATCAGGCAGCAGCTGAAAGGGCCCTTACACAGACAAAAACAGTGATGACTGGCTACAATAAACAAGAGAAGTGGGGGAGAATTATCAGCCACATATTGTTTTCTACACCTTTTTACACATTCGATTTATTAATAGCAGTAGGGTTGTTTTGTTTTTTATATTATAACATGTCAAAGTAAAGATGGAGACACCTCACAGCCTGAGCCGTCAGCTAGACCACAATGAAACGAAATAAGCCCATTTGCACTTTCACAATCTCCCTTTTTCATTCTTTTCACATAAAATAAGTTCTACATACATATACGTGTGCATACTGCTCCTTTTGTCCTTATTTTTATTTCCTCTAAAGTTTACATATTTATGCCTAATGTCTGTACACTGTGAGCCCTTGAATATAAATATATCTTGGCCAATAAAGCTGACTCTGATTTTAAAGTCTTAGCTTGACTGATATTAAACAAATGTTATGCGATAATCACCATTAGTTAGCTGGTTGACTTGAAAAATAAAAAAGCTTAACCCTAAATCAGCTGGACTGTGAGGGTCAGGTGAGCAGAGGTGGACGATGACTTCTTGATAGCATTTGCAGTTCGTTTCCTCAGCTCTCAGGTGGGAATCTTCACACGTTTTTTTTCTTGAATAATTCACTGAAAGGCCGTTAATTCACAGCACAGGCATTTGGACTCGGCCTCTTTTTTTGTCCTCCATAAAACAATCATGCTAAGGCGTCTTCGTAGAGCTGACATGATGTCTGCTAACAGATTTTTTTTTTATCTAACGTATTACGTCGTTTAGTTTTATTGACAGTCTACTCGTTTAGATGAACACCACACTATGAGCTTCTGTATTAAGTACATTATGAAATTAATACACTGATTATGAGTGTATTAATTAACCACGTTCGGGAAATTTCTGTTTGACATATTTGAGACGTTAGCTAATGTTGCTAGCTAGCGTCGGTTTAAACTAAACTCGGTTCCAACTAAAAACTATATATTATTTTACTACAACATATTAAACGGCTTCTCGGTCAGATGAAAATATAGTGAGCAATTTAAAATACACCGTTTATGCCGTACCCTGAACAAAAACAGCACGTCACTGTCCAAGCTAACGCCAGCGGTTGCTAACACGACGTGCTAACTAGCCGCGGTAGCTAGCTTCCTGTTGCTAACACTGTCACAGCAGATAACTGAACAAACGAGCGTCCTACCCGGAGATGTTCCATTAACTGGGGCTGAAAGACAGACGCTGAACACCAGCTGGAGAAAAACGACCACACAAATGGCGTAAGCGTTTCTTCTGCTTTGAGTCGAACCTCTTTGCGCCTCCATGTTGATGATGACGAGTGACTGAAAGGGGCGTGGGGTGTAGGGTGGCCACATATACAGAGTGGGCGGGGCGTTTCTCTCATCCTGGTTCTGCCTCATTCGTCAGCCGGAGAGTAGTGCGGTGCCCGGAGGGTGGGCGGAGTGGGGGCTCCAACAGGTCTTTTTTTTCCCCCCTGACCTAATCTTGTAAATAAACTTTTGTGGAGTCATATTTGTAATAAGTCATCAAAAATAAATAGAAGGGTTCTTGAAGACAGGACTACGACTTGCAAATTTTGACTCCAAATACATATAGAAAGGAGTGCGTGGTTAGAAATGTGACAAGAACATCCATTAAAATCGGGAAAAAAGTGGGAAAGTCAGAGGTCTGGTCGATGAAAACTTCCAGCAAAACTTGAAGGTTCAGGAGCAGACTTACAAATGGAGAAAGTCAGGGTCTCCCAGGAGCTCTGATGTACCTAATATGACTGATATTCATATTAAACAATCAACGATGCAAGTTTAAACTTGCAGTTCTCTCAGTTTGACATTTAACCAGAGGGACACATAGACCTAAATACTTTATTTGAGAAAATGTTCCTATAATATTTTAACTTCAAAAAGGAAGAGAAACACTTTCCCTCGTACTTCTAAAACTGGTTAAAACAACAACAAATTTTAACTAGCCCACACACTCTATCTGGGTATAATGTGATTTCTAGATCCGAGCCCCAACAAGGACAAAGCGATCCAGATGAGCATCATAAAGTCCCCCTGGTTTTCCATATTACAACTGCAACATAATTCATGAGGTTTAACATAATTTCCAACTATCAAGAAGGATGAAAGCTACATTTACCCACAATTCAGTAGAAAAACTCCTGCCCTGCACCAGTCCTACCCAGACCTCTTGCCGGTTGACTGATATGGAACGCACCCAGTTTTTCTTGTTTGGTTCTTGGTTTGGCCTTCTTTTTGGCGTCCCTTAAACTGGCTCTTCTTCGATTTGTTTGATAGGTATTAAATATCACAGAACATACTCCAAAATAGGAAGTATTTATGCTGCAGAGGATAACTATTGTAAAAAATATACAAAATTCACATACAATTAGAGCTGTTCAAGTATGGCACATGGACAATTGTTGCAACGCAAGTGTTCTGCTTGGAAAAGTTCCATCATGTTTCCAACTTAGCTCTTATTTTGATACTTCAAAAACATTTTTGCAGGCCTGTCACAGCCACAGAACGACACGGACACTCCCCTACATTTAGTGAGTAGCTGAATGTGCAAAAACCTGTTAGAATACGGCTGCAAAAACCTGTCAAAGTTGTTCATCCAGCCTCTAAAGAAACGTGTGTGCTGACACAAATCAAATACAACCCCACAGGAATCAAGATTTATCGCTCCTAGGTGATCTTTGCTTATGCTCCAACATATTAGGGCAGTTTTAGTGGCAAAAGGGAGATAATCCACTTCTTAATTGATCTGTTTGTGTCCAGGATGTGCGGGGTCTGCAGAGGTTTCAGTGGTCCGTTTCCTGACCCTAGACCTGCACATGTCCTGGATGGAGGAAGGTCATCCTCTCTGCTGCGCTGATCGTTCGTTGCAGTTTGGACGGATTTTGCAGTTTGGATGACTGGCGGCTTCTGTGGAAGGCCGTACTTCTTGAGTCTCTGCTGGGTCTTCTACCAAACAGTGTCAACGTGTGAGGGCTATCTTTGGCCCCAAGAAAAGGTGGTTCCTAGGAACCAGAAGTTTCTATTGACAAAAGTGGAAATTAAATGCAGATTCCATCCCATTCACTGACGTTATTTACCTTAAATAACACAAATAGACAATACATCCTGAACTTCTTGTTCTTTTTGAGTCCATTTTCTATACCCAACTATTTGTTCATGGGGTAGCAAATGTGTGTCCTGTTCAGAGGTGAGAATACTCGTCACAGTGAGGTCCATCTAAGCTGTTCTGCCAGTTTGCACAAATTAATGAGCTTTTTTATAAATAATAAAAAAAAATATCCTTCAACATTTCAGATTCTTTGTCTAGCTGGCACCGGGTACTGCTAGTCATCTGTTAATTAACACCACCCATGGTAGAGCGAGCATCAAGCTATACAAGGTTACTCCTCAGCAACAGGTCCAGAGAGATTGACCAGAGTAAATGGAGGAATTAATAAAAGAGCTCATTATTTTTTTTAAATAAGGCTTTTTTCTTTCAAATTACAGAAATCAAACTCACTTTCCAGCAAAACAATCGCCTGCTGCAATCAAGTCATTACAAAAGACACTGGAGTTACTAAATAAGTGAGTACTGCTCTTGAGTGGTCCAATACAACGCTCAAACCTAGAACTATATTAAAATAATGAGAGAGAACCTGGGAGACCTGAAAATGTATTAATGTAAGTTTTTGAGCTCAGAGAGCAAATAAGAGTGTTTTTGGAGCAGGAGCACAAGTATGAAGTGTCAGAAAAATTTTGTGATGAGAACTTCCTGGGAAAACTGGCCTACCTGAGTGACATATTTGGAAAGCTAAATGAACTGAATCTACAGCTTCAAGGGAAAGATAAACACCTCCCTCAGGTCACAGACAAGATTAGCTCTTTCACCCGAAAGCTTGCAATGTGGGGCAGGCAACTTGATGAAGGAAACACCGATTCATTTGAGAACCTGCATGAATTTGTGGACACTAATGACTATGACGCTATCTCAGTGATTCCACACATTAAGCAGCATATTTCTTCACTGATGGGATTCTTTAAAAAGTACATCCCTGAAAACAGTTCCCAGTATGACTGGGTGAGAGACCCTTTCAGTGCACCAGCTCCAACTGGTTTCAGCTCTGCAGAAGAGGAGCAGTTCATTGACATTATGTCTGACTCCACATTGAGACTGAGGTTCACATCACAGACACTCAGTGCATTCTGGCTGAGTGTAGAGAGGCAGTATCCACTCTTAGGGGAGAAAGCTATAAGCATTCTGCTTCCTTTTGCAACATCTTACCTTTGTGAGATTGGCTTCTCTGCTGTTGCTGCACTGAAGACCAAGTACAGGTCCCAGCTAAACATTCAGCAGGAGCTGAGAGTTGCACTATCATGCTTCGAACCTCGCTTCAAAAAGCTGTGCACTGCAAAACGTGCTCATTGTAGCCATTAAACCTGACTTCCTCCTCATTTTGATCAAAAAAAGAAAGAAAAAATGAGCACAAATTGTTTAATTCGTTTTTGTTTTGTAGGTTCAAGTGTTTTATATATTGTGCTCCTGAGTTAATGTTGCTGAACTGAATATAAATTAGTTATTATTTTTTTAGTTTTTATAGTTTATTAGTTATTATAATTATTAAATATTTATTGATTTGATTTAATTTTGCAATGGTGCAATTAGTTGGTCAAACATGTTTAAAGTTTAAACAAGGATTTATTTATTTTTAATTTCAGGCATTGATGCACTTAAAATCTTTTCTGTTGCAGACTTAAAACATGATTTAATAAAGTTATTCTTTGTAAGTTTGACCACATGTCTTTCTTTTTTTCTTTTCTTTACTGTTAATAAGGATAAAATGTTATGCAGAGATGGATAGTCACAGTGGGGAGTGGGGGACGCGAATAGTTTTCTTCTTGCTAGGGGGGGTGTAACAGAAAATAATTGAGAAGCACTGGTTTAAATGAATGTAGCATGGTTGTTGGTGCCAGATGGGGTAGTCTGAATATTTTAGAAACTGCTGATTTGTTGGGATTTTCTCAGTGTCTTCTCTCGGGTTTACAGAGCAGTGAGCAGTAGGTGTGTGGACAAATAAAAACATCAGTAGAATGGGAACACCGCGTCACAATTATAGAAAGTCAACAGTAGCTCAAACAACCACTGATTGCAACCAGTGGACGCTGAACATCTCTTTCTGTGCAACACATCAAACTCTGAAGAAGACAGGCTACAGCAGCAGATGACCACACCAGGTGCCAATCCCATCAGGCAAAAAACAGGAAACTGAGGCTACAGTTTTGCACAAACTCAGTAAAAATAAATGGACAGTAGCAGACTAGACCAACATTGCCTGCTCCGAGAAGCCTTGGTTTTGGCTTAAACATTCCAAGAAGTGGATCAAAATTTGGCATGACCACCATGAAAGTATGAATGTAAGCATAATCAGTAAGATGAAGCTTTAAGGGGCAGTCTTTTGAGCAGACCCATTATATCTGGTTACATTAAATCAATCCCTGAGTAACAACCTTCATGGGCACCCTCCTCTGAAAGCTGGCAGCATCCACGCAAAGTCAATTTTCGGTTGTCTGCTCCCTTCCCGTCTAACATTAGCAACTTTTCCAGACTTAGCATTGTTGACAATCTATAAATGGTTAAATTCCAGATTGAGCAAGTCTCCACACCTAGAGAACCAGTCAAAACATTTTGTTTAATCACTTATGACCAGCGTCCCCTATCCTCTGATGGCTACATCTAGCAGGATAATCTGTCACAAAGCTGAAATTACCGGTAGCTCAGACCGGCCTCTTGAACAGGACAACAGGAGGACTCCAGCGGCCTCCATGTTCTCATTTAAACCAAGCATCTACAGAATGCGGTGGAACGGGATGTTCATGGACATTCGGCCTACTTGTCATACTATCACGCAAGTATGGAACTAGAGGTACCTTGATGAATCTAGGCCATGAAAAACTAAGACAGCTCTAAAGTTAAGAATGGACCTTACCTGGTACCAGCTGGTGTGTATTCATCATCTGTGGATGCATTTCTTGGAAATATAATCCTACAAGGCGAGTTATAGTTCATTTGTTGCTCGTTGGTCATTACATCTCTTGAATTATACTAATAATTGGATAAAGTTCGTTATGCGTCCCCACACTGTTGGGAAATCACTTTCAGGGAAAACTATTTTCCCACCAGACAGAACTAAGCTTTTTATTTATTGGACTCTTGACGCAATTTGTTTTGGTTCCCCATAAGCCTAATTAGGACAAAATCTAATCTGTGAAATAGAAGCGCTTGCGTTTCACTGTGTGAATATGAAAATGATAAAAAAATAAATAAATACTCTGAGAATGTTCAGACATATTCATCAGATAAGAGGGAAAAAAAAGCAAGAAATTGGTTCAAGATGTTCTTTATTTAGATCAGGGAATGACAACACTGTCAAGTACAATAACAATGATTCCCAAAACCAGCTGTGGAAGACAACTATTCCTTAGAGTGTATCTACTTGTTTCATCCTCCATCTTAAAAGCACAAACTCATCAAGAGTGAATCGGCTCGACAGTTTATCTGCGGTGTTCTTGACCAGAGAGGGTTGTCGCGTCTTCGCCTTCTTAAGACTATGGAGTGGATTTACTTTTGCAAGACCCTCAATAAAATAATATTCTCTGCTTCTATATGTAACAAAAAAAATAAAGTCACACCAAATGCACAGACACAAAAGACAGGTGAGACGAAAACACAGAATGTACACGTTGGGTTGTAGTGGCTCTCCGAGCTACTGACAGCTGCTTACATCAGAAACAACTAACCCCCCCCCCCCAATTACATAATTTATCAAAGACAGACACAAGAGCTCTCAGTGCGGAAACCTTTGAAGGAAACTTTTTATGACCATGGCGCCTTCTTAGTGAGGAGTGCTTTCTAGAGCTAAGCAACAGCACCATCTGGAGGAGTAACAATACAACTGCATGCTAACTGTGCCAAGCCAGAAATGTGTTTTGAGCTGATCTGGTGTAGATTTTCCCTTTTTGTTGGATTAAAAACTAATTAAAGCATTCAGTTTGACTATACTAAAAGAAAAAGCGTGAGACTGACATGATGTTCTGAAGGCTATCCCCCCCCCCCCCTCTTGAAATCTACACAATTAAGCATATTGCCTCCTGGCAAACTATTGCAGCTTTGTTCTTAATTGGGCTTTTAAACATAAACATGGTCCATCACAATTTGAAAATTGTTGCGTGAACAGTTTCTGTAACATTTCAAGGTTAAAAGAAGAGGGGTTTAAGGGTTGGACTACTCAACAGAGGTTTTAAGATATTTTTTTGGTGGGGCGTAAGTGTGTGAGGAAGGAGAGGAAGGCTGGCTGTCTCGTTCATCTACGCCTGGAACTCCAAACCAAGACCAAGCTTGTGGCCACCCGAGTTGATGTTTTTGCCATCCAGGAGAGCAGAAAGTGTCAACTTCACGCCTGTAAAAAATAGACATTGAAGCATTATTTTCAACTTATTTAATATACCATAAAAATATACTCAAAATTTAAAATATCCCTTATAACCTGAATTCCACATTCTGGAAAATTAATGTGCTAAAACCTTAAAATATTACCAATCCTAAAAATTAAAATGCTATAATTTGCATCAGACATCACCTCTTTTAAAAACATGGTTCCTAAAGGACATTTTTCATCACGCTGACACCACAAAACCTTCAAATCTGCTCAATAAACTTCAGCCATTCCACTGTTTCCAAAGCCGATAAGCAATTTAACGGTGCATAGCCACGTTATTTGACTTTTTTCCCAAAATCTATATGTCAGTAGCTCACTCTGGTTGCATACAAAGTTTTTATGAACGATTATGACACCCTGCTGGCGTCATATTGTTATTTTGGTGTTTTATGCTTTGTTATTGCTCAATTTGTTAGTAAATAAAGCCTTTCGTGTTTATTTACGATTTTAACAGAAGTACGTACTGCACATGCGCAGCAGGGGTTAAAACGAGGAAGCGGCTAATGGCTATTAGCATCTTGCAGCGAAACAATGAAGAATAGTCCAAGATCCAGTGAAAAAAAAACGCAAAAAAAAAATGATTCTAAGAGGGAAAAAACTGGAATATCGCTGGGAATACAGTACGAATGTTGGCGTTCGCTGAAGTTGACGCTAAACCTGCCGAAGCTCAAATGTGACCGCAGAGTTGACTGACGTGAGTAAATGTTCTGATAGAGGCTCTTAAAGTTTTTGTAGATCAGTTTATTTAATTAATAACTGTTGGTCTTCGATCACACCGAGCTGCTGCTTTACTGCGAGGCATTTCAGAGGGTCAGGCTCACTATTATTTAATTTTAATTTATTAATTAAGCAAACCGGCATTATGCTAATTCTGCAATACTGTCGCTAGATGGCGCCACACGGTTTACATCTGCCAATTGTGCTCAGTGTGTGTGTGTGTGGGGGGGGGGGGATTTTTTATCCACAAAAAGACCATCAAAACATTATCTGGATGGAGGCTTGGTGTATATAACCTTATTTTATCATGATCAAACTGTGTTTGGTATTTTATTAAGCATATAATATGGCTATATACATTTTAGCTCCCTTTTCTTGACAATATGATTCCCGTTGGAGGCGGCCCAGCATAAAATAGGCAATACCATATAAGAAATGATGGCATGTTGTATGGAACAGCAGAGCGTGACAACTAATGGTTGGAGCAGAAAAAACACTGCTCAAAATCTTAAGGAACAGTTTTTAATTAGAGCAAAATGTCCAGTCAGTTAAAGCTGTGGAAAATTGATCAGGTCACTTCAGTAGTAGAGGGGGTTGTTAATCAGTGTCGGCTGTTCTGATGTTAATGAAATTAACAACAGGTGAACTAAAGGGGCAACAGTGAGAAAGTAGGAATGGTTTTGCAGGTGGAGAGCACAGGCATGTTTTTGGACTCCTTGTGAGTAGTTCTGCATCTGACCAGGGTCCTTGTCACTACTGGTAGCGAAGCTGCGGTGAACGTTAACCGGCCAAATTAAAAAAAAATTGAATCAGAACTTTTGTCATAAGTGGTCATTTGCCACAGTGGTGACCTACAGGTAGACTGGGCTCACAGCATAACGCTTTTAAATCCTTGGCTACAGTCCTAGTCCTTTCAGGTTGGCAGACCTTCAGATGACGTTTCTCTGGGACTTCTCCTGCCTTTGGACACATTTCCATTTAAATCTTCATTGACTGAGCTCAGACTCCAAACAGACTTTTTAATCACCATTTTCCTCCCTGTTAGCCATGTTACACATTTCAGCCCAAAACCCAGTGTTCCATACACGATGCCATTAATCTTTTGCAAGGTTTGTCTGCATTGTCCTAGGGTTCTTTCCCTTTAGCTTTGTCACATGTTCCAAGACTAAGAACATGGGAAATAATATGACCATTGTGAGCAACAAGAACAGAATTGTAAAATATATGCCCTTTAAATGACCTACAGGCTGAACTCACCTGGCTTAAGAGTCTGAGTATAGCCCAGTCCCACGAGGCTGGAGTTGTTCACCTTTGCCTGTCAGGAAAACACAGATCAAATATTCAAAGATCAAACTCTGAAAACTGAATCCCAGCCGACAGTTTAAAGGCACTTAGATATTAAGAGATAAGTCACACTTGTATTATTAATTTCAACCACTGAAACAATTTTAACAAGACACTAATTAATTATTTACAGAACAGTAACAGTTAATACTTCCACCAACTGTTACATATTATTCAATATTAGTTGAATAAAGAGGTAAACCTAAGCTGAGTCACTTCAAATAGATATGCTCTCAATTAACAACACAGACAGCCAGTCGCACTAATTGGCTCTGTTGCAAGTGGGATTTAGGACTAATGTGATAGACGGGACTGAATTAGCCGAGATCTTTCTGTAGTACACACACTCTTCCTGTTTTGGTTTGAAAGAGTTTCAAGCTAAATAGGATGGGCTCTTGTGTGCCGACTCGCAGCTCTTTAGCCAAGCACGTACGTGTCTCCGGTAATCCACACAACTTGTCGTCATAAGACGCAGGCGTCTAAATGACTTTTGCAACCGTTAATTCACAGTGCGGGCAACTCACCGAGAAAGATGCATCAGAATCGATCTGATATTTGGCAGCGATCCCAAAGCGGGTGTTGCTGTTTCCTGCAGTCCAGGCCAAGTTGACGGCCGTCTCCAGCTTGTCGTTCACCTTCTGGTAGATGGATCCGCCGAACTCGGTGCCATCGTTTCTGTGAAGAATCAGACGCTTTCTTTCACTGTGTTTCGTCGGGGAAGGTCGATTCGAAATGTGCATGCCTTTTAATCCTTACAACCGCAGCCTTAATATAAAGCACACGGTATCCGTTGCCTGATCTCGCATAAACACTTCCGACACAGACTGAGACCGACAGGCTTTGCCAGGGGGCACAGCAGGAACGAGCCCTGTCCCTCACGCTCACTGTCTGACACCATCACCTCATCTGACTTACATAATAAATCCCATCACCTGGGTATAAAAAGACCTGACTGCTAGAAACCCAAATAGCCAAAAGGAAAACAAATGTATCACATATTCACACTGAAGCACTATTTGCAACAACGAGAACTAAAGACAGGAAAAAAAACGATTGCACCCAACATGCATGGAGCCGTATGCTCGTCAGACACTTGTAGTTTCTTACACGTTCGTATGGAGCTGGAACTCATCGGTCTTGTATCCCACTGCAAAGTTGCTCTGGGTGACCTTGTTCCGGCCGGCCTCGAAGGTCATCTGGTAGCCAGCGAGCCAACCCTCGAACCCCACCACCGCGGCGCCGTGAACAGCCGTGCCGTTGATGTCGTAGTTGACGTCGCAGCCCAGGTTGATGTGGTCGCACTTGTAGGCCGTCTTGACCTTGCCGCCCTTCTTGCTGGCAGGATGTTCAGTGAGGAAAGATTGTCATTGTCACTATGCATAAGAATGAAGAGCTACAAGTTTAAAAAAAAAAAAAAAAAAAAATGTCACGATCAAAGCAGCTGTCATTACCCAGTGTTTGGAGAGAAGGAGGAATCCAAAGTAAGCTTCAGCCCCTTAAGTAACTGTGGGGGGGGGGGGGGGGGGGGGGGGGGGGACAGAGGGAACAGCGTTAAAATAGAGCAAATGATCCATTTCCAATGTGGAAAAACAAAAAAACATTTTCTAATTGCTTGGGAATACACTTAAAGCTCACATTGAAACCCCCTTTCGGATACATATTGGGTATTATACCAATAATCCTGATAACCTGGCTCAGATTACATCTTCCAAAAAGCAAAATGGTTTTGAATTTGACATTTCTCACACCAAATCACCTGGTCCTCAACGGTGATCTCGGTCCCCAGGGTGTTGTCGGTGTTCCACTTCTCTGTGAAGGTGAGGCCATGCTCTGCCCACTTGTACTTGGTCTCCAACGACCCGGCGACCTTGCTCGTCTCCGTGTTGCCGGAGCACGTGCTGGTAAACTCCTGAAGGTGAAACACTTCACTCAGTTACACAGAAAAAGAAAGAAATACGGGCATATAGTAAGGAAAATTAAGACCAACATATTCTGCCCTATTTTTTTTCTTTCACAAAAAGGTCCAACAAAACGTACTTTAGTGCCAATACCAATCTGGACAGACAACTGTAATAATGTGACAGTCAATACTGAAAACTCACCAGTCCATTATCAGACTTTGTCTTCAGGTCCAGCTTAATGACCCCAAAGCCTGAAACAGACAATAAATCAATAAAATATCAAATATCTCTGAGGGCTACAACACAAACAAACTCACTTTTATGTTAAAAATGATGCTGAGGGTGGAGTGGGAAGTTGGTATTTGGCAGAAAAAGGAGTGACAACAAAAATAAGATTACAAGTATACCGTTGATGCATTTGCAGATTAAAGAAGTGGTAGTTTTTTTGTCTTCACTGATTTAATGAACGGCATAAAATAAACGGATTTTTCAGTAATTGACACGTGTTCACAGAGAACGGTCAAGTTTAGACTACGGGCTAATCGGCTGGTGCATATCTGTAACTTAACATTTATTATTATCTCTGTAACAATCTACTCTTAAAAGTGAAGTATAGTCCTGTCCCCTACAATTTAGAAAAAAACGCTTTGGTGTAGGGATGCACATATGAAATTTTTGGTCTCATTATTTAATTATATATATATATATATATATATATATATATATATATATATATATATATATATACACACACACACACACACACATCACAAATACTAATATGGCAAACCTAAGAAACTTTGATTGAGTTTCACTAAACGGCTACAAACTACTTTCCACCATAACTAAAACCCCAAAAACATTCTTAGTGCTACAATTAGCCAAAACAAATTGTACATTTTTACTCAAAATCAAGTTCATAATGAATACACTGTCCCTTCATGCATGCTCAGTATGAGGGATTGCTGCAAAGACAACAACGCCGACGACTGTCCACTGTGGCTCTACGCTCTTTCAGGAGGAGTGAATGCTGCTTGTCAAGACTCGATATAATCTGCTGGGTTTCCTTAGATAGGAAAAACTTTTTACCAATTTGTCCAATGATTTAATTGAATTAACTTTGTAAAGTGCCTTGAGATGACATGTGTTGTGAATTGGCGCTATACAAACACATTTGAACTGAGCTTGAATCGGTCAGTGGGAGCTTTATGCCGCTCGACACGACTCAGTCCGCCCGTTCTCAGCCAATATGGGAAAGATCAACCAATCTAAGAGTACAACCGCTAAGAAAGTGACAAGAACTTCTATTTGCTTTCAAAGGTTTTCAAGTTGAACAGTGTTTATCGTGACCACCTGTTAAAGAGGCAACAGAGCTCATAAAAACTACATTTCAGTTTTGCTATATTGTGTAAATATTCAGAGAGTGTAAAGGGATTAAGTTGCTGTTTAGGGCTTTAAGCATTTAAAACTTGCCCCTTGTGTTGCCGAATGTCTTTAATAGCATTTAAAAAAATAATCTATTTCTTTAACTGATACATATCCCAGTGATAATCAAAAATGTTTTATATTGTTCATAGTTTGACAGTTATGCTTTAAAAGTCATAACTAAAGCGATAACAAACGGAGCCTGGTTTTGTTCAGAGGACATCAGCCTTTAAACACCAGCTGTGTGTATAAAAAACAAACCCCCAGGGAGATGCAACGTAACCTTTTCACACCTCAAGCTTACGGCTGTACAATTATGCCAAAAAAAAAAATCATAATTGCAATATGTTCCAACCAATTTAATTTTTACTTTCCTCTACATTAACCACAAGCAACAAAAATGGTCTGTAGATGAAGATGTCTGTAAACAAGGACTATTTAAAAACAAGAAATTTAACTGTTTTTATTAATCAGTATATTATTATTCAAGAGAACAGCTTTTAATTGAGTTGACAAAAGTCTATGTATTAAACAGTTTCACTAGTACTTAATGCTAGAGTGAGATTCCTGAAGGTTTCTGGTAAATAAGTATAGATTATATAAACTCTAAAACAAATAAAATTAGATTATTTCACTGCTGCAACTCTCTTCCCTTCCATGTGGAGGTAAATCCACTTTAAACATATTGCTGACACCTAAAGGAGGCGTCTGATCCATTAATTGTTACATAGCTAAAAATAACAGACCTCTGCGATTTGGAAATTGCGTCTTAAAATTACGATTATATTGTAAATGTGATTTATTGTCCAGCCCCACTCAAGCTGTTCAAACAGTGCAATGTAAAATACAGATCTGCAGTCAGTTTACACTAATTGGCGTTACGTACGCCAACAATGGGAACGATGAAATCTTCAAAAATCTTATGTTACAGCTGAAATAACGGGTAGTTACTTTTGATTCATTTTAAACAAACATTTAAAACCAAGATATTGCTCAGCACATAAAAAACGTGAACAGGAGTTTTAGAAATCCCAATACAACATAAAACTATTCACCCGATGCATCATTTATTCAGTTGTACAACACATTAATTAAAAAAACAGATCTATATCTTAAAGCTGTGTTAGGTTGGGATTTCTCTCTGACAAACATTAAATGACTTTGTTGCTTACCGTAGCCCTTTGTAAAAACATCCCTGGCTGATTTTCCAAGGTCAACGTAGGTGGGAGGTACAGCCATTATCTTAAAGGAAAAAAAACAGGAAAAAAAATAAATAAACGTTTCTTTCTGATGACGCCCTTTATTACGTCTTTAAGAAACCTAAATCTGAGACTGAGCACGGTGTTTCTAAAACAAGAAGCCAAGGGTAGGTGAAGGTCACCTATAGAGTGAGAACGTATCCATTACTGGCAACACGTAACACACATTTGCCTAGCAGCTCTTCTTAATGCAAAAAGTTTCCAATGAGCATGTTCTCCCAGACAGTGTGAATGCTTACAGCTACCATGCTTATACTTTTTAAAAGAAACAACATCTGTCAGTTAACACAGTAGTAATTTCCCCCCGATAAACGCTCACGTTTCCCCACTGCAAGCGGTCAGGAGAACGGCAGACAACGAGGACCACAGACCGTAGCACAAAGCCGTCTCTTTGGTAACTAGCCGAGGCGCCTGCTATCGGATTTGTGAGCAACTCTTTGTCCTCGGCTTTCATGAAAACCCGGTTTTGCAAGACGTTTCGTCATTAGGCCACACACAGAAACCATTTTTAATAGAGCAACAGTAAGCAAAGCACTGGAGTTGCGCACGTGTATTGATAACAGGGATTGTGTCTCTACTGGAGATAAGGAAGTAAATTTGAACAGTTTCTGAGTGGAAAGGGTCAAGTAGTCTTCCAGAACAGGTTTCCCAAGGAAATTGGTTTTACTTCAACGCACCATGTGATACAGTGCTGCTAGGCAAGAGCAACACCTGTGCTCAACACGGCAAGAAATAAAGAACATCGATTCAAAAGAACCAATGGGTGGACAATTGATAGCTAATAAATAATATTGACTAACTTCAAAAGAATAAAAAAAAAAAAAAAAGTAATCAGTCCACCATGTCTGCATTTAGAAAGATACCATGTTAAATAACCTCCAAACACACCATCAGTCAGAAAATGACCTTCTATAGATCGCTGTTAAGTACAATAACTTTTAAACATACCTTAACCTCTAAACCAGTCATTTCAACACTTTGAGAACTTTATTCACCCTTTTGCCTAGTTGGGATCTGCTAAGGGTCTCCTGGAAAGAAATTTGCTTATTTGACTCTGTGACAGAAATTCTTGTACCTTTGCTCTGGTTTGACCCGCAGTTCTAATTGGCCATTCTTCATCAGAGTCGCTTTGCCCAAACGAGATCGGAACAAAACTAGATTTTCCTTCTCTCTCCAGGTAATAAAATACATTCAAATAAATTGTGTGTGAGATTCAAGCATTTTTATGACCACTTATCTGCACATTTAAAAAAAAAAACACAAAATTAGAGGAGAACATTAATCCACGTTGTCCTCAATCACCACTTTCATTCCCCGCATTACAATGTCCCCCTCCACTCCACCTG
Source organism: Fundulus diaphanus (assembly GCA_037039145.1). Lineage (NCBI taxonomy): Eukaryota > Metazoa > Chordata > Actinopteri > Cyprinodontiformes > Fundulidae > Fundulus > Fundulus diaphanus. The sequence goes on from CM073136.1 coordinate 40,167,503, forward strand.
ATCTGTATCAGGTCTGGACACAAATTACAGTGAAAGCACATCCAGTTTGCCAAATATATTAGGAGAAATCAGGGATTGGAGTTTGAAAGCCTTCCAAGCACTTTCATGACAAAAACTGCAATGTTGTGTAAAGTTGATACATTGTGCAGCTTTAACTCAGACTATGTAATATAACCAATATAGTCTTACTGCATATATCATACAGTCTTACTTCATATATCAGGTACGTTGCATATCTTACTATTTAGCTGAAACATATTCCAGTGTGGCCTTTAATGTCTGCTCAAATGATCACTTTTCTAGTTTGGGCAGGGCTTAATAGACTCCATGTTGGGGGGTGGGGCACACACACACACACACCCTTCAGACAGCTGTTTTAACATCAGTCACTGTAGTTTTAACAAAGACAGCACTTTAGCTGGAAAAATGCCCCTGTATCAAATAAAGAAAACGTCTAATCAGAACTTCTATTTCCCATTTATTTGAACGCATGAAATGAAGCCGTTTTAGTGGACCCCCTGTGTTTGACTGTTTTAAGACAAACACTGAACAACAAAAGGAAATGTTTGCGGTGTTGGAGATGCATCTGAGATCGCCAAGGTTGATAACAGGTGGTAACATTGAGGTTACATTTGAGAAATATCACCGGGAGTAGCGCAGCCATCGCGTGTTGGCACACAGAGGGCTGTTCCTAAACTTTCACAGGCACCTTAGCCTCCACATCTCTGTCCTTCACCGCCTCCATTTTTATCTAAACCTCGGGATAACGGCGGTAAAACCCCCACTGCGAGACAGATCATGGCTCAAAAAGCCCAGTTTCTTTTACAAGACCACAGTAAAGACCACCTGACGGGGGACAAGAAGGTTATCACACCAGCATCCTCATGCCCTCGCTAGCTAACAGTTTAGCATTAGCTCGCAGTCAAGGTGGTCAGACGGTAAAAGGGACCCTAGAAGGAAAGTTAAACACCGGTCTGTAACACAGAGAGCACGGAACGGGTCAAGAAGGCCAATTCGTGAAGAAGCTCAACTTTTTAAATTACTAACAACCCGCACAAGTGCTGATAACTTCTCCATTCAAATGACCGCATCCCTTGCTAGCGTCCGCCAAGCTAGCAGCAGATGGTAGCTACACAACAGCAGCAGGCCTGTCTACTTCTAACAGTTTCCTAATTCAGTTTTACAACCTAAATATGCAAATATATAATGAGAGGCACAGCCCTGCAGTTTCTGGTGAGACTCGACCCACTGGTGTTCGTGACGGAGCCGTGAAACGCGCAAAAACCTAGCCGGGTTTCCTTTAGCTGGAAGCTACAGGACATACCTCTGTGTGTTCCAGTCCAAGTCGAGAAGGAGCCTGTCAGCCGCACAAAGGGAGGAGATAGGAGGGAGGCGGAGGGCGTCACGTAATACGTCAGGGCCCGTCATCTTCAAAGATGAAGTATTCGGTCGAACAGCGAGATGCTTCACTCCGCATTTTATTTAGATCGTCAGCTGGGCATTTCTGATAGGGAGAAGCGTGCATAATGCATTTAACGAGAATCTTGTGACTCTGCATTAAAACTAGGTATGACAGGGTGTTGCGACATATTGTTTAAAACAAATTCTAATAATTGTTTAAGACTGAAAACGGTCCTAACTAATTGTACAGGTTTCTAAAATAACATTTCTTGTTAATAAAACATGCATTCCAGTGGGACCTGGCCACTCTCGAAATTAATGACTTGGTGTTGGAAACCCTGATCATAACTAATTTCTTAAGAAACGCTCAAGAGCTTGATTCAAATTCCGATTCCATACCATATCAAAGAAAAATATAACATCATAATAAGAACTGTGATTTATTGCGATAGTAATAAACTTTGATTGGTAATGTTTGGAAACACAAAAAAACTGACAGCATGAGTGTTATTTTTTTGCCATTCCACTTATGTATTCACGAGAGAATTACAATGTAGACAGTATATTGTATTAACTTGTACCACAACTTAATTGTTATGATACTAAATGCCCAGTACATAGCTCATACAAAGCAAAAAGGGAAAATAAACTAATTATTTAACAGCGAAAGAGGAAACGGAAATAAAATCGGATTAGCATCTTGCTTTTTTCAGGATTCTCCCAGCGTTGTCTTCCACGCAGGCGCAGTACACCGAATGACATCCCGCAGTGTCTTTGAACAGCTGACCGGGGATCAGATGTCTTTAGCCGCTCCACAAATACCACTTTATGTTGATACAGCCAACAGTAACAGGACAGAGCAGAACAAGTTGGTGGGTTACTCTGTGAGGAAAGGAAATAAAGTTATAACTTAACATGTGAACGGTTACAACCATCTTTGCAATATAAATATAATATAATATAATATGTACAAGGATTGTTCAAGGATGGTTCACTTCATATTGTGAATAAAATGTCTTTTATGTGTCTACTATTAATTTACTGTACCAAATATGGCAAATGTTTATTCATTGAAGGGACTCATTACCATACCATAATGCAAAAAAGAGAAAAATTTACAAAAATCATAATATTAAGTGAGCAATAAATAAATAAATAAAAATAAAAGACACCAATATATCAACTGCATTTTATTTCATTTTGTTTTAGGCTATGAAACAATCGAGATAAATAACAGAATTACAATAAAAACAGTAAAATAAAAGCAAAAACATATATGCTGGAATAGATCAGTAGGAATGTTAAATTTATAAAATTTAAAGTCTAAAAGCCACTTTCTGATATTCTGGATGATTTCCTTGCAAGCTCTGAAAATGTGGCAACTCTTTGCACAGTTACAACCTGGATGCTTATCATGAGATGCCAATAAAAATGTTTCACCGAGAAACATTTTCTTAGTTCATCTTCCTGTTGTGCAAAGCAGCCCTTTGGAAAAAAAAGAAAGAACTGAAGTTCTGCAGCTTTAATTCAGCGTGCACGATTTCACAGAAACAGAGCCGTGTGGTTGAGTCAATGGAACAACGCTGTCGCCAACCCCTGCATTGCTTCCTCTGTAAAAGGCACAGCTGGCAATAAAAAAAAGCTGACAATGGGACAACACTGCCATCACAAATTATATATTGTAAGAGACGTTTTAGTGTACTTTAAGGCTGCGAATAACTGGTTAATTTATGTCTTAAATGCTGAGTTGTTCCTTTTTGGTATATAATGATATAATAGAATCGCCTTAGCCCTTTTCGAACATTAGGGATGAAACCGGTTGCATTTAAACATTTAGCCAGTAGATGTCACTGTTGTCAGCCTTCTTACAACTTCACGCCCGCTACTGTCTTTTATTTCGTGTTTTTTAAATATTTATATATATATAGAGAGAGAAACGGATATAACTCTAGTCAGTTCTGTTACCGTACTGTTGTTTTTTATTTTTGAGCATAATTTAGATTAGAAAAAATAAATTCTAATAAAAAATTTGATAGGTCAATTCTAAAGAATAATTTACTAGAGTTGAAACGTTTTTTTCTTCGTACTTTTCACCATTTTCTGCAACAAAGTATCAATAATTTATTTTCTTTTTTAACTCCTGCAATTATGAGAAACTCAAATCTGATATTTTATATAGATAAAAAAAAAATCTACCTTAAAGTTTTAATATGAGTTATTTCATTATCTGTTGTTTTTTTTTTAGCAGAGGGATTTATGTTAGTTGAAAGGAAAATATTTTGCTCACATAAAACTGCCAAGAAGTAGAAGTCTGTTTTTATGTGATTCCTAATGGGAGCAGGATTAACATGCAAAAGATTTACTTCCTAAGATTAACAGTGACAGAAAAGTCAACACCATGAAACATTTCATCACTTGCCAGGAGGACTGTGGAAAGATTCTGTTTTTGGGGGATTATTTTTAATATTGAATTAGAACATTTCTGCTGTCACTAAACTCTTAACTTCTGTGATCTACCCTATTTTAACTTTGTAATGCCATAGTCTTTAGAAAAATACAAAACTTTTAAAATATTGTTTGGTTATGATAATTCCTGCAAGCATCAAACCAAAAAATTCTGTGAAAACCAGCTGATGTGTCCAAAAATGTTTTAATAAAAAGCATACAATGAACCCATTTTCTGACAAATACTTTTTGTGTCACGTTTTAATGTGTTGAAAGGCAGATAAGAGACTTTGGCTTCATTCTTTAAATATTACCATCTGGAATCTCTACAGCTTGTGGTTTTTGACACTTTTTAATGTATTCTAAAAGGTTTTGATGTATTTAATGTCTTCAAGATATAATGATGACGTTCATGACAGGAAACAGTGATAAATAACATTATTTAAAGTCACAATTACAAACAGCAAGGCTCATAAATAACGGAAGCTTTCTGAGAAACAGTCACCTCTTTACTCATTCACCAACATTCACAGCTTGTTGTCATTAAATAAACATATTTAACTGATTTCTTCATATGTATTTAGCAGTTCCATTCTATGCGCTGTGTTTGTGCATCACTTCATCTCAAAGTAGCATTTAATCATCAGCTAGTAACATGTTTGTCGCCTGTCGGTCGCCTTCAGAGGCAGCCAAAAATTCATTTCTAGATTATCCTCCAGTCATATCTGGATGCTCCGCTTTCATCCAGCCAGGCTTCAAAGCCGATGCTGCGCTCACTTCAAACAGGCGTCGCCGAGTGCCAGTCAAAACCCCAGCTCCAGAAGACAACAAACACTAAAAGCAAATGTTAATCAACTCGGCCCGAGCATCACCAAAGTAAATAAAATAAACTGTAAACAGATGCCATAATTTGCAGCATATGGATAATTAAGGCAAGCCTGTCATCTTTCTTCTTATTTTTTAATTTTCTGGTTCACTCAGCGTTCAACCCCCCTGTTCCTCCTCTTCGTCTTGCCTCCACACTGATCCCAAACTCTCTCTCTCATGAGTCAGGAGCTCTACCTCATGCGACTTTCTTGTTTTCCAACCCAGAGTGGAAGTCCGCAACCCAGGGTCTGGTGAAGTCAACTGTGTAAATCACTTGAATCATGTTCAAGCAATCTGAGATCAGCAGCCTTTTTACCTTCGTCTTGCTGGGATCACACATACCGTTCAGCATGAGTAAAACTGGTTTTTGTGGACAATTTAATGGCTCACGGTTTCCACTGCTTAAAGTCTAGGAAGGAAGAGTCTGCCGTAAAAAGAGATGTTGAAGGAGAGGATATAGATCCAAATGTGTGGATAAAATTACTCATTTACTGAGTGGATTTGTTCCAAAAATATCAAAATGAAAGCTACTGAAGCAAAACCAAGACAAGTATTCACTCAGGGGCAATATTTGTGTAAGCCAGGACTCGTAAAATATCATGAAAGTCCGCAGCAAAAACCTCCAGGCAACCAAAACGAAGCACGCATCTGGGATGTGAACTTTACCCTTCTGAGCTGTCTTCTTGCAGGTCCTTTATGTGACCAGGTAGGACGTAGATTTAGCCGAAGCGATCTCTCATCCACACTTATCAAACCGTAAGGAGTTTGGAATTTGCCAGGCGGTTGTCATCCAGTCTTGTGAATCCATTACATGATTTGAACATTTCATTTAGAAGAGTTTGAGCAGATTGGGTTTCATCAGATCTTATGATCTTATTGTGATCATGAAAAAATCCACAAAGTTTTCACATTTTTCATAATTGGCAGTAAATTTAAATTTTGATTGTTGAATGTGTCAACCTTTGAATATGGATGCAGTTTTATTTAAGGAAGTGATCACTCTCTTGAGATGTACAGTATGTATGATGAATGAATGTGTAAACAACCTATAGCTTTTGTGTCAAATCTTACAGATCTTTATGTTATAAACTTGTGGAGGTTAGGAAAGTTAAATTCAAATCAATAAAATTTTATTTATATAGCGCCAATTCACAAAACATGTCATCTCAAGGCACTTTACAAAGTCAAATTCAATTAAATCATCCAGACAGATTGGTCAAAATGTTTCCTGTCTAAGGAAACCCAGCAGATTGCTTCCAGTCTTGACAAGCAGCATTCACTCCTCCTGAAAGAGCGTAGAGCCATAGGGAGAGTCGTCTGCATTGTTGATGGCTTTGCAGCAATCCCTCATACTGAGCATGCATGAAGCGACAGCGGAGAGGAAAACTCCCCTTTAACGGGAAGGAAAACCTCCAACAGAACCAGGCTCAGTGTGAACGGCCATCTGCCTCGACCGACTGGGGGTTAGAGAAGACAGAGCAGAGACACAAAAAGCACAGAAGCACACATTGATCCAGGAATCCTTTCTATTTTAGAAATGTTATGTTAACTGATATATAAAGAACGCCTCATACAAAATAGATAGCTATAGCGCTACAGTCATCCTTGACTGGCCATGCCCTCACAGGCACTTTATGTCCACATCTCATTGTTTGACAAACTCCCACCCGACTAACCCACCCTGCAATCAAACTCTTCCATGGAGCTGACGTCGGTTAAACAAACACACCATCGCACATTCCTAAAGTTCACCTTTGAGACACGTTTCATTTGTCATCAGCTATTTAATTAATTTTCTGTGCGGTTGTGTAAAATTGTTATGAGATTATTTTTCTTCTACTGATCTTAACCAAGTAGGTTGTGTCCACCTTTGTATCGACAAACTGGTACCATCGTGATCCAGAGCTGGAACCATCCAGACATCCAACTCTTGTGCTAGAAGCACCAGCACAGCCTTGGATCTTTGAAGCGACCATTGTCTGACCAGACAGCTGGCTGTTAGTACTGAGACTTAACCGTCAGCTGAGCTGGGAGACGGGTGCCGGACCTTAAGTAAGTCACTCTATTCTGTTGTATTAGTGGCTGTCTGGTGCTGGCATTGGCTAAGCCACAAAAGCCACAAAACTGGACTCAGGACTTTGATTTCATCTCCCTCCCACTTTCACCTCTGAGACTACATTTGGTAATGGTCCCTTTCCTTTCCTCATCTGACAAACCAATTAGCAACGTTTTTAGATTTTAATCACTGTTAACTTTTGTTGAGTTAGTTGTTTTAATCAGTAGTGCAAAGATGATTTAGTCTGTCAGTTGTTTGTTCGATCTTGTTTCTTTGTTTTAGTCAATTTGTATCGGGCAGATCTTGGTTGATTAATAAAAAACTTTAATGTTGATTTCAATGGCTTTCTGCTCTTTTCCATTGTCATATTTTAACGGCAGTTTCAAATTTAATTTTGATTGATTATGAAAAGTAATAATGACAACAGCTGTAACTGCGGAGTCGAGGGGTTAGACTCGAATATGCTTGTGCTGTGCTTGTGTGGCACTCCCTGTTTATTTTAATTAATTAAATCAATAAAACTAGACAGTGAGACAGTGGTAATAATGCGCTTGTTTGTCCAGCTTTGTTTTGAATCAGTAAGCCGACCACAACTGAAACAAATTCAGCTGATGTAATGTCTAGACAGAGGGACAATAAGAGTTTGTATTGCCAAACAAAAGTGTTTGTGTTATAGCTTTAGTCCCTTTTCACACTGTTAGGGTGGGATGATGGGACCAGGTGGTACACATCCCCAAACCCCCCACATTCTCCAGAATCCAAGGCGGAGCGCTGGTCTCCCTATTTGGGACAAGGCATACCAGCAATAGTGCTCTTCCTTCATCAAGATTTTTGACTATCTCTTGGTCTCACCTCCAGGAGACGAAATCCCAGACAACAGGAGCAAAGACGTTCTGAAACGTCTAAACCAAATCACGCTGTTGATTCTATAGAGGCTTTTCAGGACTCTTTTATGTTTTTGAAGGGCTATCAGTAAATATTTAGGGTGCTAAATTGGCATTGAAAGAGCAATGAATCATATTATTATGACCAATTAGATTATTACATTGGACAAAGAACATGTAGTCTAAGGACTGGAGGAACAGCTCATTTGGTTAAACAGCTCATTTGGACTGTGGGGGGATTCATGTCCAATTCCATCAGACTGGAAAATCTGGGCAGTTTTTAGGCAGCGGGAACAAATAGCAATGTTTGTAACGTTCTCTTGCTCATTGCTAAGCAGAAGGGTAATGCTCTGCTATTCCTAGCATGCAGTTGGTGTCCACAGCTATATAATTACAATTATGTAATAATTGTCTCTATTGTCATTGCAACACACATTCCAATGAAATTCGTCCTCTGCATTTCACCAATCCCTTAGGGAGCATTCTGTGGCTAAGGGTCTTTCTCAGGGATCCAGAGTGGCAGTCTGTGGGATTTGAACCCGGAACCTTGCAGTCTCTCTAGGACAAAAGCACTGTGCTAAGCCACCACTTCCCCCTCCATACTTTGGTTGCATTTAACAACGTAGCATCCACATGAACACCAAGATATTTCGCCAGCTGAGGACTCTGTTTGGATCAATGCAAGCAGTGTTGCTTCTGGTTAAAATAGTTGTTTTTATGTCATGACTGATTCATGTAACGTTTCAGCTCCTTTTTCAAATCACTCTTCATAGTGGAAAACAAAGTGGAAACAAACTGTTCGTCGTTGTGAAATTCAAGCAATTGTTTTCCTTTTTTTGTTTTGATCAATGCTCATGGGTGGGTGACATGATAGGAAAAGTGAGAGAACCGTCCTTCCTGTCTGAACTTTGGTAAATAAACTGGAGGCATGAGCAAATGTCAAGACTTAGCTGTGGTCAGAGCGCGGCAGTGGAGCTGTGACTCACTCTAAGCATCTGTTTGTGTGCGCACATGCACGTATGTGAGTGAGACGGGACCTATGCAGAGAGCTAGTGCTTGTGTTTGTGCGTGGCACGCTGTACATATAGCAGATGCTGGCGATCTTTATCTCTCATTCATGGCGTCCAAGGAAATGTAGCGTAAGCTGGTTAACAGTCAGTTTCTCAGTATCTGCCAGGCAGAGATGAGCTGATAATCACCACCATGTCGCTCATGCAGCCACCTGCTGCCTTGCACTGTGGAAACTGAGGCATTGCCCAATTGCCACTCTGTTGCTTCACTGACTGCTTTTTAAATGCAAAATTATTGCTCTGCATGAATAGTGTCTCCCAGTAGGGGTGAAGTATAAATACTGTTTCTTAAATATGTTCAGAGAATTGAGCTGCATTTGTCTAGATTCTTTACATGCACAGTACACACGCAGGAATCCTGTGTTCAGAGGCAGGCTGTTCTTATGACTAATATCAAAACAGCGAGAAAGCATAGTTGTGTATATTATGTTTGACTATATTTCTATTTCTTTTTAAGTTAAGATAATTTCAAGTTATTCGTAGCTTATCACCATGGTAACAAAAGCATCCATCTTTTGAGAGTAGAAATGATGCATCCAAACAGAAATTATTTTAAATCTACATGTTGTAATACTGAATGATTTATTTCAATTGATTTTATTTATGAACCATTCACTCACAAAAATGTCATTAACAATAATATTAAAGTTCATAGCTTTTTCACCAAAACGATAACTTTTTCAAAAATAATACATCCACAGAATGTCTAGAGTGGTGAAGAATAAATGCATTAATTTTACTGAAAAATAGATACATAGCATATAAATAATAGGTTTATAAATTTTGACGGATCCAAAATATATAAATATATATTTCTAGTTACGATGCCAACATTGACGCAAAAAGATTCTGCACCAATAGAAATAGTAGGTTGAAGTCCCGTGAGACGGAGCTCAGTTGTTGCCAGATCGTGGTAGCTCCATTATAGCACTAAAAAATAGCTTCTCATTGGTGTTACATTTCTCAGATTCAAACGAAGCAATGAAGAAGCAAAATGAGGGTGAACATCGGTAAAGCTTTTGAGCGTTGGTGCTGATTTAAGGAAGGAAAGGGGCTCAGAAGCCATGCGTTGGTTGTCGCTTTCCTGCTGGATAGGTAAGTTCAATGTTTACTAATGTTAACCAAAGGACTTGGCAACTGGCTGGTAAATAGTATAACTGAACCTTAGAACCAGAGCGCAAGTGCACCATCTAATGGCCGGGAGGAGTTGAACTTGTAGCTATCTCCTTTAACTAATATTATGTTATACAGAATAAAAGTTGGACCAAAATTAAGTTCAGTTCAATGCAGTGTATTCCAGTACAATACCATACAATACCACATCATACCATACCATACCATACCATACCATATCATGCCATACCATACCATACCACACAATGCCACGGCATACCATACCATACCATACCATACCACGCCACACCACACCATACCATACCATACCATACCATACCATACCATACCATACCATACCATATAATTTTATTTCTAGAGCACTTTAAAAACAACATAGAAGCTGACCAAAGTGCTGTACAAAACACATATGCATAATTAATATAAATAAAACACACTATAAAGTAAACAAAAAAAGACAAAAAAACAAAAACAAGAAGCTCAATTGAAACACATAAATTCAGTTGATCGTAAAGCACCAGTTGGCAAAAAGCTGTTAAGTAAGGACGACAAGCATCAAGCAATTTAAGTTTTTATCAGTTCCTCATCCTGAGCAAGCATTTGGTGACAGCAGAAAGGACCCACTCCATCTAAACAGCAAGAAACGTTTGGCAGAACCAGACTCAGGCCATTGGCCAAGACTGGCTAGATGTTGAGAGAACCGGAAGAAGACACACACACACACACACACACACACAAAATAAAATAAAATAAATAAAAAATAAATAAAATAAAAAAAATTACGAAGGTAAAATACATTTCCCAGGAATCCTTTTATGGAAAAAAATAAGAAACAGTGATTGGTTTGGTGGTAGCTGTGTGAATCCCTTTGTCAAGAGAAGAAACACATATAAATAAATAACCCATTAATCTGGGTGTACTTTTTGAGGAAAGAACAAACATACTGGACAAAGTTAATAGCAGCAATAACCTATTTACTGGCCTTGTGTAGAAAATAGGTAATGCTCAACACTTCAGCACTGGGCCATGCAAACTCGAGGAGAGTACAAACACTTGAAGGTGGGAATAGCTCTTAAATTGACTCTGTCCCTGAATGAGACACAGTTAAAAACTAAAACAAAATGAGTGTTACTAGATCAGCAGAACGTTCTATGATAAAAGAAAAACAGAATATCCATGGCTAGTAGCAACAATACCTCCATCAATGACTCAGTTCACCAGAGACAGACAGCTAAACAAAGGTTCACTGGGTCAGGGGCACTTTCTATGGAACAACAACAACGAGAGTCCACAATCTTAATGAGAGCAAACTTTTCATCAATGGCTTTGACCACTTAACAGAAATAGCTAAACCGGTGATCATTGGGCAAGGACTGCTTTCTATAAAAAAAGGAAACTGGGAGTACAAAAAGTTAGAGCATTGCAACAATTACTCTGTCCATGAAAGAGTTTCAGCTAAATACAGTTAGGTAGCCATACATACTTTATACGGGGGGGAAAAGAAAGTACTAGTTACCAACAGAAGAAAAGCAGTGAGTCTATCCATGTCAGAAGTGTCCTGGTACTTTTTTCAGAAAAATACCAAAGAGAGCACATCAACTTAAAGTCAGCAACAGTTTTTGTCAAGGAAGAAGACAAAGGTTAACACAGAAACACATGCTCGAAATATTTTTTTTATGAAAATAAAATAAGAACACATATAATGGCAAGAATATCTCTACAGAGGGCTGTTTCCAAAACACCTACACACCAAAACAAAGAAGTCCTGGGCCGCCAAGAGTACTTTCCATGGAAAGAAAAAAAGACAGAGCAAAAGGAAACAATAACTCAGTCCCCATGTTTGTCCTGATAACAGACACAGCAAATTGCATAACCACAGGGTCAAGAATACTTTCTATGGAAAGATAAAAACACTGCACAAAGTGGAATGCAGCAATATATCTGCTTATGACTATATACTCAAATAATACCAAAACTTGCATGTGCACAAGTAGATTCATGTTTTGTGACTGTTTCAGATTAAAATGTCCCCTTTAAACTTCAACCAAATGTTGTTTGAAAGTTTACAAATCTTATCAGACTCCATTTGAACATGAAGGTAACCATTTATGTGGACACACAGTTTTAAAACACGGAGATAAAAGATTACTGGAAGTTTTCCTTAAGCCTTTATTAAGAATGGCTGTAGCAGTGAAAGAGTACTGCACTAAAAGATAGGGTTGAGCCATGGTTGTTTAAAACCCTTTGGATAAAAGTGTGCTGCATCTGAAGTACAATACTTCCAAATCAGTCCAAGCCAAGTTTGTGCTTTTGGCTTCATTGATCAAGAAAGGCTTATAGCTTGTAGTTTGATTCACATCTGTCCCTGATAACCACAATGTGAAACCACAGACTTGGCAGCAGGAGCAGAGCTCTGCCCTGCCAGCACTTTTACCACAAACTCTCAAACTGCCACGCCGAGCCTCCCGCGGTACGCTGCATCCAGAATCAATGTGTTCTGAATACTAGATTCTGCAATCAACACACTCTCCATATTCTCTCCCTGAGGTGCCTCGCCAACATCAAAGGAGGAAAAAAGATGGTGTGGTATCTCTGTGCGCCTGTGCCTTCCCCTCTATGAAACAGCCCGGCTTTCAGCCCCGAGACACAGGCGGTGAGCAGCCGAGGAAATTTGATTTCACGAGTACCACGTTACTACCCGGCAGGTAGGGCTGTGGTTTGTGTGTTTTGCAGGTTTTGCCTGCACCTGGTTGTGAGCTGATCACACCAAATGCCTCTTTAAGCCGCAAGATCAGATATAAAAATCCTTATGCCAAACATTCTGAACACAACAGAGAAAGTAAAGAAGAAAAATGTGCCACTCAATAATACTTTGGTGGGAAATAAAATTGTTAACTTTTGAGAGAGCTTCTGCTCATACTGTGGTGGTTCAAAAATATAAAAAAATAAAGAATTTAAAATTACATCCTTTTTCTCACATGAGACGAATTGTGATATTTTAAAAATTCTTCTACAACATAAATCTCATGGAAGATTGATCTTTATGCTGTCCAATGAAAATGTAAACTTCTGTAAGTAAACTGCACTTAATTACCTTGCAATTTTCTAGAGATTTTTTATTTTTACTTTTTTTCCAAGATCCTGATAAAAAGAGATGTTACAGGAGAAAAGTATCCCCGAAGGAAACATTTGTGGCCTGTAGCTCTCAGCAAAGGATAAAATGGAGAAGTTTACTGTAGATGAAGCAAAAAAGATCTGTTTTCTTACAAAAAAAAAGGACTTTCCCAAAAAGCTTTCTCGTGGTAACAATCTTCAAACAGTCCACTTCCTTCTTCTCCTATTAATGAAAGTTATTTGTACTTAATTGCAAACTTTATTTAGGACAGCTCCTAGGCCTTTATTAATGTTTCACATTAAAGCCATCGTCACAACAGCCCTTCATGTTAAATTTCAAGAGTTGTTTCTGTAAAAAAAAAAAAGTAAAATATTAGCAACCCCTACTCTGAAACTCGAAAACTAACTTAAAGTTGTACAGAAAAGAAAACCTTTATATTTATATAGTTAAAAATATGGAAGTGAGCGTCTGTGTTTCTTTAAATCATCAGAGAGGAAGTCAACTCTTGGTATACTTGAACTAAACAAGGTTAAAGACCCGGCCTTGTATATAACTACATTTAGTTTATACTTTTTAAATATGGTTTGAGTCATAATCTTGCTTTCATGTGACTGAATGTAATCTGTGGATCTCCTACCTCCTGGTTTATAAAACATTTCACCCATAATCCATCCAGTTGTTTGTGGCATTTGCTTTGTTATTCATTTTTAAATTTAATTGTAAAATATCCCCCCAGAAACAGTGTTTATGCCTAAAATCCCAACAGAAAGTAACAGGAAAACCTGATGTCCTAAAATGATTGAATTTGACTTTGTAAAGTGCCTTGAGATGACATGTTTCATGAATTGGCGCTATATAAATAAAATTTAATTGAATTGATGCAATTCCAAATCAAATTAAATGTTTAGCTTTGGATCTGAAATGTTGTGTAAATGATTTGGCTCTTAACTAAAAACATTTTTTTTTACTTTTTGGTGATTTCATTAAAAGTAATAATAAATGATCATGTTCACAATAAGTGTTGCACATAAAGTTTGAATGAAACATAAGCAAGCCCAAATTATTCATACTCCAGGCAGATGTAGGTTCAAAGTGATCTTTTAATTTTACCGACATGGTTATTCACACTGGAAGCAATATTAATGTTTTGGAGAGGCCCAGTCGTAGTCCTGACTTTAATCTTATAGAGAATCAGTGGAGAGAGCTAAAGATTAGGGTGATGGCAAAGAGGCCTCTCCCCCCTGAAAGACTTGAAGCTCATCATCACGTAAATCCTCAAAATACTAGTGGAGACAGTCAAAAAGCTGCTCATTAAATATAATTTTTGTTTAATTGTTGTGATACCAATAAAATTTTGTCCACTGATTACTAGGAATGTTACTTCTCCTAACATTCCTGTATATTCTGTATAATCTGTGCATATAGCTCCCATATTTATATTTATACACAACATTTTATAGTCCCCTACTATTACTTTTTACTTATACATACACTTATAAATAATATTTATATCCTGTATAGCACTTCTGGATAGATGCAAACCACATTTCGTTGCTTTGTACTTGTGACAGTGCAATGACAATAAAGTTGAATTCTATTCTAAGAAAGAGATGCATACTTTTTAATATGCATTTTTAAATAAACAAATATAATAAGATACTTTTTAAAGTTAATTTCCGTTTAATGTTAATTTCAGAAACAAACTTAATGGCTAAATCTGTCTGAAGGGTATGAATACTTTTAAACTTAACTGTATTCCCTATGTCTCATGATGACATGATTGCTACTTTGGTATTAACTCTAGTTAGATCACCACAAAAAGAGAAATGTGTAAAAAAAAATACAAGTAAGTCCATCTCTATGGACAACAGTCTTTAAAAAGTCTTGAAATAAAAACATTTATTGCAGCAGCATAATATTAGCCTGAACATCTACTTTTGAGAGCACAGTTATTCATATGGATTTTTTTCTTAAAAATTGTGGCATTTAAAGTCACATTTAGAGGCACAGTTAATATTTTTCTAAGAATAAAGGTAACCAAAGAATTTCTGACTGTTTCCCTGGTTTCTAAATACGCCGTCACACAGAGACCCATTTCTCTCAGCCGCTCTTAAAAATGGGAAAGAAAAGAGAACACACTGGTTAATTGAAGCAGATGTGTGTTCTCCTCATTAGTGAGAACAGAGCTACAAGAAAACAGCTTCTTGCTGAAACCTCCCCAAAATATCTGCAGTTGGAGCATTTATTTGACACTTTCAAATCTATCTGGGATAAACGAGGATAGCAAAGGACCCAAGGTTTTTTTTTCTTGTTTGTTTTTTTTACACATGCAGAGTGAGGAGGATGTAAGGGAAGAGAACAAAAAAATCTCCAAACCTCACTGCAGCAAAAGACGGTCATCCTGCAGTCATCATGTCTCCATGACAGCAAGTAGTTTCAAGGGTTTCGTCCACATCTTTACCAACTGTGAAAGGGACTCAGTCTACAGTATATTTCATTAAATGTCACATTTTGAACTTTTCTTCTGAAACAAACAAGACTCTTGAAAAAGTGAGCAGGCAGAACCTCTTCTGTTGAAAAAGTGTTTGACATTAATCAAGAACATCCACCAAAATGTCAATCTAATGTCTTGAAACGGCAAAATAATTTATATTATCATTAGATAATTCATTCATCTTACTGCATCCTTTGAATTAAGTATCGTTCTTGCAGGGTTTTTTTGATCGCTTTGGTTTGCTGGATGAATGTTCTTTTTCGTCGCACTTTCACCAAAACATTAGCACAAATTGTCTGTAGCAAAGGGCCAGAGAAACAGAGAAAGAGGGACCGAGAGAGCGAGAAGCTGCAGCGCACCAAACTGAAAATCCTTGGCACTCAACATGGAGCCTGGAGCCAGTGGTAACTTTCCTCTGCTTTTTGATCCTGACTTGAATTTCACAACAGAAAAAAATATCAACACAAATTGGCTTTTATCTTCTGAGGAGTTCAGCCAGATACAGAAAAGCACATGAACGCTGTTATATCACCAACAGACTCGACTACTGTAATGTGCTTGAAAATTCTGGATAAACTGCAAAAAGCCAAAGCAGAAGCAGATGGGCCTCCCGTTAGTTTTTGATTTTACTGGTTCTGTTTTATTGGTTTCAAATCTCCCTTTGGACTCCTGTTGTGCATTATACAGTCTCCCCTGAACTAATCCTCCATACAGGCTCCATATTTGTAAACTCTATCCAATATTTTATATTTATTTCCAGAATAATTACCACACATCTTGTGTGTAAAAGCACGTATGATGGCTTACGTTTTGTGTTTCTAACCCGAATAAGGAATCAAAAAGTGCATTTTTACGTTGTTTTAAACGTCTATTTTTTTTTAAGAATATAGCTCATTCTTCTTCTTCTTCTAAAGCTTACACTACTTGTGAAATTTACTTTATGTAGCTGGGACTCACGGGACAAATAAGAAAAACTTAAATTTCAATGTGACTTTAATGTCTCCCTTTTTACACTTTACAGTATTTAGATGCTTTGCGATGCATTTCTTCAAGAATGTTGTGCAACCTTTATCCACTTTGAAGCCTAAAGTTACTTATATTCAGTGAGCACAGCTTCATGAGACAAGGTTACAGTTTGTCATATCAAGGCAGTTCAGATCATTTTCCATACAGGCGTCTGATCAGCGTTGTGATCTTTCAGTGGTTGTGTAATTCAATCTGTCTTGAGAAATGCGCTTCACTGTCTTCACAAAGACCCCATTGTAGATATGAAAATCTCTTTCAAGCCAGAGGTGTGAAGAAATCAGACAAAGCAGTTTTCTGGGCGTACTTGCTTTGTTTGTTGAGATGCTGACAGTTGACTCTAAATGCCAAGTGCATCTCAAGCGCCTAACGTACAGACAACCACACACAAAAATGCAATCCCACGCTCATCTTTAAGTCAAGAGCTACACACACACACACACACACACACACACACACACACACACACACACACACACACACACACACACACACACACACACACAACGACACTAACGCAAACTGGTATTGCTTGTGTGTCCCTCATTCAGGACCAGGAGAACCTCCTGGTCCTGAAGTAAAACACTCGCTTGCTTTTCAGATATCTTTGTTTTGGTCTTTTGCATACAGTAATAACACGCTGTACAGTTGAAACAAGATATTTACATATACTGTATAAAAGGAAATGTAACCTTTTTTACTGACTGCCTGACCCTTAATCAGACAAACCTGTCCTATTTGGGTCATTTAAGATTATCCAAACATTTTTCTACTAATTAAATGTCAGAAAAAAGTTTATCATTACTTCCTTCATGCCTTTAAACAATTTAAGAAAGTTCAGATCGTGATGCCATGGCTTTGTAAAGCCACTGATTCATTTATTTACAGCTTTAGAGTTAAAAAGCGATACACTGGTGGATGTATTTTAAGGCAGCACACAACGCTTCCTTGCGTACTATCATGGAAAAATTAAATGTATTCAGGCAAGATGTGGAGTAAACTGTGGACCTCCATAAGTCTCGTTCATCCTTAGGTACAATGTCCAGATGTCTGAAAGAACTACGTAACAATGATACACAAGCATAAACACCCTTGGAACGTACAAAAGAGTGCACAGGGAAAAGATGGGTTCTGTGTCCCAGTGTTGAACGTGTTTTAGAGCTAAATGTGTGACTCAACCAGGGAACAAAAGCTAAATGCCTTTTAAAGATGTGGTAAGAGAGTGTCATTATCCACTATAATGAAAGGCCACTTAAGAGAAAAAGAATCCATTTCTCTAAAAGCAACATAAAAAGCTAAATTACAGTCTATAAATCCACACAAGGTCAAAGACCTTAATTTTTGGAGACCTGATCTGGTGTCTGATGAAGCTGTCGTTGAAGCGATTTACCCTAATGAGCATGGCTACATTTGAAGGAGAGGGGGAAGCTTGCAGATCACCTTCTCAGCAGTGAAGTAAAGGGGTGGCATCATCAGGTTTTACAGCAAGAGGGACTGGTGCACCTAACAAAATAAATGGTACCCCAATGAAAGAACATTATTATAAAATATTTCAGGCAATCACAAAGGTTATGCATGTTTTTATACAGACTGTTTAAATGTCTATTGGCACGACCAGTTCCACTCTACATCCGGGATTAATGCTTAGTGAGCTCCTGCCGCTGTTTTTATTTAATTAATCAATGAGGAGAAAAACTGAGAACTCTGGGAACTCACTGAAGATCCCAGAAGCAAAACTGTAGATTTTTACAGGATGTGGAAGTCCTATATTCAAACAATCACTTCAAGCAACTGTACTTTAACACAAGTGTTTCAGATGCATCACCTTTTTGTCAAGGTCTGGAAGAAGAACCTAAATTATTTCCCCCAGATGAAAGGGAACTGGTTAGGATATTCAGGAATAATCCAGAACTCACAAAGGACCAAGCTCGCCATAAGATGAAAACTGCTGGAACATCAGCATGGGCTGATGTTCCAGCAGCCCATGTTCTCAGGTATCTTTCTTCATCCAAGAAAGATACCTGAATCCTTTAAAGTTATCCAAAGTCTGCAGCTGCCCACATTAACACACCTGATGCCTTCTGGGCAAAAGTTTCTCAATCAGAAAGTAAGAAATTGAATTGTTTGGCTTTGATGATGATAAATATGTTTGAAGAAGTCAACTTAACTCCCCAAACTTAAGAACACCGTACCAAGCATGGTGGTAGCAGCATTATGCTGTGGGGTGTTTTGCTTCAAAGTTATAGGTGTATCAACGTCACTAGTTCTGTAAAGATGATTGGTCAAATATAGAGACAGAAATATACCAGACACTTGTTGATGGTTACAAAAAGCATGAGGTCATTTTGCAACCTCCTAAGGAGCATTTTTCCTGATATTTAAACTTCTGACCAGAATTATGATAATATCATAAATATTCTAATCCTTTTATATACACATAAACCTAAAGTAAACAATTTGAAACAAGTTAATCACATGATAAACTAGTTGTATTTGATTATTGGACATAAATATGTACATTTTTGCTGAACAGTTCTTACTTTGGATTATTGATAATGTGTCATTAAAATTTATAATTTGATCTGAAAAACACACTTTATTCCGTAGACAACTCAACTATTTGTTCAGCTAACACTTTTAAGCACCTTCAAAGAACCTTTTTGCAATTTATCATATATATTGTGTTCATACAAGAATCAAGAAACTTTTATTGTCACCACGTGTTACTGTGGTGAAATTATTTCGAGACAGACACCGGGTTAGGATTCACACAAACAATATGTACAGGTGGACACAACAGACATAGGCATTTCTTTTTATTTTTTTTTTACAGTCACAAAACATATTCAGTAACCCTTTATCAAATTGAATTTGATTTCTGCAGATCATTTCGTACACATTCTATATTTGATGGCAAAATATCATCTTTTAAGTTAAACTTTTAATGCACATGTCAGATTTTAACAGCCCACCAATGAGTTCAAACATCGTCATCTAAAGGTGGTATAATCCTCTTTCATGGGCTTTTCCAACCTGACTAGCGTCAAAAAATATATTGATCACAATAAGTAAAAAATAATAAAGCTGAGACGACAGTTTGTAAAGTTGTGGGTTTAATTCCATTGTTTTCCGGTCAAATACCGACGAATCTCTGGGCAATGCACTTAACCCAGGATGCCTACTGCTCGGGGTATAATGGCGAACGTTTGAGTGCAAGGGGCTGATTGTTGCTGGAGTGTAAAGTACTTTCAGTATGACTAGAAAAGTGCCAAATAAAGTGAGTCCATTTGCCATAGAGCACATGTATTTATCACAGACAGGGGGATTCCATAGGTTTATTTCTGTTGAAATAGCTTACACCTAATGCTATCCATCCATCCATCCATCCATCCATCCCCAAAAGAATTGATCCGAGGAAAACTGGAACATGACAAATTTCTGATTAAAACAGGATTTCTCTACTAATAAATGTTGACCTATTGAAAAGTATGTCCTGTAAATACATCAGTACATGACCAGGGTCTTTTTGCTTGAATTACAACTTCAAAGCAGCGTCGTATGTAGGTGAACCACTCGTGGTTCTTCTTAGACATTCAGGAAGTCAAGTTGTCTGACCTCTAGCTGGTCTGCATCGATGGGTCTGGTGTCTCTCAAACTCCTCTAGATCTTACTCAACAGATTCTCTGTGGGGTCCTTTTGGCAGTGGAGGAGAAAGTGTTGGATCCATCTATGTGTTGAGACTGTTAAAACACAGCTTCAGCTGTGGTCCACGCTTTGTGAATCTGCTCCCAAACTCGTGAATGGGTTTCAAATTCCTTTCAAAGCTGTCCCATTATCCCACTGCTTTGGCATCACTTTTATGCTACACATTTTCCTTCCACTGAACTTTCCGTTAACATGCTCATCATCTAGCACTCTGAGAAGAAAAAACTTCTTTATCAATGACTTTTTTTGACTCACCCAACTTGTGGAGGGTGTCAGTGACCAGTTGGCAATCTTCCCCATCGCTGTGTGGGCCCTTGTATGGTCATAATACACAATTTCTGTATTAAAAATAATTTTATATCTAATATCTAATTTTACGTGAAACAGAATTTTGGGTTTTCATGAGCTGTAAGCCAAAATAATCTAAATAGAAATAAAAAGTGCCAGAAATGCATCACTTTGAGGGTTTCACTGGCTGAATTGAATTACTGAAAGATGTTTTATTAAACTTCCAATTTATCGAGATGTACTTCAGTGGCTTTAGACAGAATATGGACATATGTAGGAGGATCAAAAAGCCAAAACTAGAACATTTGATAAATAGATCATTTTTAAAATTGTATTGGATGCAAACAAAATCCTTTAAAATACATCAAGTTTCTACTTTTTGATTCTTCTCACATTCAAAAATCCAAATATAAAGCTGAAATGTAATTCACATGTCAGCATTCAGTCAGGCGTTGTTATAGCACTTCTCAGTTCATTAAGTGAGACAGAGCAGGCCTAACTTTTCCTCAATCTGTCTTTAAGGAAACAACCTTAGTTACTGTTTTTTTAGATAGTTATTTAGTCAATCTTAAAACATGGTAGCAAAACTCAAACCCCCCCCAAACAGCAGGTTATTTTACACAAAAGCTAAAAACTTCAACAGCCACAGCGCCACAACGTTCCCATTACCGCTTCATCGTCCCAACTCAGTAGAAGTTGTGCATTGGGATTGTTTCCTTTATGCTCATAACAACCAAGAGACAGAGCTGATGTGCGGTGACACATTTGTCGCCATCCCAATAAAGCCCTGTAATATTCTCAGTCAGGAAAACCAGAACAAATTAGGTTGTGCAGCGCTTCCAGTGTGCCATCGCCGTAAATCATCGTCATGGCCCCGAACAACAGGGCCTGGGAGGATAATGCTTGTTCCCAACTCTGAGCCACAAGCAAAGGGTGATATACTGTGAGAAGAGTCCCGTTCACATGTAATTCTCCCACACTTATTGTATGTTGGAGGAAAAGTGTTTCCCAACTATAGGTTTTGGTTTGGCCCTCATCCGTTTTCATTACAGGGTGTGAACAAGCATCGGGCAACACGGTGCGTTTGTTTACGGGGCACTGTGTGAATGGGCTGAGACACTGTGCGTTTAAACACCACCAAACCAGGACCTGACAATGAAAATAACAGAAACAATAAACAATTGTATGCTTTTATTGTTGAGAAAAGTTTCCCACACTCTTAACAACAGGAAGAGGCATAAACCACGGTTACATGTTTAGACGCTTCCAGTCGGAAATCTTCTGAATCTCGTAGGAAACCCAAAATGTGGCAGAATTCTTGTTGGATAGATGAGTTCAGTTGTTTTAATTAAGCAGCCATAGCTCACGTTGTGGAGGGGTCCTTCAACCACTGGTGGCTTCATCCTCAAATTCCCAAATCCCAAGTTTCATTGGGAAAGACATTGCTCCATTCTCCTGTCTTCACTTTGAAATTACGTTGAATTAAATTAATTTAATGTAAGGCATTTAGTTTCCTGTCAGAGAGCCCATATATTTTTGAAAGGGCTCATGTCTCCATCTAGGGAAAGCAATATCAAAGGTTTGGCCATGGTAGGATTTTTTGGTTGAAGAACCAGATTTGATATTATTTTTGGAATCATCGTCCCATCAAACTACTGCAACATTTAGATTCATCATAATTTAAACTCTCTTGCGGATTTTTGTTGAAGACATGGTGAAGAAAACTGCATAAAATATTGTTTCTAATACTTTGTGAAAGCCAAAAAGTTTAAAAATAAACTACAAAATCCAGAACATTTCATAAAGGTTCCACCACCATGCTGTTTGTCTGTTTGTTTTAGTTGGATGCTTCCCCCTTACAATCTGAGAAAAAAAAAATCACTAAAAATAAACAAATCTTTAGCATTTAAATGCACATTTTTCATTAGTATGTATTTCATTAAAATTAATGATTTTGGTTAATGGACGCGCCCTGCGACAGACTGGCGACCTGTCCAATGGTGTAACCTGCCTCTCGCTCATTGAATGCCGGAGATAGGCACCAGCACCCCTCGTGACCCCACAAGGGACAAGCGTGATGGAAAATGGATGGATGGATGGATGGATGGATGGATGGATGGATGCACACTTTTAATTTACCTTGGCATGACTTCATATTTTGGTGCATAAATGAAACATTAACTAGCTACTTTTTAACATGGGTAATGGTGACATATTAACTCTTAATCAGCTGTTATTAGGCAGTTCTTATATGCTTATCGTAACTTTAGACTAAATATGCTATTTGGGTTAAAAAACAAATCTTCAGAATGAGCAACAGATTCATAAAAAGTCCAAACTGGCTAAGAAAGAAACCCTAAAGAAAAACTCCCACAATGGACCTTCAGTCCTAAACAAAATACAGAGGCTCAAGTAACTACCAAGTCTAAAACAAATCAACCTTCTAAATCTTAAAAAGACACTCAGAGGCTTGACGATTTCAGAATCATTTATGGAATCACAAACAGACTAGATGCACAGACCAAGCAATCAAATGCACACTAGTGGCAAGCAGGGTGCACAGTTCAAGCTGCCCCATTGAATGACTGTCCCTCAGAGCTTTTTTTAAGAGCCAGTGGTTGATTGGCAGAAGTGATTGGTCCAGTGTTTCAAGGCCTGTCCAATGGGTTATATGTAGAAGAGAGGCGGACCAGGGGTTTGGACACCCAATCCTGAAGGTGTGCTGCCACATTTGGATCTGCAGGAGGAAGGCTTCCAATATCAGTGTCATAGTTTGTGTTCTTTCTTAGTGTTAGTTTTGGGTTCTGTCTTAGTTTTAGGTTCTGTCATAGGTTTAGGTTCTATTTTAGTTTGGTTTTGTCCTGATTTGTCCTTAAACTGTGTTTTAAGTTTACCTGTTTTCACTAGCCAGTTATTCAGTTTAGCCACACCCCCATCACCTGTCGCCCACAATTAGTGCTTAACTCCGGTCACCTGTCTAGTCCTCTATTTATACCTGACTCACTCCTCCATTCTCTGCCAGATTATTACAAACCATTCGGTGAGTTGATTTAGACCCGAATTGCCTGTTAAGCTTCTGAGCCAGCCTGATCCCTGAATCTGTTTTTCCTGCCTGTTCCTGCCTGTTGACCCGTGTACCAGACCTAGCTTGTTTTATGGAATATTATGTAATCCCTTATTAATTCATATGCTTATAAAACATAGCTTTATATTTCTTTTCCACTATGTCACCACAGGTCAATACAGGAACTGAGTCTTTGTGTCCATAATATCAATGAACAAATAGGTCAGTGGTAAATGCACCACTACCTAAATCCCTGCACAGGCTCCCCATTTGTAAAATTATAGATTTTAAAATCCTGGTACTGGCTTCCAAAACACTGCATGTTTGTGGGCCCAAATACGTTTCATATCATCTATATTTAAGCGTTCCCATGACCCTAACAAAATAGGGCAGGTTAGGTTTGATGTACCTCAGCTCCGGGAAATGTCTGGAAAAGGTTTTGGCCCCTTTAATTCAGAAATGAAAGCATAATTGTTTACAGTAGTTTTCACATCTATCCATTGAATGGTCACAAAAGAAACAAGTGCAGGAGAGAAACCCAAAAATCCCTTTCCCCAGTGCCATCCTTCAGCTCGTTCTGGGGAATCCCAAGGCGTTCCCAGGCCAGACAGGACATGTAGTCCCTCCAGAGTGTTTTGGGTCTTCCCCAGGGTCTCTTCCCAGTGGGAGGGATCTGAAAAAAACCCAAAAGGGAGGCACCCATTCTGATCAGATGCCCAAACCAATTGTCTCCTTTCGATGTGAAGAAGCAGCGACTCTACTTTAAGCTCCCCCCGGATGACATAACTCTTCACCCTATCTCTAAGGCTGAGCCCGGCCACCCTTCGGAAGCTCATTTTGGCCACTTGTATCCGAGCAGTTTTCCCATAAAGGTCAAATGTTATTTTATGAGTTAATTAAAATAAAAAATGTACCCTTTTTTGCTATGTCATTTTCTTTACATCACTCTTTTAACAGGTTTCTTTTTTATGCATTTTCTTTACCTTTACTTCTTTGTTTTCCTTTTAAGCACATTTAAAATACCATATATATCATTGGTGCTATAATTAGACTTGCCTTGCCTATTTTGAGAAGACTAAGTTAATGGTCCGTTCTTTGAAAAATTGGGTGACTTGGGATAAATATTAAATGTGAATTTATTAATGAGTAATTAAGATTTAGTGTGCATAGTTATAGGCAATTGGTTAATGAAATTAAACTTTTAAAAATTGAAAACATAAAAAGTCCAAGACAAAAAGTAAAAGAGGAAAAAGGAAAGCGGAAGTTGTAAAGAGTGAAGGAAACAGAGAATAAACATAAGGGCAAAAAAGGAGGAATCCTGTGAGAGGAAGAGGGATAGAGATGGACAGTTGAGCTCCGCAGTTGGATATCCAATCTGTGTCACCGCCCCCTGAGCAAAACCATCAAAGGCGGAGATTTGGAGACCCAAAAGTCGGCTCAGTCTCCCAAAAAGGAATTCCCACAGCCTTTAAGGGGTTGCCAAACACGTATTTGTTTTGAATTAATGTCATTAACCCCCCCTTTTCCCTGGCCGTCACAAAGAGAAAGCAAGTCACAGTGAAAGGATTACGAAAACCTCAGCTTCTCATACTCCCCGCCTGGCTGGCAGAGAGGCTCGCTGATTCCATATCAATGGGATTTATTTTATTTTGCTTCAGCTTGACATGTAAATCGTCCAGTGACAGTTCTCAAATAGAAATCGGCAGACAGACAGTGAGCAGTCAAACAGATAAACTGCAGATGAGCAGTAAAAAGCAACAAGGGTGCTCCCTATTTCCACATGTGCACATGCGTTCTTCTTTGTTGCAGTTTTTCAAATACTCTTCAAAAGTTTATCACTACTGTAGAGCAGTTGCATGGGAAACAAATTTGTGTAACAATGAGTATTCACTACCCAATACAAAACACAGTTTATCATCTGCTGTTGACTGGAAATTCTCTCCAAATGTTTGAAGAAAAAAAGACCCCTGGCTGCTGTCTCTTAAAACTTATGCTCATGCAAACTTTACAGCTATGCCGCCTGTTTTAAGTGGGTTTAAAGGAGTCTTTAGTTTGCATCATAAAACTTACCCAGTCAAAACCAGACTGCTTAAAAATCCATTCAGCGGAGGAGACAAGTTACTTAACCCCAGTCGATCAGCCTCCCAGAGCGGTCCAGAGTCGTAACTCTTTTGGCGTCAATAACTTCTCATGCGACAGAAGTCACAGTAAAACAAATTATGTGTAAGTATGTCATACAATAGCCTTCCAGCCGTACTAAAATGTCCCATAAATCCAAGGGTTTACTGGTTCATACACCATGTCTCTATTCGTTTGCAGAAAAATAAATAGGAATCTGAAAAGTATTGAAAAGATTTAGTGATCAAACCCAGATTTGCATTACATCTTAAAGTCACATACAAATGAATAGTATATATATATATATATATATATATATATATATATATATATATATATATATATATATATATATATATATATATATATTAAAGAGTTAATTTTTCATGTGATGATCCAGGTTTAGCCTTTAAATTTAAATATGCAGCTACTTCCCTTGAACATTAGCCGATGGAAACCCTGCAGCTCTTCTTGCTCTCACCTTCTGTTATTAGTTCCCTTCATGCACCTCAAGAGGTCAGTCTAGCTCCCTCTGCCAGCAGCGGGTGGCCACCTGAGACCATGACCAGCAACAGATCCTCCCAGAGAGGTAGAAACCTCCATCTTGGGATAGCATTGACAAACTCTTTGCCCCCAAAGCAGCAGCGGTAAGTATACATGTATGCATGGGTACAAGCTTAATACTTTTATTTTATTATTTTCACTGTTTCATCATTCATTAATTATTTAGATGTTGCGCAACAAGTTAAGATTTACCACGCATGTATTTTTGGAACAGTTTTATTTGAATCCTTTAACAAACCCTCGAAAACATCAGCGTAAGACCCTCAACATCCATTGATATAAAGTTGTTTGTGTTGATCTGGAAAGGTATTATGGCTTCGTTCAGGGGGTGCACGGCGGGACAGTCGGTAATATTCAAAAACTAAAAATATGACGGTTAGGTTTATATGGGGTCTTTCAATTGTCCATGGGTATGTGAGCATGCATGGTTGTCTGTCCTGTGTGTCTCTGTGATGGGCCGGCGGCATGTCCAGGGTGTATCCCGCCTCTCACCCAATAACTGCTGAAGATAGGCAGCCACCACCAGCATCGCCCCACGTGTCACTGCAAGGATTAGTGGGTATAGGCAGGGGTTGACGGGATGGTTTGTTCATTTGTTTTGTCCAGTCTTCAAGTTTGTGTATTTTACACAGAGTTTGTTGTTTCCTCTTTTGTTTTTGAAAAACATAAGCCCCATTTACACTACCATTTTTTAACCGATCGGAGCTCGGCATGGATCGGATCAGTTCGGATCAGTTAACCGTGCCGAGCTTGGTTCTTATGACCATTTACACATCACGCTAGCACGGTTCCTCGCCTACTATTGACGATCTATGGTACTATTGTTCTCTAGGATTGAAGGAGGGAATCAAGCAAATAAAAATGGTGGCGCCCGTAACATTCAGGAAGTTATGTTTCGTTATAATTGTGATATTTCGTTGTTTGCGGAGAGTCAGGCAAAGAAGGCAACCTTTGGTAAATTTACTTGACAGAGTCGGCTTTTGGGAAGTGGATAAAACAAACAATAGTCTAATCAGGGCTTACAGATGCAGGAAACAACGACAGAAGTTGAGGTTCATCCCACTGCTAAGCAGAATCATCACTGGAAATTGTGTGGCACAGTAGGGAAGCTAGTATTTTTATGAATGTCTGAAATTTCTGACTGTGAGGGGATGACACGGTCTGCTCATGCGCTCTTTGTTATCAGAGAACCGAGCCACTGAAAAACCGGGCCGAACCCTACTATCGAACTGGTCTAGATTTAGCGCGGTTCGGTTGTGTCTGGCACGGTTCAGTTCAGTTGCGTTCCATTTACATTCGATAGTTATCTCAGTTACCAAGCTTGGAACGTTCTCGGCACGATTTAAAAAGGGTAATGTAAACGAGGCTTTAGGGTTCTCCTTCACCTGTTTATCTGCTCTTGTAAATGTCTTTATTGTTTGCAACTGTGTCCGATCGGCCTTTATGTCTGTTCTTCTGTGCAGTCACTGGCCACTTTATTAGGTACACATTGCTAGTACCAGACAACAAGGCATTTTCATTCGGGCAGCATCTGCTCACTGGATATATTCTCTTTTTAGGATAATACTCTATAAAGATGAGAAAGGGCTGTGCGTAAAAATCTAAGTAGATCAACTATTTCTAAAAAAGTCACAATAGCATGGCTGATACCAACAACTATGACATTGACACATTCAAACCCACTAAACCCCCCTTTCTTCCCTATTTTGATGCTATGTTTAAAGAGCATTTGCCAAAGCATTTATGGCTACATGCAAAACACTAAATGTGGTGCAAAATTAACTCTGCATATCTGAACACCCTGCAGCGTATTTAGTGTAGGTCAGCATCATGATGATAAAAAGAGACTGGGAAAAATTGGGATCCACGGGGGAGCAGCTATCATCACAGTATGATGCAGGGGTAGGGAAGCTGGTTTAGAGTTTATGGGAAGATGGACGAATCAGAAGATTCCAGCAAAGAAACATGTTAGAGGATGCAAAAGACTTCAGGATTCACCTTCCAGCAGGACAACTACCTTAAACATGCAGCCAGAGCTACAACATTGAATCATGATCCTCTTAAGATTCTCCAGGCAAAGCCCAGATCCAAATCGAAACGAGAATCTGGAACAAAACTTGATGATTCCTGTTCACACAAGCTTTCCGTCCAATCTGACCATCCTTGAGGAATTTTTGCAGATAACAATGGGCACAAATTTAATTATCTAGATGTGCAAAGCAGGTGGAGAAGTATCCCAAAAGACCTGCAGCTGGAATTGCCATGAATAGCGATTCAATACGAGACTTTTATATGTCACACTTTTCAGAGTTCTTTTTCTATGTATAAATCATTTATAATTTTCCTTCAACTACATAATTATAAACATACTTAAAATCTCACTAAATGACATTGAAATTTGAGAAATTTGAACTGTTTCACAAAATCTGAAACGGTTCACACTTGACAGGATAATAACTTATATTGCTTATATTGCTGATATTGAAATCATTTGACATTTTTCTTCACCAACTCCAATTCTAAAGTACAAATAAGACTTCCAAATGTTTAAAGGTAACATATAAGCATGCTGTTTCATTCCCATTGTTTATATGCAAATCTGCCTGTTCAAACTGAGAGTCTGATCTTCAGTCCCTGATCCTCCAACTGAGTGGGGCTGTGTGGAAAAACTCACACACACACACACACACACACACACACACACACACACACACACACACACACACACACACACACTCCCCAAACCTAAACAATGATCCATCACAGGAATCCACATCCTCCTCCCAGCCACATCAGTCCCGTTGCTGCGGAAAAACCGATCCCAGAATCGGCTGCTAACCGTCAACTGCAGGACTGCGAGCCGCCTACTCACCACTAAAAAGAGACCACTGTGGACGCACGCATTTAATGGGCCTGCCATCAGGCCAAATGGAGGATTAGTTTGCGAGCGCTCTGATCTCCCTGCGTTAGTGACATCTTTTCTTACAGAAGAAAAAAAAAAAAACTTAAGATGAACCAAAAACAATGGTGGATCTGTTGAGGTTGTAAATTGAATTGTGTTTAAGTTTTGATCCTTGTCATTGTAGGTGAATTATCTGGCTTGTCACAGCTGTTATTGAGGTTTGTGTGTGTGGCGACTGCATTTTACAAAGTGTGCACGCTTTCATGTAGGTCCCTCCCACAGAACACATGCAGCTACTTTAACCGGCTGCTTGCACACTTTTACAAAGTTACGGTTTGAAAAACAACAAGGCTGATGAATAATGGCGTAAACTGAACTTTTAACACAGCAGGGATTCAAAAAGATGCATGCGTCCCAGCGTAATGTCTATACAAAGCCTCCAGTGTGACTCTATGAGAAAAGCATCACTATCCACCACTATCCTTGAGCTTGCCCACAGCGTCACTGTGGACATGACCACCCACACTCTCTGCCCCACTATACCATTTATATCAAAGTCCTCATATAGCACCATCTGTGGACGCTGTATGGCTAACTCATAAGCACCACCGCAAGTCGCTTCCTGCTCCAGCCAGAAAGTACGTTTAAAAAGAAACAGCCACATTTTCCGGCCTCTTAGCAGCTGAGCTGACCAAATAGTAAAAGGTGGCCGTGCCTCAGATAAATGTTGAGATTTGCCTCAATTGCAGCTTTAAACATTATGTTTTTTTTGTAAATGGTTGGAAAAGACAACACAAGAAAAGGAGGGTAGTTTTGTTGCCATCATTGCTCATCTGTATCCATAAAATACATTTAACAAACAAACAAAATAAAGAATGTACTTAAAGATAAAGCTGTAAAATACTTAATACTATACTATTAACTCTCACTGCTATAAAAAATGTATTTTTTTAAAAGAATTTCTGTCCCATAACATTGGTATTACATTACAATTTATACAAACTGTGTTTATTATAATTATTATTATTATTATTGTGATTATTATTGTTGTTGTTAGTAATAACCAGCTGTCTTCTATGCACGTAATTCTTGCGTTGGTAACTGGTACTTATGTTAAGTGTTATAAAAATGATAATAAACACTGAAACACAAACACAAACCAATAACTTGACTGGGAGCAGCAAGAGACTCGCTGAGGCTGTTAATGCCCTGTTTCCTCTGATGAGAAGCTTCGGGCAGAGCCATCGTTGGACAGAGGCAGGCCTCTCTGACTGTGGCGAACACACAGACCACTAATATCAGGTTGGTTCTGCAGAGGAGAACAACAGCAAGGCCACACTAACCAGACAGCTGCAGCTTTCTGTTTCAAGATGCACTAGGAATAAGCTTGACCATGTAAAAAGTAGAAAAACAACAGGAGAATTTCCAACAGTGGTGGCTGGCCCACTGGGCGCGTATGAGTCCCGCCAATCAAAATTGCATGAAAAAAGCGTAGACAGTAGACATAAGTTACTGAATAAAAAAGTAATTATTACATTGTTCTCTCATAAAATATGTCTGACTTTTAATTTTTCCACATTCCTATTCCATTTTGGGTTTCTTTGAGGTTATTTTTTGCGTGTATGGCTTGGGACATTGGACAGATGAGTGTGCATGTACGTTTCTAACCTTTTGGCTTCCATGTGATTCCATCCAGGTCTCTAATTGGTTAATTAGAGACTGTCCTCAGGGCACAGAGAGCCATATCCAGTCAATGTTTTTGTGATCAGATTAATTCAAGTTATGTAAATGTCAATTAAAACCACAGCCCTGACAGTTTAGACACACAGGCGCAAATGTCACTTAAACATACAAGTTTAGAGGGAAGAGTCAGACAAGGCATATATAGATTGGGATCCCATACTTATCTCTTTTGGCCTGAGTGGGTCTTTGGAACCCCACAACAAGATCTGTGTTTTTCTTCCAGACCTGTTATCTCAGCAGAACCTCCAAATTCTTACGTTTGTCTTTTGTTTGTTTAGTCAGTCTGCTGAAGTTACCTTCTGGATTTTCCTGACTTCTGATGCCCTGTTTATACGGGAAGAAGCCATTAAAAACGGGATTGTGTTTCCCTTTCTGTTAACACATTCTGATAACATTTTAATCGCAATGTCTGTGCACACGACACTAGCAGAAACTCTAAAAACACTGATTGTAGGCAGTATGTTCTTTGAACCTCAAAAACTTGCGCTTGTGTGCAAGCTCTCCCCGCTTAAAAAGGCACCACCGGTAAATAAACTGTCAGAATGGCAGAGACTTAAAGGTTTTTACAGACAGACGGCAAGGTTCAACTATGGCTTTAGGTGACTTTGAATTACATGACCACTAATGTGGTTTTAAACTGGTCGCCATTCGTTATGCTGCGTGCGTACAGATAATTCCTAATACCGGCAGATTTAATTTTCCCCATGTACACATCAGCAATGACCGGAGCGTTTTGAATCTCCACTCTGGAACGCGTTTGGCAGAGAAAGCGTGTATCGTTGTGGTGTAGAAACAGAAGCAACCGTTTCCGTTCGAACCGAATATCACTGTTGTCTGCACAGGGCCACATTGAGACATTACATCAGACATGCAAAAAAGAAGAAAAAAAGAGAGAAATCCTAATTTATACTCATTCATCATTTTTTTTTATAACTACTTAATCCTTGCACAGTGTTAGTGCCTTTTCATCAGCAGTCAAGAATGCATGTTTTTGGACTGTGTGGGACGAAGCCAAAGGGCCCAGAGAGAAGGCATGCATGCACATCAAACAAATTGCACTGTTAAAGATAACCCAGGTAAATACAGAATACAGTTTCCAAACCAGTAATCATCCCCCATATCTAATAACTGGCTGTTCTACACTTAGAACAACGGAAAAATCAAGCGTTTTTGTTATGACTGATAAGAATTCTGAGCACTCTACTTTCCAGAATTATTTTAATTCAGCCCACTGCATGGTTTACCAAGCGTGAACAGCCTGGTTAAGGTCATGGCCAAGCTTCTCAATCAGTTCTAAGTCCAGACTTTAACTAGGACACTGCTTCTTTTTAGTGCTATTCAGGGTTGAATTTGCTATGGTTCTTCAGATCATTGTCCTGCTGCTTGAGCTTCCGTCACAAAAAACTGAAATCTATAATAGTGACAAAAATCAGATCAAGTACAGAGCGTAGTGCAACAAGAAAAGTAAAATGAGTTATGAAAAAATAAGAAAACAAAAAAAACACAGAAAGTAGTTTTGCATGTCGGTACCCAGACCTGCAGCTCATCCTGCATCCGGGCAACCCTGCAATCACCGTGACTGCGCTTGACCCGGCTTCTGCACGTCTGAAACATCTGCTGTCAGATGGACGACATCTGCACAACAAACAAAATGTTGCTTTCTTGTGAAACCAGTGCGCTTGTGCATCATTTATTTACACACTTGGATGTTGGTAAATAGTCCCATTGTGATGTAATGCAGTCATGACTAATTCAAGTATCCGCTAACAATTTACAGCTCTGACTTTCAGACACTAATGACACGCTAGTATTGTGATTAGTAAAATAAAACGGCAATGATGGGAACTGCTATCACAATACGGGGGCTAGAATGTGTAATAGGAAAGAAAGAGCCGCGTAGCTTTGTGGCTTATAATCGTGTTGGTTTAGATCTTATACAACAAGCTTTAAATAGCAGCCACGTTGCCTCGACACAGGCAGATTATTCTCTTTTTAGCATTTTCCTTCGTTCTGTGGTAAAAGGCACTTGTGCATGTGTCTGCCATTCTGTGTGTGTATGCACGTGTGTGTGCATGTGTGTGTGTGTGTGTGTGTGTGTGTGTGTGTGTGTGTGTGTGTGTGTGTGTGTGTGTGTGTGTGTGTGTGTGTGTGTGTGTGCGAGCGCAAAGAACGAGGAGTGAATGGCTTGGCTCCACATCAAAGGCCCATGCGAGTCTCTGCATTAACGAGGCCCTTTGTTTCCTGCCTCCCAGATTACAACACGGTTCTCCCCGCCTGTGTGTGTGTGTGTGTGTGTGTGTGTGTGTGCGTGCGTGCGTGCGTGCGTGCGTGCGTGCATGACAGACTAAGTGGAGGGCACAGTAACCTGGACACTGAAGGCCAAGGTCTGATCCTCCTCCTCATTTTTTTCATCTAATGTAACCAGAATCTTGTGAATTCAAGCACGCTGCACATTCTCAGCTTGAGGAAACAGTTTACTCTCTGCAGCTTTAAACTATCATGCTTCCTGCCAATGCATTATATTTTACATAAACTATTCTGCGCTAACTTTTTATACCACCTGATCATGTATTTTGAGATGTTAAACAATGCCTGCAAAATTATTACCAGTAGTAATTTTTAACATTTTTTCACCATGACCATGAAAGCCACTGTTTTACTGGAATTTTATGTGACTGACCTTAAAGCGACACCTATAGTCGTGTGGTTCTTTCAGCCTTATGCATCTAGAGGCTAAAATGTCTGTCCATCCTTTAAAAATTAAGTCAGACTCAGATTAGTTGGAGACTTGTAACAGATTCTGAGTTAGATTTAGGTCTGGATATACATTTTTAATTATTTATCTATTTTGAACGTGTGACAACATATACAGAATTTTTTTTAAAAAGTAGAAGAATTAGAACAAAATGGTGAGGCAAACAAAAGTAGCGTACATATCCAAAGAGGTAGGGAGAAGAACGAGCTTATAGTGACCCTTTTACCAGACACACTTTCACACTTTCAGACTCATCTGTTACCAGTTACATACAGAATTTACTTAATAATGTGCAACAAGTAATAATAATAATAATAATAATAATAATAAATGTTGTAAGGATGAAATTCAATCCATCTTTGGACATTGCTTAAACTCCACATTCAGACTGCTCCAAAGCGTCACCACACACACAGAAATGCAGATAGCTTTCCTTGCCTGGACCTTAAGAGAGCCATTCTAACAGGTGAATATATTTTCATCTAATTTTACTGTGGCTACTACGTTTAAGGTTGCAATCCTGATGCAAAGTAAACTGTAGTTCCATCCATCTTCCCATCAACTCTGAACAGCTTCCCTGTCAAGGCTGAAGGAGAGCAGCCCACAACAGGTCAAGATAGATTGGACTAGAAACTTAATCTGATGATGCAAACTCTAAACAAATAGGTTTTTAACTTTGATTTAAAGGGACTCGAGACTAAAGGACTGGAGACAGCGCTAACAGGGGTTTTACTTGCTACAGTATAATACAGAGGTGAGTTGCTGTGTTTTCTTTTCTCCGTGTTTCCCTCACCTCGCTTTCTGATTGGCTACACGTCACATTCAGCCAGCGGCGTGCTCGTTTGTCCTCGGGAAACAACACATACGCTAGGATATAGAGGCAAGACAACCCAACATGTTGAATATCCATGATTTGAGGTCAGAATGGTCCCGGTGGCCTTCCGAGCAGACTAAATCACTTACACCACGCACGGCAGGAATATCTCATAAAATTATCTTAAGAGCCATCAAAATAATCAGGGTGTTCTTAAGATTGTCAGAAGGGGAGCAAAAATCGTCATAATTATCTTACCATGTGAACCAATCCTCCAAAGCAAACCCAGAAGAAAAAGATAAAATTTTTCTAATCAGTCTCCTAAAACCTGCCTTGTTGTCCGTAGTAGATTCTCCACCAGAGTCTAAAATGGAAAACACAACATTTACACTGAAACAAGATAACAAAAGCTGGACTTAATTATGTGACTTTTAAAGGCAGTTGGATGCACTGAATTTTATTTAACAGAAACAGGGTGAAGGGGTCTGAATATAAAGGTACAGCATCATTTTTAGAATTGCATTTGTATTAAATTAAATGAACGCAATGTATGGTTTTCTTTGCACTTTTTTATTATGCATTACTTGGTGTTGGTCTGTCACATGCAAGTCCAATAAAACAGAAGGAAGTTTGTGGTTGTAACTCATCAAAATGTGAAAAGGGCCACTGAGTTCAGTAATTAAACTGCCACAAAATTTGGGAGAAATTATTTTTCCCAAACGAAAAGCTGCGACGTCACAGCCTTGACATGCCGCTCCCAACCTAAAAGAACTTCTCATCCCACAAACTTCGATACTTTCCTTCAGCTCCACACAGTCACACCGACCTCCTTCTCTCCTTGACAAAACTATGGGAGATTGGATTCTGCGCTGCTGACGTTACCAACTGCTCCACTTTGGAGCCCTTTATCATTTCATAATAAAGCATTTAAGAAGGAATCAAATGTAGTTTTTTTGAAACAGTGACTATGCTTTTAATGGATCATGTGGTGTATTCATTTTGATACCCTGTTGCTGATTTGTTTTGGTTGGCCCCAAACAAAAGTAAAAAATCTGCCTCATTTTAGATCTTGAGTTTTACTCAAAGTCACGTGTACAGTGTTTGCATCTCCGTCCACTGATCCTCCACAGAAAAGCAGCAATGTGTTTTCAAAGCTCTCTTCCTCCGATGTTTATGTTTGTTGATTTCATCCCCAAAGCCCACTGCAGATCTGTGGTATCAACTCATAAATGTTTGATTAGGAGTTAACGAAGAGGTAAAGCAACGGCATTCTGCTAAATCAAAAGCGTCAGATTAAAATCAGCAAACACTCAGCAAACCAAATCTTGAACAAGCCTCATTATCTTTGGCGTTACACTCAGTTCTTACTGCTTTTCTTAAAAATTTGACTGAAGCCAGTAACTTTTAAACTCCTATTCTATTTTTACTTTGACCTTCTAACTGTTAACTTTCAATCCAATATGGTCTCCGCAATCTTTCTTCTTGGAGGTGTTAAAGGTGATGTTTCCACCTCTTAGTGTAGACTTTCTAAATAAATATTAGACATTCTCAAATGATTAAAAGGTTTTTCAGCCTCCTACACAAGGGGTTTTCTGCTTCTTCTTTTCTTTTTTTCTTTTTGCATGCACAAATTTAGTGGCATCTTGTCTCTAAGCTATTTATGTAGAACTCATCATCCAAAGAAGAAACACAAATTTTGTATCTCAAACACAGTCTCTCTTTCTCTGAAGATTCAGACTGTTTTTAATAAGACAAGTAAACCGCACTATTCAAAAATCCTGGACGCAGTGGTTGAGTTTGCCTCCAAAACATTTAAAAGCAGCTAAATATAAATCATTCAAAGTGAACTCATCGGCTGATATGTTTTTGACTTCACTGATAGAAACTTGGACGCTAAATCAAACTGGCGAGGAGACGTGCGGAGGTTCCATGTTGCCGGCTGGATGCTGCCTTGGAGGACGTGGTTTTGATTTTAGGAAAACTACCAATAAAAAGCACACAAGTGGTTCTAGTTAGGAGCTGTTTGCTTGGATGTGGCTTAACCCCAATGAAAGGACATGATTTAATTACTCTGCAGCTTTAATGCGCCTGATGCTGCTTTAGAACCCAAAGTGTGTAATCTTTTTTTTTAACCAACTGTGACTCATCTTTAAAGGAAAACATGTTTCCAAGTCTACTGATTAAGCAGTGGAATGATCTTTTCATATTAAATGGGGAATTGGTGTAAACGAATTTGCACCAGGATGGCCACTTTAAAGGGACTGGTGTCAGCAGCTCTTAACTGTATTGATTGTCAAGTTCTCACACAACTTTTGTTTTGTTTTGTGCTGATAAGGTAAAAACCTTATCAGCAGTACATTAAGTTAATGCTGATTAAAAGGTAGCGTAAGGAAGAGAAAATGCTATTCAAAGAAAGGCAGCACTTCCTTTAAATTTCACAAACAAAAAAGCATAAACTAAATAAACAGAAAGATTCATTAGCCTTCACAAATTCATGGCATTATGCCTTTCTAAGCCCTATCCCCGTTTTAAACTATTTTGTACCCATAAACAGGCTTTTTCAAACTGGTGGGTAACCATGTGTCTCAACCTATTTATAACATGTGTACTTACCTTAGCACAAAAATTTCCATTGGGTTGTTAATTTTGATGAGTCATGGAGATAAATGTTTATAGAACAAATTGATAAACACTATGTTGCAATGTCATTTACCATAATGTAAAATAAACCATTTTTTAATTATTTAAATTAAAATACCTTGTTTTTGGAAAATATTAGCCTAAATATGAATACTCCAGTCGTAATACTTGATCATTTTAACTATTTAAAGACAGGTAGATAAACTAATAGGCAGATGGGGACAAATTGTCCATGATGATGGTACATGATCTGCTGACAGACAGTCTGTCGATGTGGGTTAATGTCCACTATGTAGGTATAAAACATCAATGAGGAACATATGAGTTGCACAAAAAAGCTTGTTTAGAGAATGACAAAACTGCAAAAGAAATTTAAGGAGGGGAAATGTACATTACCTGGCTTTTTTACCTGTAGAAAACAGAAATCTCCAAAGCAGAACACAAACTACGTAGAATGCCGCTATCATAATATTTCTGTATATAATTTGATGTTATGAAATGCATAGCAGCTATATCGAATTTGAACTTGTTCAGGAAACCTCAAAGGGGAACTCTAACTTTGAGTGTGACTCCGAAGAAATAATAATACTTTGTATATATTTTGGTTAGACTCAGTCAATATTTCAGAATGGAAAATATGGAAGCATTATACAAGATACACCTCATGGATGCACTGGGACGCATCATCAGTGATGTATCCTGGGGTCATTGGGTGTTTCGGGTCTCGCAACATCATACACCCTCACCCAGGCGACCCAGCCGGGGGTGATCAGGCCCCAACTTGCGTCCCAGTAGCTGCCCACGGATCTGCCCTCCTTATCCAAAGCCACCTAGTGGCCTTTTCAGCGGCTTCACTTGCAGATTTGATGGCCCTCTTCTTAGACGCTCCTACGATGCCCAGGCGGCTGAGGACCTTGCACAGGGACCTCCCTGCAAAACCCCTGCAGCCTACCTCTATAGGCTCATAGAATGTCTTCCAGCCTGCCCCCCTGCACTCCTCCACCAGTTCCTGGTATTTAGCCCTCTTCCTCTCATTGGCTTCCTCAATGTTTTCTTCCCAGGGCACTGTCAGTTCCAGTATGATCAGATGTTTTGATGACTGAGAGGTCATGATCATATCTGGGCGGAGGGTTGTTGTTGCGATGTGCTGGGGGAACCTTAGTTGCTTACCCAGGTCGACCTGCAGCTGCCAGTCAGATGCTGTGTAGAGCAGGCCTATTGTAGCCCGTTGGTTTGCTCTGGGTTTTTCTCCAGCTCTGACAAAGGAGATTGCCTTCTTTGGAGCCTGTTGTTTGTTGCTGGAGTTGATGGCTGAGGCTACGCTCCCAGCGACTGCCTTGAGCACCTGGTCATGGCGCCAGCGATAGCGACCATCTGCCAGAGCCTTCGGGCAGCCGCTAAGGAGGTGTTCTAAAGAGCCTCTACCAGAGCATAGCGGGCAGGAAGGGGTCTCACTTTTTCCCCACACATGGAGGTTTGCTGGGCTTGGCAGGGCATCGTAGACAGCCTGGACCAGGAAGCGAACCCGCTGGAAATCTGGCTGCAAGATTTAAGACACTTAAATGTATTGATTCAAGTTGACCAATTTTACATTTATTTACCCAACAAAGTTTGTTAAATGACAACTGATTATTAAGATAAATCTGCTAGCTAGCAAGTTTGACTATAGCTTTAGCGCTGTAGCTAAGCTAGTTAAAGCTAGATACAAACTTTTAAAATATTCTGATAAGGTGCCATGTAAACATTTTCTCTGACAAAAGGCCCGTTTACACTACATCTAAAAACCGAGCCATGCCGAGACCAGTCCGAGCTTGGTTCAGTTATCCAAGACAAGCCGACCCGTTTACACACAAAGCTTATCTCGGTTCCTTGGTTGCTCCTCGCCCCCTAGTGGTGATCTGCGGTACTACCGCTCTCTGGGATTGAAGGCGGAAGCAGCAAAAAAAACAGATGCGCCCGTAACATTCAGGAAGTTATGCTTGATATTGTGATATTTCGGTGTTTGCAGAGAGTCAGGGGAAGAAGGCAACCATTGGTGAATTTACTTGAGAAAGTTGGCTTTTTGGGAAGTGGATGAGACAAACGAACGTCTAATAAGGATTTACAGACGCAGGAAACAACGACAGACGCTGAGGTTCATTGCGCTGCTAAGCAGAATCATCACTGGAAACCGTGTGGCACGGTAAGGAAGCTAGTATTATTATGAATGTCTGAAATTTGTCTGAATGGAGTGTGAATCGGGACGTGCAGCCAGACACGCCGGAAAACCCGCTGACAGTCAGCTGACTGTAAGGGCATGACGCGGTCTGCTCATGCGCTCTTCGTTATCAGAAACCGGGATAAAATAGAACCAGGCCGAGACCTACCCAAGAGCTGGTCTGCAGTTAGCGCGGTCCGGTTATGTTTAGCGCGGTCTGGTTCAGTCTGCTGACCATTTACACACAAGAGTTATCTCAGTTACCGAGCTCGGACTGGTCTCGGCTCGGTTAAAAAAGTGTAGTGTAAACGGGCCTATACATACCTTAAGTGTCCTTCATTAGCAATGACTGCCTCATGGTTAAACAGCTCAGCTTGCTGACAAGTTTGACTTTAGCTTTAGCGCTGCAGCTAGGCTGGTTAAACCTGGATACAAACTCTTTACATATGTATCAGAAGTACTGGAATGGACACTCCAGATTGAAGTGGGAGTTTAAATGAATATTTTTGCTAGAAGTGCCTCTACATTCAATACAAAAAATGTATATTTTTTTAAGTTTTTGTAATATGCTTTAATATGCATGCAATTGTATTTTAGTTCCTTTTAATCTCATGCAGTACAAGTGTATTTATGTTTGCTTCTTCTTAAAATTTTCCCTTTTTAGCTTGTGAAGCACTGTTTTGTAACTTCTGTTTAAAAAAAAAGTTAGTATCTTATTTTTGTATATTTTATTTACAGCGTTACTTTATTCAGTCATATATAAGTGCGACTTCAACAATATTAGCTGAATAGCAACTTAGACCTGATTGCCAGGGGTCTTTTTACCAGAGCAACCACAGCCACTGTCTTGTTCAGATGCACAGCTTGCTCTGTCTCTAACTGTGAGACAAACTCGACTAGTGGGGTCGCGGCAGCAAAGCGTCTTTTTTTTCAGGTCTTCTATGTAGGATGCTTATCATTTCAATCTGCGCATGTTTCCTTTTTTGGTCTTTCCTGTCAACACTGGCAGTGTCGTCTGATGTCAGAGACGACACTCATTAGACTGAGAGATAAAAGGTGATAAGAAAGGATGCACGTGGTGTTTCACAGTCAAAGGAAAAAAATATAAAAAGCCCTGGACTGATAAAGCAGGGTGATTTGAAGGTAAAATATAATTATGATCTGACATAAATAATCAAACCACTAAACCCTAAATAAAAAAAGAGAGTGAAAGACGCACACACCGAAAAGCAGAAAAGGTTTATGAGTCTATTTAAGACACCTTGAACAGAGAGTTTGTTCATATCAGAACTTCTGTTTCGCATCAGATCTGCGAAGCCTCAGGTGAACCCGTGCACCCATGCGATCAACGTCTGCAGCTATCAGTAGAGATATTCATTTAAGATCAGAGCATTGCATGCTCATAAGGCAGCGTGGCCCATGCAGGAAAAGGGCCGTCTCTCTGGAAAAAAACAGCTGTCTATATTTAATCAAGACGAATAAACAAGGAGTTTAAACAACTCATTTATAATTTAGATTAGCATACATTAAAAACGCTCATTTTAATCTTTTTATTAATATGCATCAACGATATTGTATAAATATGCAGTTTTATGCAAATACTGGGCTCATTTTCTGTTTGTATTTAATTCTGTTTCCCAGCTGTGGATCATCATTCTCATTCAAGGCAACAGACTCAGATTAAGTCGAATATTAAGTCACAGCATGGGAGTGTATAAATATTTCTCAATTAAAAACTCTGAAGACCAGCTATGCTACTGTATCGGCATTAAAAATGCATTGGCATTGGGAGGAAAAACGGGGAAGGCAAG
Source organism: Fundulus diaphanus (assembly GCA_037039145.1). NCBI lineage: Eukaryota > Metazoa > Chordata > Actinopteri > Cyprinodontiformes > Fundulidae > Fundulus > Fundulus diaphanus. Next base: position 40,208,593 of record CM073136.1, read on the forward strand.
TTACGAGCTTGATAAGACATCAGAACTTCAAGTCTACATCTTTGAACTGTGTTTTCTTTTCCATCTTTCCCTCCTCCAATCAAGTAGTTGCAACGGCTAGCACTTTTTGGCTGTTTTGGAGGCTGTTACAAAATCTGGGGGATGTAAGGACCAGCCAAAACATGCTGTGCCTCTGTTATTCATGCCTTCTGATGTTTTTTCACAGAATGTCCTACATTTTGCTGCTTCTTGCGTGAGCTGCCACTTCTCTGTTGATGCAAATGAGGAGTTTTGTTCCAAAATGTGAAAACTACCAACTGAGTGCTGTGACAGGCGACTGCTGCAAAATAACTGAGGGTTGGGGGAGATCTAACTTCTAAGTAAATTCAAAACAAACCACAGAAGTCACCTAAAAGTACTTTTTTGTGTGAACTTGCATCGCAGTATAAATACAGCTGTGCTGTGAAGGCCCTGGAGATTTGTTAGAGAACGTTAGTGAACAAAAAACATCATGCAGACCAGCGAACAAAGCAAACAGGGCGCTAAGAAAGATGTGGAGAACCTTAAACTAGGATTAGGTTATAAAAGAATATGCCAAGCTTTGAACATCTGTTCAATTATCCAAAAATGGAGAAAATTACACAAATGCAGACCCACCAAGAAATGAGTGGCCACTTTAACTCACAGGGAAAGATATGTTTAGTCAGAGAAGCAGCTCAAAATGCTCATGGTAACTCTGGGGGAGCTGCAGAGATCCACACCGCTCAAAAACCCTGTTCTTTATGAACTAGTGGGCTAGAAAAAACATTGTTGAAAGAAAGCCAAAATAAGACCTATATTATTCATAGAACCAGAGCTGCAGTGGGGGTCAGGGTTTATATCAAACCATATTAATGTTAGAATGGCCCAGTCAAAGTCAAAACCTAAATCAAACTGAAAATCTGAGGCATGACTTGACAATTGCTCTTCAGACGTTCTTCGTCCACTCTAAATGAGCCTCTACTGTTTTATTAAGAAGAGTTGACAAAAAAGATCAGTCTCTGGATATTCAAAGCTGGTAGAGACAGCCCCAAATATTTCCACTTGCTATTGTATTAAAAGATGCAATGTACTGACTGTGCAAGGTTGAATACAAATGCATGGCATACTTTAAAGATTGGTATTTATTTAAAAACATAAAAAAAATCATCATTTGCTCCACTTCACAATTATGTTGTACTTTATGTTAATCTTAAATGTCCTAAATTTAGATAAAATTGTAAAATCTCAAACCAGACTGTAAATCTACAGTTCTGAAATCAAATCAAGATGTTCTCTGATACTCAGTAATATAGCAAGTCAATAAGGTTTTGAGTGTTCAATTCGTACTCACAAGTTCTGAGATGGAAAACAGATTTAGACATACCCCCTGATGTCAGTGTATTCAGACATGGTAAGTCCTAACCCAACCACAAAATCCAATATGGCTGTCATGCATATAAAATGTTTTGATATCTCCAATCATAAAAACTGTTTACAGACACATCAGACAGTTTTCAAATTAATAGATTCATCACACTCACTGTACCGTACGTTTTGCACTTCCTATGTTCCTTAATCCTCATATTGTTATCGGTTTGTACTGCTAACAGCAGTTAGCCTCAATAGCCCCTTTTCCATTATAAACCCCAAGATTTAAAGCCCCAAGATTAGGTTTCCTGGGGTAAACCAAAGTCTGCGACTTATGGGTTTTCATGTTTCCATTTGCTAGGGGCCATGATGTTTTGAGGAAAAACTGCAGTACCACTCCGGTCCAGCAAGTGGCAGCCAGAAGACTGCGGTCAAACAGACAAAGGCAGAGAAATTGTATCCATATCCTGCCACTCTTGCCGCCACTCATCTAGACTCTGGAAAACAGGATAGAGAACACGCAACCGAGGACGTTAAATCTCATTAGCCCCTTTTACACCGCCCCAACACTAGTTCTCACTGTCGGGCTCCACTCTATTCTACTCCTGTAGGTATCAATAAATAAAAATAAAGCACTGCTTCTTTCTGCATGGTCACCACAGAGACTGCAGTGGTGTGCGGGGTGTGACTGAAGCGGAGGGTAGACGACACTGATCTGTGCTCCACAGTTTTCCTGCATTGGGCAAACTTTCTGAGTATAATTTTTCCTCAGCTATGGCGAGAACAACAAGGATGATTTTAAGTACTTTATCATGGACTTTTGATCAAAGACATTTTATTTTTATAGGTTATAGACTACACACGTTGAGCAGGTCTCCTCCGCTTTCTCTGCCATGGAAAGCGAGCCTGCTCCATGCGCACTCACACACAGAGTCTGGGCCAAGAACAGTCTAATTACGGAACTGTGGCAGAACAGTTTATAATTAACTCAAAACGGCAAAAACATCCAGAATTTCACATTTGATATCTGTTCTATGCAGATATTCCCCACTAATTTAGTAAATGCTTTATAGTAACTTTTCAGCCACGACAAACAGATCCAATCTACGACCGTCTGGTCGTAGACTGGATCTGACAGTCTACATCACAGACAGTCTGGTCGACCAATCGCTGCAGTAGCGGGGGTTTCCCCTGCAGTCAACCTGGAGAGGCCAGCCTGATGAAGTGTACTTTCTCTCCTAAAAACATCTTACAACAAGTTTTTTGTTATAAATTAAGGTTCTAAAATCGATGGATTTGTAAACTTGTCAACTCCTTACTACCCCCTTGTGGTGGATAGTTTTTCTTTGTGCACGAAACCCCACCCCCTCAACAAGCCCTGGGTAAGCAGAGCAAAGTACTTGAGGGACCAAAGCCCCAGGAAAGTGAAATTAGTCGGGTAGGTGTGTATGGAAACGCTACCCAGGATTTGAAAAGCCCCAGGTTTTTGAGTGGCATCAGAAAAAGGATTAATAGCCATGTTTTCATCCAAGGTTGCAAACAAGCATGGCAGTACTTATTTTAATGGAGAGAGGTTTTCAGGAATATCTTGTTTTCAAGAAAGTTGTAATTGTTCTATCATATCAACCAGTACTGCCGATGTTTCATGCTGCCTGGAGACGTAGAGAAAGAAATGCAATTCTATACACATTATGGGAATATCCGGGAAGACGGCGACAGCAGGAACAGCTGATCAGTCATGTGAGGTAAATGTTTGCTACGTCAGAACTTATTCAGCAAACGTGTTTCCATCTCCTATTTTGCTCAATAACTCTTTTCCCCCAAAATCAAAAAAACACCTCAAGGGAGTGTAAAAACCTTTTTGCAAAATTTAGGACATTATTTTGAATTTTTGCTGTTTCCATCAACCTCTTCTGTTGCGATTCTTCAAAAATGTGCATAAAAAATTAATGGAAAGACAGCTATTGAGAGCAATGAGCAGAAAAGTCCATTTGTTTTGTGATTTGCAACTGGACTGCAGTTAAATTGGGTGTGTAATTCCAAGATCCGCCTCCCTGACTTCCAAACCCGGAATGGATTATAAATGCTTGTTCATTTACCTGAGCAGATGTCTAGGTTTCTTCTTCTTTGAATAACTGAGGATGCATTGTGAAGCTTTTTGTCATCATAGATTTACAGAAACAAGAGAAATTTGAAAACAAACACAAAACAAACCTAAATATTTAAAAGGGTTTGCGCTATAGGAATCTGAGCTGTATTTATTCAAACTTGTTTTTACATTTCTGCTTTTGGACGTTCAGTTGTTTGTGCTGCCAGGAAAAGAGAAACATGGCAAAAAAAATATCTGTTTATTTCCTCTCAGTTTATTTTTTTTATGAAATGTTAATGACTCATTACATTTTTTCAATTTTCATTTAATTTTTTTTTCAAAAGCTCCCTAGCCTTCCTATACACCAGCAGTTGAAATTTGCTCCAAGTTATTTTTATTTACTATATATGTTTAATGTGTATGTGTTTTTTAAACGTTTGAGTTTATTCTACACTTTGTTTTTTTACTCAAATGTACTATATAAATAAAATTTACTTACACCCTTTACCAATGATCATGTGAAAAAATAAGGACCCTCTTCAAAAGTCCATAGCGTGGGATTGGTTATTGGTATTACAAATAGTTTTGTTTAATACTGAAATTGGAAATGTTGGGATTGTAGTTTTTGTGTTTTATTTAGTATGTAAAAAATTTAGGAAGGTTTTATAAACAAATGTTGGTGGAAATAATTTGTTTTTACAACTACCCATCCCCTTTGAACACTGTTTTGTATCTTTGATATGTTTTATTTTCTTTGTTTTAACTATTGTTAAAAAATAAAAACAAATAAACAAGGCTTAATAATGTTAATTTTAACGCCACTGAAAAATTCAAGTAGTCTAAATTTCAAAAACAAACAAACAAATAAAGCAAAATTGTCTGTAAAATGTAATGTAAAAATGCAATTATCTTTTTTTGTAGTAAAACAACATTTCCTTTACATCAACTATTTAGACAAAGAACTCAATATTTAATAGACTATCATCCTGTTGCATGATCCTTTTTTTGTATTTTTTTAATAAGCTACCCTAATTTTTCATATTACTGTACTGACATAAAGTAGTACATAAATATTAAGAAAAACACTTTACTGTACTTTGTTATACTGGCCTTTTACTTGCTCATAAAGACATTGAAAATATTCTACAAATTAGCCTAAATGTATCAGCTTTATTGAAACTCTATTAACAACTACATTAAATTTAATTTTGAATTAATCTTTACGATTATTTGCAATTTAAATACGTAAATGTTGGTGAGGTTACTGACAGAGAAATGTGCTTCCTGTCTAATTAGCCAAAAAATAAAGAGGATTTTTCCATAAATATTCATTTACGTTGACTTAGATTACAACATATTATGTAAACACCTTTTTTTCTGTCTGTGGCAGCCCAGGGACCGTGAATATAACGAAGACGGCCCTGGAAGTCATGAATAATGCCTGTTGAGCAGAGAAAATGGAGGGCTGTCTCTTTAAGAGGCTCAACCCTCTGCAGAAACAATCGTTCAACCCCCACCACCACCACCCCCACCCCCCAACAAGTCATCGGACCTGTCAATCAAGCGGTCGGCGCCCTTTGAAGTCGGGACTCCTCGCCTTGTCTTGGGCTCAAATGAGCTGTTTGCTGTTGTAGTGAAACATTATTCCTCTACCGAGTAGCCAGCCGGGGAGCGCCACATCTCAACTTTTTCTTCTGTATGTGGTGGGGCTTTCTCTACTTTTTTTCGTGGAAGCGCTCCAGCCTGTGGATATTTAGCAGAGAAAGTAACTTTATTCCCTTCTTTATTTATACTTTTTTTGTTGTTGTTTTTTTATTTTATTTTTTTAAACTTTGTAAAAGAGGAGGAAAAAACTCCAGGGGAGGGAAGTAGTCATGCCTCAGCTCAGTAGCGGCGGAGGGGACGACCTGGGAGCGAATGATGAGATGATATCGTTCAAAGACGAAGGGGAGCAGGAGGAGAAAATCCAGGAGAACGCGTTCACGGAGAGAGACCTGGCCGACCTCAAGTCCTCTCTGGTGAACGAGTCGGAAATAAATCAAAGTCCGAACACGACGGTAGGTGTTTCTGTTTGTTTGTTTGTCTGTCTGTGTGTGTGCGCGCGCGCTACAACACAGAGCCAAACAGCGCGTGAGAGATTGTTTTATTTTACACGCGCGTTGACAAGCGCTGAATGAAACCCCTCGGGGAAAAAAATGCGCCCTCGGGGGTTTTAAAGTAGTGAGATTCCGGAGATGACGCGTCCGAAACGGGGTCAAAACAATGCCATAAAAGTGGCGTAAAGTCCGTACTTCTTTTGGAGTATCTCACCTGAGTCGGTGTTTTTGTTGTTGCAGCAGGCGGTCAGACGGGGACAGCAGGGCGAACATAGAGTCTTCCAGGACAAACACCGAGAGCATCTTGACGGAGGTAAGAGGAAAACGCTTCTTCTCGCCCTCTCATCCGGCTATAGTGGCCAGTAGTTGCCTACTCTCTAAAAGCATGTTTGTTTGTCTTTTTGTTTGGTTGGGGTTTTTTGTTGTTGTTTTGTTTTAACTACACCTTCAGGGGAAAGGGTATTTGGTCACGGGACACGTGCTGCAGCTTTGAACGCAACTTCAAAGGCTTTCTAAAGATGTCCATCATGTCACCAGTTACCAGGCTTACCTCAGATCAATCACCTGTTTTTCCCATCAAAGCTCAGAAATCACGCCTCACATCTAAAAAAAAAAAAAAAAGCTTTTACAAGAAATGCATCTATTAATCAGCAACATATCAGAATCAGAATTTTTTTCCAAATAAGGAAAACTCAGCCTTTAGTGACCACCTATGGTTACTTGATTTGCAGCAAGTTATCAAATTCAGGCATGCACAATATGAAAAAAATGGGAAATTCGATATGTATGTCGCGATGTATCTTTGCGTAACATAGTTCTTCTAACAGTACGAAGAATTAAAAAATGCATGTGAATAATAGCTAAAAGTCTTAGTAAATTGTTTTAAAATACCACAAGAATAATCCACCAAGTTCCTACTTGAATTTGATTGTTCTTCTAAGACCACCTTTTGAGTATAAATGTTGGGTTATAACTCCTGAATCAAACGTACGGTCTCCAATAGAGATGCAGCAATCCCTCGGCCAGAGAATTGGGTTATTTCCCTCTACTACATAAAGAAATGTGGGGATAATCTTGTAATTTAGTAGTTGGATTTAAAACTACAAAATTTAACAAGGACCCTGCAGCCATTTTTGTTCTCATACATCTGTTATAATCACTAAAAATAATTGATGTCAGCCTAAATGAATATGTGCAGCTCAAACTTCAAAGAAAAATAAAACCAGTATTGGCCAGAAAAGGCCTGATCAGTGTATTTCTAGGATTTTCTTTAGGTTTTTCTAAGCTTCCTTTAGAATATTCTTAATATTTTCCCTACAACAGTGAGGCTTGCTCATCATGCTTTTGCATTTAAAGGCATTTTTCTGGTGTAGCTTTTTCTTGATGTTTGGAAAAGAGTGGGTCTGTGTTGCGAGTTTTTAATTGTTTTTACTTTGCCACTCAAAAAGAGTAACTTCCCTCCTTGTGGGCAAGAACGTTGACCCTCTTGGTGCCAGCAGAGGTATTTTCCGTGAACAGTAGCAGCAGTCGAACTGCACATGAGAAACAGCCCAAGGGGAAGTTTAGGGTTCAGGGCAATTAAGTTTTGGGGAGTAAAGGTTCAGGCCAGCATAAAGGAAAACGCACTATAAATGAGCCGACTGTTTCCATTTTAAAATGCATCTAAAGAACTTAGCAACAGTGTCAAATATCAAGCGAGAGCGTGAAGAAATGATTGTGTTGGACATTTTTATCAAGATGGTTTATGGTGCATTGCACACAAACAGCTTTTCAAGTTTGCAAGATAAATAAACCCTGGTGTGGGCTACTCAGAAGTTACAAAAATACATGGACTTCCCCCTGACTGTAACAAATTCAGAGTGCCACAATCCAACGTGCCTTTCATGCAAATAAAATGTTTAATATCTAGTTCCTATTTCAATAAATCAGTTACACTCATGGTGCAGCGCAGCCTCTTTTTTTGTAGTGTTTGTATGCTTAAGATGCAGAGAGATTATATCGCAGTGTGCCTGGTTTTTGACTTGTACCTAGACCGCTGTGAGGTTGGGTGTGAGGTCCTTCCCAAAACCAAACCTCCTCACTTCCAGGAACAGAAAGCAGCAAAAATGTTACATAAGTACATTTCTATGTTTAATATTTTAAATAGGGCAGGACAGAGACATACTCAATCTAAATGTCATCAGCCATCAGCTCTATCGCTCAGATCTGTCACTTTTTTGCTGCTCTGTTTCTGGCACAAAGCTCACATATATGTTTCATATCTCAAGAAAACAGTTGTTAATTAAGTGGCCTAATACTAATTACATTCTACACATTCCATTCAAGTCATTTTGTTAAATTCTCCCTACTACAATGAGATCCGCTTATATTCTTTGCATTTAAAGGCCATTTTGAAGAAAATTGTAGCTTTTTCTAAACTTTGGGAAAAGTGTGGTTATGTTTTTTTTCTCTCTCTCTCTGTTTGCCACCCAAACAGAAGAGAGTGACCTCCCTCCCTGTATGCAAGCGCATTTTGAAAGTGTATAGTTTTACTTGGCAGCTTTAATTATAGGCTGCCGTGAGTCGTTTCTCTCATTTCAGTCCTTAGTAAAAAGAAGAGATGTCGTCACGCCGGGGTCGCCCGAGGAAAAGTCTTCATCAAATCCGGATTTCGCGGTTTCAAGTGGATCCTTGAAACAAACTGAAACTTGCAGAATTTGGTCAATAAATATTAGCCGAGCTGCGTTAGTCTTACAGCAACGTCACTCGGGTCCTGGCCAGAAAAGACTTAGCAGAGTCAGTTGTGGCCAATTGCTTTGTCTTGCAGTTTCAATCTTTGCAGGTATATAACCTAGTTGTGTGTGATCCTCAAAGAGAGAGAGAGGGAGAGAGAGAGAGGCCCCATGTTTAATAAGGGCGGTGATGGAAATAAACGTACAAAAACGCTGCTCCTGAAGTTCACGCCTCTGGGCTATAGGTGACGGCTTGAGTGGTGTTGTTCAAAGTATTACATGTATATCAAGTCAGTGCTCGTGCAAGGATGTGACATGATGCAACCACTTGGTAATAGTTTACCTGCTCTGCATGCACGTTTATTTTGGATGTCTGCGCTTTGGTGTTGTTAAAGCTTTACAGCTGTGTAGTGAGTAAGTGTCAGATTTAGTCTTTTTTTTATTATTATTATTTTATCAGGTCTCTGTTATCATTTTCCTTTACTGCTTGAACTCATCCATATAAAAGAGATTATCAAGGCTCGAAGTTGACCTTTTTTTGTTTTGTAAATTGTAAATATTTTGCTTTTCCATTTAACTTCAGTGTCGAAACAACAAGATGGAGGCATGTACAAGTCGCCGGCGTATCCAGGGTATCCGTTCCTGATGCTGCCAGAACCTTACCTCCCCAACAACTCAGTTTCTCCATCTGTAAGTCCACTTTACATCTTTCAGTCCTTCCTGCTGCCTGCTGGTCACTGATTTTGCTCCTGATTGTGTGTTTTGTCAATCTGAGGCCAGCCTTACCTCTGTGACTTCCCTTATTTGTAACCTGTTGTCGAACCCAGAGCACAGTTTTGCTTTTTTGTTCAGTTATTTCAAAGAAAATCCACAGGATTTGGTTTTGGTGACCTCGCCTTTGGCTCCAGGGCTCGCTAGAACATCAAAATAAAATCGCATAGATGGAAAAAGTTTTGGAGATGGTCATCTTTAGTGTCTTGCTAAAACGAATAATTAGCAAACACCAGCCTGACGATGATTGTATTTTTTTCTGGTCAAACAAAGGCAAAACAGTTCATCTTTAGATTTTATTTCTGTGATACTTTTTAATATATGCTGCCCTGAAAATTGGACTGTAATCAATGGGTTATATCCCCTCTAAAACACAATCACTGCACGTGTTGGCGCAACAATTTGAATTTCATTTAAGTCTCATTTAAGTCTTCTTTCATTGGAAGATAACGTCTTGTAAATTACATAGTTTTTACTAAGTTATGTGTGTTTTTAATGACATGATATGCACATGGTAGTTAAAAGTGTGTAAATCCTTTCACTCGGTCATATTTATTGTAGACTGATGCACAAACCTGCCTGTTTTAGTGAAGTGAAGGCTTATTGAGGCTCTGAGGAGGCATGTTAAGGCGACCGTCGTCTCACTGTGAATCAATCACAAACTTTACATGTGCTCTGACTGGTGCTGTGCCTTCGTCAGATAAAGCTGCATCTAAAAAAAACATTGAGATATTGCAGGGGAAACAATAAAGAATAGCCTTTTTTCTCGGGTTTACATCCTCTGCTGACATTTGTTGTATGTTAGGAATGTTTGGTGCTGTTACCGTAAACCGTTTTACGTGACGTTTTCCCATCCATTCACACCTAGCATGAATGATAAGGGGGTTTGTCGTGGCCTTAAAAACAGCTGAGTGTTCACCTACTGCAGGCAAACGACAGAAAGACTCGTTAGAGGGTTTCAGGTTTGTAGGATGGACGATCCTCTCTGACTGTCTGAAAAAGATAATCACAAAAATTCCTTTAGGGCATTAATGTGATGAGTAGTAACTGCACCAAACATGAGAAGTAGTGTCTAATTTGTTTGTTATTTACAAGGGAACATGTGACCTGATCTAACCAATCACATATGCTGACAGGACATTGTTAAACTGTGTCGATCTTTGTCATTTTTGCTGCTGTAGTTTGTGTTACTATAAGCAAATGAAGTCGGTGTGAAGAGGCGATTTTTCCCAGTAAAATCTTTCCTTTCAAAAGCAACGTGTTATTTTAGCTCGCACTGTCTGTAGCTCATCTGTAATATAATTTCTTGTCTCTTTTTTCTTTAAACTGTATGCTTGTTCCCCACTTTTTTTTATTTGAAACCATCTGTGCAGCTTTTGGAAAAAGCACGCCGTGGTTAGTTGCAGGTTTTTTTTTTCCTTCTTTAAATGGAAAAATAAAACTTTCCACAAAGGAATCTAAATGTTTATGGGCTCCATCTTAAAAGGTTTTCGCTGATTAGACAACGTGCCCACACGGTGTACCGAATGCACTACAAGTACGTGTATTTGTCTCCCCGCTTAAACATGTTCTATGTTGCCGGTGCGTTATAACTGCACATCCGGCAACATGTTCACCAAACGCGGCGAGGAAGCATGATGGCGTCCGTCTACTGTGTCTCTTAAAGATTGTTTCGTTTAAGAGGTAGAGCGTGATGGAGGAAGGGGCAGCGAGTGGGTAAGATAAAGAGCACTTTCTTTCTCCTGTGTGTCTTCGAGGCTCCGCACAATACTCACTTGTTGCTGCGTCCCTTATAATTAGCCCGCTGCCTGTGAGGCAGTAGCAGCGTTTCGGGGGCCCCTCTACCTGCCACTTGAAAGGGGGTGAGAATAGTGTCGTAGCGGGTGATGTGGTGATGATCTGGGTGGGGGCTGGTTGCTTGGTGTGCTGGCTGGTTGGTTGGCTTTGATGGTTATAGATGGAGGAGATGGATCAGAAACTATAGGTCTGGGAGACTGACGGGAAAATTACTGTTTTTTTGGTGTTGCGTTGTTAACGTGAGACAAGGTGACACATGTTGTATCTCTGTCTGTCTGTGTGAGTCCTTTTGCTTGCTTGGTGGCATTGCTCCCTACTGCTTGCTTGTTGTTGTAGTCCCTGAATGTCGGATAATTTTCTAATGTTTTTGTCTCAGATGAGTGTCAAAACACTTATTCTATAAGTCGAAAATGGGTTTGCGGGAACCTTCGGTCCCCTCTTCTGGCTTTGCCGTGTCGTTTTTTTGGTTAAGTTGTCAAAAATCGGCTGCAATTGTTCACAAATGATACAATTATTTTAAAAGTATCTTAAAAGTTCCTCTATATTTACTGAATATCGCGGCAGGAACGTTTCTAGAGGAAATAATCTGTAAATTTATGGTTAAATCTTAAAATTATACTTAACGCAAACACTCAATTTCATTCTGTTTTCTATCAATGTAATAGGAATGTGTGATGGCAACACAAGGTTTTTTGAGGCTTTTGTTTCTCCTAAAGGGTGGAAGAGTTTTGATGTTTTGCAGGCTAAATGATTCTCCCTGGTTAAAATAAAAAATTCTTGGATGATGATTAAGATCTTTATTTGCTGCAGTCCCACTTTGTTTGAGTCCACAAAATTGAATCTGTCTTATTCTTATTTAGCCATCATTTACCAGCAGCATACCAACAGAGGGACACCTATTTCCCGTAAAAATGTCTAAACTTGCTGAGCTCATTACAAGAGTGTCAGCTGAATGACAGAAAGTTCTGCATGAAGTTTATTAGTTGTCTGTGTGAATCCCCTCAGTGAAGCATGTGGGTTTGTTTTCACTATAAAAAGCTCTGTCCAGTTGTTTCAGTATTTTCTATTTACAATCAATTAAAATCTAAAAGCTAAAACAGACTTCCTTGCATCCTAGAATGATTATTGTCTGAGCTCTATCGACATATAGTTTTGAACGAAGCAGACAATGCTGCAAAGTGTATCCCCCCCCTCTTATGTTAAGCGATTATACTCCTATTACAACGTGTCATGGGACATTTTGCTCTCGTCACATTAATGGACATATCAGAGAAAATGCCCACAGAGGAAGATTTGTGGGATTTGCAGATATGTCTAAACTCCCTTCAGCTTGTTGTCTTTGGATAAAGCTTTTATCTGGATTTTATAATGTGTTTGCATGTGTGCATGGTTGCTGTTTAACTTCATTACACTAAGTATGTATCTAAGGGTTTGGCATGTTTGTTGTGTTCATCTGCATGCTTTCTCCTCAAGTTTGTTGCCTTAGGCTTGTGTTTGTATCCAGAGTTCATGGTGTGTTTTGTGTGCTAATGTTTGTTCTCTCTCCCTATGTGTGTGTGTGTGTGTGTGTGTGTGTTTTAGACTGTGTTTTGCAGCATGTGTGCATCTGTGTGTCAGACCATCACTAGCTGAATGCTTAACGCTGTGGATAAATAGCAGACAGTTTTTAAAGGGAGTCTTTGTCGTCTGAGGGAGTCAAACCAAAGAGGAAACGTTTTTGATTGACATAAAAGTAGATTTTTCTTCATTCTAGATCTTGTTGCTTTGTGTCATTTCCACCTTTTTTATCTCTGTTCTTGTCTGTTCTGTCTTTATCGTCTGAGCTGCTTCTGTTCAACTTTCTTTCGTCATTCACGCGTCCTTTGAGATAACCTTCGGGCACCTGGGAACTAAAGGGGTAAAGAAAAAATAGGAGAAATGTGTCCCCTTAATTTAGGTTACACGTATGAAGATATAAAAAAAGAATATCAGAAACAGCCAGGGGACTATCTTGTCTTTTTCAAAAGACTCGTTGTATCCTAAACATCGCAGACATCTCTGCTCTTGTTCTTTAATGTGCTGATCACACATTATCACTGATGTGTAATTGGTTATGCAGATGATTGAGTGTTGTGTTTCAGCAAAATGTATTATATCATTGGCTGGTAATTAGTTTTATGTAAAGTTTTAAAGAAGTTTTGTGACTTCACATTCTTCTGTGGTTGCTTTCACCAAACCTCACTGATATTTCAGACTTCTTGTTTCATGAAAAGGAAGATATATCTTCTTATAGTGAACTTTAAATTAAACTGTTCTCAGACCAATTAAATAAATAAAGCTCCACTCTGTGCAACTTTATAACTGGAAAAGCCCATCAAAGCTGTCTGTGAGAGGTTTTCTATAAAGTTCAGAACAAGAAATGAGAGTAAATATTAAGACAGAAGAGGAGAGATGAAGTAGTTGGATGTATAATGTGAGTTAAACCATCAGTGTTAGACCTCTAGACCTGAGTACATAAAAGATGGGATTACGAGCAGACTTGTTTTTTCTGAAAAGGGATCCCAAGCCGTCTCAGGTAGTCAAACCAAAGCAAAGAAACGTTTTCTATAAAGATTCAAGTATTGTTTTTCTAGTCAGCATCGTCTTTGCTTTGTATTAATTAAAACTATTCTTATTTTAAATAAATATTTATGTACGCAGATGACTAAGTGTAGTTTTTGTTTAAAGATACATCAACGGTTTGCGTTGATTGATATTATGTAAGAATGATTTACAAAAGTTGTGCGTCTTGACGTGTTTGTGGGCTTGTGACCAAACCACTTTAATATTTCAGGTTGCCTGCTCTATAAAAAGGCAGATAAATTGTATCTTTATGTAAAAACGTTTCAAACTGTTCGGAGATCGATTGCACAACTTTATCTGAACATTATGTATCCTGATCTCAGTAAGACCTTATAAATATCATGTTTTTGAGAGACTTTCTCTGTTAATTTTAGCAATATCATGTAGAGGTCAATAAATATGAGGAGCTTTTGAAGATGAGACTTTAGGCAGTGATGCATGAGTGACTTCTTAGAGACAAGAGCTGTTTGCCTCTTAACTAAAATCTGATTGTTTGGTAGATGCAGGTTGGTCTGAGCATTTTCAAGCGTGCTCAATCTCATGGGAGATTAATCTGGTCAAAGGGTTAGTATCTGAACCCTGAACCTAATATCTGATATTTGACTGTATGCAGTCGTTTTATTCGCTGTCAGACAGGCTGTGAAACTCCCTGTGATGTGGAAGCTGTGGTCACACGAAGACGTCAGCAAGCTCCGACGACAGCACGGTGAACTGGAGGCTTTTATCGCCCGCTGAACCCGGACGCTGACTGTAAACGCCCTGCCGTTAAAATTCACAGGTTTCCTCGGGATAACAGTAAATGTTTTGATTAAATTACTGTTTGACAGCGCCGTAGCTCGTCAGTGGAATTTACGAGCTTGTGTTTAACAGCTCAGCGTGCGCCTCTCTTGTCTCGTTTGGGGGAATTTCCTGCTCATTTGACACTTCATTTCACAGACCAAAATTGAAAAATTGACAGGAAGACGGGTGAGAGGCAGCGTGCATGTTTGGGAACGGGAACTTTGAAACATCATTTCTAAGACTCTGGAGGCTCAACTGTTTGTTTTGAAGAAATATATATTTAAGGTTTTGAGCCCCCAGAATGCCCCTTCATGGCTTTCTCTGAACCAAATCAGAATTTCCAAACTGTGAACGGAAAAGTCATTTTGACAGCATGTTTGATTTCTTATTCTTTGTTGTTTTGAGTTTGTGTTTCATTGAAAAATCAGCTGCTGCTGCTGCCGCTGCTGCTGACAGGGTCTCGTCCTCATCTCCCTTTCTTCCTCGCTGCGTCTTCCAAAATAAGAAAATGAATAAATAAATGCAATCCTCCCAAGATCAAGGGAACGGCGTGTGTGTGCGCAAGACTCTAGGATCTTGCCACTTCCTTGTTTCCCATTGTACTACTGTGTTGACAGGGGGGTTGTTCTGCCTTCCTCTAGTCCTTTGGTAAACAATGGCAGCAACACAGGCTGAGGCCTCCCTAATCCCCCCCACTTTACGGAGTGCAGACCCAGGGGCTGGGATGAGCGGTGCTGGGGCCTCCCTGCCTCTGACTGGCAACGATAAGGACCCCAAGCACTCAGATTTAAGAGGCCTAAAAGAAAAGCAGCTTTCACTAGAAGGCAGGAAAAGCCTCTGTTTTCCTTTGAATATCACCACACTGTAATTCCAAACTTTGCCATTATCTCTCATTCACATTTTCCATGTAAAAGTTCCAGAAAGATAGATAGGGATGTAGTTTACAACATGCCTAAGCACTTCAGGGTGTGGGATTTGGCAGGGTTTTAATTATCTATTGTTTGGAAGTATGTAATTGTGAGATTACAGTTGTCTAAATAATATATGTGCACATCTACTGTCCGTCTGTTTAGATCTAACGAGCTTTTATTTGCATTGATTTTAAAGAGCAAAACACAACGTTTTTAAAAGCTTTTGAGCTATGTTAAAGAAGGGTTGAGGTTGTGCAATGTTTTATGCGTTTTACAAGGTCAAAGATAACGTTGTTTAAAACGATTAAAGATATAAAAACATATAAAACAAGTGAGATTTAAGAGGAAGAACAATATTTTTTCTGCAAGTTAAATTACATCTTAAATCCAAAACAATATATATAAGTCACAAAAGTCTAGGTATGTCGGGTAGAGATCCGACCAATTGTCCCTTGATCGTCTCTGATCAGCAATCAACATTTGAGGCACTGAAAATCTTGACTTTTTACCCTATTCATTGAATGCATCTAACCTGAAAAAAAATCCTATGTTTTTGCTCTACAAATGCATCATCCAAGAGCATGTGCTTCAATGTACTTCTTTTTAGAACTGTATTTTTAGTTTAATCTGATAAAGGTTAGGCATACTAACTATGCTTTGAAGCATTAATGTGAAAAGTCTTGTAATGTCTGTGCTTTCTGTTGGATTCAAAACCACTACCTTTGTCAAGGAACCTTCAGTAAGTCTTTTTTCCTTCTTTGATTCCTTATAGTCCATATAAATAACGATCGGGATCAGTCCAAATCTGAACTGGCATGTCCGAATCAGCCTAAAAAGTCAGAAATTGGTGTTGAACTGGAAACGTTTGATCGGTGCACCTCAAAAGAACTTCTCATCACTCACCAAATCCCACAAAACAAGGAAAGAGACAGATTTGCATTAATTTGCAACCTGTTTTGACAAAGAACCCAACCCAGTGTTCACATAAGCTATGTTTACATGTGCAAAATTTCACGATCGAATTGAAACCGTTTATATGGGCACACAATCATTAATCCGATGATAATGTGCGTGCATATGCACCTGGCCTTATGCAGAGTAGAACCACTCTGACATGCGCAGTTATCAAATTCCCCTAAAAAAAAAACAGAAGAAGAAGAAGTACTTCCATCTTTGCTGAACACCAAGAAAATAGTAAACAAAGCAGTATTGTCAGAGTTCTTTTGTCTTCCGAGCGCCCAGGATGGACTTGCACCAGCTTCTAATTATGGTTGAAACGTTACTGAATAAATAATCACTTTGAGCTCTTTTAATGTTTCAAATAGGAAGGTTGTATCGGGAGCCCCGACGTATTTCCGCCACTCAACAATACAGAAATACGTCATGTGTACGTCAGGCGCACCTGCCCACTTGGGTCAGTTTGCCACATTTCGAATAACTTAATGCTGACAAGCGTTTATACACACGTTGACCGGATTATCAATCGACATAAACCGCTCCTCTCATTCAGATTACAATTTCATTCTGATTGATCTTAATTCAATCACAATATTCCGATCGGCTAGTTCACATGGCGCGTTTTTATTCAGCCTGGCTCTTTATTCCGATAACTTTTGTCCACGTAAACTTAGCTCCAGACTTCATGGGAAGTCTGCAGAAGTTCAAAATAGATTTGGTTGAAAGCAGATAAATAGATTTAGAGGTTTAGAGATAAAGGCGGTAGCGATAAAGAAGTAAAGCGAAGGAGTAGTTCAGGGAGGGAAGGAGGAGGACGAGGAAGATTAAAATACAAATGACCATAAGAGCCTCCTCATCGTCCCGGCTTTTGCTTTGAAGTAGCGGAGCTGTGAAGGCACCCGAAGAGAAATTGTTCAGAAGACTCTTTTAAGAGGCGGAAATGTTTAGAAGAATATCAGAAAAGGAAAGGGGGGGGGAAAAAACCTTTCGGAAAGGCCCCGAGGTGTTTATACCTGTAATTATTCATCCACTTATTTCTTTCCGGCGCAGGGTGAAGGTGGGGAGGTGGAAATGGTAAAGCAGTAAAAGACAGGTGTGTGCAAAGGAAGTGTGGGCTGGTTTGATTATTATTAACATTGTTTGTCTCTTTTTTCCTACGTTCATCTTCATAAAACAAGCGTTTAGCTTAGCTGTTTACACCTGTCTGCACTTCTGGGGTGAATATCAAAAGCACAAATCCTCACTGCAACTATATTTAAACAAAAGAACTGGAGCTAACTATTTTGTGATTGATTGCATCCTTTGATATTTCTTTCAATCGGCACCACATTTTTAAAATTCGTACCGTGCTTTCTGTTCCCAAGGTGATGCTATCAGGTATAGGAAAAAAAAAACACAGCAAGCATCAGTTCCCTTCCTCTTTGTGTTTGCTTTAAAATAAACTCCCATTCTTCTGTAAATCTGCGTTTTAGACAAGCACACA
The DNA here is from genome assembly GCA_037039145.1 of Fundulus diaphanus. NCBI lineage: Eukaryota > Metazoa > Chordata > Actinopteri > Cyprinodontiformes > Fundulidae > Fundulus > Fundulus diaphanus. The sequence goes on from CM073136.1 coordinate 40,226,157, forward strand.
TGTGGTTACATGCAACATACAGATTAGATAAAATAAGAAAGGATATTTTCCTAATCAAACAGGTTTTATTGTGGAAAAATAAAGCAAAATAAAACCTTTTCACTTTATAAAACATTAAGAGGAGTTATGCTACTGTAAGAGACACTGCTTTTCTCTTTTTATTCTACAGTATAAGGTAGTTGTCTAAGACTTATAATAACTTCTGTAATCCCAAGAGTAATTTCTTCTCTTTTAGGCTAAACATCTGTGTAAAGTCATTGCACTGAGTGTAAAAATGCTCTGAAGGGATAAGGAATAAAGTATAAAAGGCTTGTCCTTCTTTCAGAATGTTTGATACTTATATCATAATCACAACAGAAGAAAACCTTTATTTCTTCTCTCTTATAAGAATAGACCAATTTCAACATTTTAAAAGCATAAACAACCAATTATAAGGAATGCAACTCAAATAAGTAAAAAAAAAAATATATATTATATATATATATATATTCCTGTTGGATTTTAGAGAGACTACACCGCATGCCAGGGTAAATGAATAAACAAAGTAAAAACCAGGTTAACGAACTCTTAGTTTGGTCAAACTGATCTCAAAAAAGCATTCTGATTAAATATTTAGCCAAAGCCGGAATGAAAGCCGAGTAAACCGTGTATTTAGTGCAGTTTTGTATTTTATTTAGAATAATGCACAATATTTGACAGTAAAACTAGCTTTTCCTGCCACCTGAATAAAAGCTTTATTAGAATTACTGTTATTTACCCACGGCAAAAGGGCTCAGGAGCCACATGTGGCTCCAGAGTGACAGGTTCCAGACCGCTGCCCGAAGGTGTGCATGTGTGAGCGGAGTTTTACGAAATAGGAAACAAGTGACGTGTTGAAAGTTGAGCCGGAGACTCTTCTTTGTTTCACGAGTGTCTTTATGGTTTTGAGAGAGTGTGAAATTGACAATAAATGGGAGAGAAAGTGGGCCCATTAATCATGGGCTTCCTATTCGAGCCCTTCTGCACTTGTCAAATGAAGAGCCCGCGTTCACGTTCTGAGCAGCACGGAAACAGACAGAAACTGAAACAAAGGAAACCCGACAAGAGGTCAGTGGTTTCAAGCGGCAGATCTCTGCTTGGGCCTCACTGTCTGAATAGTCTTTATGAGCTCTCTGTGCGTGTGTATTCAGGATGTTGCGCCCAGGTGAATCACTGGTGTTTGGAGTGAAACCTTGCAAAGTTTCTCCGGTGTCGTTGTTTACAGAGTGAGCTGTCCAACTCTCCCAGATGTGTGTGTTCTCAGCTCGTAGTTAATCAGTCACAGCACTGACTCTGTTGATCACAGGTGCATTTAAAAACAACAAAAATCACATCTTCTCTCCTTTTTACTGCAGTTAAAACATGGGGCTTATTTCAAAACATGAAAAACCTACAGTTTTGGTAAATCAAACCTGCTCCAGTATGAAACTTTGAGTTTTGTTATCTACACAGAAAATTAAAACTATGAATCAATTGATTCCATTTTTAACAGAAAAGCATGAAATACTCCTACAGCTGCTGAAATTATATTACATACTATTTATGTTATATTAATGTCACCTGTAACATTTATCGTTATTTTGATGCACACCCAAAAGTATAAACATGGCATTAACACTTCCTTAGTTTAAAAGACATGACTTTGTTAGTTTTACACCAGAAGTGACGGGACGCACACCTTCCAAAACGTTCAGACGTCTGTCTCGTCAGACCTCTGCGTATTTCCCTGAAAGTCTTCATCTAGATGCTTTTTGGTAAATGTGAGCTAGGCTTCTCGGTTCCTTTTGGTCAGTAGTGGTTTCAGACACAGAACTCTGTTATGAAGGCCATTTTTGCCCAGTCTTTTTGTTATTGTTGAATCATGAAGTGTAGACTTAACTGAGGCAAGTGAGGCCTGTAGAGCTTTAGATGTTGTTCAGCGTTCCTTTGTGAACTCTTAAATAAGTGGTTAATGTGCTCCTGGAGTAATTTTGGTTAGTCAGCCGCGCCAGGGAAGGTTTAGCACTGTGTCATGTTTCTCCGTTTGTAAATAATGGCTCTCACTGCTGTTCCCTGGAGACCCAAAGCCTTAGAAATGGCTTTTTATCTGATGCCAATGACTTTGTTTCTCATCTGTTCTTGAATTTCTGTAGATCGAGGCATCACGTGTTGATTTTTGAGATCTTTTAGCCTACTTCATGCTGCCATACAGGTCCTACCTAAGTGATATGTTGATTCCACAGGTCTGGGTTTAGCTTGTGAAACTGAACCATAACATTTTTGAAACGTTGAAATGGTTTTAAGACAAGTTTGGTAGTTAACTTTTCACATAGGGAAAGTTTGGTTTGGATTCCCTTTTGCCGGTAGTGAAAATCTTTTTATATTTTTCTTTTTATATGTTTGTCTTTGGTTAAAAAATGTTTAGGAGTGACAAAGAAGCAAAAATAGAAGAAAGCTGTGAGGGGGGCTAATACTTTTTCACAATATTGTACCTTGATACCCAGGCCAGCTGACAGCTTTGCTAGGGCCCAGGACAACGCAGTCTTTTTGGGCCCCCCCTCTACACCTGCCGCCACAACACACACACACACACACACACACACACACACACACACACACACACACACACACACACACACACACACCAAAAAAAGTCAACTTAACTGTATACTTCATTCTCCTATGCCTTTTATTTTATTCAATAACCTGCTGTTTACAGAAATATTGCTTTTGTCCTCTAAACAAGTCTTAGATGACTTCACTTCATAAATGTGGTTAGACCCTCTGAATCTGCTGGCGGTTCATTTGCCATCTCTGAGAAAGGCTTCCTTTTTGCCGTTAAATGCACAACATTCACTCGATCAGAATCAGTCATTTTTGTTGGCCATAACGTGGGATCATTGAAATCGACGGCGATCCGTCTCTGGGCTACTATGCTCAGACTTTCCGATCGGGCAGCTCTCGTAGCCTGTTCACATTCTGAATCGTCTCCACCCTTCTTCGTCCTTAATCAGTGAGGGGTTTTAAAGTACAAAGTTGAGTAAACACCCACAGCCGGGTTTAATCAGAACTCAAACCCTTTCTGCTGTATGTAGTTTGGTTATCAGATTAAAAACAATAAAGTAAGACTTAAATTTACTTAATGATGCCTTCCAGTGCAGTATTTGTTTTCTCTAATAAACGGAAAACCAAAAACAATGGAGCAAAGGACACACAGCCGGGTAATGAAGTATGGATTTACACCGGAGGATTTCACAAAATCAACATTTTGTTTTTTTTAAGTGCATTCAAGAAAAAAAACATCGAATTCTGCTTTTACGTGTATTTGGTTCGACGACATCACGAGGAGCAGAAGAATTGAGCTGATCCAGCTGGTATTAGCAAACATTAAGGCGGATGAGCGACATATAGCAACGTAGATTCTGAAGCATTCCAGCTCCGTTTCAGGTCGGTCGTGGTCCTTCCTCTTGTTTTATCGTTGCCAAGTTTTTCTAAAATTCATTGATTGCTCCCAAATGTGGTTCAAACGCTTTGCTGCGGCTGTGCAGATTACAGGAAAACACCTTTGAAGGAGGTGTTTTGACTAAATATTAAATAAAGAAGGAGAACGGAGGGAAAAAAGAAAAATAGAATACAAAAGGATATACTCAAAAACTTCTTCCAATTAAATAGCGAAACAAATAGAACAACGTGCAGTGACATCATGTTGTAAAGTTGTCTGTCCATTTCTACAAGTATTTTGATTGAGTTTACAGAAAAACATGGCTTGTAGCTTTAATACAGCAGGAAAACACAGATCATAGTTGTTTTTGTGGTTAATCAAGTGATATTCAGGTGATCTTACTCTTCACTAACTTTCTGTGTGGGAGGATTTTTTTAAAGAAACCAGATGAGCTATGGGAATTTAAGTCATTTTTCGTTTCCTCCTTCCTTACTGTCAATAATCACAAAGTTTCACTAAGCAGTCACAACTTCTCTAGATTAGTTAAGATTAGTTTTAGCCTCACACTTACGTTATATTTTCTTTAAAAAAAAAGGACATTGTATCTAACAGCAGTTCTCTTACAGTGCCTGAATTGAGTCTGTTATCATTTCCTTTTAATAATTAGAAGACAATGTATGAAAATGCAGTGTCAAACTGTTCAGGGGAAGGTGTAAGGAAGCAAAACGAAGCTATTCAAAACAAAAATGTTCTGAAGTCTGTCTGAGTAAAACCGATTGTTCTCTCCTAAAACAATAGACGACACTGGAGGCGCTGTATTCCTTTGGGTTTCCATCATTCATGCTGGGATGTTCCTGTTCTGCGTCCTCAGCTTTAGCCTATCTGCGTCACTGTTTTGCACCTCTCTGTTCACAGAAAGTCAGTGTGACGGCCATATTTGAACATAAACGACAATTTGCCTTATGTTCTTCCTCTTTGATCCCTTTCCTGCGAGGAAAATTTATGGCCCGCTTGCACTCTCCCACTTAGAGAAGGAGCAGTGACTTTTCCCCATCTATGTTTTCACATCTTGATTCAAGCTTGGATCTGGTAAACGCCTATCAAAGACGGTGTCTGGTGTTCAGTTTGGTTTTTGTCTGTCTTTGCTGAGCTGATCATGTTTTAAGACTATTAAAGAGGTCAGAAGAATTAATGAATGATGTCTATTCTGTTGCGTATCCTTTTTCTCTTCCAAATACCTTCCTCTGAGTCATTCCTTGCAAGCAGAAAAATATCAAATCCAAATCAGTTTTCTTGTTCTTGTTCTTGTTGTCCTGCCTAAAGTTACTTATTGAACAAAATCTGAAAAAAATCCCACAGATTTAGACAAGGGGCTACTTCTACAATGGCATGTTCTCATGTCTTTTCTACTTTGAAGAGGGAGTATTAGAAAAAAGGAATTGATGGATCACTATTTAAAGGCTGCTGGAGACTTTAATATAATTAAAAGATCAAAGTTAAAAAAAATTCTTCCCTTAATTTGATACATTTCTACTAGGGATTACATGTACTAAAATTAAAGGTTGGATTGTTCTAAAATTTTCCCTGTGAGATTATTATACTGTCAATTTATTTCAAGGTTTTTTGAATATATTTACCAGGGGTGCTTGAACATGTATAGGGTGCTATATCCGAGTCCCCTAAAATACCATAAAGGTTCATTAAGACCATCTGACTCATTGGCGTTTCTGTATAAATTCTTGATTAACAATCTAGATGAATAAAAGAATCTTTAGCCCAAAGCAATTTTTGAAATCAAGTCGAAGCCTATTGTTGGGCGCATGAAGTTCTGGTATCATTGCTACTCATTCAAATATTTTTTAATTGAGTAGCCTTATATTAGAAAAGGGAATTGCTGGTTTGTGTGGACTCTTGCGGGGAAGCCTGTCTTATCGATTTGATCACTGACTCACAAAAAGTTACCCCAAATAACCCATAACCCATTCCCACAGAGGTTTTTACTTATGAATAAACCTCCACAGCTAGTGCGTTGATGTCAGCAGCTGATAATGTCCCATAATGAGTCTTCCTCCCTCAGACCTCAGCCTCCACAGCTGACCTTTATCATTTTAATGTGCACTTTATTAAAATAGTCATCATAAAAATAGTAGCCCAAAAGAGGGAGTCAAACCCCATCGTCCTCCGCCCCTCTCCGCCCAGTCCGTGCCCGTGGTTCTGCCCAGACCAGCTGGAGCCGCCACAGCTCCATCACATTTTGTGAAAAGATTGGTTTCGAATGGTTCTTTGATTCCTAACATATTTGGAAACAAGACAAGGGTGTGCATCAATGGGAGGTTGTGAAATGAAAACAAAGCCAAAAGAACTAGCTTTATTGATCACAAAGTTGATGTCATTGTCAACTTGGTGTGTAACAGGAAGTCATGCAGCTCATAAAGCATTTTTTACTCCTGTGGTAAATCAGCTTGTGTGAACGTTTTTCAAGGCCAAACAAAAACTAGAGCAACTGTGATATGCACTGCACTGTGGTTGGCGTGAGCGAGCGTGAGTGTGCGTCTCACTGTGTGTGGGCGTGCGTGACGGCGTAGGTGTTGCTCATAGTACAGGACGTCTATGTGGGAAACACTGTATGCACACCAAGGACAGATGAAAGGGGAAAGGTGGGTGGGCAGGAAGTGAACAACAAAAGAAACACACCATCTGATTTATCAGATGGGTACAGATTGGGTTGATCAGATGGAAGAGAAAAAGAGAGGATGGATAAGAAGGAGAAAGTGGCTGGGAAGAAAAAACTGAAAGAAAACGACGGAGAGGCTGAGAGAGTGATGGAGGGAGAGAAACAGAACAATGACGGAAAGAGATAAGTGCAGTAGCGGAAAGAGGTTAGCAGTAAACAATGAGAAGGCGGTAACCACGCTGTGCACCTGGTACAACAAAACCACAGCCCCAGTTGAAACAAACGCTGATACCTTAAGAACACCTTTAACCGTTTCACCGCCGCACTCAAGGAAAAGGAGTGCATATCCAGGGCTAATTTCACTCTTGAAAGTCAGTTTTTGCTTTGAATGAAAGGAAGAGGACTTGTCTGAAGTTTTAAAGGAGAAAGTAAATGGCATCAATCAGTAGGTAAATAGATAGAAAGTCATTTCTGAGGCTTTGGGACTCCAGTGAACAACATTGAATGGTATTAGCACACAAATGGTGAAAACATGGAAAAGTGAGTTCCTTTCCAGTAGTGGCCAGCCCACCAAAATTACCCCAAGAGCGGAGAAAACTCAGAGCAACACCTAAAGAACTGTAGGCCACACCTCAGTTAAACTATGAGTTCATAATTCAACAATCAGAAAGAAACTAGGAAGAAATGGCCTCCAAAAGACAGTTGCAAGGCCAAAACCCATGCTGCAAGATCCGAAGCATACTAGCAACTTCACCTCTGCATGGCTCAAAGGTTTTTGGGTGGCCTAGTCAAAGTCTGGACATAAATGCAAGTGAGGTGCTTTACCATGATCTTAAACAGTCCATTCATGATTGAAAATTCACCAGTCTGACTGAATTATAACAGTTTTGCAAAGAGGATTGGACCAAGATTCTTTCAAAACAAGGCTCATGGCCAATTTTCATAAATGGGTGATGTTGGTTGTTTCTTTTCATCTTGCTGTATTTATAATACTGATGCATTTTTTCAAAATTCATGCATAAGATTCTTCTTCCAGTGTTGTTGCCATCTTGTTGTAGGATCAGCTGTTGAGTTGTCTGGTTGTTGGCATCAAATCTCCTGATAACTCTTTGTCTGTATATTTGTTGGTGGATAAGGATTTATAACACTTACTTTTGGGTTTTTCAATGAGATTCCTCTGCACTTAAATAATAATCAGACATAAAAAGGTTCTGGAACAACATCATAAGCCTAAATGCTGCAAATGCAGTTTTGTATTTAGAAAAAGAACAGTGGTATGATAGTATTACCGGTGAAAACCCAGCTCTCTTCTTATGTATCAAGCGCCTCTGTTCTTTATTGTGGCAGCGTTGTGAAAGCTACACGTGCATGTTTATGTACACGTGTTACCGCTGTGTAGTCTTTACAGCTAAATGATTATTCACCTATTCTTTAGATAAAGATAGCTGTATCTCAGCCTAAAAAGCTAACCATGAAGTCGGGATTAGGGCCGAGTCAAGTTTATTCTGGTTTTCCTAAAATGAAGACCAGTGAGCTACTCAGATGGCAAAAGGTTTGGTCTGACTTTCAGTTTTGGCTCCATTTGTTTTGAAAGTCTGCTGCTCTATAGTGACACACAGTGGTTTTTAAGGTCATATACAGCAACCTGAAGTACTTTATTTCACACTAGGTAAAGGTGATTGGTGAATTACTCAGGTTAGGGGGTACTAAAATTAAAAATATGAGCTTTGACATCAAATGTGCCACCTTATGACCTGAAAATGCAAACAGCTGGTACAAAACCAGGTAGATCACTTCAACGTGAGCATAGAAAACTTGAAAAGCAATAAATAATAATAAATGTGCAATCTTAAGAGATGTCAAAAGTTGTATAAAGTAATAAAGTTTTTTTTGTATATAACACAACCTAAAAACCACTGGAGCACCTTTGTCAATTTTGTTGGAAAGAACGTAATGAGGACTGCAAAATGCTTTACTACACAAACAAAAAATGGAGTTTGTAACTAGATATGAGCAAGATAATATTTCACACTGAAATGTACAAAAACATTACTGAATTAGAAATATTTGTTACATAATTATGTTTCTTTCAAGCGCTCAGAGCTTAGTTCAAAGGAAAAAACTATCAAATTGGCATGTGCTACATACATAGTGACTGCACAGACTTTCGGTTTCAGTTAAGAATATCAGCGAGAGTCAGTCTAATTATAAACATGATTTCTGAGGTAATTGTAGAATAGAGAATGTGTTTTTCTCACCTTACTGAAAAACAATAAAAATACAAAGATTTAAACAGCATTTACATCAGACCCATTTGATTTAATTTGTAGTTTGATTTAACTTAAACCAAAACTTCACATGTGACTTTGTGGAGCTGATTTTCTTTCTTTTTTTAATTTACACAAAGGGAATAAAGCAAGGACACATTCTATTCTGTCAGACAGACAGACAAACAGTCTCCATCCGTGATGTTTTTACAGCCTCCCTAGCCAATCATCTTCCAGACAGAAGCAGATTTACAACAGGCACATTTACCAGTCAGCCTGTGAGGACCCAGAGGACTGGTTGGCTCGCCTACTGAGCTGCAGAGCGAAGTGGCCCTCATTCCTTCTGGCTTCTTCGTCTGTCTCCCATTCGTTTTTTTATGTTTGCTCCATCTCCCCAGCATGTGTCTAGCACCAATTTTACTTGTATAATTTGTTTTATTGCCTTTTCTCTTTTAAATTGCTCCATCTGACTTAATCTGATGCGGGTAAAGACGGCATTAATTTGGACACCACGTTGAACTAATGTTGGCTTTGTTTGATCCCCCACAGAGTACAAAAATAGTCCCAGGACAGTAAGGAGAGCACTGGTTTCAATTAGTAATTGATCTGCAAAGCATTAAGTGTGCTGTGTACTATTTGAATTAGTAGGCAATGGAAGAAGATTATTATAAGAATAGAAATTGAAAATACAATTCTTTTCCTGAGGGTAAAAACATTTCCTGAACTCTCCTTCCTAGTTGAAAAAAAGGACATAACCTAGAATACCTTGTTGTTTTTTTTAAGATCATAAAGGCATGTTCTTATATTGTCTTCATACATGTGAATATCGTGTCCATATTTTGGGCTCATTAAGAGAAATGTCTGCGAATGGCTCATTTTTCCTTCTACTTCAAGGTAGACTCAAATTGTAGCATTTACAAGAAGGGTTTTTGTTTTCTTAAAGATATTTCACTTTTTGTTGGAACTGCATCCAGAGCTAGCCTCGTGAGACCATTCTGATCTCGCGAGCTTTCAAGGTTTCACTCGCAGATCGGTCTGGCTACTCTCCGTTAAAGAAAATTTGGAGCCGTTCACCAAACGAACGTCCAATCAGCGTTGGCTTTGAGGCGGGTTGAGGTGTGACGCAACCGGAAGCGCGACAGTTCAGTCTAAAGAACATGGCGGCTTCAGCCGATGAAACTAGCGTTAGCGTGGCTATCGAGCAAGTTTTATCGAAATTACAGAGTATTTCTTTGCTGAGCTAACGAGCCTTTACCTGCAGCAGCAAGAGTAGCTTGGCTTGTGGTTGTGTTTTCGTTGTCGCTTACGACGAAGCATGTTGACGAGTATGTCATATGCTTCGTTGATCTTATTGGTTTATTTGGCCCGTCTATTACCAACATAGGCCAATCAGCTAACCAGTATTTTCGCCCCTTCCCAAAATTACTTCAACGGAAGGTTTCCAGATGGATATGCGGAGCAAATCCATCTTGCGGCGTCCGGTTAATCCAGAGCTGCATAATATTAGGAAAATGTGTATTTATGATGTTATTGCAAAATAGACTTGGATTATTCCCCATTTTTCTCATTTTTCTATTTTTTCATCATCAATGAGCTTTAGCTTTCTGGTCACTAGGATCTATAGAAGGTGTGGGTGTAAAGGGGAATGAAAGTCCATCTAACTGACCCAATTTGTATACTTACAAGCAGAGTTTTAGTCTGTGGCATCTAAAATATTATATTTGCAATTTCAGTATCACATACATTGAAATTGTGATAGTATGTATTTTACAGCTGTATTGGTATTTCCAATTAGGAAATTAATGAAAAAGAAGACTTTTTAACAGCCTGGATATCAAAAAATTAACACCAGTCAGGCTTTGAACTTGGATTTAAATGCAAAACAAAACAGTTTTTTGTATTTGCATCAAATACTGTATGTATCACAGATCATAAGCATTTGTTTAAAGAATCTAAATTTATTGTCAAATCATCGAGTGAGTCCAGATTGAAGAAGTCTTAAGTTTTGAAATTGGTCCAGATGCCAAAACAAAAAAACTGTGGAATGGCCCTTTACTACAGTACAGAATATGAAACAAACTTCATCATTGTTTTGTTTTATGATTTGAGGAACATGCAGATAATAAAAAAACAATAACATTGATGTTTGGTGCTAAAATGTCCAGCATGTCTTGAAATTCTATTTTCAACAAGTATGACATTTTAATTCAAGGCATTTTATGTGAGGCTTAGTCAGAAGAGCAGCCCATCTGCTGGAAAACTGTACCCAGGGCCACATTTTATGACGTTTTGACAAAACAACTCTTCTCTGATATGCGGGTCTGCTGTGATCTGTGTGCACACAATTGAATTTAGTCTTTCTACATACATTTGTGTGTGCACGAGCTCTTGTGTTTGTTGTGTACTGTTAGGCAAGGTTAACCTTGTTGTGGTTTACCATGGAAAATAAAGGCCTCAAGTCACATTGTCACCTGAACAGCACAAACACTAAGAGTGCCTTTTTATAACTGGGTGTGCCTCTTGTGTGTTGGTGGAAAATTTTCAAGGTTCGCTTGCTCAGCTGCATCTCCTTTTTCCAAGTACCAAGGAAGAAGTTACCAACCTGCAATGGAAAATAAATTTCTAATTGAAACAAACATCAGAAACAATGCGCTCTGACAAAGGGGTGTGTTATAGATTTCATAAAAAGTAAGTAGTGTTTTAATTTTGACTAGATACGTGGTAATCATCTATATCCAGCAACTCTTTTTTGCCTTTAAATTAACAATTGAGGCCACAGTGGTGGAAGAAACTCTTTCCATCATGGAAAGATGTAAGATCGAAGCTTGCATTCAGGTGCAAGCTTCACACAAAGATTACTGATAAAGCAAAGCTCAAGGCTTTGAAAATTAAAAAAAAAAACTCTTGTTGCACAACATGAAATAATGCTGATACTGAGGTTCTTGGTGAGGTACTCTATCATGGAGTTTATGAGTAAAAGGAATCCGCTGCAAGCCTGTGGTTTCTTGCCTTGCAGCACCATGACTTGGAATATCTGGCAGATGGAGGGAAAGAAAGGAGAGCAGATTGGGAGGATTGGGGTTTGGCCTGGAAGCTTGGTTTGTTTGGTTCCTCACAATGTTTTTTCTGGAGAGAGTTTAAAAGACTTTGGGAATTCATAAATTCACATAGAGGAACAGGGATTACAAAAGTAACCAAGATGTAGAGATGAGATCCAGACAGTTTGAATTAGGGGTGTGACAATACATCCAGTTCACAAGACAGGACTTCTGCAGCATTGTTGGGAAAAATTGCATTTTACGTTTCACAAATGACAGTTTCACACAAAAAAACAATGTTTGTCAGATTAGGTATGTTGAGAGTAGGACCAAAACACGCACAGGAACTTGGTAAGAACATGGTGGTGGTTTAATAATTAAAAGAGAAAACCTTCAGAATTTACCCAAGGAGAGCATGGCATGGAGCATGAGCAGAGTAACAGGAGGAACCAGCAAAGAACAGTGACATCAGTGACAATTGGGCGTACTACAGTGGCGCAGTGGTTAGCGCGCACGACCCATGTACGGTCCTTGACGCGGCCGACCCAGGTTCGACTCCGACCTGTGGTCCTTTGCCGCATGTCTCTCCCCCTCTCTCGTAGCCCCTTTCCTGTCAGCCTACTGTACGAAAAACAAGCCACTAGTGCCATAAAAACCTCCAAAAAAAAAAACTGACAACCAGTGAGCTTATATACTGAGGGAAGAGTGGAGAATGACATTGAATGCAGGACAGTTGATCAGGGAACTAGGAATAGTTGGGGAGGAGAGTAAGAGGAAAAGCTTATAATTAACACAAGGGAAGCTGAACTAGACACAAAAGAACTACGAACCAATAGGAAAAGCACTAATGCACCAAGAAAAAACACAAAAATAAACTAAGAAACTAAACACAAATGCCTGTCTCATAGTAATATGTTAAACTTCATCCAGCAGACTAAGTCATAAAATGGATAGGGGCTTTGTGAAAATGTGGTGGTGTTTTAGTGTCGCCAGATCTCCATCTTGTCACCCTCTTTGCTTGTGTTTCTTGAACCTTTTTACCCATGTTGGTAACGTTAAAATTTAATTGGCTGGGTAAAAATTAGACAAGTCTGGTGTAAGAGAATAAGTTCATTCAATACCATGATAGGTTTTAGAAAAGTTAATTTCATCTGAATGAACTGCTAGATGTTAATCATCTCAGAAACTTTTTGATAATCTCAGTGCCCATTCTTTCAACGTGGCTTCCTTCTTTTATCAGTACTTCACGTTTTTGTGCTCTACTCCATGCTGCGTACTTAATCCAAGCTCCTTCATTGAGCGAGTAAAAGTGGAAGGCGAAGCAAGCCGTTAGGGGCTGCTGACGGTTAGACTTCTTGGCTTGGGCAAACAAGCGCTGAGAAGCGGAGAGGTCCGGGAACAATTATGGCTTAGTAGGAGTAACGGTGCCGAGTCAGGCAGCTGCTGATCGTTCCCTGAATATGCTTTATTTCTGCAGATGTTTGTTGTTCCTGTGTGTGTGCGCACAGGCTCAGGGGGCGTCGAGAAGGAGCGATGCTCTCATACGCAACCACATATTTACGTTACAAATCATGCCTAAACAATTTAGCTCGCCACAGACGCAAACATCGCACGCTTTTATAGTCGGGCTGGATGGATAGAAATGATGGAGAGATTGGCAGAAGAATGCAAGGAATAGAATAAAATGGAGTCTAGACTGATGGAAACAGGTATAAAGCATACTGTTTAACCTTATCCCAAATTGTTACATCTTAGCTGGTCGTTCAAAGGCAGAAATGTAGCTCTTTGAGGGTCTTAAGCTGATGTTGTGCATGCTTTGTTAAACGATGTAAGAGCTCCACCCATCAGTCTTACTAAGGTCATGATGTTGTAAAACTACAGTCATTAAGGTGTTTTAAATAAAAGCAATTACATGGTTGTGCTGTGAGAATCTCAAGTAGCCACATCTTGTGTGAAGATAAAACTTTGTCCCGCATGCTATTGCGGTTGGAGATGGATTATTTTTTCTAATTTTTTTCAAACACTTGGCCTCTGCATGTGCAGATAACCATCAGAGATCAGCAGTGTGCAGTCCTCTGCAACTTCAGCTCGTGTGTGACAGCCGCAGTAAAAAGATTTGTGCCAGAACTTGTACTTTACAAGATTTGAAGAATTAGCTTCTACACAAGGCGAGCAAGTGGAGCAAAATAGACACGAGTCTCTGACCATAGCTAATTTAAACGCAGAGATCTTTTAGTAGAGCAAGTCACTTTATTTTGGGGTGATAATTACACATTGAGGGTGAGCCACCATGTTATTTGTGCAGAGATGATCGATAGCAGAATATCACGTCTAACAGGCAGTTGTGAAGGAGGTTTTCCCTCTGGTGGGGTAATTTACATAAAAATACACATCATTCATGCAAAGAAACACACATAGTGAGTTTTCTATAACGTAGTGGCCCCACATACACATGAACAAGCACATGTGGTGCAAACATATGTTTAAATGCACGCGCGCACACACAAAGATGAAGGGTGGCAACAGGCGGTCTCTGTGATGCTGCTGCAGAGCGAGGCCTCCTGGGCCTCTGCATGCAGTCCTGCGGTGCAGCACACCAGCTCTGGCTCTTGTAGACTTTTGGACAAGCTCCACATGTGGTCAGCTGGATGGTAGCGCCCTCGCTTCATGCTCCCAACATGACTCCAACATGGAGCAATGCCATCTCCAAGAAACACAAAAAAAAACTAAGAGAAACCTCTTTCTTTCTCTTAATAGACATAAACATTGGTGCTAAAGGAGAAACTTTGGTCCAGAGTAGCAAGTTGTGGAGATGTTTCTCACAACTTGCAGCTGTAAGTTTTTGAAGAAAAGCAAACTTGCAGGTATTCTGAATTAAATATGATTGCTAGAGAGATTTCCCGAGTCAGTTCAGGATCCCTCCATGCATCTCTGTGGAGGGCTCCCACCACCCCCGGGTTAAGTCGGAGTTACAGAACCAAACAGAGTCTGCTCGGTCAGACTTGGTGGGGAGTGCTTCTCTGCTCTCCAGCACCTCTTTGAGCTCCTGGAGATAAAAGCAGCTGGCTCAACATCAAATCAATAGGCCCATCAATGGTAACATCTCCGGAAGATTAAAGAGAAACTCAGCGAGAGGCAGCGATGGAGGTGGGGTGCTAATACGGTACAAGACCCGGCCAATGGGAGGGGATTTAATTGATGTGTAGGACAGAGATGGAAGCTGACGATGTTGTAATGGGGTGAGGTCGGTCAAGGTTCTGTTTGGTAACTTCTCATTTCGTTTCATTCTTCCATTAGTAGGAGTCTTGTTTGTCTCCATGTGCCTCAAATATACATATCTGAGTTATTTTTAATGTTTTCTGGACATTCAGCTCTTGGACATGTGTAGATAAATAATTATTTCTCTGTAGTACTTTATCTGCACTCCAGTTCCTTCTTATGATCTCCATCTGCTTTTCACATTCCCTGTTTGATCCATCAAAAGGCATTAAACACAGGCCTGGTTCCTAGGAAACTGGCTTACGGTGCCATGCAAAAACTATAAATACCCATTGAAGTGTTTCACATTTTATCACAGCACAACCACAAACTTTAATGTATTTTATTGGGACTTTACGAGATAGATCAACATAAATTAGTGAAGCAGATGGAAAAGGTATACACGGTTTTCTGTTTTGTTTTTTCGGGACACTTACCCTTTGGGGTATGTCTCTACCACGCTGGTCCACCTAGAGACTGAAATATTTACCCAGTCGGATTTGATTGAGAGCGTTTGTGAACATCAATTTTTAAGTCTCTACTTTGGCTTGGCCCTTTTAACTCAGTAATCATGCTTTGATGCAAACGACTTCATTGTAGCTCTTGCTGAGTGTTTAAAGTCATTTTACTGCTGCAAAGTGAACCTCTGCCTCAGTGTCAAGCATTTGCAGCCTCCTAACGTGTTCTCTTTCACCTTGCCTTGTATTGAGCTCCCTCCATCGTCCTGTCAGCTCACCTGCTTTCCTTGCCACTACTGCAGAAAAGCATCCTCACAAAACTGACATAAAGCAATACACAATAAACACAGAGATGAGTCAGTGTTTAGTCATTTGCTTCATTAGTCATTAAGCACAAGCATCTTAAAGTTAAGCACCCTTCATTTTCCCATCAACTACAACCTGTTTTGTTGTTTCTGGTGGAGAAACGCACCCCTACGGCATGATGCTGCCACCACCAGGTGTCAATGTGAGGATGGTGTGTTGTTGATGTGCAGCTAGTTTTCTGCCAAACAAAGTGTTTGGCGTAGCACTTCCAAAAAATATTTTAAGTTTCATCTTATGAGAGCACCTTATTCCAACTGTTTGCTATGTCCCTAAAGAATTGGACTTGTTACTGCTTTCTTTCAACAATGTTTTTTTTCCCTACTTTCCATGGTTGGCCAGATTTGTGGAGGGCATGACTGCTAAATGTACAGATTTTAAAGGATTGTGGTTGTAAAATGGCAAAATGTGAAAAAGTCAAAGGGTTAGAAATGCTTTTGTAAGGCACTGTATGAAGATCCGGAGCTTTGCATCAAAACTATTAAAAAGGATAAGTTGACCTCAGTTTCTTGCACAACTGACCAGAACCTTTGTCCAAAATAGAAACGTGGGGAAACTCAGCATGCATCCCTTTAGCCACTAACATGCTTCGTACAGCCGCCAGTATAGAGATAAAAAGCCCCTAAATGAGAGCAGCATGTGTGCGGGAATAAAGTCAGGGAATGAAAAACCTCTCTGAAATATTCTTTCATAGTGAGGAGGAGACCGCAGGATGGAGCCTGTGCTGATCTGGTCGGTGTGGTTGTGGGCCGGGGTTTGTACGCTCTCTATCTGAAGCCACATCAGAGGCCCAGGCCATGTGTAATGTGATCTGGATGGGCAGAGGAGGGTCCCCCAACCCCCCCCCCCCCCCCCTCCACAGCTGGATTCAGAGGGACCGCCGGTGAAGTGCAACATCAGGACGGATGTATGTCGGTGATGTAAGACGGCCTGCCATGGCAAACAATTATGGCTGCGAGGATGGTGACTTTAAAAAAATAAATGCTACCGTGACAGTGTGTGGAAGGTGAAATATAGTTACAAAACGACATGATTAAAAGTGAATTATCTAAAGGATTGGCTGATTTGTTGGAGGTATATACCTTTACTACCTGCACCTGTCTTCTGCAACAAAAGAGTGATGATGAATTACCTATTTTTACTCAGTAACTCAGTGTTTTCTTTTGTAAATTATTATTATTTGCAAACCTCCTCAAATTGTCTCATAAATGTACACATAAACAACAACTAACCACAAATGGCAGCTCTACCCCCTGGAAAATATTTAATTTAATCCTCTCTCACTCCATCCATCCTCTTCTTTATACTCTTTGGATCCTATGGTCCATATTTAAACCTTGACCACTGTCATATCTGCCATGAAATAATGATGAACTCTTTGTTGATTACACTTTCAGTACGGACTAAATTAGAATAGAGATTTCTAGAAATTGTAGTTGTTATAAGACACTCAAGAAAAGTAAAATTTATCTCTTCAAAAATGTTCCTTCTTTTTCCCCAATTTCAGAGTCCAGGGCAGCCCTGCATGTTATTTAAGGTATTCGACCTGAGAATAGGTCGTCTGTAGGCTCAAAATGTAAAACAATATTATTGCTTAAAATGTTTTAAAGAGCTTGTGTTATCCTTTATTTTGTGTCTGGAGATCAGAGCTAGTGAACTAGTGACTTGAATTTCTACAAAACGTTCCACAAAAGACAAACACGCTTCAGTTCTGCTCTGTGTTGTTATCTTCTCTTTCTCATCTGGTCTGCTGTTTCTTCTCATCTCCCAAGCAGTTGGTTTTTCTTTCTCTCGTTGTTTTTCTTTCCCTCCAATTTATTTACCCTCTACCTCTCTGCCTGTCTCTACTCTCATCCCTCGTTCCCTTCTGTGTTCCCTCTGCTTACGCCGAGCCTTGAACAAACAAACAAGCAGCGGGTGGCTTGCCTCTCCTATCTATAATTCAAGCCAGTGAAAAGTACAGCAAGGATGTTTGTCGAACGCATGAAGTGCGTCTCTCAGAGGGCAGAGAGAGAGAGAGAGAGAGAGAGAGAGAGAGAGAGAGAGAGAGAGAGAGAGAGAGAGAGAGAGCAGGGTGGAGTTTTAGATAATAAGAGGCCAAATTAAGTAAATTACACTAAATGTTGCAAACTTCATACAACAAAGCAGATCAACACAGAGAGTATATCTGCACGAATAAGAGAATTTCTAAAAAGAAGACCAGTTGAAAATAATCTTTTATTATTTTGTACTTCAGGCCTCTTGTGACTTGCTTGAGGACACTGATGCAGCTGTGTAACAGTAACCGACTGCAGGCGTTATCCATCATAGAGAAAAGCAGCCTTATCCCCCTGAGAACCAAGCCAAACCACTTGTGGTAACAACAACTTATAGTGATAAATGAGAGTGGCAAGAAAAAAAAAAGCCAAAGCTGAATTTCCAGGTGTTTGGATGAAACTCCGGTTTAGAGTTTTGAAATCCAACCGATATTATTTTCTCGAAAACGGTTCAGACTGATGTTAATTTTGTTTTCACCTTCATAAAGTCAGTTAGAGCTCTGGTGTGCAGTTTAGGTTAGATCAGAAGTGATTGCATATAAAGAAAGTACATTTAAATTGCCATGATGTTAGAAGATGAGAAAATGGGCAGTTTTTGCATTTAATAAGCAGCTGCTGTAATTTTTAAAAAATATTGAATCTGCAAATGTCCTAATAAACACCGCAAGTAGATTTAGCAGTTATGCACAGCTGGGTTGTAAAGCAGGATTCAATCACATGCACCATATTCTGGCATAACCTATTGAATGAAAGTGATATTTTTCCAGCCAAGAAACCCTTTAACATTAATTTTTTTCCTGCCAGGATGTGTCGAGATTAAAATCATGGGACTTTTTTTGCTGCCCGCAGTTGAAACTGTTTTCTCTTTCCTCGCTGCCATGTGGCGCCTGTTGAGGGGACCAGCCCCCAGCAGGTGGGCCTGACATGGGAAACAGAGGTACAGAAGAGGCGGGGCTCTCTGCACATCTCCAGAAATCACCAACGCCGCTGGGGTTAAAGGAATTAATCAGAGAGAATACATTAGAACATGAAAGGAGAGAAGACTCTCTCATCCATCCAGCCTTCACTCCATTCGTCCTTGTCTTACTTTTGTTTTTATCTTTGAAAGTGAAACTCAGTTGATCAACAGGGGATTGTTAAAGTCACCTTAAAATCCCTTATGATAATTTAGAAAAGAGATGCAATAGACAGAATGCTGTGGAGGATTTGCAATCTCTGGATTGCGTAAAGCTTTGACCTGCCTGCAGATAATGGTTTTAACCAATTTTGATATCTCTTAAAGAACTATGACATTATAAAATTCAAGAGCAACACGCTAAATATTTTTTCTGATGTTCCTCCTGTGATCTGTCATTATTATTTATATTTGGAGTAGAGGCAACTTTACTCATGTCCCTGAGGGAGCTGATTCTATAAAACATGCTTTTATTAACTAATTTAGACCAAAGACAAAACAGCTACATCTTTAGCATTTTATTTTAGCAATTGCTGTAGCAAGCCTTGTTTGAACATTAGTCTCTGTGTGGACACCATATTTTTCAAAAACCTACCAATATTTCCAAATCTCACATGTTCCAGGAGGTTGACAGCGTAAAACTACAGTATACGAAGGAGCAACTTTAGTGTATCCTTATTGTTACCTGCTGAAAGTCTTGCTCTCTTTTGCTTTTTTGGAGCTTGAATGAACAAAATTTATTTTAAATATCTCCTGACTCCTCACTTAACTCCCACATTTACTGATGCCTGCCAATGTTTCCAAAAACCTTGTTATCCTTGAAGTTGAAAACTCAAAAACAGGACCAAGCAATTTTACCATGTATTTTTCAGCCTTCCTGTTATCTGCAGAAAGGATTGCTCTCTTTCGCTCTCTGTCAATCTAAATAAACCACAGGCATATGGAAGAAAATGCCTTTTTCTTTTACATAGCTTCTTACATCACTTTGCTTTCGTGACTCTTAACACCTATCTGATGCTTAAAGTATCAGTTTTTTTATTTTCTTTTTTTTCCTCATTGACAACATCCACGGTAGAGGGCTGTTGTTAATTAGACCTGGTAGCACGTAGGTATGGTACGTTCTTTGATCTGGAGAAAGTCTATCTTGTTTTTCTAACCAGCAGGGCTGACCATGAACAAAATTGGTCAACAACTAATTACTTGGTGTATCTCTGATATAGAAACATGAAATCTAAACCTCCTTAGAAAATAAAATGCACTCAATTTGCAATTAAAATATTTATTTAAGATAAAAACATAGATGTCTGCAATTTCTGTTGGTATTTTACAAACAAGAGACGATGTCTGAATCTCCTGGTTCTCTAACAAAGCAAAAACAGTCTGTTATCATGATTTTAATTAGTTGTTTCTTTAAATTCATTAATGTAGAGAGAAGCTTCAAGGCTTGTGTGCATTTCTTGATTCTGAATTTGTCGCTTGTTTGTCAGAGTGCGCATTTTTTGGGTTCTACCGTGTAAAAACTGACTGCAGTGTTGCTGGAGCCAAACCACAATCCCACAGTCAATGTTGAAGTGCCAAAAGCTAAACTTTTCTGAAAAGGCCTCCAACATGTTGTCAGTTCACCTCTGCAGTTGCACATTTGTCCATCCATCTATCCATCCGTCCTTAGCAAACCTTCGATTTCTATTTTTAAAATGTGGTAGAAAGGACTTTGAACTCCATTAATAATGTTGTTGTAACAGTGAGGAATTCTGACTTAAAAAAACATCTAGGAAGCCTGTTAATACAGGTGTAAATGAAGTGTTCCTCGCTCCCAATAAATATTCATTTTGTCCCCAGGTTCCTGCACACCACTTTTGAATTTGAACTTTATCTAAATGAAGCTGAAACATAAATGAAGGAGCTACTTTTAACGCAATTGCTGTCAGGTTAACAGACTAAAACCTGAAAGATTTTACAGGAACCTATTGAATGGAGTGTCTGAGCTGTGTTTGTGCCACAGATGAAGCTTGATAATCGGATTTGACTTCACAGTTGTTATCAGCAACCGTTTTGACAGCTTACGAAATGCATGGGTTAAAAATAAAAGTCCAAAACAGAAAGCAATTTACAGAACACATATTTGTGGGAACAATACAGAAAGACGTGTTATCTAGTTAATTCTATATTTGTTAGGGGAATGCGTAGTTTAATATGTTTTAAGTATGAGGGTTAAAAAGTAGTTCTTTGCTAGTTTTTTTGTTTGTCTTCTTTAAAAAGAAAGTAAAAAATTGCACGAATTAAAATGTAAATTTGTGCAAAAAAAACTTGTGCTTATCTTAAGGCGCAAATCCTTTCATATTTATCTAACTACCATAAAGAGTATGTTTGCATGCAGATAGAAACAGAATATTTCTGTTTGGGTTTGGGGATGTTATAGCCATTCAGCAGATGCTACCTGCCAGGCACCTCTTTTACGTGGCCTTCAATACTTCCACAACACAGACGCCCTGGGACACGAGCATTTTGATACGAACATCAAAGCAGCAGATCAGACTTCAGAAAGCGCCGTGCTCATAGATCCAATGGTTGACCCACAGGGCAGAAAGCATGTAAAATGACTGAGTTCCCCAAAACCTGTTGGTCTACACCAAGAGTCGGCCATGCACAACCGCCTCCTCAACGCCTCGATCGACACAAAAAATGACAAAAACAGACAAAACACGAGAGCTGCATACACTGGAAAAACATGCGCTTACTTTCTATGGTATAGTGATTTCAAAAAATGTTTCAAAAGTAAATCAAAGGGATATTCTTAGTTACCTGAATTACCGCACTGTGGGATAGTAAAGGATATTTCTATTCTATTCCTTGTTTTTGTCTCGTTTCAGACATGTAAAAAATTGCTGTTAGCACAAACTGGACCGAAATTAGACATTATTTAAAAAATAAATAAATAAATAAATTCCAAGTTCAAGGCAAAATTAAGAAGACAAAGAAACATATTTAAAAGAGGTTTATGAACTCAGCTTTTTTTTATGTTGTACATCCAAAAAAGCCCAAATATAGAAGTTGATAACCCAGCAGAACGGGAAACAGAATAAACAAAAAACAGGAAATGACGAAACTCTTACTACTTCTAAAACTGAAATAACTACTGTATATACACTCCTGATCAAAATCTTAAGACCAGTCAAAAAATTGCAAGAATTTGCATTTTGCACTATTGGATCTTAAGAAGGTTCTAAGTAGAGCTTCACAATGTTAAAAGGACAAATCAGTGCAAGAGACAAGAACATTTGAGCAGGGAATTGTCTGAAAACTGCATTTATACTCAAACATGATTTTTTCAGCTGATCAAAAGTTTAAGACCATAGCTCAAAAAAACCCGAAAACCCCCCAAAACAGAAATCAAAATGTCAAAAAAAAGGACTCAGTAATGAGTAGCTCCACCATTCTTGTTGATGACTTCAAACAATCGTTTAGGCATGCTCGATGCCAGTGTTTCCAGGAGGCTAGTGGGAACGTTGCTCCAAGTGTTGAAGATGGCTTCACGAAGGGCATCCATTGTCTGGAACTGATGTCCATTTTTGTAAACTTCCCTTGCCATCCATCCCCAAATGTTCTCAATTGGGTTTAGATCCGGGGAACATGCAGGATGGTCCAAAAGAGTGATGTTATTCTCTTGGAAGAACTCCTTTGTCAGGCGGGCTTTGTGAACTGCAGCATTGTCCTGTTGAAAAACCCAATCATTACCACACAGACGAGGGCCCTCAGTCATGAGGGATGCCCGCTGCAACATCTCCACATAGCCAGCTGCTGTTTGACGCCCCTGCACAACCTGAAGCTCCATTGTTCCATTGAAGGAAAACGCACCCCAAATCATGATGGCGCCCCCACCACTGTGCCGTGTAGAAAACATCTCAGGTGGGATCTCCCTGTCATGCCAGTAACGTTGGAAGCCATCAGGACCATCAAGGTTAAATTTTTTCTCATCAGAGAAGACAACTTTCTTCCACCTTTCAATGTCCCATGTTTGGTGCATCCTTGCAAAGTCCAAACGGGCAATTCTGTGGCGTTGAAGAAGACGTGGCCTTTGAAGACGTTTTTTGTTTCTGAAGCCCTTCTCTCGCAGATGCCGTCTGATGGTTATTGGGCTGCAGTCAGCACCAGTAATGGCCTTAATTTGGGTAGAGGATCGTCCCGTGTCTTGACGGACAGCCAATCGGATCCTGCGGCTCAGAGCTGGTGAAATTTTTTGGGGTCTACCACTTGACTTTTTTGTTCCATAACCCTCAGGATCATTTAAAAAATGCAAAATGACTGTCTTACTGCGTCCAACCTCAGCAGCGATGGCACGTTGTGAGAGGCCTTGCTTATGCAGCTCAACAATCCTACCACGTTCAAAAGTCAGTGAGCTTTTTTGCTTTTGCCATCAGGAGGTCTTGACAGTGTAAAGACTTCACAGAAAATGACATGGAATCCAGATGTTTGCACAGCTTTTGGCTTTTAAAGACTATGGTCTTAAACTTTTGATCAGCTGAAAAAATCATGTTTGAGTGTAAATGCAGTTTTCAGACAATTCCCTGCTCAAATGTTCTTGTCTCTTGCACTGATTTGTCCTTTTAACATTGTGAAGCTCTACTTAGAACCTTATTAAGATCCAATAGTGCAAAATGCAAATTCTTGCAATTTTTTGACTGGTCTTAAGATTTTGATCAGGAGTGTATATATATATACAGTAGTTATGCTGAGTTCGATTTGTGTCTGATGTTGGATTTAAATCTCACGGTAATTGTGTTTTCACAAACACACGCGAATCCATCTTGTCCCGCTACCGTCTCAACCAAAAATGGTTCGGGCCAATCACGTTGGATTATTATGGTTTAAGGTGGGACATAGAGCTGTGGCGAAAGCAAGCACTGCCAAGCCCACAGCCGAATCAAAATAAACATGGCATGGTATGCACACATAGCTGCTGCTGTCACATCTGTTTTGTCAGAATCCACGATTTCTTTTTTGAAAGAAGAAGAGCAAGAAGTGCCTTGACCAGCGTAAACTTGTTATCGTTCCTCATGGCGGCTGCTGCTTACATTTTTATTTGATACCGTTGGCTAAAACCAACCTTTGGTAGGCGGGCACTTGGTGTCGCTTCGCCCAATCAGCTTGGAGAGTTCTGCTGAATGTCCCTCCTTTCCCCAAACGGATTCAATGGGAACAGTCCCACACTGATAATGTGCAGAACGGAGAGTGCTGCACTATCAATCTGGCTGGCCAGGTTAGGGTTTATAAACATCAAACCAAATGTGTTTTTTTTTCTCAATATAATTATCATTAACATTGAAATATTGAAAATAACGTGCTCTCTTCCGATTAAACAATACATATGTGGTAAAAAAAATATAGATTGAAATGTCTTTTTATGGCTTAAAAAAGTTAGTTCCCTAGTAAAATTTCTGACCTCTTGAGGGAGCTTTTGTTAATATTAAGACTTCCAACTGAAAGTTTCAATTATTTTCAAAAATTACAGTTTTATTGTCTCTAAGGACGTTGATAGTTGGAAGACAGTATTTACTTGAAGTGAACAACTGCACTTAAAAACAAGGAAACATCCATTCTTCAAATGGCCATTTTCTGGAATACATATTTTAAATAAATATGTTAAACCTTGAAGAATTATTTTCAAATTTTGAATAATCTAAAACAAAAAAAAAGCTTAGACTAGAATATAAAAGCTATAAAACTAACAGCGTGTAACAATGTTTATAATATCTTTAACTTGAATTTGTATAATTTATTGTTTGATATGATCAACCAAATTAAAGTATTTGCTCAAAATTCCCAGTTTTTAATTTGGTTAACAAATTTGAAAGAGAAAGACAGAGAGAAGGGGAGATTAAAAGGAAGGAAAAACCAGGCTGGTTTAGTTTCATCTTTGAATCTACATTCATCTAAGAAGGGAGGGAAAAACGTACTTTCACTATGACCTTTCTGGTTGTCTTTTATGTGGTATTTGGTGGCGATATTTGTGTATTAAATACATACTGGCACACAGGAAACACGTCACTGCAGGGGTTTTTATTTTCTCAACGTGCGTCGGCATTTCCCATTTTGAGCATACGCTCCAGTATTTTAAGATGAGCTGGTTAGTGAAAGCGGTGCTCGGCGGCCATAAAGGGAAAGGTTTCACAATGATTGAGCGATAGACATTTGCTCAGTCATCTCAACATGGCACATAACTTCCGGCCAGGATGGCAATCGACCAGATATCTGCTCGCCGCTTCCTCCCCTCCCTATATTAGCAGGTGGGAGACTCTTGTTAAAGGTCACTTTGGTTGTTGTTGTTTTTTTCCTTCATCTTGATGATTGGATAAAAATTTCACCCCCAACCACAGTCTGCAGATAAATCAGGTCAGATAAACACAGTTATTGAAGTTTGACATTTTGCACTCCTGGTCGGAGAATAAATGCAAACACTGTCGCCCCTCTTTCCACATCAAGTCCTTGTGTCCTCTTAACAATGCTCTTATCAAACCACAGCATTTTTTTCTCTCTTCTGCTAACTTTTTCCCACAAGACAGACAAATATGGCTGTGGCCTCAGCTAACTGTACTATCTATTGTTTGAGCAGACCAAACTCTGGAGGAAATGCGCCTCAAAGAGGATTTATGTCTTGTGTGGTCGCCTCGTTTCCTGCCGACTCAATGTGTCAATACTTTTGTTGCCGGCGATTACCCGAGTGTCACAAACAAGTTGTTAATTGTGGAACGTTCTGGTGGAAATAAACAAACACACCATTAATTAGCTTTCTTCAGGACCGATCATTAGAGGTCCCGTTCTGCTGGGTAACACTGTCGCCGCAGTCTAGAGGAGAAAGTTGCCTGCAAGTCTGTCTCCGTCGACTCATTAAGAAAGTGATAACTCATCTCCAAATGCCATTGCACTGGTTGGATTTGATTTTCTGCAGCCTGTCATATCCATGGCCCAGAGCCAGTTGCAGCAGAGCTCAGTGCTTTCTCCTGCGTTCAAAGCCTTTCTCACGGCATCAGGTCTGAGCTGCAGTGTCAGATGAATCCGTGGCCTGTAAATGGAACAGATGCAGATGTCATTTTCTATTGCAGGCAGGATAAGGCTCTGCAGCAGGAAGCTGATGCCTAAAGGAAATTATGTGAATTATGAATCAGAGAGGATTTAAAAGGTAGTTTTAAGTGAAAAGCACTCTCTTGCTGACTAAAACTAGGCTTTGACCTGGATGTTGTTCTCACTGTATGATAACTTTGAGTAGAAATACAACTGTATCAAGGTATTTACAACTGTGATCTTAATATTTTAACTTTTTAGCCTGGTAAACATACTATAAGTGTTCAAGTGCTTATTGCGGGCTGCGTAGCGATGCAGTTGGTACCACTGTTACCTGGCAGCAATGAAGTCCTCTGTTCAAATCCCAGCCCTGGGTCTTTCTGCATCGAGTTTGCATGCTCTCCCTGTACATGCATGGGTTCTCTCCACATACTCCAGCTTCCTCCCACAGTACAAAAACATGACTGTTAGGTTACTCTGTCCCTCTATATTGCCCTTAGGTGTGAGTGTGTTCATTGTTGTGTCCCTCTATGTTACTGTCCAGGGTCCATCCCGCCTCTCGTCCAATGACCGCTGAAGACAGACACCAGCGACCCTGCACAAAGAAGCTTGTATAGACATATGGATGGATGAAGTACTTATTTCACAGGATATCAAACCTTTTTTGTGTTTTTGTAGGGAGAAGCGAGGGGAACAAAGCCTCTGCTGTCCGCTGCAGCTCTCGTGGATCTCCGTATTGGCGCAATAAGCAAAACTTCACCACTAGGTGTTTTTTGTTGAGCACTGTCTGCAGACCAAAACGATATCTGTTAGAAGTAGGGCTGTCAGTTTTAACGCGTTACTAACGCCGCCATCTTGGATAATAGCGTGTAGTGATAAACAACAGATAGAGCCTTGGAACTTGCTCAACAGCCGGTCCCGCGATGTGACGTCACAAACTGGGAGGTGACAGTACTATTCTTGACCAAGATGGACGCCTCCACATAAACATGATTAAATTAAAATTACTCTTAATTAAAAAAACTTATAATTTATTGAACAGTATGTAATAGTTTTATATTTAAAGTACTTTCAGCAGTTTGAATTCTGATTTTGACCGGACTTCTCCTTTAATAAACTGATGTTTCATCCATCTCTCCATTGTCTATTCATCCCCAGTACTCACTGGGTTAGAGGAAGGATACACCCTGGACAGGTCGCCGGTCCGACACAGAGCAACGCGGAGACACACGGGACAAACATCCAGGCACAGCCACGATTTAGAGATTAGTTAACCAAACAGTCATGTTTTTGGACTGTGGGAGGAAGGCGGAGTAACCGGAGCGAACACATGCATGCACAGAGAGAACATGCAAACTCCCTGCAGAAGGATCACAGTCCAGGATTCAAACCCAGGACCTTCTTAGACTTAGACAGACCTTTCCTTAATGCAAGTCAACTGTGCTAACCCCTTGTAGCCTGCAGACTCATTATCAGTCAAGCAGTCAACTGTCACATTAATATTGGTAATGAGCGGCGCTTGTTTAGTTTCCACATTATGACTGTTTGTCATAATGTCTATTCTATGAGCTAATACAGCCTTCTTAGAAACAGCTGACCGGCGGTGCGCAGCAATATGTGGGGGAGGGAAAGGGTAGCACTCTGCTACTCTTTTGAAAACACTCTCAAAGTTTTTTCTGGCATTTAATTAAAATGACTTTAAACTGTAGAATGATATGAGGGAAGATTTTGTATTGATTTTGAAACCTTAACATTATAAAGAAAACTTTACTTTGTTCCTGGTGTTATTTGATATACATTATCAACTCTGATAACAGACTAACAGAGGCAGAAATCAGGATAATATACTCACGCTGTTGTTGCTTTTTAATAAACAGTTTTTTTATTTAATGACTTGATGTTTTGCAAATGAAGCATATTTTTAGTTGTCTTATTTTACCGTTTAATTGTGTATCCTCTAATTGCAACCACAGTAATAACTATACAAGCAATATAGAAAAACTGTAAACAGACAAATTAATTCACTACCTGCAATCGAGATGATCCAATCAGAGTTTTTCTGGTCAGTTTACAACTTCAGTTTTTGCAGTTTTGACTTACCAATACTGATACAGTATATCTATACAAATTATTATGTCATTAATTATCTTTTTATTTTATAATATAAAAAACACATTCAATATATATTTTTTAGTCTTTGTCCTAAAAGTGGTCACAAATTATATGACAAACTGAGGTGATGTCACACTGTTTGTGCAGTATACAGAGAGCGGCCGTACAAAACAGGCAAAAATATTAGAGTTGACTATCTAAACAAGCTTTAGCATCTTATGTTAACTAGCATAGTTAATGTAGCTAGCATTGCTGAAACAAGTCTTGACTGATAATTTGAGTTTGTTGGCTATAGATCCCAACCTTAACACCAGGAGATTACCAGGAGGATCTCGTATGCTCCACAAAGAGAGGTTAAAAGTTCAAAAAGGATAAAATAGAGCTACTTTGCTGTATTCTGGTCAGCCTTACTGTTATCTGCTGAAAGTCTTGCTCTCTCATAGCCTGAATGAACATGAGAGAACATGGCTTCTCCTTGCTTCCTCTGACTGTATTATTAAAACCCTAACTAATACTGGAAATGGCTAACCGAGTATTCTTTACTGAGTAACAGCTTTCATGCTGAATAGTGTTGTGAGGGGAACCTGCTTGTTCTTATGCATGGTGAGATCAAGCTGAAAATTGTCTCCTGCAGTTCACCTGCCGATTTCTTGGTGCGCAACTTCCCTAAATGGCAATTAATCGGTTTATGGAGCTGTTGCCGGTACTATTTGTTGGGAAATAATGGTGACGTTTTATTATTTTTGAAAAAAATGGATGCAAAGTGGTTCCAGCCGTTGTCTGAGGGTGTTTCGAAGTAGTCCTAAAAAGGTGTGTTGACTTGAAAAACGTTCCTAGTGTTTTTTATTTGATGCCTTCCTCAAAAGCTAAACAAAAAGCACATTACGTCACACTTTATTCCCCTTTCAAGATGCGTCTTAACCCTGCACATTAAGTTTCAGGATCGGGATAGGAGAATAAAAAACAGGAATCATATGCAAACATCTAATTTCAGTAAAGACTGCTTTGTAATACAGAGAATCACACAAAACATCTCTGGTTGTTAGTTACCAGCCCTGGTCACTGATTCATCATGGCCACGGCCCAGATGTTCCAGCAGTGTTTGGCAGTGGCGGACGATGGTGTGTGTACTTGCATGGGCGGATCTTTGCATAGATGCACTCATGCATGTATAAGAGCAGTTGTGTGTGTGTGTGTGTGTGTGTGTGTGTGTGTGTGTGTGTGTGTGTGTGTGTGTGTGTGTGTGTGTGTGTGTGTGTGTGTGTGTGTGTGTGTGTGTGTGTGTGTGTGTTTGTAATTGGGAGTAGTGGGCGGGCTTGTTGAGGCGGGGGAAGAAGAGTGGGGGTGTTTGGTCCTTTTTTTAAACATAGCTCCATTGTTATGGCTGCTAGCGCTTTGATGTTAACCAAACCTCCAACTTAGAGGCTCTCATTTTCGGCTCCTGACTCTGGAAAAGGCAATGACTTCCAGATTGGGGGACCTACTCACCGCTGAGGACGGGTTACTCGGGCGGGATGGGCTGTGGGAGGTCCTGAGGGGCAGAGCGGGTCAGGCTGATGGGGACAGTAACTATGGATGCATTAAATAGCAATGTTAGCAATTTAACATCTCATTTTTAAAAAAGCCATTTTTAGGCTATGGTGACAAATACATTTCTGAAAGTATTAAGGAGAAAGGTATTAGTTCAATATTAAGTTCAAAGAAAATAAAAAATTTTGGGGTTTTCTCTTTAAAGAAAACTGGCAAGATTTTATTTTCCGGAAATTAATTTTCATACTTTCTTTCTCAGCAAAGACAAAAATCTTTACAAAAATCAATCAGTCATAAACTGTTCTTAGTCATAAAGGACGGTTTCAGGATTATTCCGCTCAGAGTCAGACCAGACAGTTCCAGTTCTTCACGCAGCTGCATGCTTTCACTTTAAACGCATCAATGTCCCTGATGGGAGCTTGTTTACAGGCTTATCAAATATAAGTGGCATCTAGAACAGGACTTTCCAGGAGATCACACAAAACACATGCTGTCATATCTCTAATAAGCAGTTTGCACCTCATTTCCAGCTTCTGCTTAATAATTTTCTTGCTCTTTCTTTGCTTCTTATGTCTGGTTCAGTCTTTTTGCACTTAGTCTCTCATTGCAGGTGTGGGGGAATTTTACCACACATGAGCTATAAACGTCTTTTTTTCCACTCCTGTTCACCCATAAACTCATAACCATCTGTACACAAAGACAGAAAAACCTTCTTTTTTTTAAAGAGTATGTATTTATTTGAATTTTTATTTAAAAAAATTATATTTGGTAAAATGTATAAATGCAAATATTGAAAATATTTTAAAAATACAAACAATAATACAGTATAAATACATATTTAATTACCTTTATTTGTAAATACATTGGTTGCGCTACAAAAACTTGATAAAAATTGTCTCTGCACAAAAACAAAAAACAGGCTAAACTCTTTAGCAGACAAGGCAAACACGAAAGTGCTTTTCAGAGAAACTTTCCAATTAAGGCAGGATAAAAAAGAAGTACCGACGGATGCTCTATGCTAGCTGCGCTAACGCGACAAGTGACACTGATGTGTGAGAGCAATGTAAAAAAAAAAAGTCATGAAAGATTCTGTGTTTGCAAAAGTGAAATCGTAAACCCCCGGATGACATAAGCTAACGCTATATTTTTAAATATTAGCCTAGTTGAGTGGATGCGTAGAACACATCGTTGTCTGGCTGTGCCATAATTTTCTTCTGTTGAATAAAAACAGAACTGAATTATTTGTGGACCAATGGAGGACCAAACAAGAGTCGGCACACAGCCTCAGTTATTACAGCTAAAAACAGATCAGGTGTGAAATCTGGATGCAGTGATGGACCCAGGCTTGAACCTTCAGACGCACATAAAGACAATTACAAAGTTGCCGTTCTAGTCTAAGGATATTTCCAGGATTAAAGGACGATGTGGCACAGAGATTAGGGAGTTCGTCTTGCAATTGGCAGGTTGCCGGTTCAATCCCCCGCACTGACTGTCTCTGTCGTTGTGTCCTTGGGCAAGACACTTCACCCGCATTGCCTGCTGGCGGTGGTCAGAGGGCCCGGTGGCGCCGGTGCATGGCAGCCTCACCTCTGTCAGTCTGCCCCAGGGCAGCTGTAGCTACTAACATAGCTCACCACCGTCAGGGTGTGAATGTGTGTGTGAATGGGTGAATGACTGAACTGTAGTGTGAAGCGCTTTGGAGTTCGTCAAGACTAGTTAAAGCGCTATACAAGTACAAGCCTTTTACCATTTAATCTACCAACAGGATCTTGAAAAACCTAAGTTAAGTATTATGCATTCATCTTTAGACGAATTGATTACTGCAATCTTCACGGGTCTGCCTAAAACCTCGATCAGACAGCTGCTGCTGTCCTCACTAAGACAAAGAAAGTAGAGCACATCACCCCAGTTCTAAAGTCCTTACACTGGCTCCCTGTATCTCAGAGAAGAGACTTTGAAATACTTATTTCAGTTTTTAAAGAACCAAACATGGAGAAACAGCATTTAGTTTTTATTTAGGCTTTATGCTCCACTAATCTGGAACAAACTCCCAAAAAACAGCAAAAATGCTGAAACCCTGAATTTAAGGTTAAAACTCCATTTGTTTAGAGTTGCCTTTGACTGCTCTATTTAAACTGAAGCATCATTAATTTTAGTCTGCAGTCCAACGTTTCCACATGTAAAGCACTTTGAATTGTCAGCCAAATGACAATGTTCTGTTGCTCAGGGCTCCCCTGCTGAGATGTGCTGCCAGGTGTAAACCGACCAAAGCCTGGTTCTAATCATGCAACACTCTGTTCTACTGCAGGAAAATGTTCATCAGCTGATGGCTCAGTTGGCTACTAAAATAGTGAAGCAGCAAAACAAACTAGTGGACCTGCCTCCCATTGTTCCTCCATTTATTTGTAAAGTCATTGGTGGCTAATGTGGCTAATGATAACACAGGTCATGGAGGAGCCAGGCATGAACAGAAAGAAAGTAGCTGACCACTTGCATGGACCAGATTCTTGTTTACACTGTACCACTATGTTTTGTATGCACCAAATCATATTTGTTTTGAAACACAATCTAAATATAGAATGATCCTTTATTTGCCCTTCAGTAATAACATTTATTCTTATCAAAATCAAATTGGCAGACAAATGGAAGCACACGGTGGCACACTATAAATAGTTATAATTAAATAAATTAACTACACGACTGAATCAAAGGCATATACAGTACTTCCATTAAGGATATTAAAACTTATGCTAAGTGTTATCCTGTCTATTGTTTTGCCAAACAGGCATGTTACACTTTTTAAAAGAAAAAGATTCTAAAGGACGACTGAATTGTCTAATTAAGGAAGTTAGAATGTTGTCATATTGTAATTAATCATATATTTTGCTCTTAACTAGAGAAAAAACCCTGTGTCTTAAAAAAATGTATCAAGAATTGTTTCAAATATCAAGTATTTTTCTTAGTATTGGTAGTGACTTTGAAATTCTTGTTTGAGAGACGACATTGCCACTGAAAGCAAAGGTGAAAGCAAAGGTGAATCAGCCACTAATCTCCACCAATTGTTTGCATTTCTTGTCATTTCTGCCTCACCACTACAAGCATGACTGGAACAAGCTGTAAATTTGAGTTTTTAATGTCAGAAGTGACGTAAAATATAAGATTAAAGATGTCAGACTCAAAAGCACTCCGAGGCAAGAGAGAGGAAGCTTTTAATTTCCTCTTCAAATACTGAAAGAGACTGATCTACTAAGAGTGCCATTTGAAAACTAAAGAATACATTAAAGGCGTTTTATCAGCATAAGGTCCGCTAAATTAAAGTGTGTGTGCACGCTCAGAAACGAGCGACTGCATTATTTTGCTTTGCATGTATAAAAAAAGCATATGCACATGTGTGTGTGCGCTAGGGTCAAGGTGGTGGGCTGTCATTACAAACAAGTGATGTCTGAGATCCCATTAACTCTTGTATTCAGCCGCAGATTTCTGTTCAAATAGAGTGAAGATAAAAGGCAGAAACAATATCCTGATGAATCAAAGGCCTTTCAAGTTAAATGAGACTACAGAGACATGGAGAGCCACATTTATGATTTCCTGACACACTTTAAAAGGTGTTGATATCTAATTGTAATTTTTAAAGTAATCGCTTCTTTGAAGTAATTACATCTTTGATGTAATCAACAAATAGGAGCCTTTTCAATCAGGCCCGATGCTACCGTCGGCGTCTGATCGGGATGTTCTTTGTCAGTATGGTTGCTTGATGTTGGCAGAAATGAGGCAACCTCGTCCAGATTGTCCCACTAGCTCTACCAGGGCATTAGAGACTAAAACATTAAAGATGAAATTAATAAAGATTACCACGACCTGCTGCGTTTAAAGCTGCACAAACAGTACCCAAGAGGTAAAAGCAGAGTGGTGAATATGAAGGAATGTAGAGAGCGGTGCTGTTGTTTTTTTTACAGTGCAAGCAGAGTGTGAACAAAGTTGATGATGTACATTCTGATCGTGTTCAAACACTTCTGTCAGAGCACGTTGTGGCCTTAAGTCGTAAACAGCAAGCCTAGCTTATTTGTTTACTTCCGTTCGTACAAGCAGTAATGCAAATTGTTTTACAGAAAAGTAAAGGGAAAACGCAATGAAAATGATATGAGGAGCAAGAAAATCCATTTTAAAAACCCACAAGTTTAAGCATTTCCTCCCACAGTCCAAAAAACATGACTGTTAGGTTAATTGGCCTCTCTAAATTCTCCTTAGGTGTGAGTGTGTGGAAGAATAGTTGTTTGTCCTCTTTGTCTCTGTTGCCCTGCGCTGGACTGGCCTCTCGACCATTGACAGCTGGAGATTGGCACCAGTACCACTCGCGACCCCACAAGGCATAGACGTGTTAGAAAAATGGACGGATGGAAGTTTAAGCATCACATAAAACACAATGTAAATTTCACATTTAAAACAAACAGCTAAGACATGAGAAACATAAACTGATAAAGTAAGATTTGTTAATTATAGGTAAGCTGCAGTAAATAGTAATGTTTTCAGTCCTGTTTTAAAACCAAAGGTTTCTGGGCATCTCCTGTTTTCATGCAGCTTATTCCAGAACTGAGGAGCATAGAAACTCAATGCTGCCTCTTCTCGTTTTAGCTCCTGCAGTGGGAATACACAGTGAAGAGGTGTCAGGTGTTCTGAGGGGTCTACAAGTTTTGAAAGTCCTGTTTGGACAGGATACCTCTTATTCTGGTTAGTGGGTTGATTAAGCAAAACCTTGACAAAAACTTTTAATTGAGTGCTGTTTTCTAATGATTCATTTAGAGGTCCAGAAACAATTATTACTTTTGTCATTTCTTCATTTAACTGGAGGAGATTTTGATCCCCTCATCTGAGTAATATAATGGACATACTGACTCAGTCGCCGTAATTTACTCAGATCATGTTATGACAGAAATATAAAGTTGCCGGTCATCAACATAGATGTCCTGAGAGTCTTGTAATACTACATAGTCTGAGCTGGGTGGATCATATATGCGTTGAATAAAAGTGTTGCAAGAAGGGAGCCTTGAGGAACCTCACATACGATCTTTTTTTCCTCAGATTCATAACTGACGGACAACACATGATAGCCCTGGTCTGCCAAATAAGATCTGAACCATGTTTAGTTTACAACCAGACAATCAGGCCTACTTTTCAATTCTATGAGTCAATATGATATGATTATTTGAGTAGCACCAACATAGAAGTTAATGTAATTTACTGTGAAACGATTTACCAATGCCATCTTAGTGTTTTACTTTAAGGACCGTAAAGCATTGAAGAGAGGAATGAATTTGTTAAAAACTGCCTTTTCAAAGATAATTGCCAAGACGTTTAGGGTTGTATGTGGGCCAGGAATTACTCATTATTCAGAAATGAGTCCTCTCTGCCTTGCATGTTGCTTCTCTGTTAAATAAGTGAAGTTTCAGTCATCCACTGTTAAAAACCCCTTTATTTCCTATTGATTTGTAACACGAATATTTGCCCTGGTGATTTATGTTAGCCTTCAAGGGTGGGTAATTCATCTGCTGTAAATTAAAGGGTTGGCAAACTAGTCCCTCATCTCTTCATGTGTGTGTGTGCGCGCGTGTCTGTGTTCCTGAAGATAGGTGTAAATTTTCACTCTTATCCTCTAAGAAACTGCAGGTTTATGATTCATAAGGTCTGGAAGTGTTATTCAGCGTTTTGTGTGTGTGTGTGTGTGTGTGTGTGTGTGTGTGTGTGTCCCACGTGCATGTCAGCACTCGTCTATTGTACCAAAAGTAATTATGTGTAAGTTATGTGTGCAGTGGGGGGTTGAAAAAGGGGAATTTTTTTCTTAAACACAGAGGGGTTGATAATTATGGGTTAAATGAGTGAGCTCAGTCAGCCTCTGAATGTGTGTGTTTAAAAAAAAAAAAAAAGGAAGGCGCAGCGAAAGCCACTTCAAGGCGGACTAATTACCCCAAGGAAGAGAGGAAACATAAATGGACGATTTTGTGGCTATAACGTTACAGCAAAACGGCTTCAGCGACCTCAACACGTGAAGTGGAGCCACAGCAGATGTGTGTGTGCACGCGTTTGCATCCTTCTTTCAGCATATGCTAAGAAGCTGAAAACGTGTGCAAGAAATTCATGCTCTTTCATATTCTGCGGTTGTGTCTCTGCATGCCTATGTTGGTGCAGAGGTATTTAATTTCTAAATCGTCAGGCGAGTTCACGTAAAATGTGAGCGTTCTTTTGAATCTTTGTCAGCTCCTGGTTGTGGCCTCCCTCCCTTTAGCATTATTTGGTTTGATTGAGGTTTTTGATACTAATGTCATGTAACATTTACCGTCATACCATCTGCTGATGCAAACTGAGCAGTTTTTGGGATTTTCCCTGCAAAATGTCAGTAATTCTGCAAAGAACAGCTACAAATGTCATTATTTTTTTCTTATCTGGACAGAATGTTGTAATTAAATGTATGTCAAAGTGAATTTATTGTTTTGATATGATTATTGAGATAAAGGCTGTTGATAAAATTAGGCTAGACTAAGAAATACAGACTACTTCAGAGGTTCAAAATTGTTTGGAAAATAATGAAATTAGCAACATTTTACTCAGAATTCTGCACTTAAATGTAATCTTATTTTTTTCTGAAAGCAATCTATTGATTATTGGCTTTTTGGTTTATTTTCAATTCAGTTTATTAATCACCAATTACAAGTGATTTTAGATTAAGGTAATTTAGATGACAAACATTTTATAGTAATTATATAGAAAACAACCTTCAGCTCAAACCAATCCAGTTCCTTTCATGTCAATTTAGTCCTATTGCCAGAACTTTGTAATACAGCAAACAATGAGAATTTTCTTTGGGAGAGAAAACAAAAGAGTACACAAAGTTGCTCAATTGATGGTTTTGTGTAAGAAAGAATGACTAAGCACAGAAGCATTGGGCCAGGAGTACTTTCTGTTGAAATAAAATCAAAGAGAGTCGATAAAATGAATGCCAGCTATAAATACTTCAACTGGTTTCTCCAGGAAGGAGACAAAGGTAAAAGGTATTCGAAGAATAGCTCCTTTACCTTCTTGTGACATTTAACAGTCTCTCACCGGTTTCAGACCAGTACCCACCATCAGTGTCACATCCACTATTTGGAGTAAAAGTTGACCAATACAGATGCACTGGGTCAAGCGTTTTATGTTGTTACAGCTAATTAATTACAGTGATTTGTGATGAAGCAGCACTCCAGAATAATCAAACGAGAATGGGATTGACATAACTATGACCCCTATCCTACTTTTTATGATTGATGTCATAATCTCACTTTAAGCTTTTTACTTTGCAGAATAAAAATGCATGTATCCCTGTGTTGCATTTGTTTTTTTATGATGAACCAGCTCTTTTGCCAGAATTGTTGCATCTTCTCAAACATCTAAGGCTTCTTTTTCATCTCTTCAGATTATTAAATACGTAGCCCACCTTATCAAATCTTCTGCCCCACCGCCACCACCACCTTCCCACACTACCTGCTGCTCCATCTCCCACACTCCTTTTGCCCGTCTCAAGAGGCAGCACGTTTTGTTTTCACGTGTCTCAACATTAAAAGCGGTTTAGCGGTTTGATCTTGGCTCTCCAACCGCTCGTCGTGTGGCATACGCATGAGGGTCCATCTCTGTGTTTGTGTGTTTGGTGAGAGTAAGACTTTAAGATGCTGATGGATAGTGTGTGTGTGTGTGTGAGTGTGTGTGCGTGCGTGTTAATGTGGAGTGCAGCGTGTGGAAGCTCTGCCTTAAAGTGATAAGGTATTCACTTTGTAACTCAGCAGGAGACCCAGCAGGTTGCACCAAGATCTTCCTCTCTGTAGTGCTGCTTAATGCAAATGGACCTACATGCACAGACATCCATCAGTCTCCGATTATAGAACACGTTTTCAGAAAAATGTTCATGTACATAAAGCGTTCAGGAGCTAAACCCAGCTCCTGGACTCGTTTGTACATGCTTGAAGCATCCATTCATAATCGCCACGTGATTCAAAAAAACGTAGTTGCACTCGCACAGAAACATGCATGTTTATAGTTGCACAGAAACAATGACCCTCACTTACAAATATACTCACACCGCAAAGTCCAAACTGTGTCTAAGCCTGCACGGCCTGACTGCCTCCAACTCTGCAAACCACTGCGACATATCGGATGTCGGCCACCATGCCGAGAGCATTAGCAATAACCGGATTTCACATAACTTATTGAGAGCCATTTGTAAACAGAAACATGAAAGCAAACTAGCTCGCACGCAGTCTCACTTGATCATCAAAGGCTTATCGATCGAACGATCCTCCTCCTCCTTTTTCTCCTCCTCTTCCAGTCTCCCGTGAAAACAAGCAGGAGCAAAGTACAGCCCATCGTTTTTATTCCAAAACATGTTTAAAGTATCCAGTTTTTCCCCTTTCCTTTATTCTTATATATGTGTTTAGTATGTATGTGTATTTGTGTTGTGGTAGACTTCTGTATCTTATGGCAAATGCTGCTGTGTGTTTAAATAGTAAAGATGCAATATTGCTGAAATCTCTGGTTTTGGTTGGCCTGTGTTGTTTTCTAGTTGCGAAACTGAGATTTTCTGAACCTTTTCTTGCCTTTGCTTGCATCAATTAAAAAATGTTTTCGGAGAAATTGCAAAAATAAAACACCATGATTGTGTTATGATCGTGAATCAGGCAAAACCCAGTATTCAAACCCAACAAGTGAGGTTAAGGCAAAAAACAGGATTTTAATAATGAAAACAGGAACAGGCGAGCTCAATAGTCAAAAGGGCAGTCCAAAATCCGGTACACAAAAAGCAGTCCAAAATAGGCAGAGGTACAGACAGGGCAAAGCAAGCTCGGATAACCATAGGACAGAAACTAGTCGGTAAACCGGTAAATCAGTCAGACAGGGCAGGAAAAACAGATCAGGGAACAGGCTGGCTCAGAATCAAAAAAGGCTCTCGGGTTATCGTCAACAGGTCAATCAAGAAAAGAACGCTGGAACTAAACTCACCGTGGCTCGTTAAATGATCTGGCAGATAACTGAAGACCGAGGCAGAACTATATAGTGGAGTGAGCAGGTGAACGGGAGTGAAGACTAATTACAAGTGACAGGTGGAAACTGAACTGATTGGCTAGTGACTGGAGGTTGACAGATGAGCAGATGTGATAGGCTGGTAACTGGTGTTTGGGGGAGTGACAGATAAACAGATTGCTGGGAAGAGACATAACTGAACTGGAAACATAAATAAAATCAAACTACAATAAAATCTAACCTATTCCATAAACCAAAACTAACACAGAACCTAAACAGAAAAACATGTCTAAATCAAAACCAAACAAGACCCCAAAATCAGAAACTTAACTAATAAATCTGATAACATAAACCAAGACAAAACCCAAATCGTGACAGAACCCCCTCCTCAAGGCCGGATTCCAGACGGCCTCAGAAACAAAACAGACTAGCTCGGGTGGGTGGAGGGAGGTACAGGACGGAGGGCTAGAATCAAATAAATGTCCAAATAAAAACTCAAACAAAACAAGACGAGTCAAGTTCTCAGGCGGGCGTCCAGGAGGACGGCCCCGACGAGTCAGGGTCTCAGGCGGTCGTCCAGGAGGACGGCCCCGACGAGTCAGGTTCTCAGGCGGTCGTCCAGGAGGACGGCCCCGACGAGTCAGGTTCTCAGGCGGTCGTCCAGGAGGACGGCCCCGACGAGTCAGGTTCTCAGGCGGTCGTCCAGGAGGACGGCCCCGACGAGTCAGGTTGTCCGGCGGACGTCCCGAAGGACGGCCTCGGTGTGTCAGGTTGTTCGGCGGACGTCCCGAAGGACGGCCTCGGCGTGTCAGGTTGTCCGGCGGATGTCCCGAAGGACGGTCTCGGCGTGTCAGGTTCTCCGGCGGACGTCCCGAAGGACGGTCTCGGCGTGTCAGGTTCTCCGGCGGACGTCCTCGGCGTGTCAGGTTCTCCGGCGGACGTCCTCGGCGTGTCAGGTTCTCCGGCGGACGTCCTCGGCGTGTCAGGTTCTCCGACGGACGTCCTAGGCGTGTCAGGTTCTCCGGCGGACGTCCTAGGCGTGTCAGGTTCTCCGGCGGACGTCCTAGGCGTGTCAGGTTCTCCGGCGGACGACCTCTGTGAGACAGGTAATCCGGCGGGTGTCCTGAAGGACGGCCCCGGTTAGCAACGATGTCCGGCGGCCGGTGGCGGAGCAGGTCTCTCATAGACCGGCGGCGGAGCAGGTCTCTCATAGGCCGGCGGCCGAGCAGCAACCTCAGGGACCGTCGGTAGAACCGGACCCTCAGGAACCGACGTCTGGAGAGAGAAAGAACAGAACCTGCCGCCGGACTAAAGGCTGGAGACAACGCCGGACTAAGAGCTAGAAGAGAGGCCTGGTTAAAGAGTTCAGGAGGCGCCTGGCTACAGAGTTCAGGAGGCGCTTGGCTACAGAGTTCAGGAGGAGCCTGGCTACAGAGTTCAGGAGGTGTCTGGCTACAGAGTTCAGGAGGAGCCTGGCTACAGAGTTCAGGAGGAGCCTGGCTACAGAGTTCAGGAGGAGCCTGGCTACAGAGTTCAGGAGGAGCCTGGCTACAGAGTTCAGGTTCAGTCGGCCCCTGGCTACTGGCTTCAGGTTCAGTCGGCCCCTGGCTACTGGCTTCAGGTTCAGTCGGCCCCTGGCTACTGGCTTCAGGTTCAGACGGCCCCTGGCTACAGGCTACAGGTTCAGACGGGGCCTGGCTACAGGCTACAGGTTCAGACGGGACCTGGCTACAGGCTACAGGTTCAGACAGGGCCTGGCTACAGGCTACAGGTTCAGACGGGGCCTGGCTACAGGCTACAGGTTCAGACGGGGCCTGGCTACAGGCTACAGGTTCAGACGGGGCCTGGCTACAGGCTACAGGTTCAGACGGGACCTGGCTACAGGCTACAGGTTCAGACGGGGCCTGGCTACAGGCTACAGGTTCAGACGGGGCCTGGCTACAGGCTACAGGTTCAGACGGGGCCTGGCTACAGGCTACAGGTTCAGACGGGGCCTGGCTACAGGCTTCAGGTTCAGACGGGGCCTGGCTACAGGCTTCAGGTTCAGACGGGGCCTGGCTACAGGCTTCCGGTTCAGGAGACCCCGGGCTACAGGCTTCAGGTTCAGGAGACCCCGGGCTACAGACTTCAGATGCTCCCAGACCCTTTAACACCCAGAACCTCATCAATAACCCTTCCAGAACCTCCGACAAAGACAGTTTGGTCAGCCACTTGGGAAATTGGCTGTCAAGCCAAAAATGAGGGGGTAAGAGCTTCCGAAGAGGTCCAGGGGCCTCTAAGTCTCCATGGGGCTCTGGGTGCTTGTCTTCTCGGCGAGGCCCCCGACGGAGCTTGTCGTTCGGGCGAGGGCCACGACGCCGCTTGTCGTCTGGGCGAGGGCCACGGCGCCGCTTGTCGTCTGGGCGAGGGCCACGGCGCCGCTTGTCGTCTGGGCGAGGGCCACGGCGCCCAGTGTCCCGATGAGCCCCCGAGTTGCGGCCTGAAAGAGGGCTCGTCTGAACCCCCTCATCGTGG
Organism: Fundulus diaphanus; assembly: GCA_037039145.1. NCBI lineage: Eukaryota > Metazoa > Chordata > Actinopteri > Cyprinodontiformes > Fundulidae > Fundulus > Fundulus diaphanus. The sequence continues at coordinate 40,266,902 of CM073136.1, forward strand.
GCCTGTGGTAGACCCTCCTGGGTTCCCACGTTGCAGACTGGCGGCGGACCCTCCTGGGTTCCCACGTCGCAGACTGGCGGCGGACCCTCCTGGGTTCCCACGTCGCAGACTGGCGGCGGACCCTCCTGGGTTCCCACGTCGCAGACCGGCGGCGGACCCTCCTGGGTTCCCACGTCGCGGGCCGGCGGCGGACCCCCCTGGGTTGCAGCGTCTCGGGCCGGCTGCGGACCCTCCGGGGTTGCAGCGTCTCGGGCCGGCTGCGGAGCCTCCGGGGTTGCAGCGTCTCGGGCCGGCTGCGGAGCCTCCGGGGTTGCAGCGTCTTGGGCCGGCTGCGGACCCTCCGGGGTTGCAGCGTCTTGGGCCGGCTGCGGACCCTCCGGGGTTGCAGCGTCTTGGGCCGGCTGCGCAGACAGTGCTGCCTTATAGCTGCCGGAGGCCGGCACTGGAGCTGAGGTAGGAGGCGGGTCCTCTGGGACAGGTGCAGGTGCCGGGGCGTCGGCTGGACCCTTGGGGACAGGATTGAGTCCACTATAGAAACCTTGGAGAGCCGCTCTATAGTGCCCCTCGACCTCCTTTAATTTTGCCTCCAGCTCCTCTGAATACTGGCAGAAAAGAGCCTCCCTAAGGTCTTTAATAATAGGGGCAAAAGCTCTTAACTGGTCCTCCAGAGCCAGATCCTCAGCATCACGGGCGCCAACAGGAGGCGCTGTGGGCTGCTCAGCTCTGGGAAGCACCGGACTCCGATCCACTGGGCAGGAAGTGGCAACGGACGGGCGCGGTACTGACTCGCCTGTCGGCCGAACAGAACGGGTGAAGGAGCGACCCACAGGTTTCCGTCCCCTCCTCCGACGGCGGGACGGCAGGACTTGCTGGAGGTTTGATCCTGTCGGTAGAGCCGGGATCGGTGGAGCCCACAGCGTTCCCTGCATCTCCTCCTCTGGAGGGAGAGAGAAAAAAAAATCCGGGCGAAGATCCCGCACCACCTCCGCTTCGACCTCCATAAACAAAGTTGGTTCTGGATAAAACCCATGGGCAGAGCCGACAGCGGTGTCGCTGGGTGAGTGATCCCTTCTATTCTGAGTTGAATCTGAATTTGTGACAAAGAGCCCTCCCAATCGTAAACTCGGAGCAGGCAGCGGGTTACTGCTGCTGCGGCTGCTGGAGAGATGGCGTCTGGGACCGATACCAGGGGGACAGAACGCCAATCTGGAACCCTCCCAAGCCATAGCGTGTGGAGGGGAAAAAAAAAAAACCTCTAAAAACTTGTTGGGCGATAGGTTTTAGTGGGCCAGATCATTCTGTTATGATCGTGAATCAGGCAAAACCCAGTATTCAAACCCAACAAGTGAGGTTAAGGCAAAAAACAGGATTTTAATAATGAAAACAGGAACAGGCGAGCTCAATAGTCAAAAGGGCAGTCCAAAATCCGGTACACAAAAAGCAGTCCAAAATAGGCAGAGGTACAGACAGGGCAAAGCAAGCTCGGATAACCATAGGACAGAAACTAGTCGGTAAACCGGTAAATCAGTCAGACAGGGCAGGAAAAACAGATCAGGGAACAGGCTGGCTCAGAATCAAAAAAAGGCTCTCGGGTTATCGTCAACAGGTCAATCAAGAAAAGAACGCTGGAACTAAACTCACCGTGGCTCGTTAAATGATCTGGCAGATAACTGAAGACCGAGGCAGAACTATATAGTGGAGTGAGCAGGTGAACGGGAGTGAAGACTAATTACAAGTGACAGGTGGAAACTGAACTGATTGGCTAGTGACTGGAGGTTGACAGATGAGCAGATGTGATAGGCTGGTAACTGGTGTTTGGGGGAGTGACAGATAAACAGATTGCTGGGAAGAGACATAACTGAACTGGAAACATAAATAAAATCAAACTACAATAAAATCTAACCTATTCCATAAACCAAAACTAACACAGAACCTAAACAGAAAAACATGTCTAAATCAAAACCAAACAAGACCCCAAAATCAGAAACTTAACTAATAAATCTGATAACATAAACCAAGACAAAACCCAAATCGTGACAGATTGTGATGTTCTGTTAATCTTTTTCTACTTTTTCTACTACTAATTACAAATAACTAATGATCTTTTTATATAATTTCTGTTCTTTGGTTTATGTTGTCATAGCTTTTATTTAAAGCCTATTTTCATTATTTTTCTTTCACAAATAGCTTCAGAACTCACAGTTAAGCTGTTCATTAAACAAAAAAGTAACTATTGACACACTGTTTTTATGTTTCCCTGCATGCAATGCATGATTGCAATATGTATAGTAAAAAATACAACAAATGCAGAATAATCCATATCTTTCAAATTATGAATCCGTCACCTAAACGCTTTTGGGATCAAAGTTATTATCACCAGCCTAATGAATTCACTAAAACAACACTAAACGTATTTTGTGTTGTCGTGTCTCCCCAACAGTCCAACAAAGTGTCGGTGGTACAGCAATCCCACGGGATGCACGCGCTGACGTCCCTGCTGCCCTACAGCAACGACCACTTCAGCCCGAGTCCTCCGCACCTGCCCACAGACATGAGCCAGAAGACAGGTGGGAACACACCGACACACATCCGAGTCTGTGCAACTGTGTAAAACTGACCCGAATCTCTTGAAAAAAAAATATCTCACCTGGGTTTGGTGGATGTTATCAAAGTACTTCAATGCAAATGCTGTAAAACAAATGTGTGGCGGGGTGTAAAAGTTTCTTATCCAAACAAGAATGTGGAGAATTGGAACTGCCAAAGACTGTAATATGGGAGACGACTGAATCAAAACGCTGGTAATATTCAACCAGTGAGAAAGGTTTAGCTCTCTCCCACTACAAGGCTCCACCTTAGGTTCAGAGTGCCTCTAAGAAGTCCTACCTAGGCTTGTTTTCAGGGGTGGTTTTGACCCTGGTGATCTAACTTGGTCCTGGTTCCTTCACCTGCTTCAATATCTAGTCGTGGCTAAGATGTCTGTCAGGGTGTAGCGACAACTCTGAGTCCTCTCCAGATTAAAAAAAAAATATGTTATGCCTAAGTAATTCATAGGTCAGAGTTAAGGCTATGGGCAGACATGCTATGGACAGCTGCTGAACTGTTCCACACACATTCTGTTTGTGTTGTTAAATAATTATTCATCACATCTGCAAAAAAAAAAAAAAAATTCAGAACGGTCAGATATTCAAGTCCTCTCTCATTTTACCAGATGTGGACACACACACACACACACACACCAAAATGATGCAAGATAACAAATTGATTGTCTCCATATACCTCTCTCTCTCACACACACACACACACACACTCACTCAGATGTGCATGCAGCGTGTAAAGTGGCAGCACCGGCTGTGTAAGCCTGTGGCAATCCCGCAGCAGCTCTAAAGTGGTCCGCTCCTCTGAAGGGACTGCCAACCACACACACACACAGACTCACACACACAAAGATGGAAAAAATTAGGGTGACAATCGCACAAACTCATCACAGCAGATCCCACAAGGTTCTACTTTGCAAACATTGCATACAAATACACAATGTACTCTGGAAGACACAAGAAAACACACCGTGACCTTTAAACACTACTGGAGTTTGCCTCACTGGAGCCAGAGCCTAAAAAGTGGTTTTACTTTTGAACGTATTTGTGATAACTTCTATAAGCTTTTTTTTTTATTTTAAATTTCAAAGTCCTCCTAAAGATGGAAGATGCATCCTGTGAGGATTAAACTTCCACAATTCAAACTGGGTCAGATCTTCGTTTGCCCTCTCTCATCCAAAGCTGAACACAGTCTAGCCTCTGTGACAAAGAGCAGGATAAATTCAGTCCGATGTACGTCTGAAAATTGTTTAATATAATAGAGCATATCAGAGAGCAGGAAAAATGAAAGTGTGGGCACAGAGGCAATGGGGGCATTGAGTCTGTTGGTACATTTCCAGCGAAATGAAACTAAAACATCACTTGTATAGTTGTCATTAAGTGATTTTATCCTGTGGTTTGTGTGTGAAGTGCAATAACCACACGGCTGATGGGAATTTCTGATAACGTTAACTACCACAGTCTCTTATGAATGGCCTAAACACGCACGTGTTAAACCAATAGAAGAAATCGCATCGCCTGTTGATGGTGCACTTTTATGGAAATGGAGGAAATCTTGTGGAGGATCCACAAAAATATCTCAATCTTAAATATTGTGATAAGAATGTAAATCCCATATTTTTCATCAACATTATGTCCCCGGCATCTCTTTCACTAAAACCTGTCAGGTGCTGGCATCTCGGGCAGTGTCAGCTGCAAACATAATCACAAACCATTTTGTCGTGCTGTAGTCACAAGCTATAATTTTACCTTTATTTGGATTTAATGTGCTGGACCGACACAAAGTAGTGCATAAATGTGTAGTGGATGGAAAATATGCATGACTTCTCAAATAAAACCTGCATTTTAATTCTGCTCTTTCCACTCTGATGCCCCCAATGCAAACAATAACCTTCAGAGATCAACTAATCGGCAAATAAAGTCCACCACATGATGAAGACCGAGGAGCGCATCAGACAGATCAGGGAGAGAGAGGTGGAGAATTTGAAAGCAGGGGTATGTTTTAAAACTATATCCCAAGATTTGACCATCTCACTATTGCACTGTTCAGTTCATGAAAGAGAATCAGCAGGTTATGCCTGACCACTTAAACCAAAAACCTGGACAAGGAGGGTCTTTTTTTTTAGTGGGAACTCGGCTGAGATCAAGAACTCGGGTGAAATCCGAAAAATGTTTAGTCATGCACTTTATAAATGAGTGACAAGAACAAAGCAATTGTTTTAAAGAAAGCCATTAGGAGTCCCCTTTGCCTTTGCCAGAAGCCAGGCAAGCATGTGGAAGAAGGTGCTTTCGTCAGATGAAACCAGAAAGTAACCTTTTGTCCTACATGCAAGGCACTTCACCGTGAAGACTTCAGCCCCACTATGAAACACGGGCAATTCTGGAAGACAACTTGTTAGAGGTTGGAAACGTCTTGAGACTGTGGCAGAAGTTCAGCTTCCTGCAGGACAATGACCCTAATTATACAGCCAGAGCTACAAAAGACCAGTTTAGATCAAAGCATTCACGTGTTACAATGGTCCAGTCAGGGTCGACGCCTAAATCCAAATAATAATATGATGCAAGACTTGAAGATTGATGATCCCAGACGCTCTTCATCCAATCTGAGCTATTTTGCATCGACAAATGGTAAAAATCTCAGTCGCTAGGTGTGGAAAGCTGGTAGAGGCACACCCCAAAACACTTGTAGCTGTAACTGCAGCAGAACAAGGTTCAGCAAAGTATTGATTTGGCGTGGCCAAATGCCCATACCAGCCACACCTTTCAGATAGTTATTTGTTTAAAAAAAATTCAACAGTGAATCCTTTTACAGCCGTTTCACAGCTATCCTGTACTTTTTACACAAAATCCGAAATCAGCTTTAGGGTTTGTGTTTATGTCAAAATGTGAAAAAGCTCAGAGGATATAAATAACTTTGCAAAAGTAATAGCTCTCTAACACACTAATGACGACATCCCCAGGACCATCTTTCATTTAAAAGATGCAGAGACGATAAGATGAAGTGAGAAGAAAACCGGTATTGTGCTGCTGTGATCAGCTATTAAACAGAGAGACCTGCGGTAATCTTCCGCCTGCTCCGTCTGGAAATCCCCCTTTTTATACAAACACATGCTCCTTGTCTGGTCTAGACTCTGTGCGCGTATATCCATAAGTGACGGTGGATCCGTGAGTCAGCTCTTAATGACAGACCGCGCCACCTGCTTCCACCTCACACATCCACAAACACCCTGCGAACACCTGGCGGCTCCTGCTGCTGCATCCAGCCTTTCTCAGAGCGTTTCACGCACGGGGAGTGGTCGCGCAAGTTCACGCTCACCTTACCTCATACCTGCCGTTTGTCAGCTGATCACTGGCATGGACTTCCTTACCAGTGAGGTCATTGCTTTTAACACACCTATCCGAGTTCAGCCTGGATTATGGCCTTTTTTATACTTTTTGTTCAGCTGAGGAGTGGGGAGCTTAGGTGAGGAATTTCTTAGCTTGAAACAACTTGAGTCAGAGCTGTGGTCTACTGCTTAAAGATGGTTAAACCGCTTCACAAGTCATAGAGTTTTGTATTAAACCACTAAGGGTTCAATCATCAGTTGCTCTACCCCTTGTCCATCATCACACAGCTTGATATGCTTCTATAGGTATATTTAGATGGATTACAAATGCGTCATGTAAACAAGCCAATCAGAATATTATGATCATACTAAGCTCAATCGGGATGAAATTGTAATCCGAACGAGAGGGATGGTTTATGCCGATTGACACTCCAGGTTGGCATGCATGAACGCCACTTGTCAGGATCAAGTTACCCTGAATGTGGCAAACTGACCTGAGTAGACATGTGCGCCGGATGTAAACGTGACGTATTGCCGCATTGTTGAGTGGCTGAAATATGTATGCTTTTCTTTATACAACCTTTTTATTAGAAACATTAAAAGAGCTTAAAATGATTATTATTCATTCAGTAGTGTTTCAACTGCAATTAGAACCTGGTGTAAGTCCAGCATGGGTCCTCAGAAGACAAACTGGGTTTTTTTTGCTCAGTAAAGACGGAAATACTGTATTTTTCGGACTTTAAGACACACTTGAAATCCTTAAATTTTCTCAAAAATTGATGGTGCGCCTTATAATCCGGTGCCCCTTATTTATATATGATTACTGTTGTGCTTACTGATTGATTTTATGCGGTACAATGCGCTCAACAATCTGTTAAAATGTGTAACTATGACTGGTTAGCAACGAAACCGCTCCACTCAATGGATATTCGGAGCATTATGGTACACTGTGTCACTACCTGATAGGACCCCTGAGCTTTCTACAAGACTGCCTGACTGTAATGTCTAAACTAGAAGTGCATTCATGTAAGGCATCCTGCGCCTGGAGTATGCGCTTGCAACAATAAACCAAGTAATTTAATTCGATACAAAAGTTATGTTTATTTTGGCTTTATATTAGAAACAGGGCAGTGTTGTCCGTCTACTCTGTCCTCCCGGCAGAGACGGATAGCTCTCCATCTCAGGAGAGAGCTGTGCTAAGGAGGAAAGACTACTGACGCATTGCTCTAAGTGTAGCAAGGCAGCATACGTGCGTCTTACGCTTAGCTTTTCATTTTAATCAGTCGATAAACGTACGCTACAAGCATAATACGCGCATTGATGAAACATGAAACACTGCTTCATGTTTCATCAATATTAATTTTTCACTCTTCATCACATCACAAGGGCGGTGGCGAGTAAATGTTCCTGTGAAAGCATCTGAGAGTTGCCGGCAGATTTGTTTCTGGATTCTTCTGAAAGTTAACAGTTTTTTTTTCTTCTTTGGTTTAACTTCCTTTAATGTTTTTAAGCTCCAGTTCTCGCCTTATTCTCAGTGCACAGCTTACTTCCTGTGTTATTTCCATTACCGCCCACTGTCAGTTTTCAGCCCTGCCTTGAGATATGTCTCTATGTTGTGAAATGTTTACTAAACTCACCCCACTTGAACACAATTTTCCCATTGACTTCCCCTTTTTTATTAAATCACAGCATATCATTTGTTTATCAGCTATGTTAGAATATCTGTACTCCCTTAAAAATCGCCTGTTACAGTTTCTAGTAATGTTCCTGAAATCACAACCTACATTTTGACCATGAATGGAAAAAGTATTTGTTGAAGTGTAATTGGAACATCATAATGTCGCCTTTACTACAGTGTAGCTGCTGATGTACTGTGTAAAACTATATCAATGAATGTAAAGTTGAGGGATGATTCTATCATCTGTTCCAATTAATGATTTCATCACACATTTATAAAGAGATTCAGGATATTTTTCCATATGAAGGGTTATTTATCAATTGAATTAAACCTAACCAGGATTGTATTAATACTGAGTTGTTGAAGGGGAAAATTTTTGTGGATAAAAGGAAAAAATAGGGAATTCAAAGTTTCAGAAAAGCCTGAACATCCAACTAACGGATCCAGATCATGGAATAGGACAGGACAAGGCAGTGCCTACTGTGGCGCAGCATTGCTCTCCTCCCCTGGTACTAGCTGTTTGGATGTCTGGAGACTCCTGTATCGGATTCAGAACAGAATTGGTCATGAAGGGGGGAAAAAACACTAAAAAAAAGAGTCACTGAGGGATGCTGGGCCTGTTAAATGTGTGGAGGGAAAAGAACTTCACACAGAATTTCTAGACAAAGGTAAAAACACGTAAAATGAACAGAAATATCGATCGCAACCAAATCCGTCAAGTTAATCAGCTAAAAGCCATTTTTAGTGATTATGTTTAAGACAAGATTTAGCTCCCATTGACAGCTTCCACAGGAGGAGTCTTCGTGAGCCGGGTCAGCCAATCAGAAGCAGGCTTTGCAAAATGTTGGACCTACACAGCCTATAAGAAAGCTGGATTCAACTATTATTGCGAGAGTCATGCATGTAAACAAACTGTCATTGTAGATAAAAATGTCTCCCTGTTGGAGCTGCTTTGCATTCCAGTTCTTCCAAAAGTATAATTATTCTATTACAGAAAAAAACAGGTTTAGATTTCAAAGGTGAATATATTTCATCAATCATTCATATACTTAAAAACAATGAATCGAAGAACAGCCATTCTTGTGGGGGAAAGGTCAAATCTAGGTGTTTGTGGTCACTACCACCGTTACAACAAAACAAGAGTTTCATATGACCTCATCTCTGAGGCAAGAAAAGACTTAAAATCACAGACTTGTTGTGGGAATGGCAAGAATGTAGGAATAACAGGTTCTTAGGTCGGATAGTTGACAATCCTTTAGTTTTTTTCTAGTACCCAGAGAAGTCAGATGAATTAACATGTAAATATTACTAAAGCCAAAATATGTTTTGGCATTTTTACATTATATATTTACCTGTATGTGTATAGTAAACACTTTTAATACTGTTTATATTTCTATTTTAAGTGCACCATCTTTAAACCATTAACTTAAATTACATAAGCAAGATAATATGTGTAATTAGGCATATATTGTAAGCCAATTAAAGCTACTGTTTTAGGTCTTGGGGACTTCATATTTTGCTTTTCATATACTGAAAACCTCACGTTGATCATCCAAGGTCGCATTGAGTCTCCTGGCAAGTTGTTTTTGACACTATATGACCCAGCTGGTCATTTCAGACATTTTGCAGTCAAGCATAAACGCCGCATGTGATTCAAAACGCAAACATCAACCTTGATTAAGCACTACCACACTGCACCGATGTTTGGTTATGACTGTTGACCGGACAATAAATTGGAAAATACAGAGTGAAAAAGCAGAAGTGAAACGCGTCTGCACTTACTGTATAAGCTTGTATGTGTTATGGCACTTGTTAGCAAGAGTGTTAACAACTTTTGCAGACTGCAGGTGCAGTTTGGGGTATTTTCAGACCAACAAATTTCTGCAATTTGTTATGAAAACCCATGAAAGAACCACATGCATCAATGCAATTTGAAATCACACTTTTCAAATTAATACACAATGTGAGTTTGTAAATTTGAAGCAGAACTAAGTGTTTAGTTGCTGAAAATAGTTTGTTACTTTACGACACAACACATCCATCCATCTTAATGCAAGTTTCAAAGCGGTTGTCTTCCTTGTTATAGGTGATGTTTTTTCCAGACACAGTTTTTCCCTTCACTCAACTTTCCATTAATGTTTAGACACCACAGCCTCATTAGCAATGACTTTGTGAGTTAACCTATGACTGTGTACTGGACAACTGTCCAGTGTAGCCATAACAAAGAGCTTTTTGATTCAATATTATTCTATCGTTGCAGTTATATATCAAAATGTGAGAAACTGTAGGTTTCATTAGCTGTAAGCAGTAATCATCAAAATTAGATATTATATGACTTTTACTTTTTTAACTTTACTAGAAATGTAATTAAATTTTAACTAAACAAAAAGAAACATTGCTACTTCTGAGTTTGTTTGTTTTTTGTCTGCTTTCTTGTCTGTAAAGATTTTTCTGCATTTGTAGCTTTTTTAACTTTTACACACACATCAATCGCTCAAGACATTATTTGATTTTTATTTAAGAAATAGAAAAATTTGTAAACTTTTGAAAATGTTGGTGTTGATGTATTTGTCTTCTTTTTGTCCGATAAAAAAAAACATCAAATAAAACAAAACTGACCCCATAAATGCAAAGTAAATGTGTCACAAACATCAAGAAGTCATCACATATACTATAAAGGTAAGCTAAAGAATGGTGACTCAAACAGGATCCCAGTGGGGTTTACTTTTATGTTTCTATTTTCAAATTAATAGCTGGAGTGGGATTTAGTTCACTTAAAGACCAAAAAAAAATTGAGAAGCGAAACTGCCTATAAGAAATGAAAAGTACCTCTTGTAGCTTTACACTGTAAAACAGTTTTATTATTACTGTGAGTTTCGATCTTTGCTTTTAGTAAAAGTAACTTTTTCAACACTTGAGTAAGTCCCACCCTTACTGTAAGAAAGCACTACAGAGTTTATTCTGGTCTTGGGCTCTTTAATGTGCGGCACACAGGCTGATTGACGAGTCATTTAAAGGTGCGCAAGCTGCAGCGCTTTCACTCTCAGTGGTTATAACCACCGCAGCACATTATCTGCACAGGGATACTATTTTCAGCTCCTCTACTCTCATTTTAACAAGCACGCGTTCTGATAGCGAGCTGGTTTGACTCAAATGGTCCACCTTTGATCTCGTTCCCGAGACGCTGACACGGAGGCCGTGAGATAGTTGCAGTCGCTCGGGTGCTAGAGGGCCGCTTTATAAAAAGGGGCATTCCAAAGAAAACTGCCCCGCTACTGCTGCTAATTTCCCCCTTCAAGTTTCCCAACAGCAGTCGGTGCTGCTGGTGACAACGAGGGACAAACGTGACTTACAGAAACCGGTGCGACGTCGCCATCGCCGCGAGGTGCTGCTGATAAGCCGGCGAAATAAAACTCGCCTTTTGGGATTTCGGTTTTGATGTTTGCGAGCAACTCATTTTAGCGAAACTTGGTGATTTCGAGAGAGGATGTAAAGTTCATCACCTCAATATCACCAAAAGGATTAGCGTTGGCTGTACTCAGTCATCGATATTATGGACGATTTCCACCTAATCTATTACGTTCATCTGATTTGATTAAGGATAAAGAATCACTTTGGTGTTTTTAGTGTAAAATGTTATTTGCCCCAAGAACAAATTCAGATTCAACAACAGTTTTGGCTCCTATACCCATATTATTTTCTCTGCTTTCTCAACAGTTAACCTTAATGTGCTAAAGCTACCATTTAAATTAAGTGTGAGGAATGAAGAACAAACATTTCCCGTCATACCAAACGCGTCGAGGTGTACTTCAGAGAAAGGTGTTGTGGCACAAAGATAATCACAGCCACCTCTGTCACAGATGTTTGGTCACTTAAAGCAGCATTTAAAGAAAGAAATGCAGCCAAAAGAACAGTTTTAATGTAGCAAATGTTATACAGCTTTCTGATGTACTGCTTTTGCCTGGTTACCTAATATTCACTCACTAGGCATTGACCAGAGCTAAATGATAACCTTGAGTAAAAATTAAAAATGAAAAAAATCACAATATCACAATATTTGCATATGCATTTAAAGCCACATGATGTGGTTGGCTTTATCTAATGTAGAAAAACAACAATCATTTAAACTGCTACTAAAAGTATAACATAAATAGACAATTACAGTCATAATAATGGCATTTCTAACATTTTTACAGTTATTTTGAATTTTTAATCAACTTGAGCAAAAGCATAGAATAAGAAGTAGTTTTAAAGTGCAGATTTCACAGAATATCAGAGCTGGACGATATATCAACTCAAAATCTTTGCAATGTCTCCATGACAATTGAATGTGTGGGTGAAATATGTGATGAATATTATATTTTAAGAGCTATGCATGCAAATTCTGCATGGAAATACTATTTTTTGGCCATTTGGATAGACATTTGATGTCTATTGTAAGTAAGGAAAGTGGCAGGGAAATTTGGGTTAATCGTGATTTTTGTTTCGATCACAATATTGAGAAATAGTATGGCATTCACGTGTTCTCCTGATATCAAACAACCTTACAGAATAGTGTATGTCTTTTTCCGTTTCTGCTGCTTTTTATTCATTGACACAAGTCTAACAAGCTTATATGAGCTGGTTAATTAGTCAGACTATCTGCTGTATACAGTCGTTTGCTTAACAGACATGCTGCCCCATTGACTGTCCTCGTTTTTATGGCAATAAATATATACTATTTTGTTGTCCTCTTTCAGCCAGATGACCGATATCGTGCACCAATAAGTGGGAAATGGGAACTCTACACCTCATACACCAGGAGACAATTATGTTTACTCCAGCACTTTCTTTGGTCTTTAAATAAAAGGGCTTCAAACTGTAGGAACCCTTGAAACCGTATCTTTTTAAAACCTTGTTGAGTTTCGTTTGAAACGACACATTTTTCTGTAACATCCTCAGCTCCTGTTAAAGTTTTCAGCTTTATGATTTGAGGTTTAGCCCCTGGTTTTAGGTAAACAACCTGCTCCTTCATGCAATTCCTCCAAGTGGTGAAGAAGCGCAGCAACCCGCAGCCTCTTAATCTTGTGCATCTCTGTGCGTCCAAACCAATTATGGGCTGTAGGTCACTGAACACTTGTAGTCCTCTTGTATCGGTCGATGCAAAGCAATCCTAAATGATGCAGCACTTTGCAAAGGAACCATGTAATCAAGAGTCCCTCCGTTTTGGTCTTGTTCACACGTCTCTCTGTTTGCTGTTTTGCAGCACCATTGTCAACCTTCACACGTCGGTTTGTTTCCAATAAGGAGTTCACTCTGAATAACAGATCTTAATGTATTGGTGCCGCATGAAGAGCTCATGCTGTGAAGGTATAAGAAAAACGAAAGCTGCTTTTTTTTGTCTAAATGCAGTAATTTTTAGTTTCTCTGAGACTAGATCACAGCTTAGATAAAACAAATATTTACCACTTTTAGCACAATTAATCCACTAACTATATGGAGAATTGCAAAACTAGTCTTACCCTTTGATCATTTCCACATATTGCAACATTAGAACAACCGTCATTAATGTGATATACCATATGAAGCCTTAATATGAGTTAAGGAAAACTAATAGTGTCACACGTCACCCATAAACACAGTTTTTCAGCCGTCGAATATCATGGTGAAAACATCATGCTGTGGGAATTTGTTCTTCAGCGTAGTTGTGAGGTGGAAGGAAAAGAAAACGCGGTTTTATAAAAACCTAATAAGAACATGATAAGTGTGGCGTACACAGAATTAATGCTTAGTAGAAACACCATTCACTTCGTAGTTCCTAACAGCTGTGCACATCTGCAGGCTGACATTTTAATTTACATTCTTATTTGCAAAACATCTTGATGTTGATCAAATTGAATTGAAAACATTACCACAGATTCTCAGTTGGACTTTGACTAGGCCATATTAATGCATGAATACAATTTGATCAGATTCAAAACCATTCCCTGTTAGCTCTGTTTGTATCCTTCGGGTCATTGTCTGTTGTCAAAATTACGCACCACAAACCACTATGGAAAAAAAAAAAACATTCTTTATGGTTAAAATGTGACGAAATGTGGAAAAGTTCAAGGGGTAAGAATCCTTTTGCATTTGACATCACTTGCTTCTTGTCATTTTTATTTCCTGAACACGTAAAGCCCAGGTTTTTGGGTTTATCAAAGGGCAAAAAGACAAGTTTCTGTGTCCAGACCAACTTAATTAGCGGAGCAGTAAGTCTATAATAGATGCATTTTCCTGGTGAGAAAGCTTTGATAACATCGAGGTGAGGCAGAGCAGAGGTTAGGTTAATGTAAGGGGTTGATGATTAAGAAGATCAGAGAGAGGAACAAAACGAGCCGAGGTCTGTAATGAAGGACGGGAGGTCAAAGGTAAAAGAGGGGTGAGTCTGGATCCTGGAAGATTGGACAGCCAGCGACAAAAAGCTGCGGGAGCACGGGACAAGGGGGGGATGGGTGTGGCGGGATTAATGGAGGGGAGGACGGATTGGAGTGGTGAGACAGGTCCACTGACTCAGTCACATTCCTGTCATCCAGATTTATAGCAGCTCGGGGTCCTGAGACAGGCCCGGAGCTGCGGCCAAATTACAGTCATCTACAGCATTCCTCTGCTGCAAACACAGGTTAGCAGCACAGCCGCGCTAAGTGCTAGGTGGTGCATGTTGACAAATGACTTCCTTTGAAGGGCACAAAGAAAGAGGGAGACGGTCGGAGAGAGGCAGCCTGTTTACTGAGCGAGGGCAGAGAGTCGCACAGTCTGCGTTTTCTTTTGTTGGAGCAGCTCGGCCATAAGTAGAGATGAAGACTGAATGTTTGTATGCATGTTTGGGTGTGTTTGTACAGTGTGGGCACAGTCACCACAGGCCAGATTATGCAGCTCCCAGCGGAGGGTCCCCCCACATGTGCAGGGACACACAGCGCGACAGCACGGAGCGGGAGCGTGTGACCTTTGTTAGGAGAGTCTTTAATGGCAGGTTCCAAGCCGTTAGTGGTGCTGATAGCAGCTCAGACCCGAGGCCGGGTTCTGATCTCAGACAGATCCTTCAAACCATTTACTGACGTTACACTGTGTTATAGCAACCTAAGTGACACCATATGATAGATTTTTGTTTTTACGTTTCCTCCAGGCGTCCACAGGCACCAGTCCCAGGACCTCTCAGGGTATTACTCCCTTCCTCCAGGTGGCGTTGGCCAAATCACCCCCTCCATGAGCTGGTGAGTTGCACACATTGTTTAATAACTTGTTCCATGTTTAAATAAAAAATGCCAAAAACTTCCCCTGGTTTTTTTTTGGCAGGAATACATAGTTTTCTTCTGTTGACATAAACCACAAAACCGTCAGTCGGACAAAATGAAACATTGGAAATTTTCACATTCAGGGCAACTCAGTCCTGCAGTTCGGCCCGTTTGTTTAAAGAACAAGAAGCAGAAATAGTTTGATAAAAGTTAATTCCAACAGCAATCAGTCGTCAACATCCCAACCGTGCCGTTGGGATGTTGACGACTGATTGCTCACGTTTTTGTATTTTATACCCACCAAAAACGACTGATGTTTAACTAAGAAAAGACCTGAAAAGCAAAGTAGCAGCCTTTAGAATAGAATAGAATAGAATAGAATAGAAAGGTATTTAATTGTCCCACAGTGGGGAAATTCAGGTTTACCATCAGCAGACAGCAAATTTACAACGTAACAATAGAATACTGTACAGTTATTTAGTTGGAAAAGTGTCCCTTTTTCATCCTTTAAATGTATAATTTTATGGTAGGATTGGAAAAGATCACTGACCAACCTGAAACTGTGAAGGATTAAATTTCTAGGTCAATATTATAAATTAGAAAATGTAAATTTTCTCCCCTTGAACAAATGTCATTTTAAAAGATTTGTCTATTTCTGCTGTGTCTGGTTGACACAACACAGGGGTTTTTTTTGGTTCTTTAGGCTGAAAACTAGCATTTCCACAACTCTTCACATTTATCCTCTAGAAGAAACCAGATTTTATTATGATCTTTTAAAATTATTGTTAATAAAGTTTATTTTCTGTCCCTGTTTTTATTCCAATAAGACGTGTCTGGAAATCAGGATAAACATGTATCTCCGGCTGAAAGTTATGGTCAAATTTCTTCAAAGGCCTGTCACAAAACCTGAGAGATTCATCCTCTTCTAGTTAAATGTTTACAGTATGCCAAGTTATTTTCTAAATCTTTTTTAACAGTCATCTTGTAGGTAAATTTACTACAATAGTGTCTCTCTGACAGACTGATTGTAGGAAAGTTGGAAAAATTCAGAAAATAGTTCCTTTTTTCCTCCATAAATCATTTGGTCCGGGTCTGGCTCCATCCATCTTCAGATAGACTCTGTCACTGGTTTCTGATCATTTTTAGAAAAAGGCAATTATTCGCCAATTTATCAGCAGCATGATAATAATAATCAGTCAACCTCTAAATATGTGTCAATTACCAACAAGAAGCACACTTAGGTGTCCAGAACATCATGTATAGAAGGACAGAACCTGCAGGTCACAAGTTAAACAGACGTAATTTACACAAACGTCTAACATTTTCCCTGAAATTAGATTATATTTTTTATAAAATCACAACAATATACTGCCAGAGATTTAAAACCTGTTATTTAGACCATGAATGTATTGCAATACCATCTACGTCCATGGTTTGTTTTCTTCCTGCTGTTTTTTTTTTTTATTTTACAGTTTGCAGACTTTTGAAGCTGTTTTTATTTAGTAAAGGAAAACCAGCAGAACCTGCAACACCCTGAAATGTAACAACAGTACCAACCTGGTGCTCGTGCATCATGTTGGTACCGCTGATGACAATAGGCTTGTAAAAAGTGATCAGGAGGATTTATTTCTGCTACAATAACCTGCAGAAGTAATAGACATATAAAAATAATACTTAAAGTGATTTTTAAGTAGTTTTGGACCAAAGGAAATGGAGAAGGTAATGGGTAATGGAGAAGAAACAGAT
This sequence comes from Fundulus diaphanus, assembly GCA_037039145.1. Lineage (NCBI taxonomy): Eukaryota > Metazoa > Chordata > Actinopteri > Cyprinodontiformes > Fundulidae > Fundulus > Fundulus diaphanus. The sequence continues at coordinate 40,283,499 of CM073136.1, forward strand.
GAGTGTAAACAAGTCATGGAACCGCTGGGATTTTTTTTTTTTACCCTAATATGCGTTTGTTACTTTTCCATCCTCTTCTAGCTGCAGTGGATTTCCAACAACATGGAAACTTTAAACCAGCATAGTTTGTTTTTTTTCTTTCTGATGTTGCTATTTGGTTTTTGCTGAAACTCTGCAGAAAAAGGAGCCCAAAAAGAGACACATCTGTTCCACGTTTCCTCGTCTTAATGTCCCGCTGTGCGATTGTGAATCTATAATGTCAGACTGCCACAGAGTTATGGATCAGCACAAATCCGTTTATAGCAACCTCCAGAGTCTGAGCCCGGAAAAAAAATCCTCTCAGGAATAGTTTAAGTCTTACATCAAATGTCATGAAGATTTAAGAAGAAAGAGTTTTTTTATGTGTGATTACATGTGTGTTTATTGTGTTTCTGCAGGACAATATTTGTCCCCACATATTTCTTAAGCCATGGATATACAAGCATTTTATCTTTTTCAGGGAAAGAACCCTTCACTGTGGATTTTTCACAAGTGTTATTAGCAGATAATCTCCTTTGCTGCAGATTATCTGCTTGTTTTAGGTCCTTGTAGCGTAGCTCCTTTGTTGAAGGAGGAGACCATGGAGGAGGAGTGTTTAAATGTCAAACTTGTTTTCTGTTGTGTTGACTTTCAGCCTGGGACTTCTGTCCCTTCGCCGCCACCTCTCGGTGTCCCCTCTCGCCTGTTGGCTTATTGGTTATATCCGTCTCACATAAAGATGTGTTGTCTGTATCTCTTTTTTTTCAGGATGCAGCTTCAAATTTGAGCAAACAAATGTGAAATAGCATAAATCTGGTTGAGATCCATTTGAAAACTAAGCTTTGAATTGCAAAACATCAACTAGTACCAAAAGAGTCACGCTAAGGTTCATTAGTTACAGTACTTTGCGAAATATTCATGTCCATCACACTTTTCAGCATTTTCTCACCTTACAACCACCAAATTCAAGGTGTTTTATTGGGATTTTATGTGATGGACCAACACAGAATACAAATAAAATCTGCAAATTGTGCTTAAATCTCCTAAATATTCAATAAACATAGTCTATTTTTAAGTAATTTATATCAGGATAAATCATCAAATATCAATTCAAACAGTTTTTCACAAGACTTTTGCCGTCCACCTGAACCGACAGGGTTGGCAATGGCAAGAGGCCGATGGTAACTTTGTAGGAGCTGCAGAGATCCACAGCTCAGGTGGGCGACTTTGCTGACAGGACAACTATTAATCATGCCCTCCATTAATCTGGCCTTTTTTTTTTTTAATCTGGACTTTATGAAAGTGTGGCAAGAGGAAAGCCGTCGTTGACAGAAAATCGCTAAAAATCCTGCTTGTAGTTTGCCACAATCCTTATTGGAGACACATCAAGCTTGTGGAAGAAGGTTCTCTGGTCTGATGAGATCAGAACTGAACGTTTTATTCTGCTCAAAACATGAGAGAGGCAGAATCATGCTGTGGGGATGTTTTTTTTCCTCAACATCCACCTTTTGGTCAAATCAAATTAAATACTCGTTGAACACAAGTCTGGGAATGTAAGCGGACAAAATCTTAAAAAAGTTAAAAGGGGTTGAATACTTCGCTGAGAAACTCTCCAATCAGCACCTTCCAACTGGGATTTTTAACAGCCTTGATAGAAATTTTTAAAAACATTTATTTTCCCATGACAAAGCTGCATCTTTACATTAACAAGATGCGAAGCTGTAGTTCCCAGCATACTTTGGCACAGTCATGCCTTTCACATACCGTCACTGGGTTTTTTTCCCTTGTGGCATCAGTCAAAAACTGCTGCTGAAAGACAACTAGTTACCTTTTTGGTCTTTCGACGAGAGTTAAAGATCCTGACTGCTTATTAGATTTACTTTTTTTAGAGAAAACAGAAGTGGGCTTCAGCCCTTTTTCTGACAAAAACATCTGATCTGTGGTCCGGAGCTGATTCAGCTCATGAGATGAAAAGTGGAAGTGTTTGATGATGGTGATGATTTTAAAGGAGGGTTAGATAATGGATGTGGATTGAAGTATGTGTTTGTGTCTGCGTAAAGCCAGGGCTCAGTCAGCTGGAGGGGGGAGGGGGGGGCTCTTAGATGGCAGTTTTCTACATATCAAAGACTGTCTCACACGTCCCATCCCCAACCCTCGACCTCCCACCGTGTTTATGTTGGTGCTTCTTCTACGTCAGCTCTGTGCTGGCACACAGCTGCTAGCAGCGCGGACTCTGTTTTTTTATTTTTTTTACAGCCATATTAGTGCATCTCAGCATCATGTTTGTACACATTTTTACTGATTTAAGACTTTATACAAGGACAGCCTTAAAAAAAACATACAGCTGAATGAGTCTCCCACGTAAGAAGGGGTAATCCAAAGAACCTGGGAGGTAAATCTGGAAACCGATTACAATTTTACAAGTGCCTCACTTTTAAAACAACAAAACGTTTACCTGTAAAGCTAAAATCCACCTCCTGCTCCCGTCTCTCCCTCTGCTGTGCCACGGCAGGCAGAGCCAGCCGGTCTACCCTGCCCTGTCCCCTTGTGGATTCAGGCAGCCCTACTCCTCCAGTCTCCCCAGCGCATCGTCCTACTCCAGGTACTGCATCCTGCCGGCCGGACCGAGCCAGGAAGAAATAAGAACAAAAAAATGTAACAAGCCGTGCTACGCAACAGCAAGCTCCTGTTTACAGCACATCAGGAAAAAAATACACACACCCGAGCAGGACTTTTCCACTTGTTGGGGCAAAACCATCAGAGTTTCATCGGGACTGTTTCTGTTGTTTTCCTTTATATTAATCGGTGTGCTGTAAATGGGATGAGCTCAGCATTTCGCCAAAGCAGGCCAAGTCGAGCTGAGCCAAGCCAAGCTAATCGCTGCTCATACTTGATGAAAAGCATAATGAAAACCGCTGTTCTGCTGCTTTAAGCTCTGTGTTTTTATTTGTGTCTGTTTCTCATCTCCGACCTCAAAACCGCTGCAACAGAAGGCTATACGTACACGCTTCACATGCTTTAGGGTTAAAATTTCAACCGTTTGAATATAAACCTCGTCCGAGGTCTCTGCATAGACACGCCGGATATAAGGGCTTGCTTAAAACAAGGGGACGCTCTGTCTTTGCCGGAGCCACAGAGATGAGGCCTCAGCGTTTAATAGGGTTTGTTTTAGAAATGCTTCACATCTGACGTGTGGTTTTATCACACCGGTGGTCTCATCTCAATAACAAATCATTTTAAAGCCCGTATTACAACATTAGAAACTGGTTTGTGCACTCTTTATTTCTCCTATTTCCAAGTAGTACCTGAATTTAACTGTCAAATGTACTTTTTAGCAGCACAGCACCATAACGACGAAAATCAGCAACATGCTTATTGTTTTTATTGTATTTTTTTTTCTTTGACCAAGATGCTTCTCAAGCTGCCAGCTCTTGATGCTTGACGCTGTTTGGATGTTGTTGTGCCGTTTCTTTTCTTTGTGGTATGTCAGGACATCTGCTGCTCTTTTGCACAGGATTTTTAAAAGAAATAATAAGAAATCTGGTTATTTGTGCACCGTGTAAAATGTAAAAAGTTGTTCCATCAACTTTTAACAAAAAATACTTTGGCGCCCTCTTGTGGTGACAAATGTTGAAACCACAGCTGCATACTTAGCATGATATATTTTTATATATTACATTATGAATTATAAATTTATTATAATTGAATATCTAACATTGTAGTTATATAATATTAATGTATCATATTATCTATTTAATACCTTTATGTATATTAACATTTTTATTTCAGTCACTCATCCTGTGTGCCTGTTAAAACACAATATTTAGTCACCAAAAAGCTATTAAAAGTTTCATTTTTACCAGCTTTGACTCGACATATTTACATTTTATGATGCAAAATCCAATTTGGACCTCAGATTATGCTTTTTCTGCTTTCAGGCTCAATGCTTAGCAAGAAGTGCCTCTCTGTTTTGACGCTCAGCGTGCTCTCCACCCATCAGTTGATGCATCTCTCTGAGCCTCACTTGTCGCTGTTTCTTCTCGTCTCCCCTGTCTGTCTCAACACCACCAGGTTCCCACACTCTTTGATGCTCGGGCCGTCGGGCGTTCATCCTACAGGGATCCCCCACCCGGCCATAGTGCCCTCTTCAGGAAAACAGGAGCATGATCAGTACGACAGAGGCATGTACATGTAAGTCATTTCCTTCATCACAACTATGGCACTCACTCATCTGTTTAAATCACCACCGCTCCTGGTGTTTATATTTGTGTGGGTGTTCTTGCTTCTTTAGGAAGCCGCAGGTGGAGGTCAAACGGGAGAAGGAGCCCAAGAAACCGGTCATTAAGAAGCCCCTGAACGCCTTCATGCTCTACATGAAGGAAATGAGGGCGAAGGTTATCGCTGAGTGCACGTTAAAGGAGAGCGCTGCTATCAATCAGATTCTGGGACGAAGGGTGAGAGACGCACACACTTTGCCATTTCTAAGCTTATATCTGCTGGGGAACAAATATGCTGTGTTATTCGTTAATATTTATGCATCTGCTTTCTTTTCTATTAACTCAACGTTCTAATATTCTGAGCAGAGGTTTCTTCTTGTTTTCCCAAAGTCAAAGAAGTTTTCTTCCTGTTGAAAGTCAAAGAAAAGTGTCTGCTTGAAGTGTTTACAGGATCAACCCTCATTTTGTTTGGGATCTTCCTTTCTGTGTGTGTCCAGTGGCACGCTCTGACCCGGGAGGAGCAGGCCAAGTACTACGAGTTGGCCCGAAAAGAGAGACAGCTCCACATGCAGCTCTACCCAACTTGGTCTGCTAGGGACAACTACGTAAGCAGACCTTGTTTTTCCCCTCCTATTCCACCCCCTCCTAACCGTATTTTCTCTCCTCTGACTCCGGTTCACTGCTGCTAAACAAACGTATTCAAAACAAAGAGCTGATTTTTTTTTTTTTTTAAAGCAAAGAAAAAAAAACGTAAACAGGAAAGTGTTGAAGTTCCTCCCTTTTGTTGTGCAGAATTGTTAACCAAAGTGATGAATTTTTGCATTTCGGTTTGCGGTCAGAACAACCATTAGAGAAAAGATGTCAGCCGGTTGCCATGGTTGTAGCGACAGTGGAGGAAATGAAAGTTAAATACTTAAATCCTCGTAGATATTGGTGTTTACGTTGTAGAAGTTTTTAGTTTTAGTTTTCTAACAATTATTAATCCATACAAAGTGTTTGAAAAGGCGTGTCACTGTTACTGAGCTATACCTACTGTTTATATTGTACCTACTGCATGGAGGGTTGTTTAATATTTATACACTGCTTGGGTCTGAAAATGTGACAAAAGGCTCATATAGTTTGGCAAAGCGTGGGATTTGATTTGATATTTTTCCCAGTTTGTTTAAATGTGGATAAAATGAAACAATTTGAAAAATGTTGGAGTTTCCAGACTCTGTTTTTTATTTTACCATCAGAAACATACAAAACTGATTTTATGAAAAATCAAACTGTTTTTACACTGGTTTATGTTAAATTGTGTCCTTTTATCTCTGGTTTGCTTCATCACATCTTGACTTGTTCTTGTTTAGCTGACTGAACCTGCAGATAAATGCAGTGTCATTCCAAAAGTCATTTTGCTTTTTAAACCTATTTAGAAAGAGTTTCTTCAACTTGAAATTAGTTGAATCTCTATTTTTTATTTCTGCAAAGAAAATATCACAGATTACAAACTGTGCATGGAATATTTTATATATTTAATGTAGTGGGGGTGGTTTTGTCCCAGGGAAGTTCTTGTGTTACAGATTTTGCAACTTTAACCCAAGTTTGCACATTTTCTTGTGCTGAGATATCCTGAATTTTACAAAAACTGGAACCATGTGAAAAATTTCAGTTTGGAAAAGTATGGTAAAACTAACATGGACATTTTATAGGAGCTATTTTTCCAAACTAAAATAAAAACAAACAAGAAGCAAGTAAATGTTACTGTTTGATCTCCGAATGATGTCTGCTTCAATTAGATTTTCAATAGATTTTATTTAGTTTTTCTACTTTAATACATCATTTAATAAATCCTCGTAGATGTTCACTAAAACGGGGGAGGTTTTACACTTTAATAAGTTAATATCTGATATTTCTAAAACAGAAGAGACACTTCCTATTCATTTTCAGACCCCAATGAACAACAGTCCTTAAGTTTTAGTGATGAAGTACAAATCATTTGATAAACAGAGATTTTTTTCATTCTTGTTTCACTTTAAAAAAGATTAAAAAAAAAGATGGCGAAGGCACACCATGAGCAGCTCAATAGGCCCAAGTGTTTGATTTGAAGAAATATCTTATTCGATGAATTTTATTGACGCCTTTGCCCGCAACACCAAAGTGAAATGTTACATAGATAGCTCCTGTGTGGTGCATGCAGGTGTTTTATTTTTTTTAAAAGTTCAATGTTTTGGGGGTTGTGCTGAATCTGGGCTGCTGTGTGCCTCTGACTTCTCAGTTTGCTGTTGAACTCTTGCAGGAGGCGGGCCTTAGCGGGGTCGCAGGGGAAAAGAGTAAAGCTGATTGGGTAGGGACTCGTCTAATGATGGATTTATACCTCTGTGGTGTGGGGTAAAGAAAAAAAAAGTGTTTGAGAAGCTGCATGAGAGGGGAGGGGGTTGTGGGTATTTCTGTGCAAAGTTTGCATGCACCTTCCAAAGAAATCTTTAATGACGCACACGCTCGAAGCATCACGAACAGCATGTGAACCACCACAGGCACACAACAGACCCATCTGATTGGTCAGCTATGGATGCTCTTTACAAACTCTTGCCTCATTTCTGTACTACTAAAACTCTCCAGCACACAGAGGTATAAATCAGCCCCCCTTTTTTTCAACTAACAGAGAGCAGGGCTGCATGGCTGGCCTCGCTGCATCAGTTTATTTATCCTCTTGAGTTTCATTTCAAGCACTAGACCTGTATGTGATTTTTTTTTCAAAAGTCCTACTGTTGTTTGTTTATTTTAGAAAAAAAGCTAATTCTGCTGGACTTTGACCAGTTTCTTCATACTTCTCTTCCAAAAAAGTCAGACTTTCTTGCAATATTTTAATGTAACCTTGACATTTCTTTTTGCCCTGAATGCTTTCTGACTCGTTTTCTGTCATGTCCCTAAAGTTAACCATTACACCTTATTACGCAGATAAAAATAATTAATTATCGGGGAGTGGACAAGTGGGGTACAAAAAAAATGTATGTCCTCAGAATGACTCTACAACAGCGGAGCTGTGTCTGAAAGTAAAGACCTAAACACAGGAACTGAGACATGCATCGTCCTTTTCTTGATGCTCTGCTGTATGCAAAGATTTTGGTTAATTTCTCCTTAGGAATCTCCTTCCTGAGGCTACAATCATATTTTATTTCTGCTAATTTGTGTTGTATTTGTTTATTGTTTTGTTTTTTATTAATTGATCTGTATAGAAATTTTGAAATTGCTTCCTGGTATGCTAGAGGCTGCTGGAACCAGTTTAGTTTTAAGTTTTCTGTTATGCATCAACACAACACTGGTCCATCCTCCTGAGATTAGAAGCCTTTTTCCTTACTGAATGATTCATAGCTCAGAGTTAGTAACTGAATAGGTAACATTTGACTATATAGCACTTTTGCAGCTCAACATTGCTTCACAGTAAGATTCAATTCAATTCAATTTTATTTATATAGTACCAATTCATGAAACATGTCATCTCAAGGCACTTTACAAAGTCAAATTCAATCATATTATACAGATTGGGTCAGATTATACAGATGGGTCAAAAATGTCCTATATAAGGGAACCAGTTGATTGCATCAAAGTCCCGACAAGCAGCATTCACTCCTGGAGAAGCGTAGAGCTACAGGGACAGTCGTCTGCATTGTACATGGCTTTGCAGCAATCCCTCATACTGAGCAAGCATGAAGCGACAGTGGAAAGAAAAACTCCCCATTAACGGGAAGGAAAAACCTCCAGCAGAACCGGGCTCAGTATGAACGGTCATCTGCCTCGACCAACTGGGGGTTACAGAAGACAGAGCAGAGACACAACAAGACAGACAAACAAGCACAGAAGCACACATTGATCCAGTAATCTGTTCTACATTAGATGGTAATAGTGGTGATCCGTCTTCCCTGGAAGATGTCACAGCTAACAGAACGCCAGACCAGGTGTACCTACTATGAAGAAAAAAGAGAGAGAACAAAAAGTTAAAAGCTGAAATGACGACAAGCAATGCAAAACTGGAGAACAGTAGAAATCAGTAGAGTGAGAAAAATAGACCCTGATATCCTCCAGTAGCCTAAGCCTATAGCAGCATAACTATAGAGGTAGCTCAGGGTAACATGAGCCACTCTAACTATAAGCTTTATCAAAAAGGATGAGATTACAAAACTATTTAAAAAACAAAGGAAAACAAACCAGAACTGTAAGCAGTTAAGAAAGCGAGCCAATAACTCCCCCCTCACAGCACACTTACAGATTCCCAAGAAGTATCTTGGGAATCTGCATAGAAGTTCCCCACTGCTTCACAACACCTTAGGGAACGTATTAGCTCCTTGTTTTTAGCACCCCCTGGTGTTCAATCTGCACTGATTTTATAATTCACTAGCTTGCCAGTTTCCAAAAAGAATAAACTCTTTATAAAAGTAAGAGGCACAATAAAGCGTTGGAGAAGTTTCACTCCCACTTTGACAACCGATGGTTTAAAATAGTTTTCTGTATTCGACTCACAATCCATTGTGGGAAAATTTGGTTTTATGACTCTTACAAAAACTATCTAGGTCGCCTAGAGTTATTGTGGTTCATTCAGGGGACATAATCTGTTACAAGGCACCATCTAGTTTTCATCTCTTATCTAGATTTTGTGTGCTTAATGTATCGTTACCCCTCTTGTAATCAATGAAGATGGGTGAGAACCAGGGTAATGTGGGTTTTTACTATTGTTCCTGCTAAGAGTTTTACAAGCTGAAGACAATCAACCTTTATTTTATTATTAGGACATAAAAATTTGTCTAAACAAGAGAAAATAAAAGCATGAACAATCGTTTACATCTCATGATGTTATGCGAATCTTCTTAATTTTAAACTGCTTCTTCAGAGCAGGAGTTTAAAACTATGGTTTAAATGTTTGCCAGGTTTCACACACACACACACACACACACAGTTAAATTGTTCCTAAAAAGGTCAGGTGGTGGACGGAAAATGAGCCAAAAAGCACCCAAAATCAAAGGCCAAAACTTGCCTGAAGAATTTCTGATTAAGCTCACCTTAAAAAATTACAAAAGTCAGCTTGGAAAGAAAATGTAATGAAATGAGGGCTGACTAATGACGTTTTTCACAGTAGAAGCATTAGATGATGCTCGTTAGCGTCCAGTTTTTAGGGGGAAAAAAAGCCCAAATCCCACCCAAACGAACATTATTTGTACTCCTAGGGTCAAAAATCCCCTCGTGTTATGCATGAGCTGCTGGTGAATTACATCTGGTGGATTATTGACCCGAGAGCATGCATGTCTGGGACTGAAGTGTAACCTGATGAATGCGGAGAAACCTCCCCCTGCAGTCACTGGACCTAGAAGCACGACATGAAGAGAAGCTCCACATCTCACCCCCACACGTGTAGAGGGTTTCTCCTGCAAGTCACAGAGCATGCTAAAAAACCTCCATACCCGCCGCTGTATGCACACACGCCCACACCCACACACACAAGAGGAGCTTCATTTGCAAGATGAATTGTTGTAAACCACACAGACGATGCTGAGAGCGAGGCGTGGAGGGCAGACGTCGGGGCGTAGGCGGTAGATTCCTTTACCCACATCCTTCATCTCACCCAAATACGAGGCCTCGATTCACCATCAGCAGATCTGTGTGAAGAGCTCTGATGTTTACCTCAGCAGTTATTAATACATGACAGCGAAGCCGGGCCTACAGACACTGAGAAACATGGGCAGAAATATCACGATTTCTTTTCTGAGTGATCTAAAATAAAAGCTGGTTTTTAGAAGATCTCTGCTTTTTTTTAACGCTTGTGGAAACTTCAGGTTTTGCATGAATCTATGTTGTAGTGACTGAAGCGGTGCAGTAGACTCTCTTGTTTCTCTTTCTTGCTTTAGTTTTGCTTCTTCGTGGCAAAAAAAAAAACTGATCTGGTTGCTGGTTGTAGCTTTTATTTATTTCAAAATGGAGCGACACTTCTCCAAGTTTATATATTTATATCCCGCCTTGCAAATGTACTAATACTCCTTAAACGTCTTCTTGTTTTGTTATGGAAAACAAACTTCAGTGTTTTGCTTTTTGATTTTACACGATGGACCAACACAAAGTGAAGGGAAAGGAAAAGTAAGCATGCTTTAGAATTTTTTTAATCACATAAATATTTGAAAAGTGTGGCATGTATTTATTTTCTGGCCCTTTAGAAGACACCTTATTAGGAATTAGAGCCAGTTTGTCCATGGGGGAGATGTTGACAGGCCAGATGAGACTAAAATTTTGAATTTTCACATCTACAGGTGGTGGAAAACTAGTACCCATTAGGAAAAAAGCATTATGATGTGGGGATGCGTTTCTGCAGCAGCACAGGGAAGCGCAGAGTTGATGGGAAGATGGATGGAGCTAAATACAGGACACAGTGGGGCAGAGGTTTGCCTTTTAGCATGAAAACAACCCCTAAACATTCATGCAAATAAAATTGTTTATGCTATAAGCATATTCATGCATTGAAAAACTTAAAAACTGACGTTCATGGATGCTGTTCATCCAATCTGAGTCAGTTCGAGGGGATATTTTCTTTGTCTAGTTGTGCAAAGACTTGCACCTGAAGCTGCAGAAAAGGGTGGTTCCGTAAACCGTTAAGTCAGGGTGAGCTGAATACTCTGCCTCGCTAGGGCTGCGCAACACCTCTCACAATTTTATCTTGTCATCATGGTATCAGTGTGCGCTACATCAGTATTGTTGTCCCAGTCCTGCAGTAGAGCACAATGCATCTATAATGTTCTGCCTGCCCGTAACATTTGTTGTCATGTTTGTCAGCTAAAATATTTTATTTATAATAGAACAATGTTGTTAGAAAGAAAATAATTTGTTTATTTCATTATCTGAATCAACTACCTGGGTGTTGTGTGTTTGCGATAAAGTAAAAGCAGAAACAACAGGAACCATGTAGACTTAATTATTCTTAATTTTTCACAAGCCGTGTTGCCATTATGACATTTATCAATTTAAGAGCAAATCACGTGTTTTCCTTGTATGGTGCAGCCCTAACCCACAGCACATTTTTTTTAATTTTTGTTGGTGATTATTATTATTTTCCTTCTACTTTGTGTTGGTCTCACATGGAATCCCAGTAAATAAACATTGAGGTTTGTGGTTGGACAAAATATATAAAAAATGTATTGTGTTTATTTTAAATTATCTGTACCCTGCATTTATGGTCATTTTGCTCATGTTTTACTTTAATCTTGTTTTTTTATACTCTTTTTTTTATTATTTTTAATCTGTGTAAGTTACCTAATTAAAGTTAACCACCCCATTATATTTTTCAAATTTAATACATTGAACTGAATATCTTCAAATTTAAAGTTTTGCAAAGAAAAACCTTTACAGCACAAACAATGGAGACCATTTTTGGTTTGTGCTGGGTAATGGTGAAGGTCCTTGTCGACCTTTGATCACCTACATTAAACATTTTGCAAATATTTTTAAAGTGACAACGATTAAAAACAAAGATTTTGCTGCTGCATAAACGTTTGAAGACCCTGAATGCAATTTGCTTAGGTGTGAAACATGCTATGCACAAAAATCTTTTATTTACTTAAAAAGGTTCAGTCAGTATTAATACTTCAGCAATGCTACAGTTCCTTGCTAAAGTGTTGCCCTCCCTTGGCTTTTTACCCATTTTGTTGCATTAAAACCTATAATTTCAAGTTTTTTTTTTATCTTATTTCATGTGATGGACCTGCACACAGGTGCAATGAAGGATCAAGTGTCACATGATTTTTCAATATAAACACACCTTTTCTGAAAGGCCCCAGAGGCTGCAGCACCACTAAGCACCATGAAGACCAAAGAGCTCTCCGAACAAGTCAGGGACAAAGTTGTTGAGAAGTACAAGTCAGGGTGGCGTTATAGAAAAATATCCCAAGAAATATCTTTGATGCTCCCCTGGAGACCAGCAGAGACCAAACGTAACTCTAAAACCATCCAACAGGAAGGAGCTGGAGCAGTTTAGCCTTGAGGAATGAGTAAAGATCCCAGTGGCAAGATGAGGCGAGCTCATAGATACTGATCAAAATTGACTTGCAGCTGTAATTGCCGTAAAAGATGGATCTACAAAGTACTGACTGACTTTAGGGGGTGAGGGGGTTCAGTTATGCACGATGAATAACACATTTTTTTAAGTAGTTACCAAATTCTGTAAATTAAATGGTGTAAACTGGCAAACAATTTATTTTAATTCCAGGTTGTGAGGCAACAAAACATGACGAATGCCAAGGGGGGTTAAATACTTTGGTTAATAACAAAACCTTCAGTTATCGTTTCATGAGTAATTCGAATATATGTTCACATGATGCATTTTAACTGTAGTCTATTCTTACAAAAAAGGTCATAATCTGATATTTTCATTCAGCTGAAGACAAACAAAATTAACTTGATATATCTGGGGCATTTTTCTTTCTGTGTGTTTCTGCCACAGGGCAAGAAGAAAAGGAGAAAAAGGGAGAAGCAGCAGGACTCCAACACAGGTAAACATCCTCAGAAATGTATTTTCTGCTGACAAATGACCAGGGTCACAAGTGCTGCGTGTGTCAGAACATGGAGGGAAACTCAAACATGCGTTGGCGCTCTGAGGCGTTGCATCGCTGCTTGGTCTTTGAGGCAGGATGTGTCTCTAACGTCAAACCACGCACCCACTCTCCTTTCCATGTAACCTGAATTACAAAAGTCTTCATCCCAGTGTGCGGATGTTGAAGACCGAAGACGATCGTCTCTGTCAGATTCTTTGTCTTTATCGTTCTGGGTTTTCTTCCCTTTTTTCGCCCTGTAAAAGTGCAGCACATTGGTACAATTCCTCAGTAGAGGCTTTAAAGGAGAAAAATGATGTGCTCGTTAACTAAAGCTGTGAAATGTCAGCTCAATGCGCAGAACATGAAGGCTTTGTTTTTTTGTTTGTTTGTTTCTTTGCATTTTGCACTAACAGCGCCACGGCACGGCTGCCTTTCTCTATTTTCTCAGAGCGTCTTATCTGGGTGACATTAACGGAGCTGCATCTGTGTCTGCTGGTTACTTTGCTGGTTGTCAGTGTCGCGTTGTGCTACTAACAGTTTTGGCTTTTTCCAAGGTGCTTTTTTTTCCTGCCATGACAAACTCTTTATTTTACCCCCCCCCCCCTTTTTTTTGTCACCCTCTAACTTTTTCCTTTCTTTCTTTGCTCCCCTGTTTATTATATTTTTCTCTCTTTTTCCCTTTCCCTACTCTGTTTTGTGTGCATGCTGTGCATTGTGCGCTCAGATCCGGGCTCTCCTAAGAAATGCCGCGCTCGCTTCGGCCTCAACCAACAAACGGACTGGTGCGGTCCTTGCAGGTGTGTACCCGACATCCGTCCCTTTCCATCCAGCCAGGGTGCTGCTGTCCCATTAAACCTCCCAGATCCTTCTCACATTTAATCATCTGCTCCCCTGTGCATCATTTCAGTCTGATCAAGCTTTTTCCTTTTTAAGAAGACAGAGCTGCCGTGGAGGTGGTTATCATCTCACTCTGATTAGCTGTCACAATTTGACCCCATGACCTGTAGATTTACTAAGTCCCTGATCCCCTGAGCTTTTTCACGTTTGTCACAATGCAGCTGCTACCTTTAATGTGTTTTATGGGGATTTTATGTGACAGACCGCCACAATGGAAACTTTTAAGCAAGTTTCAATTCCCCGCGGTCAAATATAATGTTGGCAGCATCATGTTGTGGCGATGCTTCTCTTCAGTTGCAACGTGACAAATCGTGAAAAGGTTCAAGGAGTGGGAATACTTTTGCAAGGCCCTGTCCGTGCAGGTATCGTTATAAGTTACTTTAAACTTCCCTCACGAGCAGCTCTGTCTCAGAGACATTGTTCACTCTGCATGTTGTCTGTCACTAACCACCTGCTGATCCAGACAAAAACAGACAAGAGTTTGGTGAGAAATGGCAAGAGTTTAGCTTTCAGGTTAGTAAGGAATAAAAAAACTTGGAATAAAACATAAATGACAATCTTGGACACAAATTTCAGAAAAAGAGATTCGTCTCTCTGGGGATAAATACTACAGCAACAAATACAAATGCAATTTTTGGGTCGTTACCGTTATCTTTTTCTTCCACGAGCGTTGTGCGAGTGCGACCTGGAAAGCTTTAATGGGGGTTAGGAGTGCCGCTCCGTCTGAAAGCTGTCCGAGAGCCCAGACACGTTCAACTAGGGAACATGTCTGCAAGTAAAAGGAGAAAACTACAAGAAAAAAACATTTTTCACTTTCCAAAATACTGCACAAACGGGCCACGATGATGTATAATGCAAATAAATCTTACCAAAAACCTGTCTCATTATCACTGGATGGTGTTGGCGAGTGTGTTTCCAAGCTGAGGTCAGAAGCTTTATTGTTAATCTTAAGGCTGAACCTGTGTGCATCTAATGATTTTAAACCATGTGCCGCATGTCGTTTAGCTGACTTAGAGTGTTATGAAGACGTTCAACAAAACGTTGTTTTCTTTGCACGTCGTCTATCCAAAAACCGGGCTGATAAACAACGTAATGACCACGAATCAGACCCTTAGGTGTTTTCTTTCGTCGTTTAACTTTGCAACCTGGTAATTGAGCTGTTTTTATGTCATCTGGCACATCCAATGACATTTTGAAAATCACGTTTTACTTCACATGGAGCGTCGCCTTCTCTTCTGGAGGTATGCGGCACAAGTGGGCTGCAGCTCCCACCTGCCTCTCGTTCAGTCAACCTCCTCTTTGTCTGCGTGAGTGAAGCAGAAGGCTCTGAGACGACACGCAGCAGCCGCAGGGGCTTCGTTTTAGTCACAGCAGGACTTACAGTATTCGACCGTGGTCCTCGGCTTGGCTGCAGGAGTCAGGAATCTGTGTGGTTCTGACATGAAAAGCTTCCACCACCACTGCACTGTAGCGGCCCCGTCGTCTTCCCCGCTATCACGTCATGGAAATCTGAGTGTGTGTTTCGCTTTGAGAGAACAAAGGGGGCTGAATGCGGTTTGAGCAAATCCTTATCACCACAGCTTCACACACACACTCTCTCCCTGCAGCGTTGCATCTCGACGGCGTTCTCATGCCCATCTGCTTTCAACTTTCTCCATTCCTGCGATGTGGTGACGAGCAGCTTTTGATGGTGAACTCTGACATTTAGAAATCACTTTCTATTGCAAGAGTTGCTCCCTCGCTCTCCCTCGGTCTGTCTAAATATGGCCCAGCGCCTCTCCTTGCGGTTAAACCTGGTGACTCATATCATATTCTGGTAATGATCATGGGATCCTGTTAGCTGCTTTGATGCTGCACTCGGTGGTACGCAGGTCTGCTTTAAAGTCTAACACCTCACAGAGCACAGCGGGCCACTGCTGCCTCTCTGTTGGTTCATATATATGTTTAGCTGAGAGCAGGAAAACACTTATTTGCATTATATTACTCACAGCAACCACTGTGGCGCCTTTCTTTAAAGACACACCTGCAGCTGTTGGATTAGTAATCTTGTTATTAAGGGATTCATTTAGGGACCCAAATAGCTGTCCTGAAACGATGACAGTATCTGTAACATCCAAAATAAAGTTAGGACTTTGAACCAGTTCTCAGTTGCGTTCACACAGGTTCAAACTGAGTCAAGTGATTCCTGTTCACAGTTCACCAAAACAGTCTGAACGAGATTCATATTCCACCAACGTGAACTTTTGTTCACGTTTTCACGTTACAACCACAGCGAAATATGAGATGCCCTGTGTTGGTTTATCACATAAAATCCCAAATAGATTTAATAAATAATCTGTTCCAGGACTAATCTTTAATAAAGTTTGCAATATTGCCAAAACTGCCACAATCCAGAACTTCTGATTCAGATATAAACATTTTAATGATATATAAATAGATACATAAATTTAACATTTAATCAAAGAGTAAAATGTGGAAATAAATTTAAATGTTGATCAAGTCAAGATCGTCAATTATGACTGAAGGGTAAAGTTGGCAGACAATGTAAATCAGCACAAGACTCTACAAGGTGAAATAATTATATGAGTTTTTAAAAACACAATGGGACATTATATTGCTATATTTAATTCTATCTTTTATGAAATATTTATGTATTTAAATGCAACTTTACTTGTTTAATGGGCCATTGAAGTAAACATTAAAAATTTTCCATTTATATTTTGCATCATAGCGCCTTTGGACCTTAAGGATATGAAAAGTCAGTCAGGAGGGATAGTTGAGGCCTAAAGTTTCCCTGCTGTGCTAATTAACCAATCAGAAGCTGGGCTCCATTTGACAAGCTATAGTTACCGTTTAAATCAAGTCGTTGTCCACTGCAAAACCGTAACCAAGTAATGGAGTGTTATTTATAATACAATCAAATTTTCTATAATTTTCTCATTTTAATTCTTTAATTTCAGATAGATAGATAGATAGATAGATAGATAGATAGATAGATAGATAGATAGATAGATAGATAGATAGATAGATAGATAGATAGATAGATAGATAGATAGATAGATAGATAGATAGATAGATCATATATATTTCGGATTTTTGCACTGTTGGCGCTCCATATTGATTCTTTTTTATTGTAAATCCCGGTAAAGCTGGACTCGTACCAAAACATTAACTAAAGCAAAGGCTACAGGTGCAAACGTTTTTGTCATGCCATCTTGTTTTGTTCATTGTGTCCATGTTCATTGACCTCATTGTGAATGCTGCACCTTCACTGAAGCCTGCTGACGTCTCCCATCCACACTTTATTCACAGATAACTCTCTCTGACTGTTCCTAGGAGGAAAAAGAAGTGCATTCGCTACCTTCAAGGAGGAGGCTGCCCCAGCCCATCTTCTTCAGATCTAAGTGCTATAGACTCTCCCCCCTCCCCCTCTCCCTCGCGCCTCCGCCTCTACCAGCAGCAGCCCCCTTCCCCGGGCTGCTCCCCGCCGCCAGTCTCCCCGTCCACGCACCTCCCCTTGTCCTCGCACACGCGCTCACACACACGCTTCCCGCAGGAGCAGCCCGCCGGCAAGCGGGCGGACTTCCGTCAGCCCCCGGACAAACACGACCCCAACACGCACCTGGAACTGTCCGGCAAGCAGACGCACTGCTGCACGGCGCTGTCCGCCGCCAAAGTGGCAGGACTTTCTCTTAAAGTGCTAACAGAGACTCACTGATCGCCGTGGTCCGCTGACGTCGCCCTCACTGCTCTCCTCCTCGGCTTCCTCCAAAGGCACGAGGATCATCCTCCTGGTCTCCGGCCTTCGCCTCTCCTTCAGCCTGGATAGTCCAAAAGTCTCATTTGTCCACAGCAGCTACACTAGAAACGACACATTCAGGGCAATACGGACAGGACAAGTAATGTTACTTTACCACCTTTTGTTTTTAACGCATCAGCAAATAATAAGATTAACCGATGCAAACGATACATTTCTGGTTTAAATCAAAGTTAGATGTTTGGTGCAGATGACCCGGTAAGAGTACACCAGCTCCTCCAAACAGCACATAGCTATTATTTCACCATACAGACGCAGACGATCCAGAAGATTCATACACCTTGAACTTTTTCCCATTTTTTTATGTTCCAACTGTAACTCCAGTTTGTTTTATTGGGATTTTATGTAACACAACAACACAACCTAGGGCATATTTCTGAAGTGGAAGGAAAAAAGCTAAATGCTTTACAAGTTTTTTTACCAAACTCTCTTAAAAGTTTGCAGCACTTTTATATTCAGTCGATACCTTGTAGAACCACGTTCTGCTGCGATTACGCTTTCAGGGTACGTCTCTAGCAGCTTCGTGCCTCTACAGACGGACACCGCTGCCCGTTCTTCATCGTAAAACAACTGAAGCTCAATCAGATCGGACGTAGATCAGATTTTTTTATTATATCAGTGTTAAAATCTTGCCATGGATTCTCATTTGGATTTAAATCTAGACTATCATCCCTGTTGGATTGTAGCTTTGACTTTATGTTCAGGGTTGTTTTTGCTTCCATAATTTGACATTTCTGGCCCAGAATAAATTATTTTGCCACCTACCAGCGCCAGCCCCCTTCCCCGGGGGTTTTCTTCCAGGATTGTAGCTCCATGCAACTTCCCCACAGCATGTTGCTGCCACCATCATGTTCCCCGGTGGGGAAAGGTGTGTTAGTTTCCCTCTTCTTTTCAGGATGTGGGCTGAAAGGTTCATTTTTGCAGAGTCCCCTGCCTGGCTTGTACCAAACTTTAAATGGGACTTTTTGTAGCTTTCTGTGCCATAAAAGGTATGTGGCTAATAGTTGTCCTGTCATCAGATTATCCCACCTAAACTGGGGCTCTGCAGCTCCTCTAGAGTTATCATGTTCCTCTGGGCTCCAGCTCTGATATATTAACACCTCTGTCACTTTAGGACATTACTCGGTAGGTCTGCAGTTGTGAAATACTCTTTCCATTGCCAGATGAAGGATTAAGCCTTAACTGTTTTAGAAAGTAACCCTGCTTTCTGCCTGAGCTGTCTGCTGTGCTCCCAGGGTCTTAATGGTGCTGCTTGTTCAGACGTTCTCTAACAAACCATGGATCTGATGGATGAATACTGAGATTAAATTAAATACAGGTGGATCCCATTTACTAATTAAGTGACCTCTGAAGACAGCTGTACTTTATTTAGGATTATCAGAGTCCAACACGTCCAGAAATAAACGCTCGGCACACTTTTCTCAATTGATCTGTATTTTGTATACGTCTGTCACATATATGAATAAATACATTGAAATATGGAATGTGACAAAACGTGTAAAAGGTTCAAGGACTACGAAGACTTTCTGGGCACCGTAATCTTCATGTCTTAGCTCAAACACCTCCAGTTGTGATCCAGTTTTTGCTTCTAGGACAAGTTTTCCCTCACAGCAACCTGGTATCCTTTAGGGCTCAGTTTGACCTTTGACCTCCATGACAATAAACTGATTCAAAAATAAGCTCTTAAAATACCAACAGCATGTTCATCTGTTAGAGGACAAAGATGTATGAAGATAGCTGATTTGGTTCCAGCTGAATTGTTTCCGTTTTCTCGGCTGCGCCCGACCTGTGAATCATGTGAGGAGAGGCCGTGGCCGACAGCCTGGGAGGCTGACCAGCAGGATCTCGTATTTTTGGGGGGAAAGCATTCTTAGTTGTTGTTTTTTAGCTGCCACTTCACCATTTGTTGGTATTTCCAGAGGAGGCAAAGCGGGCTCCCAAGCCACTTCTTTTAGCACTTTTAGGCTTCTAACCTCCAGCTTCAACCGTTAATTTTTTTACATTTGGTTGTTTTTTGTACTTTTTTGTGAGTATGCATCTCATGTCATTTTTAAGGTCATATGTTTTCTTTGTTAATTTTTTTTTTTTCTTATCTGCAGCTCCGCAAACTAATCTGTGACCAATGGGTACTATTATATTGCATTGTCTTGTAAAGTTTTATATTATAATAAATAACTTTTGTATGTTTTTATGGAATAAAAAAGTAAATTGCTTTAAAAAAATATTATAGTTTCCAACTTTTTTCTAAAAGCAACATGTTTTGTCTTCTTTTTTTTTTTTCTTGCGGTCCAGTATTACTGCAGAAGCCGTCAAACTATATTTTGTGTTCTCAGTCTGTGCTTGTTCCAACTGTAATGTTACATTTCGAGCAAAAATGTTTTCATTTTGCAGTTTTCTCGCGGCTTCAATCTCAGTTTCTGACTATGGAATGAGTGTAGGCTGAGTTGTTGTACCATTCCTCTCCACCAGATGGAGCTCTTGTGGTAAAGACGTTCAGGCCAGAGGCAGGAACAACTGGAAGATGTCTTTGTACCTTCATGCTTTGAACCCCTCTGATGTATTTGCTTTTGTTTGATGTTATTAAAAGTGTTTTGAATATCTTGTTTATGGCTGCAATTTGTTTTGTAATGCCTATTGTTGGTAATAAAAATAAATTGGGTTTCTATACATTTTTATGTAAGAAGTCCATACTTTAAAATGTTTTCAATCATTTTAAATTATAATCTCCAGAAAAAAAGTACAGCATTTATTACAATGATTTCTAGAGAGGTCAGGTTTTATTTCTATATATATATATATATATATATATATATATATATATATATATATATATATATGTTGATCCACCTTTAGCATGAATTACCACATCAATGAAGCATAGCGGTGAACTTTAACTGAACCCATGGTTTTAAGATAGCCCATAGATATGCTGAGTAGCTGAGTTTGCTGGTCTGTAAAGCAAAGAGATACTGTGCTCATTAAACCAGGTATTGGTATTTTTGGCAATGCAGGTATGTGTCAAGTCCTGTAGAATAAAACCAGCATCTCGTTAAAGCTTATCAGCAGAGGGAAGCATACGGTGCGTTACTTAGACGTAGAATTGTCTTTGTATTTCAGATTTGCATCATAAATTACACATCTGGATGAAAGTCTGTTGCAATGGCTAAGTGCAAAAACAAAACGGTATGATTTTGTAAATGAAACTAGCAGAATTGGGGAAAAACATCAACCCTTAAAAGGGTTCAGAAGTTTGAAAAAAATGGGCATAAAAGGTATGTAAAATACTAGGAATTGCAAACCTACCATATATTGTACATTTTGAAATAAATGTTTGCTTATATTGCAAATTGAAAGATGGGAGCGCTACACCCCTGGAGGAAACTTGCCATTTAACTTCACCTTTCCCGAGTAGATAACACAAGGACCTGGACCCCACAATCTGGGGAAAACAAGAATTTGTCCCCACCAATAAATCATTAGAGGCAGGGACGGATTAAGGGTAGTCTGGGCCCCTGGGCAAAGAATTTGCCCAGGGCCCCCCCCCAAAAAAAAAAAGTTTACAAACTTTGTGGATTGTGAATAAATTGAAGCGGTTTGTCGCTTTACGTCTTTCTGAACAATTATAGCTTTGTAAAGTGCCTTGAGATGACATGTTTCATGATTTGGCGCTATATAAATAAAATTGAATTGAATTGAATTGAATAGCTAGCCACGGAGTAGCCAGAGGAGTAGCTAGCCACGGAGTAGCCAGAGTTCAATGAAACCTAGCAGAAATACTAGGTGCAGCTATATGCACACGATCTCAAATGATGTAAATTCAAAAATGCAAAGAGAATTAAATTGTTGAAACTAAGCGCAATCAGAAAATATTTCAATATGTTCAATGAAATTAACAACTTGCTAAGGTTTAGACTGAGTGAGAGAGTGGGGGAGGAGCAGCCACTATCTACTACAAAAAATGCATGCTGTGTGCATGTGTGTGACAGAGGCATGGAGAGGAAGACAGATGAGGGAAGGTATTGAGTTGGCTATATTAAAAATGCTGTGTTAATTGCAGTATTAAATTACATTTTATCATTGTAAATACATATTAAGTGTGAGTGTTTTACAGCAGGCTTATGAAACATGTTAGGTCCAAATTGTGAGGAAATAAGGAAAAAAACATTGAATAAGCGGAAAAAAACATGTTTTCCAATGAGCATAATATCAGGGTTACAAACACACATACGCAGCCACAGCTACTACAATAAAACTACTTGTTGTTTCATCATCTGTCTCCAAATTAAAATTGTGCTACTGGGTAGAATTTGCTTGTAATTCGGATCTGTATGAAACAGCACTTTTGCATTCATGCCAGAGTTTAAGACCGTTGCTCTCTCTTTACTCCAATTTATTACACATCGCACTTGGTAGAGCACTTTTTTCTCCCCCTTTTTTAGCCCCGGTTGTTACTATGGTAAAACACAGGTCTCATTTTACAATTAACACATCACAAGTGACACATTTGTTATTTGAAGTCTTGTCATTGACGACATGTCTGAGATCCATGCTGAGATCCGTGCAGTTACAATGGCGTACCGCGCACGTGACGTCACCATCTCATGAGCAATGCCCCTTGCCGCTAAGGTAGGACAAACGGTGTGAGAGCGCACGTAGCAACCAGCCAATTCACATGCAACAGATACAACGATAGGACCAACTTTTCAGCTGTTAAACTATCACAAGAGGATGTCCAGGCGCCCATTTTACTGGTAGAACTGTGGAACAACATACCAACGTTCAGCTCAAACGATGGCTTGAGTGTTGAGGGCTTAGAAAGACTGGAAAACGGGCCGAGTTGATAGAACGGTAAGTCGATGTTTTTCCCCTGCTCGGCGTTCATGGCGTCAGCGGGCGTTTTTTTTTTCTGTTTGTAATCACCGTCCAGGAATCGGTATAAATTGTCCGGCCCGCCGAGCAATTTAGTCCGGTCCGGTGGCCAAATGCATTATCATTATCCAACGGCTGTATCTCCTCGCTGCATCGACCGGTCTGCACCAGATTTTTTGTGAGTCATGGGGGAGCGCTGCTGAACGCGTTTGTGGGAATCGCCCGGTGGACGGGCGGGGAAAATGCGTGACAGCATCTGCGGTGAGGGGTGGCCGGCGGTGCGCAAACCCCGCCGGTCAGCTGGCCGGCAGGCACCGCAGCGGTGCGCGAACCCCGCCGGCCGCCCCCCACCGCAGCGGTGGCCAATAGGCCGGAGCTGCGCTTGGCTGCGAGGGCCGATCGACGCCGCTTGCGGCTTTAACATCCTTCATATGCGGCCTATCAGCGTACCTCGAGTCGCTGTTGCACGTTCCATAACATCAATGTTTAAAAACCATGGTTAGGAGACGTCTTAGACTTAGAAAAAGCAGTCGTTTTACCGAGTAAAACCAAGGGTAACTACAGCGAAAGAGTGGAGGAAAATGCATATTTGCCCTTCCTCGTACCACGTGATATGACGTCACGTTCTTAAAATGGCTCCTTGCGGTACGCCATTAGCGATGACACTACATGTGGATCGAGCTAGAGTCCACCTCTTTTAAGCATACTAGCTGGGATCCATGTGGGGCCCGCTAAAAGCACCCTTACCCGGGGCATGTGGTAAGTCAGAGGCCCCTGGTAGGGGCCCTCAAAATCAGTCAGAGGCCCACCACACCATCCATTGTCATAAGGCAAAAGCAGGGCTAGGGGACCTGGTAGTTATAGGGCCTGCTGAAAATATCCTCCACCCCCACCCATCATCCATTTTCATAAGGGGCCCAAAAGCAAGGCAAGGGCCCTTCCACAACCACATCCACTCTTACCAACGTTCCAGGGTGAGGGTGGTTTCATCAGGGCCCATGGCTGACTAGCAGGAGCAGCTGTGGAGCCCGCTAAAAGCACCCTAAGGGCCTGTGGTTAGTCAGAGGGCCCTGGTAGGAAGTACCCCCCACTCGCCACCCCAGCCCTCAAAGGGCCCTTGGTAGCCAAATGTCAGGGGTCCCCACTCCCTCCTTGTTTTCATCAGACGCCCTATGAAATAACAATTTATTGTATTGTATATGTTGAAACAGTTTTGGTCTGGGGCCCCCCCGGGGCCCCTGGCCCCAGAGGGCCTCTGGGCGCTGGCCCCACTGGCCCGGTCCGTAATCCGTCCTTGATTAGAGGAACTTATATTTTTAAACAATGTAAGAAAAAGACACAGGAAAGGAAAACGATGCAGTTATACCCTATAACAGGTTTTGTAACTTACAAAGAATAAAAAAAAAAAAGAGTAAAAAAGAGGGAATAAGACATTACCCTAATGTAATCAACATTATTATGTTAATTTTGTAGTATTGTTCCCTCTGAAGTCCTTCGGATATTTTAGGACTGATCCTAAACTCTCCGTAAATAAAGTTTCACTGAGCTCCCATCTGACTTCCAGTGTAAAATTAGTCTTTTGGCCAAAATGGGAACAAAGTATAGACTGTTGTCCTCATTTCTTAGTCATCACCCGCTGATCCCCGAATGGCCACCAGGGGGCAGGCTTTGCATGATAGAGGACCTGAGTGAAGGCCTGGAAACCTCCAGAGATGAGCACTAACCTAACCTGGCTTCTACATTTGTTAGAGGTGTTACAGCAGGATACAAGATGCTGACTTTCCATTCAGAATATAGTGCAATGTTTGTATCAATCTATGCTTGGCATTGATTGAACACCGCTGAATATTCACAGAACATGCTTTCCATTGTTCTTTGGTAGAGGGCACACGTATTTCAGACCTTTGTTTTGCTTGTATTAACACATTGTATATCATGAATTTACACCTGTCCAAGTATTTGCTTATTTTGATGGGACTGTTCAGTAGGACTGGTTGTTCCACCCAGGCAGGGGATAGTTCAGTTACATCCTTGTCCAGGGTCGTACTCCTCCAAAACACAATTCAGATGCGCTTCCCAGTAAAAACATTTGATTTCGTTCCGCCAAGCTCCACACGGCGGATCAAAATCCATGTGGTGAGAGTCAGGTTAACTTTATTTTGCCAAATAAAAGGAATCCAAGTCCAGTTTCCTTAAATATACTTGAATGATATATATAAATATCAATAAACTTCTTGGATCCCATCTCTCCACAGTCTAGCTGAGCCTTGCCTGGACCCAAGATAATTTAGGATGGACCACAAAGGGTCTTCTGTACCTAGGATAAAGTTCATCAATATTTACTATTTGAAGACATGATTGATAAAGCACTCCATCTCCTTCCCTCTCAGCCCAGGAGAGCACACGGCCGTGAACTAAAAAGGCAAATGCAAGATGGAGTCACAAGTCGATGATGGATGGAAGAAATATTTAGAAAATGGGAGAAAAAGTAAGAGTCTGGAAGCTGGTGACACCCCCAAAAGAAAGACCACACCACATGCATTTGAAAAGTTTTATTAACTCCTTCAGTGTGTTTATCCAGCTCGGGGGGGAAAAAAACCCAGCATCACAGCTAAACTGAAAGAGTCCAATTTTTAAATACACAAATTAACTGAGTTAAAGCTGTGATGGAGGCGATAACGCAAAACATCTTGCCACTTCAAACTTCATTTTTCCTATTAACAAGTCGCCTTCCATGTTAACTAGGCTGATGCATTTGCAGAGCAAAAATAACATTCACCCTTGTTTTTCCATTGTCAAAAATGTAACTTTATTTAAATCAATGAGCCTAAAAGAAAAACCTTCAGTAAAAAAACAAAACAAAAAAAAAAACTAGAGCAACTAAAGACAAAGATAATCTGGATTTTTTTTTCTTTTTAAAGGTACAAAGCCATGAAAACAGGACTATATTTTATGTAGCTCCACAACATGAGTGTGAAAACAGTAATAAGCGTGTTAGCTTTGAATTAATGACACCACACAGGCAAGATAAAATGGTCATGCTATTACTGGGATACGGAAATGAAGGGAACTAGAGAGCAAAGTGGCTGTCGATATCCTAAAAGTAAATATTAACAAGTATGAACAACGCCAGTGCAACCAGTAAGCAGGGACAATCCTCTTCAGTGTGGTAGTGTTGGCAGGATTCACCCTTTATTTTTCTTCACACCACTGGTTCTCTTTGCGTACCTGGGCACAAAACAAGCAGCAGATGAGCTTTCAGGGATTTACAACATTTTTGCCTCAAATAAAATGACCTTATCTTATGTTTTCCATAAAAATAAAAAATAAAAAAAGAAGAAGGGTGGAATTGAGTACCTGGGCCTCTTCCTCCTCTGTGAAATCATTTTTGATGTTGAAAGTCTTCCTGATTTCTTCTGGGGTTTTGCCTTTGATCATGTTGGCCACTGTCTTGCAGGTGACATCTAAGAGGCCTTTGATGTCCAAATAGTTAGCGGCCTAAACAGAGAAATAACCACAAGGAGAGGCGGTGAAGGGATGCACATAGAGGAACAGATCCTATACCTCAGCATAAAATTTTTTTTTTTTTAAATTCTATTTCGATATCCAGGTTTTATAAATACGCATCAGCGTAGGGATGCAAACAAATAATCGACTTACGATTGTCAATTAATAGTTAATTAGATTAAACTGTTTGTTCCATCCGATTAACTGATGACGTCCGCTTAGACGGACCTTCTTT
Organism: Fundulus diaphanus; assembly: GCA_037039145.1. Taxonomy (NCBI): domain Eukaryota; kingdom Metazoa; phylum Chordata; class Actinopteri; order Cyprinodontiformes; family Fundulidae; genus Fundulus; species Fundulus diaphanus. The sequence continues at coordinate 40,309,608 of CM073136.1, forward strand.
CAGTTTTGTAGTATGGCCGCCATCCAGCAGAGGGCGCTTGCCGGTCATTCTAAACGGAGTCAGACCGCAGCGGTAAGAGAAAAGAGTAATGGCGGACGCAACATAAATCGGTCCAAACGGAGCCTGGTATTGGATTACTTTTGTGTTGTTTATTGACAAGGATCCAAATTGCGCTTTATGCGGTTCAATTTCTAAATATAAACACTCAAAAAGTTCCTCAAGTTGTCAGCTGAATCTCTCAGCCGGGCTGCATGGCGGAGCAGAGTTAGCAGCTCAACCAAAACTCTCTGATGTGGTCAGAAGGCGAGGATGTGATGACAGAAAAGCAGAAAGCATTACGCAAAAAAGTGTGACATGATAGAAAAAGACAAGATGCCAAAGAATGGCTGATGGTGAGGGCTTTCGTGGGAATTATTAGTTTTTCATAAATTTTATTCAATTTATCTGTATTTAGTAATCTATAACCTAATAGATTATATTTTATAAATATGTCCAAATTTAATAATGTGTGAAAAAAAACAATTGTTTATTCAGTCAGTATTTAATACAGGTGGCACAATAAACTTAAGATATAATGATGTGCTTTTTGAAATTCAGCATATTGTAAAAAAAATTAAGGAAAACTATAGAAAGACCCTCTTGATACAAGAGAAAACTAGAGTTTTTAAGAAAATAGCCGCTTATCAATTAATCGTTAGTCGATCAAGAAGATCAATCAACTTTAGATTAACTCATAAATCGATAACTTGCATCCCTACTTCAGAGTGATTGCAGGGAGATGGTTATGAGTGGGCGGAGCTTGGAGCAGAGTAGCCCCTCCCTTTGCTGGTTCGGGGCACCGCCCACTCATTTCTCCAGTTAAGGAGAGTCAGCCAGCTCGTTAGAAAGTAGTGCCATGGAAACTTAAGTACAACTCCCCTTTACTCTTAACAAGGTGACGCTCTTTTGAAACTAAAGTCATCATAATAAAAAAAGTCTAAGCAGTATCTAAGCAGAGTTTAAGCTAGCGAACTGAGCCAAGCTAATTTAGGTAGCTAACATTAGCGTCACGTTCCTCCAAGGGTAGCAGAAGTGATATTTAGCGTAATAAGTACGTAAATGCTTCACGAAATTCTGCAGGTGTTTGATATTTTGCTTCAGTCTTCCACTACTACGCAAATCTCTTTAACAAAACAGCTTTATTAAATGTACTGTTTTTAAGCAGGATGGGGATTTTTTTATATGTATATGAAGCAGCTGACTGTGAGCTCTTTCATCTGTGTTCTCAATAAATCTATTTCTTAGACAACATTATACCTATAATACATTTTAGCCCCAACAATGTATTAACTGCTGCTTTGGTTTTAAAATAAACTGGATCAAGTTGCAAATTCGTTTTAAATGTTTTCGTTAACACCTTAGTAGTTTTTTCCGCGGTTCTACAGTGAAAATATTTGTGGAAAAGCTTCTGTATCAAAGTACCTGCTATAAATATTATAGTTAGAAAAATCCAAGTTTTATTGTTGTAGCAGTAGAACCAATTGTTGCTTTTCTGTTTTAAATAAAGTAACTGAATCATGTTATACGCTGGTTCTAGAGTTTTAAGTACATACTGTGAAGACGTTTTAATTACTCTTCAAAGAAATTTCAATTCAGTCACTGACGACGCCGTTAGCTCCTCTAGTTCAACTTCTCCAAACTAACCTTTCCACCTTCCCTGAGTTTGTGCTTGTAAACACAAGTGGGGAGGTGAGGGGTACAACAGCTCATGTTTCTCTTTGAGGAACCTCAGCGATTTCCCAACATCTCTGTAGGTTAGCTCTTCGGTTACGTCTCACATGATCTGCCCGTTTTCCCTTTCCCTGCTCTCCAAATCACTTTGGGTGCCAGATCAGTGCTCATTTAACCTGCTGAGGACTATGGATATAAATTAGCCTGTATGATTAAACCCGCCATTTACATTATTGACAATAAAGTGCTCATGTTAATTCATGAACATTGTGCCTTTTAAACAAAGTAACTCCCTTCAATCATTAAAAGTAGTAATATTTCTGTTTGCATTTGTTATTTTAGTTAACGAAAGGATAGAGATCCGGGTTTCAACCTTATTCTGACGTTCACAAACAAGGAAGCAGAGCAACAGAAATTACCTTCCAGGTTTGCAGAGACCTGGAAGAAAACCCCTAAATGAACAACTATCCTCAGCGTTCATTTCTAATGACAGAAAACCACAATCTCAGCGAGGCTTGTTGTGTACATAGTGGATGTGCCCTCCAGAGTTCAGGAATTGCCGTTTGGACACATTTGGCCTTCACTACAGTCAAATATTAATAACTTACAAGCATGCATAACATTCAGTAAGACATTAGGGCCTGACATGCAATAGTTAAGTGCAGATGTTGCATGTTTTTACCAGAATGAGCTCAAACAAAGTGCCTTGGTCCACTTTGAGGAACTCCTGGTCCCAAACTGGAATGTCATCCGTCCTCTTCTCCTTGTTCTCGTCGTCCTCGGGAGGAGGGGGGTCATCTTTGTGATGAGTACACCACTGAATCACCTGAAGGAAAACAACACGTGCACATTTCTAAGCAGCCCAGCCTCATATAGACAGGAGCTCTGCTTTTAAAACACACACAGAGGCTTACATGAAAAGAAATATCTGAATATCTGGCTCATCATACATGTATCCTGTGATTAAATCAGCTGTTGTGATAAATTGATGTTTTGTTCTGATACGTCCAACGCCACTGTTCTGTGTCAGGTGTGAGCGTCGGTACAGCCGTACCCCGTCCGCTCATGTGAGTTTGAAGAGTGTAGGCAAGACATATGGAATATAATTTCCAAGATTATTGCCTTCCTAACACTAATTTGCTAGATCATTATCGTAAGCAGTTTTTGAGATATTTTTAATGTTTCCTATGAACAGAAACAGTTAAAAGACAATTAAAATGAAAGCAGGAGCAAAACAACCGGAGCAGCTGAGAGCTTTTTCTTCTTGATTATAGAGATTTCACTTGATTAAGTCATAACTTGTGTCCTCATTTCCCAAATGAATTTTGAAAAGATGCGAGTTCATGTCCAATTTCTGGGTGTTCCGAACATCCGATATGCGAATGCATTTGTTTGTTTACAACATCAAATATGCTGAAGGTAGTGAAAATACTGTCCTTTAGTTTTAGTCTTACGATAACAGACCAGGCCTTTGTTGCATTAAGGAAAATTATAAAAGTTTAGGAAATGTGGTTTGCAGTGGTAACAGAAAATATCTTGGACCTTCAGCATTTCAGCGATTAAAAAAAAGAAAAGCGTACCTTGGGAAAATGGATAACATTTCTAATTTGCTACTGTTTTTTGTACCCGGGGGGGGGGGAACGACATCCATCGTGATCTTGTTTTTTTCCCTACAAAGCTGCATTAAACTCCTAACTTTTGTTGCATCACGACATTGTCAACAAGTCATTTCCTGTCGTCACAGCTTTTGGGGTAGTCCATTTCAGTGAGACTCTGTAGCTCTCATTGAGAGGGTAACCATCAATATGAGCCTCACATTAGGCTCGGCAGCAATTTAAATGTGAATTTTAGTGTAAAAGGGTCAGAATAGCCAAAACCTGCTGTATAGTTTCATGTTTACCATTTAATTGCTTTAAAGTTGCGCTAGCTACAATATCTTCTAGGATTACACATGCCAGCAGTATATCTGGCCAGTTGGACGGACTCTCACTGCTCTCGGTAAACACAGCTGATACAGATCTTACTGACCACGGTGCTAAAACTCGCAGGCAGTCCTGGAAACATTGCAATGATGGAAGAGGAGGACTGAGCAAAACGCTCGTTACCGGCATCATCACTGGAATATCGGGATCATATGTTACGCTAATATCACACGGCTCCAGTTTAAGGTGAGCAGTGAGGACAGGAAGGTGGGTGTTCGTTACCTTCTTTAGGATGGCAGCATTGACATTAGGGAGGGGCACTGGGTCGTCATCTCCCTCGTCGTCCATTCCCAAATCTGTGAAGCCATAAACCAGAATTTAGCAAAATCCCTTCACAATTAATCAAAAGGTGCACCCATGGGGGAAAAAAAGGAACTTATTTCCGGTCAACGTAACCAGGAAACTAAGAAATTTGTGATGATTGCACTGTATCACCTTCTAACATGGTCTTGATGGTGACGGACTGTTTAGCTATCTCAACGTCCACCTCAAAGATTTCCCCATCGGAGCTCTGTAGTTTTATCGTGGGCATTTCCTGAAAGACAAATCAAGGCGATTAAAAGAAAAATGACAAATTAACTTATAAACAGGGTAAAAATGTCCTTTTAATAATTCCAGACTTCTTCGAACATAAATGTCCCCCCTGGATATTTTGTTACAAAAGATATATTATCTGTGTGTTACTTAGACAATGTAGTAAAGGCCACAGGCTTATGTTCTTATTTGTGCATCTGGTCTAACTTTGAACCACTCTTTAAAGATCCAGAAAATGTGGATTTGTTAAATTAGAAATTGATCACTCTGCATCCAATACACAGTGTTGTCATCTTAAGTAGATCCAAAAACAGGTACTGTTTAAAACCCTGACCTGAGAAGAAAGTAGTAAGATGGCCTTTTTGAAATGAGAGTGAAGTATTTGTGGGTTCCCAGATAGTAACTTTAAAAACAACAAAAAAATACATAGCCCAAGCAAAACATCATACATGTGGCTTGACAAAAGCAAGTTTTAGTTATCTACACATGAGCAGAATTTCCTTATTCAACCAAATAGTTAGGAAATGTTTTCAAGAACACGTATTCCAGAAATATGCTGATTTGATACCTGCGCTCATGCTTTTAAAGCCCCAGCAAGAAGGGGAAAAAAAAAGGGGGGGGGGGGTCTATGGTGAAAGTGCTAAAAACAGTACGGTAATATAATTGGGATTTCACACCATGTGTTGACCTTCAAGACACACATCCTCTTCAAACACATTTGACACCAACTGTAAAGGTGATTATCATAAAGAAATAAGTAATGTTTTGAATTATTCTTTCAAATAAGTATGTTTGCTTTCAAACAAAGTTCCGTGAGAACTGCTTTTTATTTTTATTTTTAGAAAATGCCAGTTTTCTCCATTGCAGCTTTAAATAATAACATATGTAATCTTCCACGGTAACAAACTTGATCTTTTGGCTGAATTAAGTCAATTAAGTGACAAAATGGTTATTTTCCATTGTTTAACAGGACTCAAAGTCTCAAGGCAAACTAAATATTTTAATATTCTTCTCGAGGTCACAACCTTTCTCAAGTTTTAATAAAAATTGAAGGCCATCAATTAACCCAGACAGACTTAGATGTTAAGATGAAGCAACCGATCATTTCTAACCTACCTACATACATGATATTGGAACCATTAAAAAAAGCTTTAATTGCTCTTTGATGTGTTTCAACATACAGCTCTTTTCACAAACACACCCAACTACTATTTTCCATACTTGCTTTTCTCTTTTTTTGTACTTCTTTTTTTTAAACCCAGACCTAAAACCTAATTAAATCAAATCCCAAACACTGAGCAGGAACTTAGCATTTACTGTTTTCCGTTGGTTAGCAAACAACAAGCTAATGTTGGCTAAAAATGAGCAAAAAGCTCGTTGACAACGTCTCGTTTGTATTTCTGCCAATAAGTTACTGCATTAATGTCTAATTAAAAGTAAATCTGTACAGCTGTACGCTTAATTTTAGGGTAACTGCGGGAGTATTGTTGGAAATTACAGCAGTAAGTTATTAGCCAACCGTCCGTGCTAACGTACACTAGCTAAACAACGGAAATGCTAACGAATTAGCCTGTTTACGGATAAACGCCGTGGATAAACGTTGACTACAGCTGTCATTTGACGCCTAAAATACAAAGCATATATTCCGTGTGTGTTCACAAAGAGGCTAAACATCCTGCTGACGGTCAAACAGTCGGCTAACCAGGCGGCTAGCTTTTCTTAGCGACCTGTGAGGCCTCGTCTTAGCCACCATGCCGAGGCGTTTTATATTACAAAAAAAAATGTTTCATTATAATGTCCACGTGTCAGGCTACGTACCGTAAATATTTAAACAGAAGTCGGGCTGTGAATTTCTTTCGCAGTCTGTAGAAATGCCCGAAAGGTCTGGTGGTACCGACGGCGGCTGGGAGTCTCTGGATGAACCTGCTGGAAGCGTCCTGCTGGCGGCTCGGCTGTCAGAGCGGAGGGAGGGAGGGAAGGAGGAGGAGGGGTGCCGCTGCCTGCTCACTCAACCCACTTCTGACCCGGACTGTTGGGCAATCATTCACACAGGGCTCTTATTTCATTCCCCCCACTTTATTTTCCTTCTGCATTTTACGGAACAATTCACATGGGTGAAAACGGCTTAATGAGGGCACTTGTTTTATGTTTTATTCAATATGTTGGACGGAGGGCTGTTTAGGGGGAGCCAGGGCCGACGCGAGGTTTTATAGGGGCCTTAAGCGGGACCCCATCAAACATGCATTTCAACATCGATCCAGGGGAGCGGGGCCACATCTAATTGACTGAGATTAAAAGCAATCTGGTATAATCAGTCATTATTTACTGTGATATATTTGTTGGGGGAAAAAAACAAACGAGCTGTGTCGCAAAGAACAGATTAAACTTGTAGCTTCAGATTGTCACTATGGTAACACAACAATCAAACGATGAGGATTACACTTTTACAAAGTTAACCTTTCAATTACTTTAAAAATATAAAATCTAGATACTAAACAAACATCCATCCATCCATTTTCTAACACGTCTATCCCTTATGGGTCGCGAGGGGTGCTGGTGCCTATCTCCAGCATTCAATGGGCGAGAGGCGGGGTACACTCTAGACAGGTCGCCAGTCTTACTAAACGAACAATAATGTTTTAACTTATCTCTCCTGAAGCTGTCAAATCAAATGAAATACTATTCTCGTTCTCAATAAATCCAATATAAGAATTTTAGACATATGGTCTGTGTTCAGATTCAGGCATTTGTGGGAGGCCCCTGAATCGGGTGGCGAGAAGCCATGACAGAATTAAAAAAAAATTGTTTTATTATCTTGCTATCAAACAGGTTTCATCTAAATAAAGTTAAATACTATTTATGCCAGTAATTTGTTACACAGGCTGACATTCTTATATTATTTCTTTCATTTTTGATCTGCAGATTAAAACTATAATTCATCTTCTCAGAAAGTACAAATATGGTATAAACCAATAAAAAAAGAATTTATGATTTTAACATGTTTTGTCCTGGTCCACACCATCATGGAAAAGGCTTTTTTTTTAAAAGGTCACCAGTGGAGAAGCCAGTAAAAAGTGCTTTACAGAAGTGTTTAAAATGCTGTAACTGTAATTGAGTGGAAATAAAAAGTGTGGTAGAAACTGGCGGACAAGCAACAGAGATAACCGCAGTCTTGACAAGATTTTTAGGAAAGTTTGTCCGAAGCCATGAACTGCGGCTGAAAGAAGAGCTCCACTACACACAGATGTAGAACCCCATAGTAGAACCCTACAACATATTGGACCAATAATGGCTCCCTAGATATCACCGACTGTCAACCTTGATTTCCAGATTAAATGCAAAATTCATTTTCATCTGAAAAGAGGACTTCAACAGATCAGCTCTTTTGCCCCTTAGCCCAGGTAAGACACACATAAACTGTCACTGGTTCAGGAGTGTCTTAAATGACTTCCAGATATCTCTTTGGGTCTTGAAACACTCTTTTTTTACCCACAGTGCATGTCTTGTGAATCTTCTGAAAACTCCAACTTTCTCCCAGCAAAGGTTTTGCTTGACACTTCTCTCAAGGCTGAGGCTAACCCTGCTGCTTGCGCAACCTCTTCTCCCACAGTTTTTCCTTCCAGTAAACTTTCCATTACTGTTTTTTGATACAGCACTCTATCACCAGCCAGCTTCTTTAACAGTGACCCGGCCTAGCAGGTTCATCTGCATTATCAATTCTGAAAATGAATTCAACACTGTAGAAAATTAGCTTCAACTAGTTGGTGGAATTTACAGTATCTGTATGCTGGCAGGATTTATGTTTGGGAGACGGGTGGGGGGGGGGGGGGGGGGTGGAAATGTTTGTGCATACTTTTAAAACATGGAAAACACATTTCCAGGTTCATAAACACCTTACCAAATCAATTTAAGGACTATAATGCAGTATGTTTACATAATGTAACCATGATATTAGCACATTTTATGCTTTTAATAAGTGACCTTCTTATGTTCTGTGTACAAGAGTCTTATTTGTTTCTGTCCCAGTGTGCTTAAACGTTTGTTTGTGGTCATAAAGTTATAAAGAACTGGCTTAACTTAATTAGACTTTTTGCCTTTTTTATTTCTAGTACAGTGACCACAAACACCTCAAATCTGACCTTTCACACAATTTTTACCTTCCTCCATTACTATGAAATTGCATCTTACAATTCTTTATCATGCAGATAATTGGTGTCCTTTTAAATGTATGATTAGTTACTAAAAACAGGGGTAAAATGTGTGAAAAAAAAACAAAGCTGGCTTTCTATTCCATAAAATGATTATATGTGGATGTTTTTTGAATGTGAGTTGTTTTTTAATCAAATAGGGCTGTTTTATGGTTTGCAGTTTCTGCTGTTTAAGAAATGCAACTAGAAAAAAATAATTCTGCTTGTCTGGAAAATGCAACATGGTGGGAGGGTTGGGGCTGCAGAGAAACCATTTTGAGTTGCTTTTATGATACCATATCTCTGTAAATTGGACCAGCCTGTAGCATCGGTTTTTCAGTTTCACTTTCTCTTTGACGTTGGATTAAGTTCACTGTGGGTTGATGATTGTCATTTTCATCAAATGTTGCATCCTTAGTTCCTAATACACTCCATATCATTACAGTTATCCAGCATGATTTTATTTCCAATTGAGATCTGATGGGTTTTCAAAGCATTCCTTTTCATTTTTTGAGCGGTATAAATATTGTTTTGATGGCGTTCAGCACATCAGTTTTGCCTTTTAAACTTCCGCGGCGCAGATTTCTCCAGTTTGGGAGGAACAAATGATGCACTCCATCATCCAGGGACTCTGGGAACGCTGATGCTACTGGATTACATGAGAAAAGGGTCAGAGTTCAAACCCCCAGCACACCTCATGGTGTTGATTAGTCCCATTCTAGTTCACCCCTTCACTGTGAGGTGTAAAACAACATAAGCATTAATAAATTAATCTTGCAACTGATAACTTATTTTTATGACAATTCACTGTGTAGCCAGAAGGTGCCAGAAACTTTACTTTATTGAGCATGTGTGGCATCAATTGATTGTATTCTTATTACATTCTTTTCCACTTGTATCTATTTGTGCATTTCATTGTTTATCTTAAGAGTATAACTACCTATTAATGGGATTTTGTATAACGCTTGAGAGCCATTGATACCAAAATGAGGTGCAATATAAACAACACTAGAGCTGTGGCTCTTGCATACACCGCTGTAATTATAGCCAACAAGTTCATCCTCGGTTTTATCATAATATTATGTATTTTCCCATGTTTTCTGGGAGACTCAGACGAATGTTTTGTTTTGTTTTCTAATTTAGCCAGCCTTGGATGATTTTCCTCTTCAGAAAATGCTTCTGCCTTGCCTCCCACCCGAACACCAGAAGCACATGGCAGATCGTAGGCATGTGTTTTTCACAACCAGAAAGTCCAGCAGCTTTTCTGATATCGCTGCAGGCCTATTGGTAGCCACCCGGACCAGTTTTTCTCGCGTTTCCAGCAGTCTTGAAGGGATGTCCAGTTCCTGGTAATGTCACTGTTGTGCTGTCCTGCTGAGTGGCATGTCTTGATAATGAGTTTTCTGCTTTGGAAGATCTCTGCAGGCCACTGGTTTGCTGTGAGATGCCATAGCTTCTAGTCCTCGAGTTCTGGTATCTCTGCTTCAACCGATCTGAATCAAATAATTGTCATTTTCTGGACCAGGTAAAATTTTACTCCACATCGAGGGGGCAATTCAGTCATTAGATTTCTTTGTGCTGGACCTCGGATTAATTTATACATTGCAGGACACATGTTTACAGCCTCAGGCCTAACAGTGCAGCTGAGTTTATTAGAGGCTATTTAAATGGTGGCAGATGTGTAGTGATTTCTGTTTTAACATGAATTTGAATGTGGCAATTTATTCAAAAACAGCCACATACCCAGTGTGTGCACTTTTGCACCCAAAGTTATTTTTCTTTTCTGCAACAGATTCCCATAAGCTTTTTACTCTAGTTGTACAGGGTATGTGACAATAAAGGGGGAAAAATGTTTAAAGTTAATCATCTTGATCTGAATGGACAGATTTATATCACAAAAAACCAGCTTTAAAAAAAAACGGTGTGCAAGTTCCTGGTTCTGTATATCCACTTAAACCTGTTTTCGGTGTTATACCTACAGCAACCACCGGGTGGCGCCAAATACCTTCTGCACACCCATTAAGCAAGCGTCTTTGTAATGCGGCATTTTGATGGATAAAATCACAAGACAATAAACATTAACAATGTTAAATACTTTCTAAATTGGGCGAAGCTATAACACTTTAAATTCACCTGTAAAAAAAATATATTTTTTTTTATCGAGAAAAAAAAACCCGACCAACATCAAGAAGCCATCTTTATTATTCTAATTGCTTTTGTTAAAATACAGAGTCTGACGGGGAAGGGAGTCAGTGAGTAGATGAGGATGAACACCATCATCCATTATATAGAAACCAAGTTGTATTACTGTACAGGAAGGAGTTTTATCATAAGTTACTGGGGACAAAAACTCTGTAAAGCTTTTATTGATTTGGGCCTTATCTGGAATTTTTACAAAATAACAACAGGGAGGAAAAAAAAAAATCATAACACATCTGTAGTGTGAAGCCTATCCTTTTTTTGACATATGATACAAATTTTTATAAAGTCATTTAAATGTACAAAAGTGCAAACATGTTCAGATCTAGTCAACTAAAGCTGTAACTGGTGGGACTCAAACAGCTGCGGGTTTATCTCAGACTGGATCAGCCCAGCTACATCAGTACAGAATGAAGAATTTTAAATATTAGTGTTTCATTCACTCTGAGAAGGAGATTTTGAATACAAGTCCTCAGCAATGAACATTGCAACGATTATGGCACACACCATTTGGTCCATCCATAGATGCATTCCTTTCAGAACAAGCTTAAATAGGTCATTGCGTGGATATACACTGTGCACTGCTGCGCTGCTTCCCCCACCCCGCTCTCCCAGACCTGTGTTCCTCATTCATGTCGATACTGGTTCAGAGTCATATAACGGCAATACTGGAGTTGACTGTACAAGATTCGATAGAAGAGGTCGGGATTTACAGGAAGTAGTCTGGGGTGCGGCGGGTTACATGCGGCTCTCCTCTGCGAGGCGCGGGATCAAACTGCAAGCTGAAGGAAAAAGATTGAAATGTGTTAAAAATCTTTTTTTTTTCCCTCAATCAGAGCATAATGAATATAATTTAGTCTAATCTATAATCTTAGGTTTTATGACAAAGGTTTGGACTAAACGACAACATGTATGAAAATATTCCTTTTTGGATGGTTACTTTGTGGACTTACAAGGAGTATTTGAGAGTGTCGTCTAATTCCATGATGGCCGCCTGGTTACCACAGCGGTAGCAGTAGTTGGGAGCACTAAAAATCGTCACCACATTCCTCTCGTGACACCAGTTGTATCCCTAAAGGAAAGCAGATGCATTAATAACCCGAAACACTGTGCCTTGCGAAAGTATCGACACCCCTTGAGGTTCCACATTTTGGGCCAACAATGTATTTATTGGGATTTTGTAATCAGGCAACACAAAGTAGTGGACAAAGATTTTTTTATGTAACTAAAAGGTGTGGTGGGTGTTTTCTATTCAGCCTACATGAATATGCTTCGACCTCAACACGTCTCTTGTAGCTCTGACTGTATGTTTAGAGTCGTTGTCCCTCTGGAGGGTGCACCTCCACACCAGTCTCCTTTCTTTTGCCTCCTCTGAGATGTTTTCCTCCTCGTTTGCCCTGTATTTGGTTTAGCATTCTTCCTATTAAGTCTAAAGCAGCTTCCCTGCCTCTACCAAGGAAAAACATCCCAACTCCATTGTGCAGTTTCACCATCGGACGGTCTGTTCGGGGCGATGTTACTTTCCCTCCATACAGGCGTATGCATATGAGCCAAGAAGTTCAGTTCTGCTCTCGTGTGACCGAAGCACCTCCTGCGTGGTTGCCGTTTCCACTGCATGGCTTGTGAAACAGGACTTCTTGTAGCTTTCAATTAAAACACTGGCTTTCGCCTTTTGGCTCCTCGATAAAAGCCAGATTGGTGGAGTGCGTGATTGACAACCGTCCTGTTGATGGATTCTCTAAACTGAGCCCTTGATCTCAGCTTCTCCTTCAGGGTTCAAATGTGCCTCTTGGCTGCGTCTGATTATTTCTGTCCCGGTCCGGTCAGTCAGTTTAGGGGGATGGCCGTGTCTCAATAGGTTTGCAGATGTCATGCTGGTTCCATTTTTGGACGGACTAAACGGCACTAGGTGACATTATCGATGCATGACAGAGTTTTATAACCTAACCCTGCTATAAACGTCTCCGCACCCTTAGCTCCGATCCATATTTACTAATCAGTGACTTCTGAAGGTAATCTGATGCACTGGACTTTAATAAGGGGGATCAGTGTAAAGCCATTATTTAACTAGAGTATTATCTGAAAAAATAAAACCATCCATCATTTTCTATTATATATATGAACTACTTTGTGTTGGTGCCACATCAAACCCAAACGTAATACAACAAACTCTGGTTGTAAGGTGACAAAATGTGAGCTGCGTACCTCCATAACCAGCTGGTGGGCTCGGGACACCAGAGTGAGGCGGTTGGCGTGGTTGAAAGTCTCCGAGATGTCCTGACCGAACGTGTAGCCTGCCCCTCGAGGAGAGATGCCCCAGCCGCCGCGGTCATCAGGATCCGACCACAGCAGGTCACACATTGGACCCTGCACGGAGAAAGCGCGAGAACTGTTGGAATTCCCGTTTCGGATCAAAATCCATACTTGTTACCACAAGGACCCACACGTGTAGACAGCTTTACCTCATGTGGTACTTCCTGTAAACGGTCCAGAGCCCTAATGTGATCCAGTGTATCTATAGAGGGTGACAGGCCTCCATGAAGGCAGAAAATCTGAGGGGAGCACAGAAGGACGTTGTACGTTTTGTTATTGCGTCTTTGTTGAATACCTAACATCATTCCGTTATCCGGTTGATTCTTTTGTGGGATGAGCCACAGTGCCTTCTCACCTGAGAGTCCACCAAGGCAGTGAGGGGGAGGTAATCGAACAGGTCGGTGAAGTACTTCCAGACGTTGGCGTTTCCGTATTTCCTTAAGCACTCGTCGTAGAAACCATAGACCTGCGTGATCTGCCTGCTCTCGTGGTTTCCTCTCAGGATTGTTATGCGCTCCCGGAAGCGAACCTGACACACAGAGGGGAAGATATATTTTGGATTCTTCTAAAAACCACAGGAAGAAATTAAAAAAAAAAACTGGCAGCTCAGTGTGGATTTAATCACCTTTAGTGCTACAAGCAAAGAGACCGTTTCTACAGAGTAGTACCCTCTGTCCACATAGTCGCCCATGAACAAATAGTTTGTGTCCGGGGATTTCCCCCCGATCTTGAACAGCTCCATGAGGTCGTGGAACTGGCCGTGCACGTCGCCGCACACCGTCACCGGACATCTCACCTCCTGGACGTTTGACTCTTTGGTCAGGATCTCCTTTGCCTGCAGGAAGCCAACAGAAGACGAAACCAGACATTTTAATGTGGATCAGCAAGAGAGGCAATTCATCGGCTCACGCTGCACAGCGACTTCCTTCATTTCAGGGAAACTTTCATGACAACTTTTACCAACACATTTCCCACAGCAGCACCCATGATGTCCCCTTCAGATGCTGCACGCAGTGTGACTGTGACTTAGCGTGGCGTGTTGACAGGCAGCAAGTTCACCGCGGCTCTAACCCGAACCCTGCGGCGCTTGGATACGCAGAGAATAAAGATTATTTCCCAAAACATAAAAAAAAAAAAAAAGGATCTGAAACTAGAGAACATTCAGGTAATTCAAGATATAACTTAACTCAATATGTTGTGGCATTAACCACGGTGTTTCTGCCCGTAACAGACAGAGGAACAGAGAGACTGGATGGATAGGACACGACTTTATCGACATCGTAATGTTAGTGTAATATTTATACTGTAAATAACTGCTTGGAGTGCAATAATTGTTGCCCAATACATTCCGAACACCGGACAATTAGAACAATAAGAGAACTCTTCATGGTTTCATCACTGCTGCTTGTTTATTCTGCCCCCGCTTCAGCGCTGAGGTCTGCTGCTGCTGCAGTGTATGACTCAGCGTGTGGCCTGCAGCTACTGCTTTCAGAAGCCATTAGTTACCGCTCCCTGGCCGAGTGCTAACAGGCAAAATCCTACTGAAGGGGCACTTTGAATATACAGATCCCTGCTTGCTTTGGCTTCATTCGAACAGCAGCATCCTTAACGTTAACTGCACGTTAGGGCTTCAAAAAAAATTAAAAAATAAATAATAATAATAATAATAATAATAAGGGGTTCTCCTGCAAACAAATCCTCATTCCGAGGATGTGGGAGCCTCAAGAGTCCACCGGCTCCATGTTCTTCCACATCGGAAATATGGAGAAGGCATCTAGTTGTGTTTTCGTGAGCAAACGGAGGTGTCTTCACATCAAATGTTGAGGTGCTGTGGCACAACTTTCAGCAGCCGGCACACGCACGGCTCCGTTCGAACGACACAGCGCGAGACAGAGAGGTACGGCGCTGGCAGAGCTTCCCCTGGCCTGCAACCAGCTGATGGGATAGAGACGGACGAGCCCAGAGCGGCCAGGAGTCAGCACAGGGCTGCAACGTTGCACAAACTTGACCTACATTTTACACGCACGCACACAAAATGTTAGGGGGGGGGGGGGGTTGGGTCTCTGAAGCTACAAAGCCACTAAGCCTGGGGAGAATATTCTAGATGTCTGTATGAAAGGAGAACGACGAGGGGCGAGGCTGATTCCCTATGAACGAAGGGAGATTTAGATAAATAAATAGGTGGGCCATCTTCACCTTCCATAACGGCTCCATTCTCATCAGGCATACTACTGACAACTGAAGTTTATTAGCTCAGTTAGGGAAAGAAACATGGATTACCACAGAAGGGTTTTACTAAATACATTGTTTTCAACATAAAACGGCCTTTTCTGATTAGTTCCAGTCAGTCTGAGCTGCAAAGGGTTTTAAACAGATCGTGTATCAAGATGGAAGCTGCCATGAATGAGAAACTGAAGCCATGACATTAATAATCAACTTCAGGATATTTGTGTAAATTTCTCCATCTCAAGTCGAGCATACCGTACACTACAACCCCCCCGTCGGCCAGGTTATATAGCTTTAACGTGATCTGGCCTCCGAATGATCGCTGATCTGGTCCCTAAAGTCTGCCCTGGTCCTGACATCCAGGCCGTCATGTGGCTGAAACGTTCTGCAGAGCAGGAATGTGAACAGAAAAGCATGCAGGAACAACAAGTAGAATACAAACTAACACGATCAAAGGAGATCTGCCTTATGTGACGTCATCTGAGGCGTGGAAGCTTAGTTTTTGGGATGACAGATTTCTATCTGCATTAAATGAGAGAAGAACTGAGCCCGTCTTTAATGTGTGACAAAATATAATGCCAGAACCTTTTACTTAGGTATGGGCAGAACTGAATAATACGTGCCAACCCCAACGGGAAATAATAGTTCTAAAATCATTGTTATTGGCCTGCCTTGTGCGTTACGGATGACTGATATTTGCACAAGAAGGTAGATCAGAAAAGAACTTTTGTTTTGACAATGATTATAAAAGGTTAATCACAAATTCTTTCCAAGCCTCCGTTTCCAGACCAGCTCCAACAAAATCTTTTTATTTAGATTCTTCTGCCAAACTGGGGAACCTTGAATGGTCTTTAAAAAAAGAAAAAGTTAAGGAATTGGTCCCAATAAAAACTGATTCTCTTTTGTGGACCAGGGACCAATAAAATTCTCTTCCGTTCGCCTCACTGCCTTCATCGAGGTAAAAACCCGACCGCATCCTTCACCAGATTTCATTTAACGATGACGTAACCTGTGAATGCTAGAATATTAATAATCAGCCATGAGAGAAAAAACAACACCGAGGAGGATTACGCCCTGATCCAGTATTACATAAACCCAATACTTGTGGCATCAGGACGGCTTTTCATAACTCTCAACCTGAGGCGAGGTGACAGAACAGGTGCCGTTCCAGCGGCCTTCACAGCACAGGTTGCATAAGAACATAACATAACAAGCACCTCGCCCAGATTCGCCACCGTTGTGCCCGAGACGTCGGACGCTGCAGAGTCGACAAAAACCGCTCGGCCGAGAGTTTGGAAACAAAGTCGTTGTGCTCCCGCCTGCCGCCACAAAATTTAATTAAAGAGTTAAACGCGGCTCAGGGTTCTCTCAGGGTGAACAACGAGGCAGAAACCGCCGGCACAGCGCAGGATATTATGACCTTTTACCGCTACAACTGTACAATCAGCAGCTGCTTTTATCAGCGTTTCTCATACTCTGATTTTAACAAGACACAATTAAATGTCCTTCCCTTGCCCATAAACCCAGCGCTGAACGCTGAAATCACTCCTGCAAGCAAATAAGAAACACGCCTGTGGAAAACTCCAGCGCTGGCCTGGTTCTCCAGGGTGAAACGGTGAGCTCAGCTGCCTCAGACCGGTTCAAACATAACCAGGGGTCACGCAGGAGGCGGGGCGGCGATGGCCACGTTACGTCACTCTGACGCTCTCTGGGTGAGGTCAGGTGTTAACAAGGACTGGGAAGGTTCAGCTTTGCTCCTATATGCAGCGAGTCGCAAAAGTCCTCCCGCACCTCGGTCGTTTTCACATTTCACTTCATGAGAGCCGCTAACCTTCAAGTATCCGTTGTGGTTTTATGGAAGGGACCGTCAGAAAGTACGGCATGGTTATGGAGTGGAAAGAAAACATTTCATTCTAAATAAGGCAAAAGTTTAAATCTGAAAAATGAGGCAGGCAACGCTACAGCAACAGATATATTTTAGGATATCTCTCCATCAGCTTTGCAAATCTATAGATTAAACAATTTGCTCATTCTTCTAAAGCTTGATTGCGGCAGATTTTTGTGGAGGGCCGTCAGATATTAAGTCTTGATGTTGTGGGGGCTTTAATTGGGTTATTTAAACATATAAATATAATTTGATCCCAATATTTCCATTATAGCGCGGGCTGTACTTTTAGCCTCGTTATCCTGCGAGGGGGGGGGGGGGGGGTGAACCTCGGCCCAAGCCTCTGACGGCTTCTCCCCCAGGACTGCACTGCGTTCACCTCCCATCACCTCCAACCAGCTTCCACATGCGTTCGAGGCGAGTGGAAAGGTTGTGTCGCCCACGCTGGTCTTTGTAGCCGAATAAATGAGCCTTTTCGAACATTCCCTTTATTCAAGAGCAGATGATGCCGTTCTGAAGAGGATTTACTTTAGATGAACCGTGGCTGGTTTAAACAGGCCTCACGCAGGAGTCTAGATAACAGATGAGGTGTAAACAAAACTGACAAGCTACAGGTTATGTAACACAATCGGAGGAGAAAAGGGGGGTCACATTTCCATTTCTCCATCTGACAAGGACACAAATCTAATTTTCAGCCAGGAAAGGATCGTCTTAAATCACATCAAAGAGAACTAAATAAACAAACCAGAGCTACCTACTCTGGAAAAAAAAAAAAACTAAACTAAATAACATTTCTAAAACGAGAGATTTGAAGCATTCCTTCCCAGCGGCAGGCGCAGGAGACCCGGAGCGCAGGGAGAACGCGTTACGCAGCACATCTCATTCCTTCACAGCCCCACGCGCGTCCCAAAAACAGAGGCGGCTGCTCTCTGAGTCACAATGCACTGTGCTGTCCTCAGTCACACCCTCTGATCCCCTCAGCAACGACGGCTGCTGCCGCGGCGCTGCTGATGCAACACGCAATCAATTATATTCTGGGCTATTTTCTGAAACAGGGGAGGAAGCTGTGTGGGCGTGTGGAGCTGAAAATATTCACGGAGAGCACCGAGAAACAGATGGAGGGAGGGATGAATGAACAGATGCAACGAGACGGTTTTCTGCACTTCCTTTTCCTTTTTTTTTTTTTTTTTTAAGAATATAACAGAAAACACTTCACCTGACTGCAGGCTGAGAAGCCAGAGACGGCTATTGTTCAGATAAGAAACTTTTCCTCTCCATGATGATCACGTCTCACGTCGGCGGCTTAACCCAGAGCGCATCAGGGATAAACAGTGTCGGTGACATTTTGGGACGCTAGAATTAGATTAATGGACCCCTCGACATCACTGCACTTTTAACCTTCTTCGGTGCACAGCAGTCCAAACATGGCAATGATTTGGGCTCCGGCATCCTGTTAGGAACCGATGGAAAGCTGTGCAACAGAAGGAAAACAGATCTGCTAAAAGGTGTAGACAAAAAAAAAAAAAAGAAAAAGATAGAAGAATCTGTCACAGTTTAATCCTCGATGAAAGATGAAGAAAAGGAGGAGTCAGGATACAATCCCCCAGAAACCGGTAGATTTAGGTGAAAATCATGACGCCACCCTTAAAAAATTTAATTAAATTAAAATATAAGTGTCTCCAACACCGGACATCAATCTGGATCAACATCAATCTACATCTAGAGTTGTCTGGTTAAGATTTGGGTTTCAGGTGGAGATGCACCAATCAATCGGTCTGAGAGCATAATCAGACCAAATTCCTCTGGAGGAAAAACATTTAAAAAAATAAATAAATAAATTTAAATCCGATTTCTTTTCATTCATTAAACGCATCAAGACAAAGAGCTTCCATTATTTCCATTACATAAATACAATCAATTTGTGAGTGCAACAAAAATAAGATTTTGATGAACACAGATATGTTCCATATTTTATTTTCCCATGCTTACCCGGACCAGGAAACACCCAAATCTAATTCCACCGGTTTCCAGACAATTTAGGAATGGGGTTAAGCTGCAGCTCAGACCGCTGAAGTGTGCAGAGTTGGCTCCCTAGCAGCAAAAAGCAGCAACATATGGACACGCCGCCAGTCCGGCTTAGAGGAGCTGATAAATTCAGCGCTTAGAGAAGCAACCGGCCGTAACACCCAGCATGGACGCCAAAAGTCACACTTAGTTGATTTTTTTATATTGTACCTGGTCCCTTCTTGATCATAAAAACTGATTTAATTTTACGATTTCAAAAAGTAAAGTTACAGGCTGTGAGCACAGAAACTAGAGATGCACCTACCTGCTTTGTTTGAGCTCTGTCCTGCTGATACCATTTCCCAACCCCCATAAAAAAATATTAGTTTGGAATTTAAAATATATTGTAGGAATTAAAAGATGAGCCCAGTTTAAGCCTCAAAGCATAAATTCCTAAAATCCCTTTAGTGGCGATTCATCGCTAGATCAGCGAGACCAGAAATGGCCAATGTTCCCATGATTGGCTCTGATTGGGGATCCACAGATCAAATGCTGAAAATTTGTTTTTCCTTTATTCTATTCTCCGTCATTTCTGATCATTAAAACACATCAGCCAACAGCATGTACTTACAACGAATACACTTTTTTTTAAACCTTAATAAAAAAAATCTAGTACAAACCTTTGATACATTGAGTGTGGATCTCCTTGTAACTCCTTCATTTTAAGATGGTTTTACTGGCGTCTCCTTTCTGCTTTGTGTTTTTAGCGCTTAGAACAGAAATGGAATTAACTTAGTCCTAACTGGTTTCCACAACTAAGGCTTAAAATAAGTGAAAATTGGTATCGGCTAAGACAAGTCTGATCGGTGCGCCTCTAATGGAAAAATTGATTAAATGTTATGATTTCTGTGATGAGAGAAACCATCTTATGAAAAAGAACAACTTCTGAAGAACAAAAACTAAACTGTAACACTGCAGGTTGCTCATGGGCTGCTGGGATAAATGGGGGAGTCACATGAGAGAGAACAGCATCAAAGCAGGTTTATCTGGAGAGTGCTCCTTCATTGAATGAACACATTTTTCCACGAACTGTTCCTTAAAACAACTAAAACACAGAGATTTTTTTAAAGTTAACAACAGAGTGTGTTAGCTCTTAAAGAATGCGCTGAATGAGAGGAAAAAATAACCCCTGCTTTGCTAGCTGCACTAACAGATGCTGCATTATCCGAATCGAGGCTGGAAATGTGACATTAGACTTATTTGCACTTCCGGTTTGCCAAGTCAAACCCAATTAGCCCTGGCATTAATTAGCAGCAGTTGTTTGGAAACCAACAAATCTCTCAATTAGCTTAACGGTTTCGATCCTACAACCGCGAATGGCCGAATAAATAGACGCACCGCGCAGTGAAATCCACACTTTAGACGCCATTTTAAGAATGCCTGGAAAGGCAGCAAGGCAGAGCAGAGAAGAAGCCGAATTTAAACGTGGGATTAAAACCACAAAGCCGCCACGGGGTCTTACCTTTTCGCATAGAGTCTTCACCTGTCCCTCGGACAGCTGCTTGCATTCGTTGAGCTGCTCGATCCACAGATCGAGCTCTTTCGTAAACGCCTTTTCGTCCATTTCTCCAACAGCAACGGTTACTTTTTTTTTTCAACCGAAACGTTGGCTGGAGTCGCTGAAAAGAGGCGGCTTGTTGCTCTCTCTTTCCTGGGAGCTTCACACGGCGGCCGCTGCGGATGATAGTGGCTCGCTTGTAAACAGAAGCACGTACCTCCAGCTGCCAGATCAGTGTGGTTTGACTGAATTGAAATTGAACGAGGGGAGGGAAAGGCGTCCACTGGAGAGCTACGACGTACGTAAAGATGGGCGCCAACGCGACGAGCGCTTCCGGAACATACCTTCAAAATAAAAGCTGTGTTGCGGACTAACGTTTTTAGAGCGAAAAGGGAACTTTAATCAGAGAAGCATGTTCACTCTTGTATTAATCTGTATTTTTTTAGCATTGTTGTGTTTTCCCTATAATTTTTAAGTAACTGGATAATAATCTGAAGACTTGGAATGGAATGCCATAAATAAAAATCAGAAGATAAAAATGCCTGTCAGATATATTAATAACTACAAAGGTTGTTACAATACTAAAATTTCAAACTCGATATCGATAATTAGCAAGAAATTCAAAAACTATATTTTAAGTGCGGTCCTGGCCATTTTATACTGTTGCTTAATGGCCTATTTTTAAATAAAGAACACTGAATTCAAACACCAACTCTTTATTCAACCAACATTTTATCAAAACTAAGTCTTAAAAAAAGAAAAAAGAACTCTTTGACGCTTGGTGAAGGAGCTTTCCTGGGTCTGCGTTTGTGATTGGTTGTAATGACTTAATATTAAACTACATTATAGGCTAGAATGCAAAAGGAGGGAAAACTGTTCTTCTATTGAACTTTTTATTGAGCCTTCTTTTTTTCTGTTGAATCACACGTCTATCGATCAATATATATTGTTATTGAATTATCGTCCAGCCCTAATCGATACCAAGGAAAATATTTGATACTCGACAGCATTTTCGATACTACGGGGATAAAAAGATGACAAATGATTAAATGCATAAAAAATATTTTATTAACATGAAAAACTCACCTTTTTCAATCTCAACATGGAACATACTTTCTCAGCAGAATCACAAATGCTTATTAAATAGGTGCGCAAATAAATGCTAAATAAATAACCCGAACATAACACATGCCTAGTAGCATGCTTACCACAGCTAATCACATAACATTAAGGTAGATCACTGGTCGTGCAAACATCAGTAATATGTTTAATTTATTAAATTAAAACGGGAACTTTAATTTATTAACCTGTCAGAATTCATCATGAAGGCCAGGGTGTTGGTCCTTGAGATGTTTGGCCTAGTTTATTGTGCTGCTTGACTTCCTTGCCACCACTTTAAAGCACTGCTTGCTCACAGGCTTGTGAAGATCTTTGGCTTTCCCTTCTTCGTTTGCCTTGTATGGAAAATATTTAGTATCAATACCATGCCAAATTAGTACTGTATCCGTATACAGCGTTTGAGTATCGATACTTTTCAGAGTATCGATATTTTTGACAACCCTAATAACTACTGAGTCCCTGTTTGTGCCATTTGCCTCCAAACATCAAACTAAATAACTTGGACTCCACTAATTTATGTTGGGTTACTTCTAACCACATTTACAGATGGATAAACTCTCCCATCCAAACATCCACCCATCCATCCCTTGAAGAATTTGATCTATCCATCAAACAAATAAACAAAGCAACATTCATCCATTCACTAAGTGATCCATCCATCCATCCAATGGCCAAAGAAAAAAAGTCCTTTTATCAAGTTAGAGAACCAATAAATATTTCATCCATCCTTCCATCTTTTTGTTGTTCATCTTTCTTCATTTTCCATTAATCCATATATGAATGAATTTGATCTGTCTATCAAACAAATAAACAAATCAACATCCATCCATTCACTAGTGAACCAGCCAAAATCCATCCATCCATCCAATGGCCAAAGAAAAAAAAAAACATCCATTTACGAAGTTAGAAAACTAATAAATATTTCATCCATCCTTCAATCTTTTTGTTGTCCATCTATTTCTTATTTTTCCATCCATCCATCCATCCATCCATCCATCCATCCATCCATTCATCCATCCATCCATCCATCATTAGGTTGGAGTTAACAGGTCAAAAAGGAAACCCCAGACATCACTCTTCCTAGCAGCATTGTCCAGCTCCTTCTGGTGGATCCTCAGGTGTTCCCAGGACAGAAAGGAAATTAAGTATCTCGAGCACGATATTTGTCTGCACTGGGGTTGCCTCCTAAGGCAGCATGCCCAGAAAACCTCCAAAGATATGTACCAAGGAGGCATCATGATCAGGTGTTCATTCTACTTCAACCAACTCTTTTTGACGCCTATAAGGCACAGCAGCTCCCCTTCAAATTGCGCACCAGTGATACCTTTAAATCTGCCTAATAAAACCCCCTACTTCCGCTTTGACATGAGATGATTCCCTGCAGCTTGACCCAGCAGCAGAAAGCGGCTGACACAAACAAGCTGGGAGGGATGACAGCAGCCCCGCCATTGGCTCGCTGCTCTGCTTCCTCCTCTCTGCCATTGGCTCCCCCGTTTACCGGAGAGGTCGTCGGCCTGCAGGCAGAACGCATAGCCACTCCCTGGAGCCTTGCCTATGATGCGAATTTTATATTGTAGCAATGATGTCACTCTGTCAGATGTGGGCCACACCGAGTAAACAAAGCAGAATGCATCTGCGACCTTTAACTCGTGTCCAAACGTTTCAGGCCATTATGTGTCTCTGGGAGACGTGCGCAGCAGCACGTAAGCGGAATCTCCTTGGTCAACATGTGATGTGCTGATGTGGACTTGGACCACTGAATGAACGCAGAAAGAGGGAAACGGTGTCATCACATCACACACTGTTGCATCAAATATAGGAGGCATATGGCACTGCGAACTTTGGGGAGGTCCCATAGTAAGGTGAAAGTCATTTGAATTCAGGACAACGTTGTCTCTAATTATAATTACCCTCTCACAACAATTACTGGAAATGTACTATGTTCAGTTTTTAGTTTCTTCTTGTATGAAAAATATGTCAGCCCCAAGTACTCATATCAAAACTTTCATTTATCATTTGTCATCACATTCACACATTTTAATGTTTTATTTGAGCATTTTATGTGACAGACCAACACAAAACAGTGTATAATTGTAAAGTTGAAAGAAAAGGATACATGGTTTTCAAAATGTTTATTTATTTATTTTCAAATTAAATCTGAAAAGTAGTGCTGTTACCCACTTTCCTACTTTTTTTCCCATAACAGCATCAACTCTTTTAGAGGATTCCAGTACCAGCTTTGCACATCTAAAAATTTCTGCCAACTCCTCTTAAAAACAGACCGAGCTTAATCCGATTGGACGAAAAACATAGGGTAAAAGCAGTTTTCAAGTCTTATCACAGATTCCCAACTGGAAATTTGGTTTCGCCTCCACATGAATTTGCTTTCAGTTAAACCATTCCACTGTATGTTTAGTGTTTCTCCTGCTGGGCAGTGAACCACCATCTCAGTCTCAAGTCTTTTACAACTTCTAGCTGGTTTTCTTCCAAGGTTCCCCTCTATGTAAACATTTCTTCTTCAGACCAATAAATTTATAAAATCGTGATTTTTAAAAGGACTTTATATCTGTATCTAATTTTAAGATATTGTTACTCCTGAGTTTGTTATCCTTTCCTCCTAAGAAGGGAGAACAAACCTTGAATATAAGTTTGAAAATGCCACTGAAAGGGAGTTTTTGACCAATTTAAAACTAAAAAGTCTCCGCTAGAGGCTTCTTCTCTCCAAGGATAAAACATCCAATCACAGCAACGAGTGTTTGGATGTTTATTCCAGTGAAATGCCTACCACTTAGATCCATTCAGGATTTAAAATGTATAAAAAATCCTTGTTGTTCTTGAGAGATCACTCTTTAAATAGCATCATCTTCTATTTAGTTAAAATGTATTAGTTATTTGTTTGACATAGTTTGGATTTGTGTGGCTGTTTTCTCAACCAGCTCTCCGAGATTTTTGATCTCAGTGGGACTCTCTGGTTAAATAAAGATATAATAAATAATGTAGTAGTGTAGTAGTGCTTAATTTTGCTCCCATCCACCCTTTTAATCAGCACCAAACCATAAATTAAAGCAAATATTTGAGATCACATTTATTTGTAGCTCTTAATGAGTATTTCTGATTAAATCACATAGCCACTTTTGCAAAGACAGTTTTGCAAAGACAGGAAATAAGCTGCACCCTTTGAATGATTTGAACCATACTTTATCATGTCAGTTTGTATCTCTGAACGACTTCAAATTTAAGTCATTTTCACTTCAGTTACTTGTTTTAGGGCATTGTGTAAAAAAATAGGGTCACTGACACATCCCTCTACAATAATAAAGACGATGTGGATATATATCATCAAATGTCAATTATCAGGACATTTTCCATGTCGCTGCAGCATTAGGGTTTCCAGTTTCTCACACATGACCTGCACCTATTCTCAGAGAGTGACAAGCATAATTTGGGTCCTTGTGTTTCACATTAACAATTTATTAAACTTTGTGAACAGCCTCGTCAAGCAGACCAGCTATGTTTCCTACCTGACACAGTTCAGTAGCTCGGTTTCCAAATGTGAGCGGCCCGTTTGTAGTTTATCACCTCTGGGGGAGAGAGGCAGGGAAAATGTGTAGAAAATGGGGACTTGTTTCTTCTGAAATGAAGCTGAACATTTTGTTTTTATGTTTAAAGGTCTCTGTTGTACAGAAAGACGTGTGACAGTGCTGGAGTGTCGGGACACCAACACCAGAGACGCCCCAGGCTCGGACAAACCCTCCCTGTTTTACTCCTCGGGGAGAAATAAAAGGGTAGAAATGTTCCTCAGCACAAGACCTTGCAGTTTTAAAGAAGATGCTGTGAAAATTGGTGACAACTTTAACTGGACAGTAGTCTGGTTGTCATCTTAACAAATTTATGTTGCTTCTGCTGAAATAATGGAAGAATTCTTTTTGAGGATTTAGCTTCGTGAGATGTTGTTTTAGTATTTATGCATAATTCCTCATGACGCTACCAATTTTATGAAGTGAATAAATCCGTTCTGGACGATAACAACCCCACAACGTGATACTGCCAACCTCATACTTCACCGTTGGGATCGTGTTCTCAGGCTTGCAATTTCACCTTGTTTCATTCAAATGCAAGTAATAAAGGCTATTAAACACTTACATTTTAGTTTCAGCAGACTACAGAACATGACTCCAAAAACTTAGGTCTTCTTCCCTGAGAGCTTTTTTAAACTGTAATCTGACTCATCATGTCCCTTTTGGAGCAATGGCCTCTTCCTCTTAGAGTGGCCTCTGAGCCCACGTCCAACAGGACGTGTTTCACTGTGGAAATGACACTTCTTACCAGCCTCAGCCAGCACCTTTAAAAGGCTTTGCTTTTTCTTCTGTTGACACATTTGCTCAGCTTCATCTTTGGGACACATAGCTTACCTCTACATTTCAGTGCTGTTTATATGTGCATTTAATAGTTTAAACAAATTTACTTGGCACCATCGGGACCTCAATTCTCTTCCAGATGGCTTTGCTGATTTCTTTCGATTTTTCCATGATGTATCATAAGCACGCAGCATGTTTGAGGTGTTGCCTTAAAATACATCCACAGGCGTTCCTCATTTAACTCAAATGTTGTGAGTTAACCTGTCGCAAGCTTCAAAAGCCATGCCATCATCATCTGGCCTTTCCTAAACTGTTTAAAGGCAAAGCTTCTGATTATGAAGAAAGCATTAAATATCTGTTGAAGAAATTACTTCTTTCTTTATTCTGGCAAATAGAAATATTTTTTGGTAATCCTGACTGAAATAAAACAGAAAACAGTTGGCCTGATTAATGTCAGATGGTGGCAAACAAAACATGTTTAGTGTGTAATACAGTGCATATAAATATCTGGTTATACCTGAAGGTGCCCTTTAGAATACATACAATGAAACTGAAAAAGTTAAATAGCCAAAATTGTTAAGCTTCAGCACTATACTTTTGTCGAGTGTTGACAGAGTGGCCCAATATCTCAGCCACACACTGCTTTAGGATATGAAAGGAATGACCTGTTGGTCAATATTACATAAGAGGGCAGGAGACATATCTGTGTCATCTAATACAGACGCTTAATCCAGAGTAACAGGAACTGCATGGTATGTTCTAGGTGTATCAAGCTGGAGTTAGCTCTGTCACTGAAACTCATTAGCATTAAGTTTGAGTTTCTACCGAAAATTTGATAATAAAAGCCGTGTACACGCTGCAGCAAGCCAAACAGTTCTGGATGAAAGCCCATTTAATTCCAGGAAAGCAGATGGAGGTGGCATGTTGGACGCCAAGCTGTCAGCAGGATAAAAGGACTGGGGACACTTGTAAACAACGCTATTATAAACAGAGGTGTGGGTGATGCAGCAGAGCAAAGTGGATGGTGATAAATGAGTTGTTATGGAAAGCTGGAAGGAGGTGCTGGTTGCTGAGAGGGAGGGAGAGAATGACAACCAAAACCCCAGAGGATGAGACGTTAGGTTTATTCAGCGAGGGGTTGTAAAACATGAGCTTGTTACGCATGTGAAATATTACATCACTTAGTGCATTTTGGATTCATACTTCCTTCGGCATGATCAGATGGAAGCGGGGGGGGGGGTAACTTAATGACAATTAAAAGATATTTGTTCTGCGTCAGTATATTATCATAAGAATGCAATAATTTGATTGCAAACGTACTGCTTGTAAATTATTGTGACACAGGAGACACTGAGCCAATCTCATGCACCCTGTGAAAAATAAATGTAAGGTGTTTTTCACATGTTGGATTAAAATACATGAAAGAAAAACAATGACAAGCATCGAAATGTACTCCTTTCTCTTTCCACCAATCAGAATCCAGTATTGAAACGAGATTCGCTGAAACCATGACAACAGGACACCTACCCCATCCTGTATCTCCAGCTCCCTCTGCTGTTTGAAAAGTGGAAGTCCAGAACGGACTAATTTCAAAACAATTTAATGCTGATCTTTACTTTTTACTTTTAATGTTTTAGGTAAAACTCTTTCTTCGCCTTCTCTACATTCATTCAAAAATTATAATTATTTAGTTTTAGTGTAATAACATGAGCTGAAAAGCAGAAAATGGAAAGGTGAACAGACGAGTTTTGAGGAAAAACTGCACCTCCTAATGCAATGCAGTTTTTTTTTAGCAACCTCTATTCTTTATGGAAGCACTGTGTGTTTTCAGCAAATTGTATAATGAGGATGCTTTATCCCTTGCGTCCTCAAAAACCCTACCGCCACACATTTTAATGAGTCAAACAACGCAGCCCATTTTCACAAGGAAAACAATAAAGAGCCAATGGCCCCTTGAAAGAAATTAACCCAGGGTCTCTGTTTAGACTTGGGTATATTCTGCAATGCTGGCACAGACTACACTGTTTGCTGGAAGAGGAGATTGAATAATTATCCTTCCTGTTGCTCATTTTGGCACAACTCCCTTGGTTTTTATTTTAAAAATATGCAGTTCTTTGCTAAATTATTCATCCTCCTCTTAATTTTACAATTTTTATGTGTAAACCGAGTCCATCTGAGTGGCTATAAAGCTGCTCTATGAAGACCTCTGAGGTTTGTCAGAGAACATTAGTGAACAAAAAACATCATGAAGATAAAATTACACAGTGGACAGGTTAGTGAGAAAGCTGGGGAGAACTTTAAAGCAGGGTTAGGTTATGAAGCAATATCTCAGGCTCTGAGCACCTCACAGAGCACTGCTTAATCCTTCATCCTAAAACGGAAAATGGCACAACAGCAAACCTGCTGAAACATGGCAATCCACCAAGTGCTTTAAGTGGGCCGGTATGATGTGTGATGATTCCTAAGGTGGAGAAAATCCCACCTGTCCATAAAGAGTTGCATAAAGTGGTGCGTAATTGGAACGGTTGTAGCGTTGGCGCAGCTGGAGGATATCTTTGATGGAAAAATGCAGCGGGAGCCCACTGACCTGCTGGCACATGATGATGAGTGGCTTATTGGCCCGTCAAAATTGCCCAGGGAATTATTTTTGAACTGGCCCCAGCGTTACTGGGAAACAGGACAGGGAAAGCAGGAGGAACCGTTCGTCGCCGGTGCTGTTTCAAGTTCTGGCCGGCGTGCGCTACTCTGCTGAAGTTTTTGCGAGCTTCTCAGACGGAGTTAACATCTCTCAGCCGTAAGCCAGCCCTCTGGGATGAGCTCATCCATATGTTGTTATCCATCTAAATCAGTGGAGTCAGCTGGAAACGCCCTCGGGCCTCAAAAAGTAGTAGTTGTTGATGATTTTCTTGTGACGTTATGAATCTGCTCAATAATATCTTAAACATGCAAGACAAAAAAAAAGTAGTCTAAATTTTGGAGAACCTGAGTAAGTCATTGTTGGTCTAAAACATGAACCGCATAATTGCCATATTAAAAGACAAGCATACATGTTTATTTTATTTATTTTATCTTTATTTTATTTTATTTATTTATTTTCGGAGGGGGGGGGGTAATAAAGTAGGGGTTGGGCATGTTTTTGCTTCTAAATGAAAATGAACTGCAACATTAAGACTTTGTGTTGTACCTAACTTTTTTTTATACATTTGTCTTGCAAACCAAAAAATATAAAATAAAATAAATCAACTTCCACTGTTTACCAGCCAAATTTGCTCCAACCTTGAACTATGGATAGGGACTGAACAAAATCATTCAGAGGGACCCACTTTGGGCACGCCTGACCTAAACTGCGGAAGCAGGACATCAATCAGAAAAGCAGCCAAAAGGCCCACGGTAACTCTAGATGAACTGCGGAAGTCGACGGCGCAGGTGTGAGAATCTGTCGAGCAGACAACTAAAGTCCATTATTGCACTATATGTGCACATCTAGTAGAAACATACTCCAAAAGACTTCCAGCTGGAATTTCGGGTTTTATTTTCAAAACAAATATATGAAATGCTTGTTTGTGTGCTGCTTTGTGCTAGTTTATCAGTTAAAATCCTATTAGAATATATTGACATTAGAGCTTGTAACGCAACTAAAGAAATACTGATAATTTTACACTGTTCTGCATACAAGGAGGAAACACTGAGTAATGAGAAATGATTTAGTGCTCCTTGTGATCCTTTTCAGCATTTTATCCAGTACTTTTTAAAAACATTGGCTAAATAAAAGTTCTTTAGGATTAATTTCATCCTAGATCTTGATTAAACATATTCACCTGTTTTCTGTAGATTTCTTTTTGATCCATCTGTTTTGTCTGGAAATTGAATATGAATAACTAACTTTGGAAAGATGCCAGCATAAGTATAATTCTCAAGCTCAGCAAATTGTTATATTAAGCATTTATCACAATAATGACTATTAATTATTTTATAGTCAAACATCATTAATTGTTGGTATGTAATATGTTTCATATAGCACTTAGTAGAGATTGAACCAAGAAGTGCTTCATACAGTCTAAACATGAAATCAATATAAAATGTCAGGCTGAAATAATGAAAAAGACTCATAATACAGAAACAACACAAGTTACTCAAAAGAAATTGCGTATGCATAGAGAACTGTGGCGTCTCTGCATTTGGGGCCAGTGGGGCCTGGCCCCACCAGATGTCCCTGTGGAGCTCTATGTTCGCAATAATCAGTGGGATAGGGTCGTTCTTTATAGAGCAATATTGTAAAGAAAAAAAAAAAAGACAGATTCCCTTACCAATAAAATTCTGTTAGAAAAATTTGTGTCTATATATCTAAGTCTGCCAAAAAACTGACAAGCTGAGTAGGCTAAATCGTCTCTAGGCGCCTTGACATTGGTGCCAGCCCACCAATATTTGTTTAAATAATGAACATCTGAAATCACAGTGGGCATACCCAACATGCTCTCAGAAGACAGCCGTGGGGCACAAATCCTCTGGCCCCAAGCTTGGATCCCCAAGCAGGTGTACCTACTATGAAGAGAAACATGACAGAGAACAAAAAGTTGAAATAACAACAAACAATGCAAATTGGAGAACAGTAGGAGAACTCAGCAGAGTGAGAGAAGTAGACCCTGATATCCTCCAGTAGCCTAAGCCTATAGCAGCATAACTATAGAGGTAGTTCAGGGTAACATGAGCCACTCTAACTATAAGCTTTCTCTAAAAGGAAAGTTTTAAGCCTGGTCTTAAAAGTAGACAGGGTGTCTGCTTCACGGACCAAAACTGGGAGTTGGTTCCACAGGAGAGGAGCCTGATAGCTAAAGGATCTGCCTCCCATTCTACTTTTAGACACTCTAGGAACCACCAGCAGACCTGCAGTCTGAGAGCGAAGTGCTCTGTTAGGAACATACGGGGTAATCAGAGCTCTGATATATGATGGAGCTTGATTATTAAGGGCTTTATACGTTAGAAGAAGAATTTTAAATTCTATTCTTGATTTAACAGGAAGCCAATGAAGGGAAGCTAAAATAGGAGAAATATGAGCTCTTGTTAATTTTCAAACAAACTAAAGTATATAGTCATTAACATCTTCTAAAAGTGACTTGTACAAGCTAAAAAAGAGGAAGGATAGCAGTCTATTTACAGAACGTTGAAAAAAGATGTGCACTTTGCATGAATCTACAAACACTCCCCGAGAAGCTAATAAATGTGCAAATAGTCATTAGCATCTGAGAGGCAGTTTAATTATTCTCAATCGGATCAAGAACCTGTGGAACCAGCACCATGTTTGCAAACAGATTACAAACCGTTCAGCAGCCATGCAGCCAGAGCTACAATGGGAGGGTTTAGATCAACACATATTTCTGATCCTGAATGGTCCAGTTAAAGTCAACCCCTAAATCCTGTGGCAAGAACTGAAGATTTATGTTCACAGTCGCTTGCCGTCCAATCTGACTGAGGGTGAATTATTTTGCAAAGAGGAATGTGCAAAAATGTTTGTCTTTCAACTTGGAAAGATGGTTTAGATGAGTCTCTGTTAAAGCCAAATGCAGTTATACAAAGTAATGATACAAAAGCACCCCACATTTTAAAAAAATATTCACTTAATTAACAAACTGAATTTTGTAGTTTTTATGAAACAAAATATAAAACAGTGAATATGTCAGCAAGGATCTCCAAAGTGTTTCTTTAAATTGGTTCCCAGAAGTAAAACTTGATAAGCTAAAACATGCCCAGATGTGACACAATTCACAAAGAGTAAATGTACACAATTAAATATAATTAAGTATATAATGCTCCACAAACGCTCCTGCTAACATATTATTCTATTTGCAAATGAACAAATGATACAGGCATATGCTGCTGTTTCTTAGAGCACATTCGAGAGAATGAGAAAGCACTGCCAGCATTTCATTGCCCTTTCTATTAAAAGCACCAGAGCTAAGCAGGGATACTCTCTTCCTTCATAAGTTGATTGGACCAAATGTTTTTGTCCTGCAGTTGGCAGAAACAAGTGGTGTCACCTTTTCCTTCACGAATGAACCAGCCGTTTTAGTGACAAAATACTCTTTTTTGCACCCTAGATATAGAGGGAGTCTACAAAAACAAAACAGAGTCATGCATGATCTAATTGTGTGATGGATTACATACAGAATTATGCATTTAAGTAATGGTTGCATGGAGGACGCGTGGCCGCCCTATTGTCTGTGCATGACCCACATTGTCACTATAGCAAAATGGGCGAAGAGAGCAATCTGGAGTCTTTTAGGGAAATTTTCAGGAGAAGGATTAAGCTTGATTAAATAGCCAGTTTTAGTCTGTTGGAGCTTGGCCCAGCATGCAGTGGTGACTCATAGAGTGAATTGGGATGTGCCCTATGATGAATGTCTTTGTCAGTTTCTGCAGCTTCATCAAAAGCATTTTCCAATTTAAAGTTCATCTTTGAACAAAGCCAAGCGAAATAAAGTTTATTCAGAAGTTAAAAATGTGAATAAGTTAATGTGTTTCTCAAACACAATTTCTCATCAGGCATGATTTTACTAACCTGACCCTAGCCAGATTGATATCGCTCCACCTAGCTTCACTCACATCCATCTGGGACCTCTCCCATAGAGAGTGATTTCTCCAACCAATTTTATTGTCCAGCCAATCAGGACGCAGGGCTGGAGTTTCATAGATGTGACGTAGTGGAAAAGCAACCGTGAGACTGTTTTGATTCAGACAATGGCGGCTCGCGTCGAGGAAGCAAGCGTTAACATTGATGCTGCTATTTCTTCCGTGTTGTCCAATCTACCTAATACTGTTTCATTAAAAGGGCTCTGAAGGCTTTTGTTGGTGGAAACGATGTTTTCGCCCTTCTCCCGACCGGATTTGGCAAGTTTTGTTTTCCGTGGCGCGCCCGTGGCGGACGTGGCGGTTAGCGGTTAGCGGTTAGCGCGAACCATGTTAGGAGGCCTTTAGTCCTCGACGCGGTCGGCCCGGGATCGACTCCGACCCGTGGTGCTTTGCCGCCTGTCTTCCCCCCTCTTCCTGTCAGCTCACTGCCAATAAAACGCGTGCCACTAGAGCTGCAAACACATTAAAAAAAAAAAAAAAAAAAAAGTTTTGTTTTTTCATGCGTCGCTCTCACAGCGTCACGGGTTGGCTTCGGTGTGAGTGGTTGAAATAGCACGTCGATAAAGATGACAGACAAGTGGCTTATCCAATCATATGCAAGGATTTTTGATAAGGCCCAGCCTTCAAAAAAGGCAATTCCTAGGGATCAGTCCCAGATGGATGTGAGTGGAGCTAGGCGGAGCGAAATACATCTGGCTAGGGTCAGGTTATGATTTTACTGCCGCTGCTCAAATCTATGCCAGTTTTATAATTCCATATTTTTACACACTCCTGTGCGTCTATAATCAAAGTTTTTTGTGAGTGGCTTCTTCCAGATCCGATAATTGTCATGTATTGAAAAGTCAGTCCATCTTTTGCTGATATTTGCTACTAATGACTTCCCCTGCAGTATGCATCTGAAGCTGATGCATACTGCCTGCAGTATGCATCAGCTTCAGATGGATTACAGTGATTATAAAGTAAGCCACTTACCACTGAGTGGATTATAGGACTGGGGCGCATAATCATTTCATCTTTCATGTCTCAATAACTCTAAGATTGATTGTATTAGGCGGATAACGTGCTACATACACATAGTTTTCTATCTGTTAAATGTCACATGTGACATATACTTAGTATAAGTCTTTGTAATAATTTTGTTGAGTATACATAAGTAATTGTCACATTAAAAGTTTTTCCTTTGTCCAAACTAAATTATACATATACCATCACTAATATTTAGATGCAAACATTCCCAGTCTCAACCAGCTGTTTCCCTCAAATGAAGATGCTTAGGATGTTGGTTCTTGTGTATTTGATGAATAACAATTATAGTAAAGCCTGTTTAACATTGCCATGGACTGAGGGGGTGATGACTAAAAGGCCTCTGCTCCAAACCTGACATCTTCAAGGTCAGGCGAAATCTGCAGCCTTCCGACACAGACTAGTCAAATGCCTTCTGGAGAAAAGTTAAATGGTCAGACAAGATAAAGATTGAGCTAGTTGGCCATGATGACAAGAAGTATGTTTGGAGGAGCTGAGGCGAGGCCTTTAATGCGCCACCTTTAATGCATGGGGGTCCTAGTATCATGTACAAAGTGAACAGAATCATGAAAAAGCGGGACTTCATCCAAAGTTATTTAATTTCTCACATTAAATCAACAGTTACAAGTTTAAATCTTAGACACAATTAGGTGTTCCAGCCGGATAAGGGATCCCAAACACACACATTTAATTTTTAAGCAGTTTAACGTTAAGCTTCTGGAATGACCCCAACATCAAACATTTTTGGAGTATACTCTACAAATTCTGATAAGAAGAAGAGTAGTCAAATATCCAGCTAGACTTTATGCCCGAAGCTTCGTGGTTACAACTAAATTTGTGTCAGATCTTTTGAACATGCCAAAGGGTATTTAGTCAAACATTAGTGGGGATCTAAGTTTATATTTGACTCTATATGTCTCATTTTATTCCTGTGCAGACTACAGAAAACTCACAATAAATTAAAACCTTAGTTTCCACCTCCCACTTAAAAAAATCATGGAAGTTTCATGTTGGATAACCTTTCTACCCTGAACCAAGAACAGTCCATACTTCATAAAAAGTCTAAAATAACCTGAGATTCATGCCCATGTTGAGGGTATGCAAACTTTTGACTGGGACTATAGATATATAGGTGTAAGAAGGACAAATCTAGCTTGTCAAACTTTCAAAAAGTCAGTGTCTGAGTGGTTTAGACCAGGGGTTCCCAAACTTTTCAGCCTGTGACAACCAAAATCACAGCACCAGATACTGGTGACCCCCAAGAGGTGTGTCACGACCCTCCGGGGGCTCCCGACCCCCACTTTGGGAACCCTTTGTTTAGACTCCCCTAATTTGGAAAATATACCCAGCTGTACTGTCAGAAGTGACACAGGAGGTCTTAAATGGTAAACGGCTTGTACAGGGCTTTAACTAGTCTTGACGACCTCCAAAGCGCTTTACACTACAGTTCAGTTATTCACCCATACATTCACACCCTGACGGTGGTGAGCTATGTTAGTAGCCACAGCTACCCTGGGGAAGGCTGACAGAGGCGAGGCTGCCATGCACCGGTGCCACCAGGCCCTCTGACCACCGGCAGCAGGCAATGTGGGTGAAGTGTCTTGCCCAAGGACACAACGACTGAGACAGTCAGTGTGGGGGATCGAACTGGCAACCCAGCAATTGCAAGACGAACTCCCTAACCTCTGTGCCACGTCACCCCACATATTTAAATATATCTAAATATATTCAAATGTACAAGGGAAATAATCTGTTTGGTGATCTGGAAAATAATCAAAGGAAGTTTGAGATGGTTCCAGATTAATTATCAAGTCAGTATTAAGTGAATAAGAGGAAACAGACAGGTCCGTTTTAAAAAAAGGAAACTGGTTTCAGATAGGACCTTTATGCTTCTTTAACTGGTGTTTTTGGGAAAAAAAATCGTTTTCTCTATGAAATTAACCATATAGGCTTATAAGGGATTTATATATATCCATATATATATATATATATATATATATATATATATATATATATATATATATATATATATATATATATGTATGTATGTATGTATTGACTTTTCAATAATAGACACTCCTGAACATTGATAAAGTCTCAGGTTGTGTATTAATATAATTTTTACTTTCAGATTTAGCGTGAAATGAAGCAGGTGAATCTCTGAATACATTCCTACAGAATTACTGCAGGCTTTCGGCGGGGAGGCGTCGTGGTGGAGCTTTTATTGAACAGGAGCGTTGATTGTGACACATGAGGGTTGCGCCTCTGTTGGCCTCAGCACTGCAACCAGCCGACGTCAACCATAAATAACGAGCTAGCCAGTTGTTGTTTTGGGGGAATAAGAAAAGAGCTGCAAGCGGAAGAAACACCGGATTTGGGCTTTTTTCCCCCTTCGCTCGTTTAGTTTTTTCAATTTATTTTAAAAAATACACAGCTGAAGCAATGTCTACGCCCGCAAGGAGACGGTTAATGAGGGATTTTAAAAGGTAAAGACGCCGTTTGTGGAAGCCACCGCTTCTGTTGTTCTGTGTTTAAGCTAGCAGCGTTAGCCCGACGAAGCTAGTTAGCTTAGCGTCAGCCCCGATTGAAGACAATACTGCTCATACTCGGACACATTTTACCGTCTAAAAATGTCCCACACTGAATAATATCTGTGTCTTTCTTTTATAGCAGTCGATTTTTAGTCCGGGCCAAAACGTAATGTCTTAACCGTTAACCGTTGATGACGAAAGGCTCGTTTCAGCTTTTATGTTCTTATGAAATTACGCCAGTGTTTTTGGTGTTTATGATGAGTTTTCTTTTGCGTTTAAGCTTCAACGTTGCTTGCTTTACAGTAACGCAGGAAGTCTAAAGTCTGTATGGATGAAAGGTTTCTCATAGCTATTTGACTGGTTAATGGAAATTAGACACAAAGTTAACAGAAATCTGCTTATTTAGCAATAGGTAGGTTTATCATTGTCCGATGCCAAGGTAGAAACATTCAGACGAACTGTTTATTTATTTATATATATATATATATATATATATATATATATATATATATATATATATATATATATATATATATATATATTGCTTTCGATTTTCCCTTTCAGGGATGGAGATTTCCGGAATTTTTTTAGTCGAGGAAAGCACCGGGTTTACAGTGGCTATATAAATTCCTGCCACCTCTTCTTTAGGCGCTTATGTAATCAACAACTTAATATTTTCTATATTAAAATGTAAGTCTTAAGCATTTACAATTAATATAGGACTGTGTCACAGTTTATATTACTGTACATTATTAGATTTCGGGAATTTAACAAATAGACAAGTAAAAAGTTATTGGTATGGGGCTGTAGGTTTTGATTGTGGTCTTGAAAATCATTGTTAATAACATTAGAAATAAACAACTACTGCTCCTAAAATAACAGTATTATGGTTTTAACCATTTGTAACATTTATTTTTGATTTTGTCTGCTCCTTTAGTCTGGGACTACAGTTTTTTTTGTTTTTTACTACTTTACTACTAAAATTACTACTTCCAGTTTAGGGGAGGAGGAGTTAATGTCTCTCTAGCCACTAAGAGATTAATAGACAAAGTCCTTGTCCACAGCAACGCTGGAGAAGGAAGAGCTTAGCCGAAAGGCAAAAATTTTGATTTACCAGTCTGTCTACATTCAGACCAATGAGAATGCCCCAGCAGTTTAGTTGAGGTGGTTTGGGCACCTGATCAGGTTGTTTAAATGACCTGGGAGGCCTGGGATCCTGCTGAATGAGCCGTAAGTGTCCCTGGGCAAAAAAAAGATGTATGGATCACCCTCCTGAACCTTTTACCTCCACAACCAGATCATTGAAAGGTAGAAGTGTAAGGCTGGATAGAGTTTGGTACATACAGGACTGTCTCAGAAAATTAGAATATCATGATAAAGTTCTTTATTTTCTGTAATGCAATTAAAAAACATGAAATGTCATACATTCTGGATTAATTACAAATCAACTGAAATATCGCAAGCCTTTTATTGTTTTAATATCGCTGATTATGGCGTACAGCTGAAGAAAACTCAAAAATCCTATCTCAAAATATTAGAATATTTCCTCAGACCAAGTAAAAAAAAATTATAACAGCAAAACAAAATCAAACATTTGAAAATGTCCATTAATGCACTCACTTAATTCCCAACCTGTACTTGGTTGGGAATCCTTTTGCACAGATTACTGCATCAATGCGGCGTGGCATGGAGGCAATCAGCCTGTGGCATTGCTGAGGTGTTATGGATGCCCAGGATGCTTCAATAGCGGCCTTTAGCTCATTTGCATTGTTGGGTCTGGTCTCTTTCAGCTTCTTCTTCACAATAGCCCACAAATTCTCGATGGGGTTCAGGTCAGGGGAATTGGCAGGCCAATCAAGGACAGTAATGCCATGGTCAGTACACCAGTTACTGGTGGTTTTGGCACTGTGGGCAGGTGCCAGATCTTGGTTGTGCAGCGTTTCCTGCCACATTTCCCCCTTCCAACACACTTTTTGTGAATGTGCTTTGAAACTGCACTCTGTGAACAGCCTGCTCTTTGAGAAATTTCTTTTTGTGTCTTACCCTCCGGATGGAGGGTGTCAATGATGGTCTTCTGGATAGCAGTCAGATCAGCAGTCTTCCCCATACTTGTGATTTAGTTTACTGAACCAAGCTTAGTGTTTTTCAAGGCTCAGGAAACCCTTGCAGGTGTTTCGAGTTAATTAGACGATTCAAGTGATTAGTTGAATAGCCTTCTAGTAAGCTTATACTTTTTCACGATATTCTAATTTTCTGAGACAGTCCTGTAGACCTGATCAAAACTATCAAATTTATATCTGTCAAATGTAGTAAATTCAAGTGCATTTTGGGCAGAATATTTAACCTTTTTTACAGTTTTTGGCCTTAAAGAGTGACACGGGGAGTATAACAAGCTGATCTCGGCTGGTTAAGTTGTCCAGCTAGCTGCTCAGGTAACCATAACACTGGGCTGCTTAACAGCTGTCTGAGGTTGCCCGCCGTGGTTAAAAACCTGAGTTAACATCCTGACACGTTTTTTTGATTTGTGAAATAATTCAGAACCCATAACTGTCTTTTATTGGTTTAGCAGTGGATAAGTGTAAGAGTTTTCTTTTAGCCAGCTGACTGTCAGTGTGCAGCAGCAAGCGGAGGAGGGGCAATGCTGCGTTACTCTATGCTCAACACATCTGGAGAAAAATCCAGCAACTTCTGCCATCTTATTTAAACCACATGACTCAAAATCTAGTGTTATTAAAAGTGTAACTTTTTTTTAAAAAAACAGGAAGCGCCCTTAGTCTGTTTGTAAATAATATCACAATTATGGTGTGCAGAGAAAACTAAAAATGAAACGCTTACCTGACAAGCCACTGCTACTAAAACTCATCGTTCCCCGTCTGTTGCCGTGCTCCATATGGCACCCTGTGGCGCTGGATATATGCTTTGTTATTCACAATCAAGAGACTCTACAAAAAACACACAAAACGTTAAAGCAGGATGGATAAGGTGTCGCTGTAACTCTACTCTGCTGTGCCAGTCCCCAGGTGGTGAACTTTAACTCAGAGGCAGACGAAACACAGTTGCTCTGCATGAATCGGACTTGTGTGTCCCACACCAATACTGGCTTACTGCGCTCCATCTTGCGTTATATTGCTTAGCCCCAATTCTTTGAAATGTTTTTCATAGAATGCTTTTCAGACGTGTCGTTTATAGGGCAGATTTTACTGTCGAATAACTCAATCTAGGATTAGGTCTTAAATGTTTTCTTTTTTTTTTCTTTTTTTTCCCCAACAATCTTATTGGTAAAACAATAATTTTTTTTTTTATGTCTTCAAGTTTCTTTTATAGTGAAACCATTGCAGTCACTTTATACCTAATAATAAAAAGGGGTTTTGCCCTCATGTAATAAAGATGTTGGTTGGGTTTAGGTTAAAAAATATTTAGGAATAATTGGTGGATGCATAGCAGTAAAAGTAGGTTCCCAGTTTATTCACAGGCCATCGCATTAATATATTTAGTGCACGGGCTAGGGCCAGACGATAATGCAACAATATATATCGAGTGATAGACGTGTGGTGCAATAGAAAGAAACAAAAAAGGGTCACTACAAAGTTCAATAGAACAATTTTCCTTGTTTTGCATTCTAGCCTATCATGTGGGTTAATACTAGGCGCTACATCCTCCCAGCCAATCACAACACAGACCCAGGAACTGGCTGTCACTAAGCTCTGCCCCCTTCCAACAGTTCAGAGATCACATGCTCTTTTTTTTTGTTTTTTTTTAAACTTACAGTTTTGGTAATAAGCTGGTTGAATTCAGTGTTTGTGTGTTCTTTATCTTAAAGGTGCATAGCGACAATATTTGACTTTATTATTTAATTTATACGTCAGTACCTCAATCTGGTTGGATACAAAGTTTTTATCAAAGATTATTACGTCCTACTGGCATATTAGTTGTTATTTTGGTGTTTTTTGCTCAATTTGTTAGTAAATAAAGCCTTTCGTGTTTATTTTAACGGAAGTACGTAC
Organism: Fundulus diaphanus; assembly: GCA_037039145.1. NCBI lineage: Eukaryota > Metazoa > Chordata > Actinopteri > Cyprinodontiformes > Fundulidae > Fundulus > Fundulus diaphanus. The sequence continues at coordinate 40,349,868 of CM073136.1, forward strand.
TGGACATGCGCAGCAGGGTTTTAAACAAGGAAGTGGCTAACGGCTATTAGCATCTCCCAGCGAAACAATGAAGAGAGGTTCAAGATCCAGTGGAAAAAAGCGCAAAAAATGTGTTTCCAAGAGGAAAATGACTGGAATGTCGCTGAGAAGACAGTATGAACGTTGGTGTTCACTGAAGCGGACGCAAAAGCTGCCGAGGCTCAGATGTGACCACAGACCTGAGTACATGTTCTGATATGAGGCTCTTAAAGTTGCTGTAGATCGTTTTATTTAATTAATAACGGTTGGTCTTTGATCACGCCGAGCTGCCGCTTTACTGGGATGCCCTGCAGAGGGTCAGGCTTAGTCTGGCATTATTTACAAGTGATTTATAAATTAAGCAAACATTATGATAGTTCTGCCTTAATTTGCATCTGATTTAGAGCAGGTTTAATTCATCACAGTCAAAACAGATGGGATTCTTTCCGCAATGAAAATCATTTTGTGGCACTTGTGGCCTTTATTTGTCAGTAGCCTGACAGAGAGACATACGGCACAGGTCCGCGGGCCAGGTCTCAACTGAGGCTACCATACATGGGTCGCCCACCCTACCCCTGCGTCACCACTGTGTCCCACAGAAACACTTCTAACCACCAGTTGCCTACAACTGTGCTTTGGTCCAGATCTACAGTACGCTGACATGTCAATAATTTCAGTAAAACAAAGTAACTCTCACTGTTTCCCAGTCAATACACTGAGTAGTGCACCTTTCACATCACTAAAAGAGGTTAATTATAGTGGGTTTGTCTGCAGCAAGCCCATTAGAAAGGGATCCATTAGAAAGACATCTTACCAGCTACACATCAGCTTACCAGATTTAATTGCTGCAAGTCTTGATATAATCCATATTTAGTCTAGACACGGGGTTATATAGGGCCTTTAGATGCTGTATAGTCATCCCTGTACGTGTCCTGTTCGTATTGGTGGTCAAAAGCAAGACTTTGAATGTGATGTGATAACATGGTTTAAATAAGCAGCTCTCAGGCAGCTAATTCCAGCAAGCTAAATTTATTTTTCATGTTTATTCTGTCCTAACACCCTAATCGACAACAGACTGGTGTTGGAAGATTAATTTAAAACGCCGGCTCTGATCTGCTCATGTCTTGGTTGCTTGGCACTCGGCGCTGTAGCCCCTTGGACTGCATGTCCCAGAGATCATTTGTCGAACCACCCTGGCTAGCTCAAATTGTGAGACAACACCTCAGGGTATCAGCCATGGCAGATCCGTATTTAAAGATTTCTGTTTTAGATTAAACACTTGTGTTGTAAACTGATGTGGAGCATAAAAGACAAAGTAGAGAATAGCATGCAATGCTGAATATGTCTAGGAAAATATGTTGCAAAGAGGACTTTTTTTTTTTTTTTTTTTTTACCATAAGACGAGGCACCTTGACTTATTCATTTACTTTTTTTTAAGTTAGTTTGAAGTTACACAGGTGAAGCCTGTTCTTAGCTCATTATGCAACACCACTAGCACAAAATATTTTATGTTTTCATTGTTTACAAATTATCTTACAAATGACCCATCTTGTTTTAGAAGCCTGTTTCACAGCTTGGATTTAGTTGCACTTTGAATTCAGTTCAAGTCCCAGATGAAATGCTTGACATAAAAACGGCTTTAAAAAAAAAAAACTAATTTCATTTTGTGAAATGAAATGGAGGGGAAAAAATATCGATTAAACAGACTTGGTATAATAAAATTGGAGATTTTATTTTTAAGCAGTATCGCACCATCCCTACTTGATTAATTGCATTAATTCTAGAAAAGAAATCCAAAGAAAATTTAAATAAATATTTAAAATCTAGATATTTGCACATCTCAGTCAGGAAGAAGTTGTTTAGTTACAGAGGCTGTTGACTGTACAGGGCAGAGAGAAGTCGCAGCACATGACATTTCCTGACTGCTGCTGCATCGCTTCTGCAAGGCTTAAATATCCTGCTACAGACTTACTTTCTGTTCTGCAGAGGTGACAACAAAACATCATCAAAGCCTCGTCACAGCTTTGGTCATTTCCTCTAAACATTCCTTAACTCAAGTACATCAGTGTTTTAAAGTTTAGATACAGATTGTTTTGCGAATAGCTTACCAAAACAACACAGTTTTTAAATATTTAATTCAAAATGCCCCCTATTTCTTTAGCTGTGAGTGTTAATTTGCTAAAGAAAATTGCAGAAAACCAGTTTGTTCTGTAGCAGCCATTTCATTCATTCAATTGTGTTTTGTGTAGGGATGGGCCAGAATGAGATTTCCCCCACAAGATAACCTAAAGTATAAATACAACACTCATGCGGTCTTTGCACAAAAACGTACAACATAATGTATTTGAGTAAAAATGGAAAAGCACATATTTTTTATAACTACAATTGGAATAATTGAACCTAACATCTTACCGTATATTGATATTAAACCTTGTTGTCTTTCTGCTTGTTAGTGAGTAGCCAAGGTATAACGAGGCGATGGTAGCTAATCGTTAGTCAGCTAATCCCCCCCCCCCCCAAGCATCAGCAGATGTGAAGCAATTTGTATTATTCTGCGTTACCTCTGCTTCTTTAGGCTGTTCATGTGTAAAATATGCTCTCAGACACCTTCTCTGAAATGATGCCCTATAGGGGAGTATGACAATAATGGGGGTATTTTTATTCTCCCCCACCCCATTTCCTCTCGACCTTTCCGTGCAATAGAAATGTTGACCAAACTGTGCCTCCAGACCTTTGCATAACCTTTTTGTTTTAAGTTATTTCCAACTTCAAGTGCAGCAGAGGGCATCTCTGGTGGAGGTGGCGTCTGCTGCACCAGGGCTTTGATGCCCACGGGGGTTTCCATCAACAGAACAGTAGAGCCTCTGAGCCTTCACAGTGGCATATGTTGGCTGACATCTGAGGGTTGCATGGGCAGTGTGCGGCTGATCCTGTTAGCCTGGATCTGCATACAGTGTCATGTTCCTTGTTTTGTCTGATAATTGTCCTGTCGTCAAGGTGTTTATTAGTTGCCTCATGCTCAGCTCATTCATCACTCCCTCTGGCTGTTCTTCCTTTTGTTCTTAGTTATTATTTAGTTTTTTTTTTTTTATATAACTCTTCCCAGCCTCCTCCTGTAACGTCACGGCCTCTCTGTCGCTCTTTTTCTCTCCTCCATAACGTTTCTTTTCCCCGTTTCTCAGACTTCAGGAAGATCCTCCTACTGGTGTGAGCGGAGCGCCGTCCGAGAACAACATCATGCTTTGGAACGCTGTTATTTTTGGGTGAGTCATGTTGCCATGTTCTAAATCCAGCTCCGCCCCACTGGCTCTGCTGTGCCTTTGTGATGCACACTTTCTGCAGCCCGCTCCAGTCACTGTGCTCCACTTCCCCTCCGTCCACCTCATTTATTAAAATATACTGCAGTTGATAAACTCTAGGGTTGTGCACGTCTAGCCTGTGGCTCCAACGATCCGATTCATTTTGGTGGCAGAATTGTTCGGTACGATACGATTCACCCCTTAATCACGATGCGGTTGGACTCATTTAATTCAGGGTTTTAATAATGGGTTTAATTCAGTGTGACAACAAAAGGCAAACGATAAAATTTGGGGTAGTATACCTATTTACGACCGCATTAAAACAACCTTGCACAAACGACTCAGTGAACTGAAAAAAGGCACCCAAAATTCAAAGCACCGATACAAGCAGCGCATCAAGGACCACTTCAGCAGCAACAATCCATGCGACATGTGGAAAAGCATCAAAAAACGTCACGGATTATAAGCACAGCGACCAGCAGCCCAGCAATGACCCGGCTCTCCCCGACACCACAAACAGATTCTTTGCAGGCGTCTTCCCCAGCAAGAGGAGCACCATCAGCCCCTCCACCAAGTGACCTCCTCCTTCAAGAAGGTCAACACCAACAAGGCTGCAGGTCCAGACATGGTGTCAGGTCAGACGCTTAAATCGTGTGCTGACCAGCTAGCAGGGGTCTTTCTGGACATCTTCAACCTCCCTGCAGCTCTCCATGGTCACTACCTACCTGAAATCATCCATCATCGTGCCAGTTCCCAAAAAAAAAAAACATCACCTGCCTCAATGATTATTGTCCTGTTCATCTGACCCCGGTCATCATGAAGTGCTTCGAGAGGATCCTCCTTAAGTACACCAAGGACGCCATCCCTGCTGGCCTAGACAGTCTGCAGTTCGCCTACAGGGAGAATCGCTCCACAGAGGACGTTGTCTCATTAGCACTTCACTCAGCTCTGACTCCTCTGCAGCAGCCTAACACCTATGTCAGGATGCCCTTAATGGACTTAAGATCAGCATTCAATACTGTGCTCCCAGACATGCTGGCTCTGAAGCTCCACAACCTGGGATTATCTCCACCTCTCTGCTCCTGGATCAGTGACTTCCTCATCAACAGGCCCCAGGTGGTGAGGATAGGGAACATCTGCTCCACTGATCCTCAACACAGGGTTGTGTCCTCAGCCCTGCTCTCTTCACCCTTTTAACCCAGGAATGTTCTGCTGTCCACCCCACTAACACAGTGGTGAAGTTTGCAGACAACACCACTGTGGTTGGTCTCATCTCCAACAATGATTGAACCCACTACAGAGATGAGGTCAGCAATCTGACACCTTGGTGCTCCAGGAACTACCTGATCCTGAACACCAGCAAGACTAAGGAGGTCATAGTGGGCTACAGGAGGTCCAGGAAGACTGAACACGCTCCTCTCTGCATACAGGGTGTGGACAGCATTAAGTTCCTGAGCATCCAGATCTCCTCTGACCTCTCCTGGTCCATAAACACCTCCCACCTGGTGAAGAGGGCCCAACGACCGCTCTTCTTCCTCAGGAAACTGAAACGAACTGGACTTTCCACTAAGCTGCAAAAAGTACTTGCATAGCTACAGTAGAAAGTGTTCTATGTCTTAGCATAACTGTGTGCTATGGGAGCTGCACAGTGAAGGAGAGGAGGGATTTAGCTCGGGTGGTGAGGACAGCAGAGGGAATTGTGGGATGCCGTCTGCAGGAACTGGACTCAGTTTATGCTACATGAGTTCAGAGAAGGGTCAGACGCATCGGCACAGATCCTACCCACCTGGACTGTGCAATGTTTGCCCCTCTTCCATCAGGGAAACATTTCAGGAACATCAAATCCAAAACGAACAGACTTAGAAACAGCTTCTTCACAAAAGCTGTGAGGGTTATCGCCCCCTGCTGAGAAGATGAGTCTGTTACACATCACAATATCACTACTGTGAATGCATATTTTTGCACGCTCCTAACTTATCAGGAATGTGTCATTGCACAGTTCTGTATATTAAGGTTTAAGAAGATTGCTCAGAATTTACTGTATCATCAAGGAAGCTTTGGGTGATTAATTCATGCAACACAGAAAATCATATTTAAAAAAACGACTGACTTTCAGAACTCTGTACGAGTCCTAGCGGACCCTAAAAAAAGTTTTGCACACTTGGGCTTCTCAGTAATGTGGTTGACCAGTGCAGCCAACTGGCTGACTTCATCTCTATATCCAAAAACAGAAGTCTGTCTGTTGTGACTACATGTACATATTGTACACGTTGCTTCTAGATTTAATCCCCAAAAACACGTCCGCCAATCGGTGTATATGAACCTCCCTGGTAAACACAGCTGAACATCTGGTGGAGCTGCAGGAGATTTGAAAATAGACTGGGAGACAATGAAGTGACCTTGTTGCTCAGTTACATGCTGAGAATGTAAAATGACACGCTTTTCATACTAAATAGTTTAAAGAATAATGAGAAACAATGGGTGAATTTCATACATGATTAAAACTTCAACACCAGAAGAAACAACATAAAGGTTTAATGTGTAATTGCCACATTTTACTAAAGATAACGCTCTGCTTCAGATTATCAGATCGGTTTTGGACTCTGGTAATAAGCACCCTCTGTTTTTGCCTTCTGCAGGCCTGTGGGAACACCATTTGAAGATGGTAAGTCCTGTGTTGGATTTATTGGGTTCGTACACTGAATATTATTGAACTTAGCCTCTCACTGAGATTCAACCTAATGGAGCCTCTGAGCTGTAAACATGTTGCTGCAACAGTGAAATGTCTGTTATACACCTGAAAGATGGACCTGGATACAAAAGTCACACTTTAGTTTACACACTGGATACCAGTACTTTAGGAGGGTAGTGCATGTTTTAAAGTTCCTTAATCCTCACACACATGAACCTCACACATTCTTCATTCAATTCCCACTGAAAACAGTTAGTTGCATAAGAATGGCGTGTTTTAAATAGTCACATCTTGTTCATAGTTGGTTTCAAACACAGTATAGATTTTGTTTCTGCAAGATTGCAGCTGTGTGTAACTAACTCAAAGCTTTTTTTTTTTTTTGAGCTTTCTAACTTGTAATCACTAGTGTTTCAGTAAAAGGAATCCAATCTTCTCCACAGACACATGGGAGTTTCCAGAAACCAACACAGTTGTCCTTTCTCTGTGAATGCCATTTTAAAGGATGAAAACACTTATATTGTTAAGGCAAACACAGTTTCTGAAGTGCCAACCACACTGTTTAGCAAAAACCGGCCGTGAGTTGTAAAAACCGGCAACAGAGTAGGCTGGCTGATGCTGTGTTGGCTCGTCTACAGAATTTAGCTCTGGTACCTCATTTTTAAGAGCAAGAATTTGTTTGGTCTGCAAGGGTCTTCATGCTAACCTTACAGGGGTGATCTGTTTAGACTTATTCAGCATTTTATTCACCTCGATTGGACGTATAGGCTTGTGTCTGTGGGTAAATGTCAGAATGACACTGAACTATGGATGGGCACTGCTTGGAAAGTAAAACAAATTACTTTTAGAGTTAGTATCAGAATGGGTTACCTTTTAACATGTGTTGTCAGGGGCCTTCATCCCTTATGTCTGTCTTGTCCTTCACAACAAGAGGTTTGCCACAGTGAAGGATGTTTAGAGTCAGATCTTGGTTTCTTTGGCTGTCAGCAGCATTCTAATTTTTTTTCATATCTGCATCTTTCTTGCAACGTAAATGCTCCATTTCTGTCTCCGCAGGAACATTTAAGCTGCTGATAGAGTTTTCGGAGGAGTATCCAAACAAGCCCCCCACAGTTCGGTTTGTCTCCAAAATGTTTCATCCAAATGGTAGGTGAACCCCCAACCCACGTCCTGATGCAGATCTTATTTACTGTTTTGACTCATTTATTTCACATCTTTCTAACGATTTCAGAAACGGACATTTGAAACAGAAAAATCATTTAGATGTATCTGAAAACTAGCATTCATATTCATTTTTGTTTTATTTTTTAAAAAAATATAATGGTTTTTAGAAATAATTAAATTATAATCTCATATGGCAGTCAGCATATAGTTTACATCATCCTTTGCTTAGTTGTAGTTTTTTGTAGTTTAAAGTAAGGGAAGAGGTATACATTATCATTAAAGGCTCTCCATGGATGTTTGTGTGGCCAGCATCCCAAACAACGCTGCTGCACGCACACAGCAGTCAGCAACACCTTACCTATGAGGGAAAATGTTGATATTCTTCTGCATAAAACAAGCTAGTTTGCCCTGAAATGTTCTGTTGAGAGCATTCACTTCCAAACACAGTTTCATGACATCAGACAGAGAAAGTCTAATAACCAATAAGTTAACACACTGCATTACAAAGTAAACATTTTTGTGCAACAAAAAAGTATTTTTTAAATGCCCCAGTTATTTTTTGGAAAGAGCTGAAATGGGTATTAGAACAACAATAGGAACAAAGAGTTGGATTTAAAATCTCCCCGGGGAAAAAAATGTTTTTAAAATTATACACAAATGGTTGCTTCCAGGGTTATTCAAAATAATTGGCTTCCAAGAGAAACAAACAAGTTTCACGATGTTAATTAAATGTGACAGAGGGAAGTCGGGACTAGATGGGAACGACTGAGTGATGAAGAGAGTTAAGTAACCTGGAGCCATGAGTGCTTCTTGGTAGAATAGTGATGTTAACACTCAATGTGATTTTAAAAATGTTTTTTTGACTGCATACATTAGCAAAGATTTATATTATTTTTTTATGTTGAGCTTTATGTTTACATCTAAGCACCTGCTTTAAACAGTATTTAGACTTCATGCTAAATCTAGACCTCCTTTTTGTGAAAACCTTATTTCCTTTTATACACAGCAGTTCTGATCCATCTCCAGTCAAAATGTTTTATCTACATATATTAAATATGGTAAAGATGGCAGTATACTCTGTGTTTTCGTGGTAGCACATGTTTATACTCCAAAAATTGTCTTAGCTGCACAGGTTTTGTTGTTCTTTGAAATGCAATTTTCACTTTATGGAAACGATTCATTGAAATTACCTAAAATGTTTAACTTGAGTTTTTCTTCTGTTTCCCAGTTTACGCCGATGGCAGTATATGTTTAGACATTCTTCAGAATCGCTGGAGCCCTACATATGACGTGTCGTCCATTCTCACCTCCATCCAGGTTTGTCAGTCTGACCTCCTTTTTTTTTTTTTTATCTGTGTTGCGTCTATATGAGCAGCGCCGGTCCTACGCTGAATTACTCCCCGGGCGAAAACCCCTCAATGTTTCTTGTCTATTATTAATTTTGCAAGCTGAGCGGCGCTTGGCTGCGAGGGCTGACCAGTGCTGGTTGGAGCTTTAATAATTCTATTATTTTTAGGAATATGGCTTAAAGCTAATCAAAACCCAAAATTTAGAGTCCCAGAAAATCATATTATATAAACCAGTTTAAAAAATTAGTTTATTACAAAATGGCAGCCAACTGAAAAGTGTGTGCTGAACAATATCCACACTCGGTACTTTGTTGGGGTTTCTTTTTCATGAATCAGTCCATCAATGCAGCGTGGCATGGAGGCAATCCCACAGATCGGGGTTTAGCTTAATAAGCCAATTATTGGTACTTTTGGAAGCGCGGAAAGGTACCGAGGTCCTCCTGGGAAATATTGGCATCTCCATACAGCTTGCTGTAAAATTTCCTGGCTGTTGAGCCCATTTACTTTGACAACAGCGGACCAACGCCAGCGGTTAACATTACTCCCCAAATCACCACAGGATCTGGAAACTTCATAATGGACGTCGACTAACATGATTTCAGTGCCTTTTCGCTCTTCCTCCATACTCTGGGAATTTCAATATTAGATAAAATGCAAAAATTACTTTCATCTGGACCACTGTGCACCAGCCCAGTCCTTTTTCCTCCTTGGCCCAGGTTGGATGCTCTGGTTAAGGAACGTGAGAGCTGTAGTCTGAGTCCTAGATCATCTGTGTGCTGAAGTCCTGATTCCAGCTGCAGTTGTTCCTGTCGCACATCCCTTTTTTCTGACATACTTTCTCCTTCCACTCAACGTTCTTTTAATATTCAGGGACACATCTCATCTTCAACTACCAGCTTTGTTTTATTTTGTTTTTTAGCAATGACCTTTTGTTATTCTTCTTGCAGACAACTGTCAGGTCAGCAGTCTTCTGCCATAAATAACATTTATTATGAGGTTTCTATCGTTATCCAAAACTTGTGTGTAATGAAGCTGTATGTTTTTTGTTGGCTTATGTAAATAAACTCTTTAACATTTTATCTCACAGCACTGTTATCTTTTTTGTGTCGTTCTGCAGTCGTTGCTTGATGAGCCAAACCCCAACAGCCCAGCCAACAGCCAGGCGGCACAGCTCTACCAGGAAAACAAGAGGGAGTACGAAAAGAGGGTAACGGCCATTGTGGAGCAGAGCTGGGTAGATGGCTGAGCATTTTTCCCGCTATACTCTGATCGTCATCACCCCCCTCTTCATCCTCCTCTCTTATTCAGTCTCTCATGAAGAAACAGTAACTATATGAAAACTCAAGTGCCACCCTGATAAGTAAAAAGGAAAACCAAATCTGAACGGACGTTAACTTGCTTACCAATGCATTATAGGAAATTTGGTGGGGGTGGGGGGGATTCAATCTTGTATTTGTTTGTCTTTTTTTTTTTTATTGCATGGTGTGGGATAAGTTATTGCTAACAAAACTTGTAATATATCTGGTTGGACTAAAGCGGTTTCACATCATCATTTTTGTTCTGCCGGTTTGGAAAAGGACACGCTAATGACCAAACCGGCATATTTTCTTAAAAGCTGTGGAAAAACACGGAAAATGCCTTTCAGAGCTCATAGCGTCACTATCCCTCAGTTCAGCTGATAAAGAACAGCTTCTGGTCTGTTTCTGCACATTTCTGCTTAGGTTAAGACGGATTAGGTTTGGATTCAACAAGGGTCACAGGCTGCAACAGCACAGCTGAATCACGGCTGGCCATGGAGTTTTATTATTAGAGAGGGAATAATGCTTGGAGATGGAGAGTCCCAGTTTTCTCCCTCCATATTTATGTTGGCTGGAAATAAATGACTGGGTGTTTAATAAAAGCAGGTTCTGAAGCAAGATTAAAGAGCATTGGGGAGGAAGTTTGATGCTTCCACATCATGCCCGCTGATCTGTTATACACGTCAATTTTCTTTTCTTTTAAATGGAAGCTAATTGGAGCTTTTTTTTTTTTTTAACATTATTTTATAATTTCCTTCCCCACACCGAACAAAGCACTTTGAATTGATTTGAGGCCAGTGACCTAGTTGTCCGTGCTTTTGATCGTTCTATTAAATCAACCCAGCTGTGTGAATATATATAAAAAGCAAAAGTAATGCCCTTTTTTTTGCTTTAAAACATAATTTGCAGGTTTTACACAACAAGCTGCTGCATTTTCTTGCTGTTCAAACGTTAAGTCAAGACTTTAAGGGTTTCCTTTTTGGCTACAGCAGCTTTCTTGTCTGCGTTTGTTTTTGTTTTTTTGATGAACAAAATTGCCCTTAAGCATACATTCATGACTCAACCCCGCCCAGCATCTGCTCAGTAATCAGTCCATATAAAACAGAAGTCCCCCTTTCTTAAACAGAGATGGTCATATTGTGGCTTGTGACTTATTTCACCTAGTAAACAGAATATGCTATAAAGTTTTGAGAAACAAATGTATACTTAAAAAAATGCTGTATAAACATAATAAAACACATTTTTCAGTCTTTGAAACAAGTGTCTCTTTGGTTTCTTTTTGGTGCATGAATGTCCTGTGTCTGAAGAAACAGGCGGGTTCTCCACCCAACATAAGGCTGATGCTGATTGCTGCTGAAAAACCAAAAGATGGCATTTATGAGATAAAGGCTTCTGGAGATGATGTATTCACAGGGCATGTCTCCTGCAAAGGGGGGCGGGGGGACAAAATCTGGACGTCCAGATAGCTTCCAGCATTACTAGCATACGGAGATCCCATTGGAGTTGGGGCTGGACTGACCCTCAAGCGTACCGGCAAGGCTCCATCATAATCTATAGATTACCAGTATTACATACAAACCAGGGACAACGTAGTCGGCAATGTTAGAAAAAACAATGTTCTTTAATTCTGCTGTAGCACATTATAAACACGTTAAAACATGTGGTGTCAGAATCATTGTAAATGTACACATTCATGCTTAAAAATTTACTTTAAAAAAAAAAGTAAAATTACAGGTAAAATTGAATGCAATGAGATGCTCCCATATTCAAAACTAGGAAAATGTTTGTTCACACAACTTTAAAAAAAATCTGTTAACATTTTTCTAAAACCATTAAAAACATGGTCCATGTTGGAACGAACACATCCTGAGCGTCTTCGCTTGTGATCCGACGGGACTGGTCCGGTCATCGGCCCTGTGACGGAGCAGAAGGATTCAGCAATGGCTTCCAGTTGATGGGGTTCTGAGTGCGTCTTATAAACGTACCTGCTGGCTTTTAATAATCTCATCTCTTGTCTTGAAAACCGGCGCGTCCTCCACCACGATCCCCTCGGCCATTTCCCTCACCCGTTCCAGGAGCTCTGTGCTGTAACTGCGAAGAGATCAGCCACCAATGAGCTTCACTGGACTGCAGAGATGCTCCTGGATGTTAAACCAAGGCATCAAACTGCTTCACTGACATACAAGACACTGCAAACTGAACGCAAGTAGATATTTTCCAAAGATGAGTCTTTTTGGTGAAAATTGTGGAGGTAAAAGTAATTTAAAGGTGCATAGCCACGTTATCTGACTATACGTCAGTAGCTCACTGTGGTTGCATACAAAGTTTTTATGAAAGATTATCACGTCCTGCTGCCGTTTTTGTTATTTTGGTGTTTTATGTTTTGTTTTTGCTCACTTTGTTTCGTGTTTATTTACGCATGCGCAGCAGGGGATAAAACAAGGAAGCAGCTAATGGCTATTAGCATCTCCTAGCGAAACAATGAAGAATGGTCCAAGATCCAGTGGGAAAAAAAGTGCAAAAAAATATCTGATTCCAAGAGGGAAAAGGACTGGAGTGTAAAGCGCCGAGCTGCTGCTTTACTACGAGGTATTGCAGAGGGTCAGGCTCTGTCAGACATTTAATTTTGATTTATTAATTAAGCAAACCGGCATTATGGTAGTTCTGCGATACTGTCACTAGATGGCACCACATGTTTTTATACCTGCTAATTGTGCCCAGTGCGGTGGCCATACATGCGTGTGTTCGCTGATCCATTACATCCCTGACAGAGAGCGGCTGGTAATGTTGTAAGACTGAGCGCTAACAGCAACAGGCACGACATTTTCAACTTTTAGTGTATTTTAAGTGTTTAATTTAGCTGGATCTCCCCTTTGAAAGTCTATCTGTCTCACTGTGAGCGGGAGGGAACAGCGGTATGCCTCTGTTTCACTGCCGGTCATCCCAGCGCTGTTTTTTTTTTTTTGTCTGTCGCTTTGCCACTAAAATTAACGACTTTATGAAAAGCAACATCGGCTTGAAGATTTGGCCCCAAAAATAATTGCCCGCATGTATATCGGGTATTGATTTGCCTGATGTCAAAATAATCGGTATTGCTGTCGGCCTTGCATCGGTCGACCTCTACTGATAGTAACCGTTCCCTTTGTCTCTCCAGGCCTTCATGACAATACTTAGACCAGAATGCAGGGAAGAAGCCCTTTCTGTCCTACCATCACAAATGTAAACATGTGGAGTTTCACATGTTTACCCCCAACAGATTATGCTGCCAACCTTTTATTAGGTTTAGGGGGAAATTACTTTTTCCTCCTGGGGCCGGGCTATTTTGGGTAGCATTTTCCCATGAACAAACAAAATCGTTCTCTGGTACTGAAATCAGTTTAGTCTAAAACATGTGTGACACAAAACGGAGGGAATAAAAACACTTATATTCACCGTTGATATTAAGATCATTTGAAAACAGCCGTGTATGACTTTTAAAACTGCCCACAACTAATTTCTAAAACACAAAGCAATAAATGTGAATCCTGTGGTCCGAAAAGGCCCCTCGGGACCGGGGTCGTGGTGTGTTCACGTACCGACAGCCCATGAAGACGTTGTTGGCCCACACCATGGACAAAGACAGCAGATGGTCGAGCTGCTCCTCTTTATAGTCGTTCATGTTCCTCAGGATGAACTCCCTCCGCGCCTCCCAATGCTTCTCGCTCTCCCAGTAACCCCGAAACGTCTCCACCTGCTTGGCCACAGCCCGGTTCTGTTGAATAAAATCCTGCACGTCTACGGAAGACATCTTTCTCCTGTGCTCCACCGGGCCGGAGAACTCAACTTCCCGTGACGTTTTTCCGAACGCTTCTTCGTGGGGTTTTCTCCTGCAGCGCCACTCTGTGGTGGAGGAGCGACATAGCAACTCATGTTGCATTCACAAGCAAAATTATGTTTCAAATCCTCCTGTTTATTATGCGATTAACTCGCATTATCATTCCAATCTACTCTAAAGAACATATATACAAGCACAGAAAAATGTTAAAATACGTTTAGTTTTTGTTTATTACACAGTACTCTGTGATTTAATTATTTTCTTCTAAATTTGTGTGTATATGTTTATAAGGAAAAGGTAAGTTGTATTTCTATGATTGGAAGTATTGTATTGTGCTTTTCCAATAAAGGAAAAAATGTTTAGTTTTGGTTTATAAATCAAATAAACATGTAAGTTTATTTATTTATATAAATAGTATTTTTTATTTATATAAATAGTATTTTTTTACTCATCGTTTTATATTATGCATAATTTGATAGATCTTCTGGTGAAACATTAAGCTAAATGTTTAATTTAATTCAGTTTGCTTAATGTTACATTTTATTATCACATTAGCTATCTGATGCCATTAGCTCAGATGCCAGGAATTTTGGGGCCCACGACAAGTAAATCAAGCCCCAAGCCCCTCCCAAAAGCTTTATATATATATATATATATATATATATATATATATATATATATATATATATATATATATATATATATACACACACACACACACACACACACACACACACACACACACACACACACACACACACACACACCTAACCCCTCCACCCCCATTATATACTGGCTGCGGAAATAATAGAGTTTAAGATATTATTTTGGGGAAGTAAACATCGCTGTGGTATGTTTTTTTCATAATAATAAAAAAGTATGATCAATTCCAAAGGATGGGATATCTAAATTGTTAATATAACAAACAAAAATACAGCGGTTGAAACAACAAAGTTTAATCAAAACAAATGTCGACAGAATTAGCTGCAAAGTTTAACTCAGCCACAGTAAGTGAAAGAAACTGGCTCTAGTGAAAAGCTTGTTTTATTCAGGGACAACAAACTTTGTTGCTCTGTAGCCAGGGAATTAACAAGCAAAAGGCATTTACTGTTATTACGTCATGACGTTTAATTATTGCTGAAAGATTCTTGAAGAATCCCACATAGATGGCCTAAAATCTCCTGTCAGGTTGAGGCAGAGCTCTTAGGAGGGCTATGAATCGTTATTAAAATGCAGCATGAATGTCTTCATGTCAGGCAAGCCATGAAAATATTTCAGTGCTTGAAACTCTGCATTTAAAGATTTGATCTGTTCAAGCAAAGCCGCAATGCCCCTTTGAGTTAAATCAGTCTGATCTTCCAAATTGTGAGTCTCAACCCTCAAGGGCTGATACTACTCCATCCAGAAGAATCCAACAATTAATCCAGAAGGTGAGTGTGGCTGCAGATATCGGGAGATATTCACCCCAGGAGGGCAACTACTGATATGTAATCTGTAAGATGGACATTAGAGGATGAGCTTTTGTCTTTGTTTCTGTAGCATAGACATCAGATGTGGAGTGTTGATGCAGGTTCAGAAGAACAGTGAGAGCCACCACCCACTAGATGTTGCCAAATCTTTTCTCCTCCATTTGTGCCCAATGTGTCTCTGCAGCTTTGTGAGAATCAGAACCTGATCTGTGATGAGAGTGAAGCTGAATTAATTTGGTACATAGTCAGAAAGAAAGGGGGAAAGGAGACAAAAAACAACTGTTTATTGTGTATTTCACGGAGAGTTTCTTCAAGTTAAAATTTAAGTTTTACAAACTTTTATTTCCACAGTTCTCAAACTATTTTTGTACTTTATGAACTATACATTTATAACAAACATTTCTACACCGATCATGCTTTGAATATAGAACCTGCTGGAAGAGTACGTGGATGGACAGAAGGATGGACAGACAAACTGTTGGAAGAATGGCACGATCAATCAATAGATGAATAAGATGATTGATGGAAAGATGGATAGATAACAGGCAGAACGGGTGAATGCATGTAGTATGCATGGATGGAAGACAGATGGATAAACAAATTCATATAACTTTTAGACAATGGGATAAAGAATATGTTCTGAAAATAAAAATATTTCCCTCATTCTATTTCTTCCATGCTTAACCAGACAGACTTGTTCAAACTGCATGAGAAATCTCTTGATGTAAAAAATTATTTAAAAATCCGTCTTCCTCTCAGAGTCCAAAAATATAACTGTTAGGTTTATTGGTCTCTCTAAATTGTCTTAAATGTGACTGGGAGAGTACACGGTTGATTGTCCTGTGTGTCTTTACGTTGCCATGTGATGGACTGGTGACCTGTGCAGTATGTAACCCACCTCTCGCCCAATGACTGCTGGAGATAGGTTTCCTCCTGTTGTGAATAATAGCTAACACTACTGTTAACTGGATTCCCAGAGCTTTAGAAATGGTTATGTAACTATTAACCTACTTTATGTTGTAAGACCAGTTCTATTTAAGCAACTCCCAGATTCAACAGACCTGGTATAAAACAGGACTGGGTGTGGTGAGTACTAATTGAATACATACAAACCATTGTTTGTATGTATTCAGGTTAAACATGTGTAGCAAAAAAGAAAGGGAAAAAAAACTTATGAGGGAGGAAGTAAAAGCCTGCTAGCTTTGTTTGCACCTTTTATTTTTTCAATCTTCCTGATATTTTAACTGTGAGGTTACATTAAAATGGAGCAGTTAATTGTCTTTAACTCACTTGCATGAAAGCAGAAACGTTGCAGTTAAACAGATTGAATGGAAGGAGTTGAATCTCTGCTGTGTGTCTGTGGGTCGTGTTAGCTGTGAATTTATTTGAGCATGCAAAAACTAGTGAAGTACTTTTTTCCTCATATTTTTTTTTTACAATAGAAAAGGAACATGAATTAAAGTCAAAACCATAAAACACTGTTTAGGACATAGACGCTATATACACCTCTACCAATCATGGGAGGGATTAAGAGAGAAAAGAGAAAATGATAAATGTGCGTGTGTGTGTGTGTGTGTGTGTGTGTGTGTGTGTGTGTGTGTGTGTGTGTGTGTGTGTGTGTGATAATTTTAGCTAAACAAATCTAAAATAAATAAAATAAACCAAAATATACAAAAATATTATGCAATATTTTTCATACATTTATTCCTTGAACTATATCTGAGGAAATATGGAACATGAACAATACCATATAAGATGTAAATAAGTACAAAGTCAATAAAGAACAAGAATGGTATAAACACTGACACACTCCAGGAGGAAATTACTAAGCTTTATGGCTTTAACAGTAGATACTTTTTTGTTAGCGTTATAAAGAGGTTTATTTAGATTTTTAATGCAATCCAAATGGGGAGAATTGTAACAGTGCTAAATTTATATCTATAAATAATTATGTGCTTCTCTGTCATGAGCTTACCTAGTTTTATTTTAGATGGAGAGAGGAAGTCCATGTTTTTGGACCTGGCTGCAATAGTCCATGACCGGATTTTCAAAGATTCTGAATTATTTTACAATAACAGAACAAATGCTCAGTTGATTTATCTTTTGTATTAGTTATGTGGTATTTGTCTACAGTACATTTGGATTTGGAAGTAAATGTTGGCGCCATCCTCGGGGGGCGTGTTCCATGGGCCTTCTGGCCTGGGGGCGGGATGGGGGGCCGGGACTGGAGCTAGAACCGGGAAGGTTGGGTTGTGGTGGAGTCCCCCCCCCCCCCATCTTGACTGTAGGTTACACATACCAGGTCCGGGTGCCTGGTCCTCCTTTGGGGTTGGCACCTAGACCTGGGAATATGGAATGTGTGTGATGGCTCTTCACAACCACTATTGAGCATTTTCCCTATGGATAAACCTTACACACACAGACAAGCGCATTCTCACAAACACCTACAGGTGCTTGGATCCGGTTACTTATACTCACCAATTCTTATCTTCAGCTACCACTTTATACATTTCGTATTGATGAATACTGTATACATTGTATATACTGTATAAGACTTTATAGAAAAATTGGTCTCACTATACACAAAGAAATGTACAATAATCACATCATTCACTATAAGGACTCCATTGCCAGCACTAAATCACAGTACTACTCCAGCTTAATCACTGCCAATCAACATAGCTCTAAGTCATTTTTCTCTATACTCAACAATACTATCAAACCCCAGGACTCTTTCCCCCCGCACCTTTACACAACCTCTTTCTGCAATGACATCATGTCATATTTCACAGGAAAAATCAAGAACATTCACCAGAACTTTGAATCAACGCCTCATCTCAGCACCTCAGCAGATCTCCCCCCACCTACACACTCATTCTCCTCCTTCCATTTTCCCACTGTCTCGGAAATAACAGAGCTCATCTGGAAATCCAAACCATCCACCTGTCAATTGGACCCATTCTCAACACAACTTGTCAAAACCTGCCTCCCCTCTCTGGTCCCCCTCATTTCCGCTATCATCCGCACCTCCCTCACCACTGGAACTGTCCCTACACCTCTCAAAACTGCTGCCATCACCCCGATTGTAAAAAAAAACCTGGTGCCGACCCCATCAACTTCAACAACCTCCGTCCTATCTCCAATTTACCCTTCATTTCCAAAATTCTCGAAAAAACAATTGCCTCCCAGCTCCATTCTCACCTATCTGCCAACAGCCTGTATGAAGAGTTCCAGTCTGGTTTCCGGCCACTCCATAGCACTGAAACAGCACTCATCAAAATCACCAATGACCTCCTCATAGCATCTGATTCTGGACTACTCACCATCCTCCTCGACCTGAGTACAGCCTTTGACACCATCTGTCACACCACCCTCCTCAGTCGGCTTTCTTTCATTGGCATCACTAACACACACATTGGACTGGTTTATTTCCTACTTTTCTGGCCGCACTCAGTTCATTCAATTGAAGACCCTCAAATTCTCCCCTCCCCCGTCACCTCAGGTGTGCCCCAGGGCTCTGTCCTGGGGCCCCTCCTCTTCATCATCTACCTCCTTCCCCTTGGCAATATCTTCCGCAAATTTAACATCCACTTCCACTGCTATGCCGATGACACCCAGCTCTACCTCTCCACGCAACCATCGTCCTCTCCTCCTCCCACCTTCCTCACAGATTGCATCTCTGAAATAAAAGCCTGGTTCACCAAAAACTTCCTTCAATTAAACAGTAGTAAAACTGAGGTACTCCTCATTGGCACTAAATCAACTCTTTCCAAAATCAACAGTTTCCCACTTATTATTGACAGCTCCTCCATCTCCCCCTCCCCCCAGGTTAAGAGTCTGGGTGTCATCCTCAATAGCACCTTATCTTTTCAATCCCATATCAATAACATTACCCGGTTTGCCTACTTCCATTTAAGAAACATTACCCGCCTCCGTCCCTCCCTTACCCCACACACTGCTGCCATACTTGTGCACAGCCTTGTCACCTCCCTACTGGATTAATGCAACTCTCTCCTCTTTGGCCTTCCTCAAAAATCACTCCATAAACTACAACTGGTCCAGAACTCAGCTGCTCGCATTATAACAAGAACTCCCTCTATCCACCACATCACCCTGGTCCTCCGACAGCTCCACTGGCTCCCCGTGCAGTTCCGCATTCAATACAAAATTCTCATGATGACATTCAAGGCCCTTCACCACCTTGCCCCCCCATATCTGTCAGGCCTCCTGCATATTCCCACCCCCTCCCGTGCTCTTAGACCATCATCTGCTTTACACCTGTCTGTCCCTTACGCCCGTCTCACCACCATGGGGAGCAGAGCATTCAGCCGCTCTGCCCCCCGCCTCTGGAACTCTCTACCACCCCTACCTACTCTTTAAATATCAATTTCCCTGTCCCAGCCTCTGTATTTTTTAAATGTTTTTTGTTTTGACTTTGTTTCTGACATTGTGTTTTTTTATCCTTTTGTACGGTGACCTTGAGTGTCCAGAAAGGCTCCTTTTAAATAAAATTTATTATTATTATTATTATAATACTGTATGTATTGTACTTCAGTGATAGTATCAAGGTGTTGCTGTACTGTATCTGTACTTCTATATCAGTTGGTTGTACTGTTCTTTTTTTCATCTCTCTTTGCAGGTGATGAAGCAGACTGATGAAGTTTTGTCAATCTCTCTCTTCTGTCTCCTCTTTCTTTCACTTCTTCTCCTTTTTTTTCTCTTCTGATTTTCTCTTCTACTTTTTCAATGTAGTGTCCACATAACATCAATTATTCCCTACATAATAAAACTATTTACATATATAAATCAAGCAGATCACTATGGCAAAGTGATAATGCTCTACTTGTGAGAGTAAAATCTGTTGGGCTCTTTCTGGCATTAAGACAACAATTCTTATTGCCACATTGCCAGACAGGACACTATATGAAAAAAAAGAAGAATTTGGAAGTAACAAATTTATTTGAAGGATGAATATAATTTATTGTTTTAAAATAAATGTTTTATTGGCTGACTCAAAAAGCTGTTACATGCAAGTTAACACCACCAAGTAGGAATTGGGATATTATCTGTACTTAATTGAATGGATTTGGAATATTATTTTTTACTTTTCTGCATTCTTCAATTGAGTGATTAATATTAGAGTTATCGTCAGATCATTAAATAGAATTTCTCCATTAATAAATGTAGTGCCGTAAATGGGGCAGTCAGCTGACTCTTGACCCGCTCACAGCCTGTGCTCTCTCACTTTTACGTAACATACGTGAGGTCAGAGTTCAATGAAAAAGCGGGCTCGTTAGCTAGCGAGCGCTGACTGGTAAGTTGCTAGTCGACTATTTTGTCGACTTTCATTTGAAGAAAAGTGAAAAGAGAGACTGATAGACTTCATTTTCAAACAAAATAATAAAATATCAGTATATGTTTTGCTAATATCATAATAGACCCGCATTGTTATATGAGGCTTAATGATATGTATGCGTGTTGTTTTTTTTACATTGACAGTGAGGGCAAAAAAAAGTTAAAAGTTGTGGATTTGTAATGTAAAAAAATTAATGTAAAAATGAAGATAGTTGTTTCCAAACTGTTTCCATAAGATTTAGCAGTAAGACCATCAGTACGCAGTGACTTATTTGATTGGAGTTTTTTAAGACTTTCCCAAATTTTCAAGTATAATCACAGAGTGAAATTGTTCTGTAGTATTTTTACAGATTTTCTGTATTTTGTTCAATGAGGTCATTTTGACCTTTATCAATGTCTTGAAAAGTTTTTTTTTCAGAACGTAGAAATATGGGCATGGTCTTAACATTTACTGCTTATTGATTTTAAGTTTGATAATTGTTAGTTAGTTATTTGGTGTCTGTTCCTCCTAAATCTAAGAACATAAGAATTGTTTTTTTTCACCCTCTTCTAACCAATTGTCTTCAATACTTTTTATATTCTTTAGCCTTAGAAATATAGACATTGTTCAGATTCAGTTCAGTTGTAATTGGTTGAATCCAATTGTTTAGTTTTTAGGTACATTTTGTGGTAAAATGCTGGTTAATGAAATAATTTATTGTATTACTTTTGATTCTATTTTCTTTTTTTTATAGGTTGTTTCTGATCCATTAACATTTTCTTAAGTTCATATTTCAACAGTTCCCAATTTTTACTAACCTCGCCTGCAAGCTGAATTCTTGCAGTATTTGTGTGTTAACGAACACACGAGAATGTGTAGAACTGAGAGTACTACACATTATCAGTCTGGGTTGCCAGGCTAATTTTTTATTATTAAATGGCTTCTGACAGCAAGCCATATCCCAATATTTTATTAATCTTTTAAAGCTTTTTTCTCCACTCCATTGGCTAAAAGTGGGATGCTGAGTTTCCAGTAAACATTATTTTAGATTTCTCTACACTGATTGGCGTTCATTTTTCCAAGTAGAAGTTTGTGGTCTGACAGAGGAGCTGGTAGAAGATCAGAGTTCATTTATTTTGTTATTAAATCAGACCCCACCCAGAAATCAATGCTTCAATTGTACATTTTTATCTATACATCCAGTGTTGGTTTATTTCCTCTGCATTTGTCCTCTTGCATGTCACACAGGTCAGTACAGAGTTAGGAAAACCAGCTTTCGACCTGGAATCATCTTCAACTGAAACTGTTGGATCAAATTTCTCTTACCCCTCTCTATGTCTCGTTACTTAACCTCTTAAGACATGAAAACTGTAGTCCAAACATAGGCTTTTAGGCACTTGAAAAGAGGCTGAAAAAGATCAGTTTCTCTTCAAACGTAAATCTCTCATCAATTGTCAGCCTCATTTACGGATCTGTCAGGAGACAGAAAAATATATATTTGGAGAGAAATGTATAATTTTCAGTCATCAAAAAGTATATTAGACTAAATATCCGGCTCAGTTTGGACAGGGCCACAGGACGTTTCAGGAATGATTACATAATATCTTCTTCAATCTATGTGTAGATTTACCTCTGTGCTTATCTGTTGTTCCAATGTATTAAGGACCAGATGAAAATGTTTCCACTATGACTGGCACATTACAACTACACCTAAATAAACTTATATGAAATTTGCAGTTCCCTAATCTAGTTTATGTGAATCATGCCTCCACAAAAATCCCAAGTAAGACAGGTTTTTTTCTGCACACCCTCACTGACCACCTCTCAAATTACCCCAGAAAAAAAAAATACCAGCAGGCACTTTTCTGTACAGCATGTTTTGGGCCACTTCCAAGTCATACAAGCTACCGCTGTATTGAGTGAACCAGCTCGTTAAGTTTATGGCCCCCATTTCTCACCCTGAAATATATACTGATGCTGAAATAATACACTCTGCTCCAGCCTTCTGTGGCAGACAGCAGTTCTTGATGAGTCACATAATGAATGCTTGCTCAGGAGGAAACGGGGAAACATGCAGAGTCCAGTCAGAGCGCTAGCAGGAAGGGATTGACGCTGCCTTCATGTGTGGGTAAAAAAGAAAACAGGGAAAATGGTGGTTTGATCAGTCAGACATAGTGGTGGTGCTGGTGTGATGTAGTTGGATCCTTTGCTGCTTCAGAACCTGGACAACTGGCAGTAATTGATGGAGCCATGAATTCTGCTCTCTAAAATCCTTCAGCAGATTATTAAGGGACCTGTTTGTGATGCTAAGCTCAAACGCAGTTGGGTGATGGAGCAGGAAAGTTATGCAAAGCACACTATCAAGTGTTGGCTAAAAAAACCTGAAATAAATAAAGCAAAAGCAGAAAGAAGTTTGCAGTTTAGCCTAGTAGGGTTGTCACCATACTAAAATTTCAAACTCTATACCGATACTGACCATTTTTGATACATTTTCAGATGAGGCCAGCTTGTTGTTTAATAGATACAATAATCATTCGAAATGTGCATTTGGTATTTACTCAAGTCATGCGTCCGATATGACCTAATATGAAACATTTAATTGTAGCAAAATTAAAAACAGAAGAAATATGTAAAGAAGCAAATATTTGTGAAAGAACTGAACTTGTAATCGGTTTTAAAAATGCTCATTAATGCACCCGGAATAAATGAATGGAAATCGAAACATATTTGGTACTCATACCGACCTGCTGAAACTGACCCCACATCCTTGTGCACCCAGCAGATTAAACAAGCTACAGTGGTCATTTGACCCAGAGCTGCAGGGATGTGTGCCTTCAATAAACAATGTGTGCATCACATTAGGGAGGAAATTACATTAGCGCACATTAAAGGAACCATGCAACGGTCACAAGCTGTTTCCTCGAGGGACGCAATTGCTACCTGAAATATGTTAAGGGGAAGGCGGGGAGATTAGGAGAAAAACATTAGCGGGATGCTTGCTGCAGTTTCACTTGAATGGCTGCCAGAGGAACCTCTCCTCCATGTCCTTCACCGCCTCATTTCACTTTGAGCAGAACAGCAGCACACACAGTTTTTCACTTCATCCCTCCTCTGTCTGATACTTGATACATCTGAAAGGAGCATTTAAGCATTTGGGTATCTGGGTGAATGTGTGGGTCCAGGCCTGATTGTTTGGTAAAAGCTGAGTTTTTTCCACTTTGTCCAAGTGGCTTTAAGTTAAGCTTGACTTCTCTTCCGATTGGTCAGTTTTAAGTCACCAACTGTGCCAAGATGAGTCACGTCTGTAATCTGCAGGCTGCCTCTGCAGAGAGGGACAAGTTAAAGTTACACATGGATCCAAAAAAAAGGCTTTTGTACTGCAACTATTGTAAGATTAGTTTACGCTACAGACTTCAGCCTGAAGGCTCAACGTAGACCATCCACACAGTATAAGGCTGTCATTTAGACTCTGGATGGTAGCAGATTACACAGTGATCAAACACCTTTTTTCTGCTTTGAATGTAGAGTTCAGAGAAAATGTGAAGGGTGGTAATTTGCTGGCCATCTATGGCCTTTGGATCCTTGCCTCCAATCAGGCTCTGTAGGAAAGGTATTATCAATTACAGTGAAGAGCTGCTTTGAAAAGACGCCCTAGCTGCCAGTCATGAAGCGGACAGCAGTTAATACTTATATTGGCAGGAATCAAAAATGGGGGAGAGGCGCTTCAAGACAAGTTAAAGAGGGATTTTGAGTTTCAGAGAGGAATTGAATTTGCATAGTAAAATAACAAGTCTTGATTAAAAAGAAGTCAATTTGCACGTCACTTAGGATTTTTACCTAAGGTTTTAGATAAAGTTAAAAAAAATCCTCATTTGCATTAACTTTTTAAAAGTTAGAACATTGGAAGTTGCTAAAGTGCACATATCCTAAATTTTAACAGGTAAACATTATATTAATGTGGTGACATTAAATGCTTTTTAAAACTAATCATACCTCCAACTTTTTCCCACTTTATCACATTAAAACTGTAATAACTAATGTGCAATAACTAATGTGCAATAATCTATTTAATACACTGTGCTATAACCCGTGCTATAACCCCGCTTCTGCTGCTATCACCAAGTGAATATATGTCAATACATATGTATATATATATATATATATATATATATATATATATATATATATATATATATATATATATATATATATATATATATATATGTGTATATAACCGTGAATGTACATATGACATCATCTGCCTACTCCAATTTCTTTTGTATTTTTATTCTTATTTTTTTCTCATTTTCTTTTTGATCCACTGTATATATGAAGATACACTGTATATAACTGATGCACCTTTTCCTACTTTATTTTGGCACCTTCTTCTGACTATTGACTATTGTGCCGATGTGACAAGTGAATTTCTCCAACGTGAGATCAATAAAGCCTATCTTATCTTATCTTATCTTATCTTCACTGTGTTTTATTTGGATTTTATGTGACAGAACAACGCTGCGTAGCGTGTAATTGTAAGTGTAAAGTAGGTATCGCATGCCTTCATAAAGTCTTTGGCAAGTGAAAATTTGAAAAATCTGGCATGCATGTGAATTTAACCGTTTCTTTGAGGGACTCCCAAATAAAACCAGGAATAATCTAATTAGGAAATGGAGTTTAGTTTGTTAGAGATCAGAGCTTAAACAACATTAAAGAACAAATGGCAGCATGAAGACCAAGGAGCACAGCAGAGAGGCCCAAGAAGAAGTTGTGGAGAAGTTTAAAGTGGGGTCAGATTATAAACAATATCTCATGGTTTGAACATCTCATAATGCATTGTTCAATCCCAAACTGACTGGCCAGACAAGGAGAACATTAAAGGAACAATATGTAATAATTTTAACCTAGTGGTTGAAATCGGAACAATACATACACAATGACTTTCATTTACCCAATGGTCCTATACGACTGTGAAACCCCATAGAATTTTTACTTACACAGGTTAGGTATATAAAGTTGTATTTTGTTCTATTTCTGGTTCACTTCTCTTACTGGCTTCCATGTTTGCTGGCTGCTGCTCTTTTGCCAAGATATAAATTACCAAATGCTGCGCTCTGTTTTGGGAACCCTCATATGAGGCTGAGGAATCAGGAAGTAAACACACTCTGAACCGAAGTCGTTCCGGACCGTACCTCTAGGTTTGAAAGGAGTAAAACGTGACAAATGCATTGTTGTTGGAGAGGACCGATTGTTTATAGGGAATGTTACTTCCATCCCCGGTGACAAATGAGAATGATTTAGGTTAATTTTACAGTAAATATCTTACTTATAGATCCTTTAAACAAAGAAGCACCCAAAAGCCCCGCTATAACTCTGGAGGTGCTGCGAAGATCGAAGCTCGTGTGGGAAAATTTGTATTAGTCGCACATACCATAAATTTGACCTTTATTTAAACATGACAAGAATAAAGTAATTGTTGAAAGAAAGCCATAGGAAGTCATGGGTTAAAATGGGATTGTCCATGATTACTTAAATGGCCTTAAGTTAATTACCTAATATACAGGTTTGACACAGGACAACTGTCGGTAAAAAGTAGGATCCTTATTGCTCCTAGATTTATTGGGCAATTTAAGTAAAGTTAACATTCAAGACCAAGCTAAGACCCACATAGGGTGCCTAACGTCTTTGACAAATATAGATTGTTTTCAGTCAACTCAGTTGGGTACAGTACAAGAAACCCATTGTGAGCCCAGGCCCACTTAGTACCCATATGGCCTAAACAAAATCCATTCAGGGCCCATAAATTTGACCTTTATTTAGACATGACAAGAATAAAAGGATTGGTGAAAGAAAGCCACAGGTAGTCCTTGACCAACATTTCCATATTGAGGCCATATGGGTGGGGCCTGTGTAAAGCTTTCCACAAGCTATGTAGGAGATATAGTAAACAAGCGGAAGAAGGCATTCTGGTCAGATGTAACTAAAATTTTACTTTTTGGCTAAAATAATCAATCAGTCATCTTTATTCTAGAAGCAAGGTTGGTCCATAGTAGAGTAAAATCAGAAAGATGAAAACACATACAAAAAGATAAATAAGATATCTGGTTCTAAAAAAAGGAAAACAAAAAACTACTGTCTGGAGGAAAGCCAAACCTGGCAGCTGCTTTTCTTCAGCAGGGTTGGGGAAACTGTTCAGCGCTAATGCTGAAAGATGGATGGAGTGATAGGTTAACCTTCCAGCAAATCATTGGCTCTAACTAGGCCTGACACGATAACAAATTTTGCTGGACGATAAATTGTCCTGAAATTATTGCGATAAATGATAGTATTGTCGTTTGCAAATAATGTTCAACCAATATGATGATAATGGCATAATAATGCAAGTACACCCTGTCAAAGTTCAATAAATCTTAATTTCTAAAGAACATTTAAAAAGGGACCTGGAAAACTGTCTTCTGTCTGTAACGCTAAAAGCTGCGTTACCAGCTATCATAATAACTGTTGTTGTGCGCAACATTTACTGCAATTCTCATTCATGAAACGTTGAATTCTGGGAAGCTTTAGCCAGTGATAGGTTGTCCAAAAAGGGGACCATACCCGTAAATCGGCATGGTCAAAGTCCAGAAAGCCCTGAAACTCACGTTCATAGCTGCTATGTTCAATCTGACTGAGCCTAAGCTGTTCCCCAATTTTGCATTGTTTATTATTATTTACATTTTTTACTTTTTGTTCTCTGTCTTTCTTCTCCTTATAGTTGTATAATAGACACCATCCAGCAGAGGGAGGGGGGGGGGCAGATACTATATAACATAGAAAGGATTCCTTGTGTCTCTGCTGTGTTCTCTAACCGGTCGAGGTTGAGGCAGATGAACGTCTGGTTCTTCTGGAGATTTTCCTCTCCACTGTCGCTTCATGCATGCTCAGTATGAGGGATTGCTGCAAAGCCATCAACAATGCAGACGACGGTCCACTGTGGCTCTACGCAAGTATGACATACGTTGTGAATTGGCGCTATATAAATACAATTTTACAGAATTTTGCTAAGAATGAACAAAATGTCAGATTCTAGATTTGTAAAGCTGGTAACCAATATTTTTTTTCCTTACACTTCACAATCACACAAGTGCTTTGTGTTGGTCTATGAAATAAAATCCCAATAAAAAAATACATTGGAGTGTCTGGGTGTGTACTGACTAAATGAGGAAAAGTACTTTTGCATATGAGAACATGTAGCAGGTCTTCCCTCAATACCCGGCTTCTCCTCTGCGGGGCGCTGTGACCTCACATTTGTCAGAGTAGGAAGTACAGTTCTTCTGTAACCGTGAATTGAAAGTACGCCATAAATATGGCGCCAAAATAGTTTTCAAGCAGATGATAAGATCGGATTTTTTTCCCTGCCTTCCCTTCTGTGTTGTCGTCGTTCTCCTTTCCTTTTTCTATTTTCTTTCTTTCTTTTTCTTTTTTTTTTTTCCTCTACAAGAGGTGGGGAGACGTTGCAAGACAAGACCCGCCTGTGCATTTGTGCAGAGCGGTGTGTGTGCACGCATTCACCGGCCAGAGGAGGCAAGGCAAAGCGAGGGCAGCAAGTGGAGCCGATCAGATCTCTGGGGTTTTATTTCTCAAGAAGCGCCGTAGCGATACTGGCTTGCAGTCTTTTTTTCTGACTCATCCTATGGAAATATATCACCGCTTTTTATCCTTTTTTCCCTTATTCACCCGCTTTCCTCTGCTTCTCCAGCCTCCTTCGCCTACTGTTGGCTCTAAGGAGGAAAACAGCCGGATTTCTACTCCACGCTTGGAGTGTTTTATTTTTTTTTTGCAAAATGCGACATGCTTTCCATGTTGCGTTTCTCGGCGCATGGCACACGGGTGATAGCGTTGTGTTTGGGTTCTCACTGACTTAAGAAACAGCACTTTTTTTGCCTGGTTTTTATTTTTAAGAGTGGGGGGTTTGATACATTTTGGATTTGGACTCCTCTGTCTTTCGGTCTTTGCGGATCTGACGCGCTGTCAACACGCACCGCAAAGGGGAGGGGAGGACGGGAGAAGAGGGACAGTCCTGTCACCCTGCGTGGTTTAAGTGTCCGGGGTGTGCGTGTGGAGAAGGGGGGGTGGGGGGATGTTTAGCAGCACCAATCCTCTGCTGTTAAACTACATGTGCCTGCTCCAAATGATCTCCTAAATCTAATCCCGGACCGAGGACGTCTGTGTACCCAAAGCTGATTGCAATCAAGGTAAGGGCAACGTTTTGCACCCTTAATATGGAGGGAGGCTGCATGATATAACTCAAGTGTTGCGTTCAGGACCTCTGAAGTCCACTTCGCTGCTGCTGCTTGAGCTCTGTCAGCGGTAGGCCAGCGGCTAAGTGCGCACTTTTGCAGGTCGCGGATAAGGAGCGGATATTAATCTTAGGTGTTGCTTTGCTGGGGGGAAAAAAATAAAATGGCAAGCGGAGAAATGAACTAACCGGATAAACTTGGCCGATGTTGGAGAGTGGCCAAGTTGATTTTTACGCGCGGTTGCAGCAGATTTTACTGTACATTTATTTTTCTTTTTTTGCACCGCTCCGCGGAATATGCGTTGTAACTCGCATGCACATGTGGGGAAAACAAGCCACGCATGTCTAGACGTATGCATGCATGCATGCATGCGGGATGAGAGGTGCGCGCAGAGGAGGGGGTGGCGTGTAACATTTTAGCAGCAGCCTCTTGGGGGACGTGCACGCCTTTTATCATTTCTCTCTGGAAATGTGTACAGCGGGGAGCGGTGGTTGTGTTGCGTTTAGGGAGGCTGAGCACGCAGGCTCACACATGCACACATCTAGAAATTAGAGCAACTCCTCTCCTCTGACTCCATCACCCTCCTTCCTCCCTCCCTCCTTCTGCTTCGTGCTGTGCAGCTCCGGTTGGCTTAGGGAGAGGGGGGAGTGGCTGTTGTTTACCTCCTCAGTCAGGCCTGGATCAGTGTGTGTGTGTGTGTGTGTGTGTGTGTGTGTGTGTGTACCTGAATCAAACAACAACAAACCCCTGTACTTGACATTTGGTTGCAGATGGTGATGGTGCAGATGTAAGCAGGATTAATAGGGTTTAAGTGGAGCATTTGCCTCCCCTCCCTGTACCATGTGTGGTTTTCAGCTCTGCATTATGACCACCTACTCGTGAGAACTACCAGGGGAATCATTAAGGGGCATAATATCTTTCTATTAGTGCTCGCGCCGTCCTTTTTTTTTTTTTTTTTTTTTTTAAGGCTTAGCTGAAGGTGGTGGTAGCCTTGCATCAATTAAGGCTGGAATCCTCCTGGGAATTTGTTAAATGTTCCCAGTTGTGACAGCAGCCCTCCTCATGCAGCTCTCACCGATCATTGTCATGCAAAGACATCTTCTGCACACAGACACACTGTGGCTCCCCTCTCTGAAGCCGTGTTCAGCTACAGCATCTGTGTGCTCTTTAAAACCCTCTCTCTTCCTGACAAGCTTATACACACATCCCTCCTCTCGCTGGGTATGAAACTGGAGATGAGTCATGGTGTGTGGGGGCATAACAACACTCTACCTCTCTTTCCATCTCCCTACCTCAGTCCTACCCAGCTCTCCTGATGTGGCACTATCTTGTTTTCGTTTTCTTGGTGGTTTCCAGCCAGGTGACGGGGCTTCTTCCTATTTTGCATCCATTTCTTTCCCTCCCATGATGTCAACCTTTCCCAACCAACCATCCATACCCCAGCCTGTCCATCGTTAGCCATCCCATTCCCAACCGTTTAGCCCAGTACCTTTCTCCTGGTTGCCGTAGGATAACGCCCATGATCTGACTCTTCGAGAAGACATCATGTGGAAAACCTCTTAAGCCTGACATGTGGAGGTGTAGCATCATGTGTTTCTTGTGTCTGCCCCGTTAATCGTCAAGCTCTGATTGGTTAGGAAAGGGGGTAAGGACCCCCACGTGTTGCGTTGTATCACATTAGCAGCTACGCTGTGATGACGAAGGGGAGGAGGAACAGGAGGAGAAGGGATGTTGCTCATGAATGGAGGTCTGACGTCATGCCAAGCGTAGCCTCAATCCCCCTCTGAGACACACGCGCCTATGTATCGACACATGGATTTAGATGCCTGCAGGGCAGATTTGGAAATGTGCGTCATGTGAGACGGCTGGGAACCAATGGATGGGAGGGATTTATGAATGTGTTTGTGTGTTCAGCGGTCTGGTTACTGCATCTAAGGAGGATGCTATCTACAACAGGCTGGAGTTCCTTTGGCCTGTTGTTTTTTTTTTCTTTTTGAAATGTGTGGTTCCCAATGGAACCTGGATGCTGTGTTTTTACAATATCCTGCTGCTAAACCTCTTAGGTTGATACCAGCTAATGTAAATTTAGGACAAATAGGAGCTCATTTGTAACTTTTATTTAGGTTATTACTCCCTTACAAAGTGTTCCAGAAGTTCGATTACTGGTTGTGTTATGTGCAACGTTCAGTCTAAACTGATGTGAGGTGAGCTTATGGTACACTTTGTTGTTAAGACAACTCTTCACACTTTTCGGTTGTACGTCTACTGTGATCCAAAGGCATTAATGAGTTTAGAGCTTGGAGATTACGTTAAAGTACACTCTAAGAAAGGCTGTTTTTGTTTTTTTTGTTTTTTACATATGGATATTTAATATAAGTTTTGGCAAAACTGAGAATATCAAGTATGAGATCAATATAATTTTTTAGTCCTTTGTCTTCTTTAACCTCCCCAGTCGGTTGTGGCAGATGGCCTCTGGCACTGAGCCAGGTTCTGCTCGAGATTTGTTTTCCTTTCCACTGTCGCTATGTGCATGCTCAGTATAAGGGATTGCTGCAAAGACACGGACTCAATGCAAATGACTGATTTTTACCAATTGTCTTAAAAAAAACAAAGGTTGACTGCATTGTTTTGTAGCCAATCAAAATGTATGTAATTAACTTTAAATCTGTCCATATGTTTGTGTTGAACCGGCTATAGATTTTTGCATAAGTTGGGTCTGTTTGTTTTGTGCCTTGAGATATTTGTTATGAATCGTCACTTTATAGATAAACTGAATTGAACCGAGGCAACATAAACAAACAAATCCTGGAGAAAATACCTTTTGAATTGTTTTTGTAAAATATCAGTTTAGTGTCCATTTAGTACAAAGTATTAAAATCAAAACAAGGTAAAACTTTAACTCGTCTGTTTTTGACCACAAAAAGGAAACACGCCTTGTATCTGAATTATTAATTGGAATTTTAAAACAAAAATCAAATAACCACTTGTTTATTGTTTTTCATATATAATTCATAGTGAGAAGATTGCATAGTTAAAACATGCACGGACTAAAAAGGATAAACCTGATTTTGAAAACGGCCTGTTTTTTGGGGGTTTTTTTGGCAGAAAAAGAGTAAAAGGAAAGCAGGCCAAGTCAAACCCAAATAAACAGAAAAAATAAGTTTAAAGAGCTTAAGAAAGCTTGCATAAATATCAATAAAGGCAGATTTAAAACGTTGCACGAATCTGGGAAACCACTTTAAAGAAAAAGAGCAATGACTTAAGACTTTTGTATATTTGTATCTGTTAATTAATGCATCATGAAGCCAGCCATAACGGGACAGTGGACTAAATTCTCGAGGCGATGTGTTTGTCCTCTCACCCAGTTGATGACCCTGCTGTACCCTGAAGCCTAATTAGCGTGTTCTTGTGTTTCCGTGTTCATGTTAACATGCTGTTCAGTGGGCGGGAGCCGATGTCAGGGTTAACATGCAGAGGGGAGGGGGCATCTTAATTCGGAACCCCTTTATTTTGTTCCCTTCTGCGTCAGTGTGGCTCATCCTTTGCTATTTGTGGATTGTTTAAAAGTCTGTGCTCATCTCTGCTGATGAGGAAAAATGGGTTCTGACTGGCAGCAATGGCTGTTCTGGGAAAGCAGATGTTCTGCGTCTTTATACGGGGTAAAAGTATTTTATTTTTTTCACAGTAAGATCTTTCATCACATCATTAAAGCATACCTCACTGAGCTTTATATTTCACTTCCTTTGGTTTTCTTATGGAAAATGCCTCTGTTTTTACATTCAGATGTTAAAATTGTCTGTATGTTTATGGTATTGGTAGAATGCATAACATTTCTTGGTCTTTTACACATTGAAAATTATAGTTTTACTAGTCTATACAATAAAAATAAATGCAGTCACTGTAGCTTAATTTTTCTGCCTTTGCTAACTGACCCGTTTGTATATTTGACCCTGATGTTTTCCAGAATTGTGATGAAAAGGTGACAATGAAGAGTGATAGCAAGACATCATCCTCACAAAAAAAAAAAAAAACACACACACAGGTGGTTAGCAATATGTTTGCACCTTGTTTTCATATGCAAATGTTATTTTTTTGTTTTGGTTGAGAGACAAATGCTTTCTATAATCGAGATTTGAAAGCATTTGAAGACCTGGATAAACAGAGATTTTGAGGAATCATGATGTAACATCCTGTTTTACTCGTTCTCACCACTGCTTTATGCACTAAAACCCACAAAGTAAAGGAGGCATGTTTATTAGTTTTCTACTCTCAGTAAACGGTGACAATCACGGTGTAGCTGTTTTGAAACTACAGCTGGTAAGCTATGAAAGGGGTGATGCATTCTGCCTATTAGGATAAATATTGTTTCTCAAATGGGGACTAAAATATCAACTTTAAACTAGATGGGACACTATTCTTTTTGGAAAAATTCATGGTTCTGTTCAAATATGGATTCATCTTCTAGCTACTTTTTTGATGTATGGATTTGACAAACATTATTGCACTTTCTAGGGAAAATATTCACCACCACAAGTCTTTCCCCTAGTGTTCATAAATGGTACTGCACGTTAAGGCTCTTGCTCTTCCTCCTTTTTAAATTCTACTGCATGCAAACAAAGCTTTTTGTCTGCATGATGCTGCTTCTACGTCATCAGGTCACACTTTGTTTCCCTGTGGATAAAGAGAAAAATAAAACCTGTGTATCGGGAACTATTTAGATTTTATGACACTCTTAGTACTTTCCCTGTATCCTTCCTGGTGTACAGATCTTTCTATCTTTGTCACTACCTGATATTACTGACACATGTAATCAGATCGTAAAGTCTGAGCGACGTAAGCACATTGGCGGACAGGCTGACAGAAGCTTCCTGAGCTCCAGATGGGATGAGATTTAGGAATATGGATGTGTAGCTTTGTGAGGAGAGTGAGGCTGGGCAAACAACAGAAAGAAGCAATATGCCAGAGTCTGACCTTCCTTTGCTGCTGTAAACATTTGCTGATCCAAGAGTGGAATAAGCCTTTAATAAAAATTGCCCTCCCCTTTTTAATTTTCTTTTTGCTTGATGCAACTTTAAATGCAAAAACATGCCGTACAGGTGAATCTAAATAAGTCAAACTACCATGGCAAAGCAATGTTATTGAATTCAAAAAGTGAAACTCATATTTTGTTCATAAGACATCTAAACTACTGACTCATCAGGTGTTCAGTGAGCAGCCACTGACAGACCCTACAAGGAGGTTAAGCCAATTCTATTTTATTTATATTGCGCCAATTCACAACATGTCATCTAAAGGCACTTTACAAAGTCAGATTCAATCAAATCACCCAGACAGGTTGGTCAGAACGTTTCCTCTCTAAGGAAACCCAGCAGGTTGCATCAAGTCTTGGCAAGCAGCATTGACTCCTCCTGAAAGAGCGTAGAGCCACAGTGGACAGTCGTTTGCATTGTCCATGGCTTTGCAGCAATCCCTCATACTGAGCATGCATGAAGCGACAGTGGAAAGAAAAACTTCCCTTTAACTTGAAGGAAAACCTCCAGCAGAACCAGGCTCAGTGTGAACGGTCATCTGCCTCGACCGACTGGGGGTTAGAGAAGACAGAGCAGAGACACAAAAAGCACAGAAGCACACATTGATCCAGGAATCATTTCTATGTTCTAGGGTAATGGCAGATGATAATAATCATCTGCCACAAAAGGTTATTGCTGAAAAGGTTGGCTGTGCTGGTTAGTGTTGTATCCAAGCATATTAACAGAAAGTTGAGTGGAGGAAAGTGTGCAAACCTTTTATTTACATTTCTATCCTTTTTTTAATTTTGTTTTTTTTAAATGCAAACATATATCGTAGTGTATCTTAATAAAACAAAATGCCATTAAAACTTTTTTAAATTTCATTAATTAAATTCAAAAAGTGAAATTGATATTTTGTTTGTAGATTTTTTTGTGTATTAGTCGATGATGATTTTTGCTTACAGCTCAAGAAACCCCCCAACCTAGTTTCTTAGGAAATGACAATATTAAATAAGACCAATAAGAAAAACTTTTGTACTGAAATGACCATCGACCATCTTACGACTTAGAGTCACACCCTCCTAATGAGTGTAAGTCACAAAGGGTCAGTGGTAAAGAATGGGGCTGTTCAAAGTGCTGCATCCAACTATATCAATAGAAAGTTGAGTGGAAGAAAGAAGTGCAGTTGAAGAAAGGGGCAAACTTTTTGTTCATTTTGACATTGATAAAAATCAAACTTTTGCTAAACGCGCAATGGTTTAAATGCAAAACATTTAAACCATTGCGGTATACCCGATAATTATAATAAAGGAACTTAAGAAACTGAGGTGAACTTTGAAAAGCGGCGAGGGAAGGAGAACGAATCGATCGTGGTTACACAGAAGAAAAAGAATCTAGCTGAGGAGGGAGGGAGACAAATGAGAAGAAAAAAAGAGGATAAGTGTCAGCGGGAGACATGGGTGTAGTTTAGCTTGGCGGTTGTGTTGGAGGTCATGAGGAGTGAAGGGCAAGGCGTTTATCCACCATCTCCTCATCCTTTTCCTCCTGCTGACACTCCTTTCCAAAGCTAATGAACTCCCGATGGCAGTCGAAAGACTTAACTATGGATCAGTCCTCCATCACTCCTCCTCCTCCTCCCACCTGTCCTCCTCCTTTTTGCTCTTTCTACCCCTCTGCTTCTGGCAGGGACCCAATCTCGCTGGCTCCAAACCCCCCTGCCTTCCTTATTTGTCAGCAGATTTCAGGAGAAGCAGCAGCAGGCTTAGTGAGGGGAAATTATTGGGAGCTCAGTCTCTACTTGTTTCTTCTTAAAGCTACCTGTTTTTCGTTTATTAGTTCCTCATCTCGTAAGGCGGCAGGAGCGGTATCAATAAATATCTTGTTAATGTTCCAGTCGCTGCAGCCACTCAGCTGATAGAGGAAATCTGTTTCATTGCTGTGGCTTGTTTGCGGGGCCCTTTGTATATGGTTGGCTGTCCATGCAGTGCTCCAGCTTTATCTTTTATGGTTGTATGGGTTTGCCTCAGTAAAAAGGAAAATAACAGAAATTAGAAGATTTAACAGAAGGGGTTGTTGTTTTTTCCTTTTGCTTTTATGATAAAGTAAAACAACTTGTGCTGTATCTTTGCCCTACAGGAACCAGCTGGACGTGTGATGTGCACTGTTTTATGTTCCTTTATAATATTGTTTTTTTTATTACTCCACTGCCCTTACACCTGTCTCCAAATATTTCAGATATAGGAATATCCACAAATGTTTTATCATGGGTTCTATTAGCAAATGTTTTTTTTCTTTTTAAATAGAAAATAATAAAAAAAAAACATGAAAAGAGAACGCTACTCTGTTTCATATACCAATGGATTGCATGGCACCATTGCTTATTCAGACCAATTCATTTTGCATTTATTACTTGCAGGTACATATTCCAAGGTAAGATTTTCTTTGAATCTAAGTATTTCTCAATGGACTCACAGCTCTCCACTCGGGATGTTTTATGTTAATGTCAGCAACAATCTAACATGGAAAAGCTCTGATTAATCAACCAGCAATTAGAAATTGTCTAGAAATTGACTGATCTGACAGACGGCTGACATGTTTTTCCCGGTTAGTGACGGCACAATAAGTTTGTGGCAATACAACGCCCTTAAAAACAACAAAACACTTCAATGTGGGAGTTGATAATGAAAGAAGACTTAAGGTTGAGTTTAGGGCTGCCAAGATTCATCGAATGATTCGAATGATTCCTAAATGTCAGCAAGGCAAATCACCTGCTTCAAGGTTTCGTTAAATTGTGTTTAACTATTCGGCACACTGTGTTGCGACCGGGTGGCTACCCCTAATGATAGCCTGACCTGCCGATATATGGATGCCAAGTGCAGTTAACAGCTGTAGCTTTTTATAAACTTTTGTTCATGGTAAACGTTTGTGTATATAAAAAAAAATTAAAATAAATGAATCTCTTATTGTAGTAGTGTAACCTAAAATTAAACAATTTCGAATTTTTTTATTTGTTTGTATTAAACATTTTCCACAATCGGTGTCATCAATAATTTGTATAAAGTAAATATAAGTGAAGCGTTTTTCAGATTGTACCTGTAGAGTGTTGAGGAACATTTTAATTATTCATCCTCTGCTTTTTGTTCTCTTGAGGCATAAATGGGAAGTTACACAGAAACCAATTTCCCTCGACTCTTTGCCACTCTTCAGGATGAGAAAGACAAGAGAACATGCCCTTAAGATTTAAAAGATTGTAAAATCGGTCTCATTTTTATAGAAAATGTTTTTGTGATATTATGCAAAAATCCGAATTGATATCTGCATTCTCTACATTTCTCATACAAATACTTTTCATTTCACACTGAAACAAACAGGAAGTCACAGAAACTACTTTGATGTGTGGCTGTCTGTCATGAAGCTAAATATCTAATTTTATCCGCTAATTTGTGAGATTACCCTCATGATTGGAGTTGAAGGATTTTGATTATGTCCTTGAAGCTGAGATGGGTACCGGTGTCCTGCATGTCTCAGATGCGTCTCTGCTTCACCACACTTTAGTCAGATAGCTGAATTATCTCCTCAGCATGTCACAGAATGCTGCAGGAGCCAGCTAATGACACATTCAGGGTTGGTCAATACGGAAGGCATTTAGCCCATAGGACAAGAATTGCCATCCTCTGCCTGAAATGTATAAATGCGAATTCTTCATTTGTCATGACAATAATAATTTGGCAAGTTAGTCTAATTAAATTAAACATTATTTTAAGATTGTATTAAACCATCATGCATTTAACCAAGTTAGTTTCTGGGCTTCCTGTTTGACTATTCTGTGTCAGCGATTAGTGCGGTTAGGATTAGTAACTGTAAACAGCTGTCTCTTTGTGCATTTCCTGTTACTGTAGAAAATAGTTTCCCTTTAAATAGCGTCTTTTTTTTCATATACTTCATGTTTAAACATAGACCCTTTATCGTCAACCTGAATGATAATAAAAATAAGATAAGGCTGTCAAATTATTCTATCAATTATTCTGATGAATAATCAAGTAATTTCTCAAAAATTATTACCACATTCTACAGAATTTCTACCTAATTTTATTTTCTGAAATATTTGGAGGCAGGTGTAAGGGCAGTGAAGTAATAAAAACAATATTATAAGGAACATAAAACAGTTCACATCACAAGTCCAGCTGGTTCCTGTAGGGCAATGATACAGCACAAGTTGTTTATCATAAAAGGAAAAAACAACAACCCCTTCTGTTAAACCTTCTACTAACTTCTGTTATTTTCCTTTTTACCGAGGCAGTTTTTGCTCCCCTGAGAGGAACCTATAAAAATCTGAGTCATTTCGCGGTGACGACAGTCCTCTCTGTTTGACATTACGGGCGAGCTTCCTTCCATCTTGTGGATCCCTGCGGAGCGTTCAGCGAGGGTCCACGGGGGAGAGGGTTGATGGGAATGGTGGCGGTGATATCAGCATCAGAGTGACTCATGGCTCGTCTTCATAAGTGGCTCTGTGCCTTTCAGTTAGTCACGTGACGTTGGTGTGTGTGTGTTTGTTTGTTGGTAACCGAGGGAGGTCATGAGCACAGCTTTAAAGCTCCTGGCTGGAAAGTTGTGGTTTAATCTTTTCACTTTGGGTTTATTAGTGGTTTTCACTGCATAAGATTGTTATGATTATCGGAAGTTCGTTTAGGTTTTTCCTTGACGTCTGAGTTGTGTTATTCTGATTTCTTTGGAGTAGGGCTATCATGATTCAATGAATGATTCGAGGACATCGATGACTAAAATGCTTAGGAGCAAATAAACTATCTGCTTTGAGGCTTCGTTAAGTTTTGTGTATCTATTCGGCACTGTGTTCTGGCCGGGTGGCTACTGCTAATGATAGCTTATCCTGCTGATACATGGATGTCCAGTGCGGTTATCAGGAATGGAAGGCAGTATTTCCCCTACCATTGTCCAAGGGGGCGTCTACCCGCCACGCCAGCGAGACTGCCCGCTCCCTCAAGAAGATCACGGCACCTAGTAAATTATTTAAACGTCTATACGTGTTCACAGTTATGTTCATTAAATATATTAGCCTTTCTTGCCCTGCGATAGACTGGCGAACTGTCTAGGGTGTACCCTGCCTCTCCCCCATTGACAGCTGGAGATAGGCACCAGCGCCCCTCGCGACCCCACAAGGGATAGGCGTGTTAGAAAATGGATGGATGGATATTAGCCTTTCTTATTTTCTAGCACCAGACCACATTCTAAGCTTTCCCTATATGGTTGCATTGTACTATGTCAGTCACTCAGACTCACACAGAGTCATGTGCGTTCATGCACACTAGGGCTGGGCAATATATTTTTTAAAATATTGAGATTATATCGTTTATATCAAGGTGGTCTATGCTGCGTTGTAATTATACTTTGATGTAGTTCAGTAGGTTATTTTTCAGCTGTTTCTCATTTATCTACAGCTGTTTGTTAAAGAATTTGCCTGTGAGACATTTGGGATAAAGCTTTGATTCAGAGATGCCTTTTTTATAATTACTTTATGAAAAAAAAAACGTATCGAGATAAATATCATATCGGCGTTCACCCTAAAAATATCGCAATATTATTTTTGGTCCATATCGCTCAGCCCTTGCACACGCAGGTAAGTATACACTCCAGGAGACAGAGAGAGAGTCCCAACATATATAAATGCATTGAACCAAATGCACTTTGTTTTCCTGTTAATATGTCAGTGTTCAATAAATTGAACATAAATAGAATATTTGGCTGGTTTTGTTGATTCAATGACTGAGCATTAATTTGAAAGTGATAAATAGCGATATTGGAGTCAAATCAAATTAAGCTGAGCTACATCGAGAATAGTATTGTATCGTACTATGTATCGAAAATCGTATTGAATCGGCTCATCCTAGATGATACCCAGCCCTAATCGTTCGTGCGTTAAAGCCTGACCGATGCGGTGCCAGAATTTCTTTTCTGTATCGAACGTCCGCATTCAGCTGGAAGAGCAGACAGCGACTCACTTCCAACCATCAAGTCGTGGTAATAGTAATGTTTTACTTTTGTTATAAAGTGAGAGATGACTGTCGTTACTCCATCGTTCAGTTAGTGGGTTACAACAGAAAAGGACACATTTGTTGTTCACAGGCGGTATCACGCGTAACATACCATGAATGTTTGGCTTATATGAGGATAATCATGTCTATGTAAACTCGATTCAGATAAACATTTACTGTCAATATTCCACGTTCTCAACAAGTAAATGGCTCTGCGGTTGTTTCCAGATGTCCTTCAAAAATACTATTTGCTTTGATTGTCACACATTTCCAGAAGCTGCCATCAAAAATCCACCTTCCTCACTCCAACATAAAAAAGTAGGACAGGGTTTCTCCCAGAAAATTGGGTAAACCTGGTGGTAGTTGTCCTGGTGGGTTACGGGAGGTGCACGTCGAACCAAGGGGGGCATTAGTTAAGTGCGAGGAGCGTTGCGTGACACAGCTAGAAGGGAGGGGAGCTTAGCCTGGCGCGGGTTGCAGTAAAGCATGGCGGCCTGCCAGGCTTATAAATATGGTGGGGGGAAACCCTGGAGGAATTTAGAGAGCGTGGCTGGTAAGAGGGATGACTGCATTTCCCACATGGACCTCTTACTCCTGCGATCCAATGTCTAATAAGTGAAAGACACTGGAAGGACGGACAAATCAACTGAAGTCATACAGCGACATATTGTTGTGATTATTTCCTGGAGCATAATAGTTCAAATTTTACCAATGTGGCAGCATGCTTTTAGCTAGCAACCATAGCTTTAGAGAGGTTGGAATTGGGGCAGCACAATATATTGCAAATGTATCGTCATCGCGATATCATGAATCACAATATGCACATTATAGAGAATTGACTGAAGCGCAATAAGTGTTAGCTAATTATTTAAGCTTCCTGCATTCAGGCTCTCAGTGCCCCTTTGACATTTGTTGTTTAATGGAACATAATTTTTTTTTTTTTGACATGTTTAAGAGGTGGTAAAGTTGATCAGAAACTATAGCGTAGTTGTTGCAGTGTCAAAACATCACAAATCGGCCAGAGGCAACCTCTTCATTAACCCTTGTGTTTGAGATGGAAATTGTGTTTTTCAGTAGCTGGATAGGCTATTTATTATCTGGGGTCTATGTTTGCTATGATTCTAAAGCAGAAAGACATAGACTCTTATTTTTCGCAAGCCATATCGTTATCACAACAATTACTAATATTATTGCATATCGCAACTTTTCCTAATACAGTGCAGCCCTAGTTGGAATGCAGTTTCACACATAAAAACACAACATACTTTTCTTATCTGACTGACATGTCTCACTTCGTCAATCTGTGTCAGATGAGTAGAAGTTGTACATAATCTATTGAGTTTAAGAGTAAAAAAGTGAAGGGGAAACAATTCAAAATGGAGATCTCTCCTCTACTAGACAGTAAGATTCACAGCTCAGTCAGTGGATTTAACTACAGATTATAAACAAACGTATCGGATCTAGAAGGTTGTCCTGCAGACCCTCAGGCCAAACAGTTTCTGGTCGCCATAAAAACCAGTAAAGGAGACTGGCTATATAAAGACAACTGAAGTCAGTTGTTCATACATATCAAGCCCACAGAGAACTAGAAAACACGTATGAGTATGTGTTATGGACAAACGAGATAAGAGAAAATACCTGAATATCCCGAAGGACGAGGATTTAACTCCGACATTGTGTCTGAAGGATGTTTTTTGTCTCATTTTATTGAGTTTAGGTCACCAAAGGGAGTGAAGTGTGACTCGTGGAGGCGGCTTTATCGATTTAAAGTGGAAGCGCATCTGTTCCGTCAAACACGTGCGAGATGGATAAAAGGAAAAACACATCTGAGATGCCTCATGTGCTGACAGGCTGCGACAATCTGCTGCGCAGCCACGCGAGCTGTGCTGTGAAGCAGAGTGTGTACAAACAGCAGCGCCTTTAGTGCTCAGCAGTTTGCAATTACAATTACAGTACTGATCATGAAAAAAGTACTATAAGTCTAGATGACAGGCCAGAGATCAATGAGGTTAGTGTACAAAAGATACAACGGAGTGTCACACTGCAGTTAAAATATTATTATTTTTCATCAAAGTGCACATAAAAGATACACAGTTTTAATATTTCAACTCAAAACGAACAAATCTGTCAGCACAAAATGTAAAAACATCCTTCTATTGATACTTTGTTGAAGCGCATTTTGATTCAATTTCAGCATTTGGGTTTCTTTGGTGGCACTCTGTAATGATTTTGGTTTGGCAACATTTCTGCACTCTACCCTGCAAAAGGTTCTTCCAATTTTGTCAGATTTCAAGAACCTCTCCTGATCGAGGCTCTCTGCAGGTGAGCCCACAGATTTCCAGACATATTTGGTTTTTGGACTCACACAAAGCTTACGGAGCTTTAATTTTGCACTGCTGAAGCCGCTCTTTTGTCAATTTTGATGTTTGCTTGGAGTAGGACTGGGTGATATGGACTAAAAATCTCGATATTTTTAAACTGAATGCCGATATACAATATTTATCTCTGTTTGGCTTTTTATAAAGTAATTCTAAAAAGGCATTTCCAAATCAAAGCTTATTCCGAAATGTCTCACAGTCACATTTTCTTAACAAACAGCTTTAGATAAATATGAGAAACAGCTGATAAATAACCTACAGGAATACATAAAAGTATAATGCTAACGTAACATAGACTATAAAAGATATAGTCTCATTTTATACCGCTTGTAAAAAATCCTAAATCTCGATATATTGCCCAGCCATAAGTTGGAGACACAATGTCCATTTAGATGCATTAAAATGTACTTCAATTCAATTTTATTTATATAGCGCCAATTCATGAAACATGTCATCTCAAGGCACTTTCCAAAGTCAAATTCAATCAGTTTATACAGATTAGTAAAAAAATAATTCCTATCTAAGGGAACCCAGTTGATTGCATCAAAGTCTTGACAAGCAGCATTCACTCCTCCTGAAGGAGCGTAGAGCCACAGGGAGAGTCGTCTGCATTGTCCATGGCTTTGCAGCAATCCCTCATACTGAGCAAGCATGAAGTGACAGTAGAAAGAAAAACTCCCCTGTAACAGGAAGGAAAAACCTCCAGCAGAACCAGGGCCAGTATGAACGGTCATCTGCCTCGACTGACTGACTGACTGGGGGCTAGAGAAGACAGAGACGTCTTCATCTAAAGCTTCATAGCAGACATTTGTCAAAACCAACACGTATTGAAGTTTTGGTGGTTTCATTTCATTTCACCTTTCCATTCGAAGAACGTTAAACCCACAGCATGACACTGCCACCACCATGTTTCCCTGGTTGTGATGCTTAGTACCATCTCTGTGCCATACACCTTTTGGAATTGTGTCCCAAATGCTCAACATTGGTTTCTTCAGATCATTCATACACTCACAAGGTTTTGGGGGACTGCAGCTAAAGCTGAATGTT
This sequence comes from Fundulus diaphanus, assembly GCA_037039145.1. Classification (NCBI taxonomy): domain Eukaryota; kingdom Metazoa; phylum Chordata; class Actinopteri; order Cyprinodontiformes; family Fundulidae; genus Fundulus; species Fundulus diaphanus. Next base: position 40,393,063 of record CM073136.1, read on the forward strand.
TCCTTTAGATCAAAAAGTTTGAGTGTTGTAACCCGTCACCTAAGTCCAGACGTACACAGAAAGCAGGATATTTCTGTGTAACTAGAATGCAACCAGTACTTGCTGTAAATTCCTGCAGCTCCTTCAGTGTTCCCGTCAGTTTCTTGGCAGCCTCCTGAACCAGTTTCCATTTCATCTTTTCAGGCATTTTGGTGAAATGCACATTTGTTCCATCCACTGTTGTTCCATATTTTCTCCCCGCATTGTTGATGCCGGTTTACACTGTGATGCGGTATATTTGTAATACTGTGGGCTTTCTTTGTACCCTTTTTCTGACCAATGTGTTTTGACTTTTTTATCATCTTTGCAAACTAAGGTTTTAGCTAAATGATGCTCATGATAAAATGTAGGTATTAAGTCTCCAGGTGTTTCCTTGAGTATCTAAATAACAATCAAATAAGAGGATTTATAAAAAGCGTATACCAAACCGTGTGCAGTTATTTTCCAGATGATAGTGTGTTCATTCATTCATACATTCATTCATTCACAGAAATGTATGCGTGCTGATCTTTCATATTTAAAGGTGAGTGGGTGGCGGGTTTATTTTTTGCTCTCACCTGTGATGAGGATGTTTGATGTACGTCAAATGTGGGTTTTTTTCTTTGTTGTTCCTGTTGGCAACCATGTTAGTGTGTATGTGTGTGTTGGAGGACTTGTATTTGATGTTGGGGTAAATACCTGATACCCAACATCACACATTTTCACACACACCCACCCTGACATTTTGATTCTTTCCGCTCATTCAAAGCGGTTGCATGTTTTCATTTCGTCCATATTTCCCTCCGTCTCTCTCCTTTTTTATCTTTTGTCTTTCTGGCTCATTGCTCTCCCTGCTCACTCAACCTTTTCAAATACCTATATTAGTCCTGTCATTTTTACCTCTCGTTTCCATATTTAGCTGTCTGTGTTTCCTAAAACTTGAGGTAGGTTGGGCAATGTGAAAATAGACTCGGGTTTGTGTGTCGGACTATTAATGTTGGGGATTTCTGTTGGTAGCTGAAATAATGAATTAATCACTCGCTGTGCCTTATTTCATTGTGGAAAAAATGGCTGATTTTCACATCATCGACCTTCCACCTCCGTGCTTCGTGGTTAATGTCATCGTGCTGCTGTGATGTTTGTTTTCCATAAATGTCGAGTTGCATATTATGCTCAAACATCTCCAGTTTGGTTTTAATCAGTTACAGAAAGTTTTTCTAGAAGTCTTATAGGTTGTTTCTGATGCATTTTTCAGTAACCTAAACTCTTGAGCATCTTATATTCCTAATTAGCACATTCAGCACTGTTAGGGCGGTTAGTGTTACTAACAGCAGTGTGATATTCATTATAAACTGCAGGAATTACGCACTTCTGAGTTCCACCTTCTGCATTCATTAAAGTTAGGCTGTAAATGAACCTGAAGATAATTGAGTTTTGATCCTTCGTAATCGAGTCGGAACCGTCCATGTCCTTATCTCGAAGCATTGAGAAATTCATTGTTGACACTGTTCATAGCAAACATTGAACCGTCTTCCGTTAAGTGCTTTCACACCGAAGAGTGTTGCCTCTAGCTTTACCTGTCATGCATAAGTGTGGTTCATTAACAGGTTGTTGTTGGAGTGTGTTGCTGTGTCTTGCAGCAAAGTCATTCCTTTTTTTGTGTCTCCTATCTGGCAATGTGGCATTAAGAATTGTCTTAATGCCAAAAAGAGCCCAACAGATTTTACTTTCACAAGTGGCGCCTTACTGCTTTCACCATAGTGCTCCACTTGATTTATATATGCAAGAAGTTTACTTAGATTTTATGCTGGGACTAGTTCATGTTCAACGGATACTGAAATGGGAAGGTAAAAGAGGGAAAAAGAGAGAAACAGATGAGAAAATGCTAAAATGGGGAAAAGGTGAAAGAAAAAGAGGAAAGGGAGAGAGCGATATAACATCCTCTGAGTCTGCTTCTACACCTGCAAAGAGAGATATAAAAAGAGCAGCAAAACCAACCGATTAAAGTATTACAGGTACAAACAACCACTGAAAAATATACAGTATTAATTAATATGGCGTGTATGAAGTGACAGCTAAAGCTAATAATAGGGGTTTTCTGTATAGACTTGAATCTATAAACACCTGAATCCAAGCACCTGTAGGTGTCTGCGAGAGTGCAGTTATGTATGTAAGGTTTGTCCATGACAAATATGCTCATTAGTGGTTGTGAGGAGCCAAAGATCCGCCCCCCAGAGCACCGAGGCAGACGCCAGGGAAACCATCCTATATCCGATCCAGCTAACTAGTCAATATCGTAGACGATATCCGATCCAGTTATCGGATCGGTGCATCTCTACATTACAGTCTATGATTACAGCATTTGTCACTGACTGATGTTCTGAGTTTTATGTCTAAAATGTTATATTGGAGGAGTTTTATAAACATGGCAAAATATTTGTGTTAAGTTTGTACATGCATCTGTTGTGGGTATTCTTGGCAGTCTTTCGGAGGCTTTTATTTTGTCTATATCAATATTGTAATTATATTGTATGGACTGAAATTAAGAAATATATCGTGATATGAGTTTTTTGCCGTATCGTCCAGCCATAGTAAATATTATAGCTTCACAATATCAGAAAATGTTGCAATAGCGACAATATTGGTAAAAGATGCTGTGACTAAATCAGTTGTGATATCTTCCTATTTTCTTCTTTCCTCTCTGTCTCACCTGTGCATCCATCACTCTGTGACCTTTAGTATTTTGGGCAATGTCATTTGTGTCCGGTGTTAACATCTGCTGCCACGAGACGCGCTAACTAGCTAAATAATAAATTGACATGTTACATGCATGTTCACTTGGAATACACTCGGGAATATATTAACTACGGATGAACGATATATCGGCACTAACATTGGTATCTGCCCATGTTAGTAATTTTTTAACATATTGGTATCGGTCCGATAAGTAAAACTGGGCTGTTATTAACAATCAATATTTATTTCCATCTAGTTGCCATGGTCATGTGGTTTTTGTTCGACCATGTGACAGTAACAGTGATGCATCGCAGCCAGGATTGTGTTTTTTTTTTATACAAAGCAGAGATAAAAAAAAGTCTAGGCTAAAACCCATATTCAAACATTCAGTTAGTAAAGTTTTCAGTCGGTACAAAATTTGACCATCACAGAAATGTAAATGTTTGTGTACATTTACAGATATATGTAAATATCGGTTATCGGACAGTAATATTAATATCGGATTACGATATCTGCCCAAATTTTCATATCGCTGAATCCCAAATATTAGCCAAAAACTGTTGCACTACAAACAGTCCTTTGCATTATGATTATTGCACACACTGAGCTTGCAACAACAACATGTTTGAGATTTATTGTGGTGCCTTGATATACTCTAGAATCAAGAGGCCGTATTTGTCCTGTTTTGTTTGTTTGTGTTTTTTCTTTATTCCAGATCCAGATTACAAGACAACAAATATTGGTAAAAGTTGAACCGGAGTCAAGTTGAAAATTGTTTTTACGTTTTTCTGGTTTGATTTGTCTCTAAACTCTTTGTAGGCTTCCCAGTTTGGCAGGTCTTTCTCTGCTCTCTCAGATCACAATACTTCACACAAACCTCCTTCCTGGACATGCAAAGGCTCATCTATATACACACAGATACACACAGCACACCCTCAGAGAGATGTCTTGTTATGAAGCAATTTATATGCAAGGATTCTTTATCAAACTGACTGACCTCTGGCATTCGAAGGAGTGCCGTCAGAGTCTCTATGCTGGAGATTTCCAGGTCTGTGTCATTACACAGTGGGCTTTGGTGTATAAGCACCTTAATTATCTTCTGGTTTCATTTTATAAGTAAAACTAAACATATAATTTTGTATGTATTTCATCAAAGCACAGTTTTAGAAATTGTTGGTTATAGTTAATGGAGTTGTTACCTTTTCCTGGCAGCTAGACTGCTCACACGTGTCAAGAGAGGAGGCCATATGCAGTTTTCTCTTGGTTTCAGCAGCTACTGTCTCTTAATAATAGATGACCATCATGGGAGCTGTTGTTCTTCTGTCTTCAAGTGGTGCAAAAGTGCTAAAATAGACGCTGCTTTTCTTCGTCGTGTCGGCACCATCATCTGCGGGGTTGTCTGAGGAAGAGGAAAGACAAACAAATAGCCAAAGAAGGGGAGTGACATACTTGCAGACAGACAAACAGATGGCAGGCAAATGGGCAGACAGGACAGCGAGGCAAAGAGTCAAGTAATCGGACGAAGAGAGAGAGAGAGAGAGAGACAGATGACAAGCTTACAGTAAGACAGCCGGATGGACGGAGCGACAAATGTGGGTGCAGCCAGTCAGACGGTTCTGGAAGCTTGTGGACGTAGAGAAAGTCCAGGGAGCCTCCTGATGTTTTATTTAGAGGAGGGTCAAAATGAAAACTCACCATGTTTGGACAAATATTTCTGTCCATGAATCTGAACCTAAATGTATGTTACTGCAACCATTAGAAGATTATTGAGAGCTTAGTGAGATGTAGTCTGAATAACTACTTTGATGGATTTAATGTTTAGACCAATTAACCTAACAGTCATGTTTTTGGACAGTGGGAGGTACGGCTGGGCAAATCGAATTTACAATTTATAAAGACTTAATTTTTGAAAAATTGCTTTGTCCTCAATGTAAGTTTGCACTATATCAGTCCTGAAACATTGCTTTGGTAAAAGCATGCAATGTTGTATACAGTGTCCGAAATTAACTTCCTGATTCACCGGCCAAGCTGGCCGGTAGATGTAAAAATCATCCGGCCAGGCATATTTTTTACCGGCCAAAATATAAATACTGACCAGACCTAAACTTTTATAAAAATTAAGAGTGAGATTATGTTAATTTTCGGGGGCGTGGTTGGGGGAGTGGCGGACTGGACTCTGGAAGAGAAATCTTTGTTTCCTGACTTTGATAAGAAATTATTGTAGTTGATTATAAAAGACACAATACGAATTATCAGATTCCCATCCAGGCAATAAAAAACACTACAGATTATCATTATTCTATCCATGTTGGTCTTATTTGTGAATGAGGCGGAATTTCATCAAGCCTATACAGTCCAACATTTTCCCCTCAGCTGCAACACTTAACGACCCAGCTGCGAGATTTTACCCTCGTGCGCTGCGCGTGAGGAATAAACAGTGGGTAAAATGCATAAATAAAGACTGCAAAGGGATCCTTTAGGGAGGAGAGAAGGCATGCAATCAACTGGTTCCCTTATATATGAGAAGTTTTTGACCAATCTGTATAATCTGACCCAATCTGTATATGATTGAATTTGACTTTGTAAAGTGCCTTGAGATGACATGTTTCATGAATTGGCGCTATATAAATAAAATTGAATTGAATTGAATAATGGGTCTGAGCTAAAGCCCCCGATGTTACAAGTTCCTTAAAATGACCCTTAAAAGTGTGCACCTATATCACATGTAACGTAATTTTGCGCACCTGAACTCAAGCGCAAGGCACCACGCCCACCGAAGCACCACTGGCTCTGTGTCGTTAAAAACAAAAGAGCATGAAAAACAGTTACTGACTCTCCTATTGATTTTAATTGGGACATTTTGGTACAAGTGGAAGGACATTAAACGCAGTGATTCACGTTTTGAAGGCTGGCCGCTGATAAAAACACCTGGCTCCGAGAGGGGGGGTTGGCGCAGTAAGAGCGTTGAAGCACAGAAACACAGCGCACGTAGTTAAAAAAAAATGCAGAATAAATAAGAGCCAAACTTATAAACAGACTAGGCTACTTGGCGTTTTAGACTGCATCTGGTTAGCAGCTCTGTGTTCTGATCCAGCGTGCAGCCATGACTGGTTCTGAATGTGAAAGAAGCTGAACCAGCTCCGTAGAAGGCGGGTCTAGACTGAGCTCTGGATGAACAGAGCTGTGAACGGATCATACGCAGCCCAGATGGGTTTTGTTATTTTTACGTTATTTTTTTTTTTTTTGGCACATGGGTAGCTCGCCATGTGGCAGCTACCCCTCTGAAATTCACTCGCCAAACGGGAAATTTACTCGCATTTGGCGACTGGCGAGTGTTAATTTCGGACCCTGGTTGTATATACAGGACTGTCTCAGAAAATTAGAATATCGTGAAAAAGTATACTAGTAGGCTATTCAACTAATCACTTGAATCGTCTAATTAACTCGAAACACCTGCAAGGGTTTCCTGAGCCTTGAAAAACACTCAGCTTGGTTCAGTAAACTAAATCACAAGTATGGGGAAGACTGCTGATCTGACTGCTGTCCAGAAGACCATCATTGACACCCTCCATCAGGAGGGTAAGACACAAAAAGAAATTTCTCAAAGAGCAGGCTGTTCACAGAGTGCAGTTTCAAAGCACATTCACAAAAAGTGTGTTGGAAGGGGGAAATGTGGCAGGAAACGCTGCACAACCAAGATGTGGCACCTGCCCACAGTGCCAAAACCACCAGTAACTGGTGTACTGACCATGGCATTACTGTCCTTGATTGGCCTGCCAATTCCCCTGACCTGAACCCCATCGAGAATTTGTGGGGTATTGTGAAGAAGAAGCTGAAAGACACCAGACCCAACAATGCAAATGAGCTAAAGGCCGCTATTGAAGCATCCTGGGCATCCATAACACCTCAGCAATGCCACAGGCTGATTGCCTCCATGCCACGCCGCATTGATGCAGTAATCTGTGCAAAAGGATTCCCAACCAAGTACTGAGTGCATTAATGGACATTTTCAAATGTTTGATTTTGTTTTGCTGTTATAATTTTTTTTTTTACTTGGTCTGAGGAAATATTCTAATATTTTGAGATAGGATTTTTGAGTTTTCTTCAGCTGTACGCCATAATCAGCGATATTAAAACAATAAAAGGCTTGCGATATTTCAGTTGATTTGTAATGAATCCAGAATGTATGACATTTCATGTTTTTTAATTGCATTACAGAAAATAAAGAACTTTATCACAATATTCTAATTTTCTGAGACAGTCCTGTATGTTTAGGAAATATATTGTGTAAATACTCTAAAGAGGAAACTTTTTTACCCTAAGATGAGGCACTTTCATTTAATTGTTTATTTTTATTTGTTTGAAGTTACACAAGCGAAGCCTAGCAACTAACATTTTGTCACTTTTTAAATTGTTTAGAAAGGCAAGGGCCTACCATCTTATTTTATAAGCATGTGTACCAGCTTGTATCTAGTTGCACTCTGAATTTAGGTAAACTCTCAGGCAAGATGATTGGGGGGAAAAAAAGAAAACAAGTTCTTAAAAATTATTTCTGTAGTTTATTTTTACAAAGGGTAAGAAAAAAATCCATTAATTGGAATTGGATGTAGTCTTTGCAATATTCTGCTATAGTATAGCAAGGAAATGTTTTTAACCTGAAGAAAAGTCACTTAGAACTAAAAGATAAGATTTCTAGAGAGTAGGTGATTCATGGAGATGGCTATGGACTGTCACTTCTAACTCGCCAGGAAAGTTTGGAGAAGATGTATTACCCGACATGTTTACTCTATATCATGAAGAAACTTGTCGGATGCCTCTTTAAACTAAGAACTGTAAGTAAAACTGCTGCCATGAGCTATTAAAATCCCCTAAGAGTGTATAAAGTTTGAGTACAACATGATATGCAATTCTATGTAGATGAGAAGTTAAATTATTTTTTTTCCAAGTAGAGGTTTGTTGTTGCTTTTACATAATAATATACTATATACTGCCACTGCAGTTAACTTTGTTTACAAGGACATTTTTTATGGATTTTTTCCCCCTTGATCTTCCACCTGCTAAAATTAGCAAAACTAAAAGCAGGAAATGTCACAAAGTGTGAATGAGCTGCTATAAACTGGCTGAGAGGAAGAAAACACCCTGAAACAGTCATGTATCAAGTAGAAGCTATTAGTATTTGAGCAGTACCAGCTGCTCTCAACCTGACTTTCTTCTCCCAATGCACACGCGTTGCGCAAGTCTGAAAGCTTATCCTACTTTATTAGCACGGGTCTGTGTTATGAAGCCTGCGTAATGGCTAACGCATGGTTTTCTTTCCCACCTGCGGCCCGGCATCTTCACTTACCAGTTGGTTTATTTTTCATGCGTGATCTGTTGCACATTTAAGAGATTGGTCCGCCTTTCAGCGTTCCAGCAGACATGGCACCCTCGCCGGAGTCATAGTCAGCCAATTAATTATCTCCCCGGGCGTTTGGCTTTCCTAGCATGCATTCTGCAACCTTCTCACTGTAAATGGCTCTGAAGCTGTGCATTTGAAAATGTGCAGATATAGTACAAATGAATGCGGGGGTGGGGTTAGGGGGCGATTGTCAGAAACGAAGCGGAATCATAACGTGATGTCCTGTGTTTGTTAGGTTTCTGTTTTGTTTAGTTTGCCACAGAAACGTGTTCCCCAAACATTTTTCCTCCTCTCATTATTCCTGTTCCTGGTTTCATCTAACAGGAGTTTAATCTCTGTAAATTAGCTGAGTAATTGAAAATAGTCAGTCCAATAAATGTAGGTAATCTAAACTAGATTACAGAAGGCAATTAAATTAGATTAAATACTACTAAAGCACATCGTCTGTTTCAACACACACCAGACTAGTTATACTTTAGCATGGTGGTGACTGAAATCTAAAACTTTGTGGATCCATAATGTGCAACAACCTCAAACTAAAACCTTGTTGGGTTCTCTTTTGCATCTGAGGATGTGTTGCTTCTCCATACAAAACATGGTTTAGATAAAGTATGAACATATTCAAGGGCTTCTCCAGCGTACAGTTTTTGGCATTGAGACATATTGTAAAGGAGGGTCGTCCCAAGTGTTTGATCTCTTTCTGGTGAGAGCTTGTCTTGTTGATTTAGATCTATGTTTACTTACTGTGCTGAACAGTAAATTGTTTCCTTTGTATTGTACTAGCTTGTGACTGATGTTTATTATGCGGATTTGATTTGTAGTTTAAATGCCCATTAAAACAGGTTGACGAGGTCCCCAGCCTTGATGCCGTCTTGCCTTAAAGTAGTTATGCTGTTCATACAGATCTGTTGTATTGCTAAAAGGCTAGATGTGACCCAGTGTTAGATTTTAACCAATAAAAAAATTAATGAAACAATTTTACTGGATATAGGTATTAGGGTTATCAAAAGTATCGTTACTCAAATGCTGTATCCGGATACAATACGGATTTGCCTTGGTATCGATACTAAATATTTTAGCATATGAAGCAAACGAAGAAGGAAAATCCAAAGATCTTGACAAATCTGTGAGCAACCAGTGCTTTAAAGTGGTCACAACGAAGTCAAGCAGCACAAGAAAGTTGGTTAAACATGTCTAGGACCGACACCCTGGCCTTCATGATGGATTCCGACAGGTAGATTAATTAAAGTACCCGTTCATAATTTAATTTAATACAATGAAGATATTACTGATGTTCTTTATATGAACAGCGATTTAACACAACAGAAGTGAAGCTGTAAAACTGAGGTGTCCATGCAGTTTGGTTGAACCTCACCCTTGTGCTAGAGCACCTAGGGGAACAAAATGGGCGTAACTATGCAACCAGAGCAAAAACACCACTTCTGACAATTAAATAAACAACCAGCCCATTTCATAGACTGTTTCTATGTAAATACTACATGCTACATTTGTCCTTGTATATTTTACTTCCAAGGATGTTTATTCTACAAGTTTTTCTAATTTTTCTTCGAAGAGTCAAAAAGGGTTTTAGATATTTAATACTTTTAATTTTGTCTGAATGTTTTACATTTTTGAGGGTGTCCTTTAGGGATGCTTATGTCTCAGCTTTCTGTAAGTGTTTTTAATTTGCGTCTGCCTCTTATCATTCTGAGTGTCTGACCAAAATTTCATTGTGGTTACATAACGACAATAAAGACTCTTGATTCTTGAAAAGTTAGTTAAGAGCCGTGCTCCTCTCTCCCATACAGTACCTTAACTCACTTTGCCAGCAAATTAAAACTTAAATTGCTACCATCAGAATGAAATTGTATTCTGGTTGAGAGGGCTGGTTTCTGATCCTTAATCAGATCAGCGTCCATCTGTGCTCTCAGAACAGTCAGAACCAATGCACCTCCATGTTTATTGTGTTTTTTTTTCCATATAAAAAGTACTAAACAAATTTTTGCCGGATAAACTGATACAAATTAGTTAATTTATATATGAATACTATAAAGTATTGTGCTCCTTTGTATATAGACCCCTTTTCTGTGAAACTCCAAAATAAAATGAGTAAATATACAGTCCAACTTTGTGTAAATTATTTTCATTATAAATGTAGCTGTTCTGTAAAAACTTCAGAGTTAGTTTTTTTTGGAGAACATTAGTGAACAAACAGACCGAGGAACACACTAGACTGGTCAGGGATAAAGTGGAGAAGCACTCAGAGAACATGGCCAAGAAAGTGTTCTGGTCAGACGAGACCAAATTTAAACCTTATAAAACTCAATGATGGCAGAAACCTAACTGCACAGCCACTGTACTACTCATGGCTGCCGTGGACCACACTAGTAGTAGCAACAATGCTGCGGGGAGGCTTTCCTTCAGCCTGTAACAGTTGATAGTAAGGGTTGGTGTATGAGCTTTAAATTTTATCACAACATATATTGTGGTTCTGTTTAAGGGTGTCATAAACCATTATATTCGTAATCGATTATCGACTATTCTGGCGATTAATCGACTAATCGGATAGAAAATTGACAATCTGCAATCAAAATTATTTGTGTGCGACAGTGGCAAAAACAGGTAGGCCTAGACACCAGACTTACACACAAGATTAATTAACACGAAAAATAGCTTAATTAAAAGTTAAACTGTACAGCAGAAGAGAAAAGAGAAATACTGTGCAATTATTAATAGTTAATAAGGAATTTTTAGATAAAAATTAAGTGTTCATGTTACAAATTGAAGAAAAACAGTTGATGTACAGAACAATGTAATATTTTAGTCTTAGACTTAGACAACTTTATTTGTCATTTTTTATGCACAGGGTGCGTACAGAACGTAATTTCGTTGCATACATCTTATAGATTACAGTAAATTAGATTACAGTATCAGGTGCAGCAGTGATAATTGAAATGTAAACAATGCAGGAGAAAAATCACAGTGTACAGGTGAGTATTTCTAAAAAGTCAAAGTCAAATTCTTTTGTTGCACAAATTAACAAAAACTGCAAAGACATCCACAGAAGAGAACCATAACCCAACTCTCCTCTAAATTGACAGCTCTGACATATCTCTGCAGGTTTGTAGTGAAACCTGCTCTTAAAGTTATTTTCATTCTGCAGTGAAGGAGCTCTGCGTTGTTGCCTCTAACATCTTTAAACTAAAAACCAGATGCTTTGTTTTCGCCTGTCCCTCATAGTTAATTTTACAGGACAACCTAACAGACTTACCCTCTACTCACAGCTGCACCCCTCTCTGTTTTTCACATAATGGTATGACCCTCATGTGATTGGCCGTTTGGCCGCCATGTTGACCAATCAGAATGAGTCCTGGCGAGAGAGGAAAGGTGGGGGCCGAGCAGCGAGCAGAAACCCTAATCTTCTGGCAGCTAGAAAATCAGTAGATTCCAGGCAGCTCTCTAAACAATTTTCTTTTCTGGTAAATTCAAAGTGTCCTACACCTTTAAAACCTTAGGTCTCTTTATCTGCGCTGATCCTTAGATGTGTGCGGGTTAAGGTCTGAGTACAAATGCAGGTCAGACCTTTCAGATCGAAAAAAAATAAAACGATGTGTAATTTTTTCCAGCTCACAATTACGAACTACTTTATCTTGCTTTATTGCATAATGAAGTTTTTTTTTTTTTTGCAATGTGACAAAGCTCGGGGGCCGTGAATACTTTTGTAATGTCTTGTATCGGTCATGGCTAAGGAGAAACTGCATTGACTTGTTGAGAATGGCAGCTGCTGAAAAGCTACCATGTGATCTCCTGTAACATATTCATTCAGCTTTGCAGAAACTACTACACTTGCGCTCTGCAGCCAAACAGTTGCAAGTACTGAATGGATAAAACCAATTGGGAAGAAGTTGTATTTGGCCTAGTTTCTCAGTTTACTTCCCATGTATTTTTAATCACCTCAGCTCCTCCTCCTTGGTCTCTATACAGGAAGTTACAGACTTCAGTTTGTCTCCTGGGGTCAGTCCGAATACCCTTATAGAGTAAGGACTCTTTAGCCAAAGTGGAAGTGCCTCAGCAGTCGCCATGATAAGTGCTGTCCGAACAGTGGAGTCAGTAAGGAAGGAGGTAGGAAAAGTAGCCTGTATGCTCCCCCCGTGGCTAGTTTTCTGCAGGATCCCGGTGACGTCCCTTACCTGTGCTAAGAACCCTTTAGGTATCCCACAATCCTTTGTGTGACATGACATATAAGCACAGCCCCCTCACGGAAATCAACGAAAATGTTCGAAAAGAAGAGAGAGGTCATTTTTGGAAGGGCCGGATTTGACTCGCATCATCCATATGCATTTCCGTCACGTAATGATGTCAGAGTTAAAGGCTGTCTGAATTTGGCACAGCAGTACAGAGCTCCTTTCCTTGCCACAATAGAGTTCTTACTGTTGACCCCGTGAAAGGTCAAGGATCAGGAGCTACGAACAGGAGCTAGAAGTGATTATTTTGGGTATTTGGATGGAGCCCTGCTCTTCTGTAAGTCAGTATGAACAGGTCTTTCTAGGTTTAGCTCTGTTTGTTGTGAATGGTTATAAGAAGTTCACTTTAGTTCAGTTTGCCTTTTGCAGCTCCATCAGTTTCAAGTTAACTTTCTCATGTTTATTATTTTCTGCCTCTTTTTTTTTTAGCACTTGCTTTCTTTATCTCCTTACCCATCGTGACATTGAGAAATAGGGGAAAAAAAGAATATGAGTTACCTCAGAATTGGCCACTCCAGGGCAGAGAGCGTAGTTGAGGCAAATTATTCTTCAAGAATGCAAAGTTTTATTTATATTTTTCTATGAACTTCTTTTTGACTGATACTTGTAAAGATTTGAATTTCCTCATTTTCAGCACAGAAATTGGTTTCCAGTAATCGGTTTTATTTTTGTTTCTACAAATTCTTGGAAGGTCAGCATTTACCGCACAGATCCTCGCAGCTTCTTCACGTCACATCTTTTAGCACTTCTGCCGAGTCAGGAAAGAAATGACTTAACGGCTCCGCAAAAAGAATAAACAGAAGGTTAGGCCTCCAGAAAGTGGTTGAATTGGGTCGTTTCAGAGCTTAATAGGCGGAAGGGGGAAAAAAGTAAACAAACCCTGAGGTGGATCGGAGTGTGCGGACCTGAAGTATGATGATGTAACTGTAGGAAGTTGGTGATGCTTCCAACCACTCTCGTCAAAGGCAGAAAGACGAGGTACGGGTTGACTGATCGGGAGATGTGGAAAAATGGAGAGTCAAACGAGAGGCTGAGGAAGTCAATGATGTACTTAACCTTCCTCTGCAGATTCCCTCTGCCCCTCCATGTTATTGTAAAGCAGAGGTTGGCAAAAGGCGAGTAAGGGGGAAAGGAAATAGAAAAGCATGACCTGGAAAAGAAAAAGCAGAGGCAGGAAAGGAGAGCCGTGTATTTTTCTTTTTTGTCAGCATAAATGTCCGAGTGGTTTGGTGTGTGCAGAGCAGGCAGGAAAACTGAAGGACAGGAAGAGTCGCATATAAGAGGGAATAGCCCTGTTTTATTGCCACATAAATCTGCTCTCTGCACACTAAACATGGTTTCAAACCTACTCCTATTGGGTTTCTTGGCCTGATTTGTAAGATTAAAGTGAATTTCAGAACATTCACCTGTTGCTGTTTCATTGGATGATTTCTCTCCTTTTAGCCTCTGTTCTCCTTGTTTCCGTGCCTAGGTCCTCTCTGTAGATTATTTTGCTCTAGGTTAACCAGAGTTTGATACCGATACCAGGGCTGAGCGTACCGGCTGACACTCGATCCGATAAAACGGTTGAATGAATGAACCGTATACCTTGCCCTGTGAGTGAAGGCATCAGGTTTGACATAAACATTGTTAAAAAAAAAAGGTCTGCATTCTGTTTAACATGGTGCTTTTGGACATGTTTATTTAAGTTTGCGGTGTTGAATTTACCAACTTTGTCACCACTCCTAGTAATTTCCGCGTTGCAGATATTGCATGTTGCAGTCAAACTTGTTGGCATATCATCAAGTTTGAAATGTTTCCAAATAGCAGACTTGGCTCGGGCGGCTCTTGCTCCATGTTGCTCTGTGTTTGCTCATCGCTAGCTGCTGTGTGTGATGATGTAACTGGGATTGTAAACATAAAAGTGACTAGATTGCTGTAACTGTATTGGTGCGTATGATATTAATAAAAAAGAAATAAAAATGAAAGGATCGTAATGCCGGATCGACGTCATTCATCCAATATCCGATCCAACTAATTGGTCAATAGCGGAGCCGATATCCAATCCGGGTATCGGATCGGTGCATCTCTAAGTTTAACTTACTTTGCTGTCAAGGATGAAGCGTCTCTGAGGTTCTGTGACATCTTTTTCTGTTCTGTTTTCCGGTCTTGTCTCTCAATTTGTAATAATGTAGGACCTTTTTAAATGTAGACTAATTTCCTTTTGGCTTAATACATACAGTACATATTTACAGGCTTGCTTCATTCCTCCATAAAGTCTTCCCCCTAAATTACACATTAATTGGAGTATGAGGCAGCCTAAATGGACATGGATCTGACAAGAGGGCATTGCTCCGCTGTGAGCTGGAACCCCTTAAGTAATTTTTGACAGATTGCAGATCGATCAGATCCTGACAGGGAGGAGAAACACTGCTCTTTTTAATGATATTCCTCTATTTAATGTTTTAAAAGTGGAAGCAAAGGGCAGTGAAGCCATCTCTGCAAAGAACCCATTAGGTCTTTATTTGTGTAGAGGGTTCATATGATTCATATTATTTTAATGTGGTTTGTTCAAAGTATTCAGTTACTCCTTTAATTATGGGTGCAAGATAACATTTGACCCATTTATGATATGAATACTTTTTAACATTTTGGTAATCTCAGCTTGTTTTGATATTTTTGGGCAAACTATGATAGTCAATGCGCAATGTGTGCACACAAACACTTTTTTCATCCACGCTGCTCACATCTTATCTGCAAGAAGCTTTTTAACAGTCCAGTACTCCAGCCTGTGTTGTGATTTAATGTTTTACTTATTGTCATCAATGTGTTCACTATTTGGCTTGCAAGACATGCAGCTGGAAAGTAAATGTTGTGTTTATGACTCTTGAAAGTGGTGTTTAGCTGTATTCGGTTGAGGTCAGTCATGAAGTTGATTGACAACAGGTCTAGCTTCTGGATCTTAGAACATCTTCCTATTTGGCAGAAGAGGAATTGACAAGGTCTACAATCTGAAAAGGTGTACTTCTTTTTAGGTTCAGATTACATAATGTTAACTTTGTTCTGAAACTTCTATGTAACTGTGTCAACAATGCCTTAAGATTAAACTGATTTACTCCCATTGCAAAAAAAGTTTTCTCAGATACTCGTGTAAAGTCCATCAACTGTTCATTTTGAGTTAAAAAATGGCCACAATCCTTGAAGGGTTTGGACTTTGGGTTCAAGAAGCTTTTTTTGTTGGTCTTGAGAAGTTTGGGTTTGACAGGTGTTGTCATTTTTGTTTCCCTAGCCTACAGATTTGCTCTTCCTTTACACCAGCCTGTTTGTCTCAGAGATGCATATGTACAGTACACTGCTCCTGCCAGCCTATGGAGGTCAGTTTAAGATTGAACAGAAGCGGTGGTTTCTTTTGTTTTAGTTCTGGATGTCTGTAAGTTCTAATTTTGAACGGAGTTGTTGTTGCAGAGACAGCAGGCTTGAACTTCAACACACGTCCAAGACGTTAACAAAACAGAGTCCAGCTGAGCGTCCCTCTAAAATACCCAATATAGCGTAAAGAAACAGAGCACAAAAACAAACAACAAAACAATAAAAATGTTCAATGCAACCATGATAAGGCCTTGTGACTGGGTCAGTTCCAGCGTTTTAGATGGACAAAAGCTTTTTTGATTGTTGGATTCTGTCAAATCTTTCCACACAACAAAAATTCCAAGCAGACAACGCTTCCCAGAGTGGAGCCAAGGTATTGAGGAGCCAATCAGAAGTGAATTTTGGTGCAGTTAAATAAATTAAATGTGATCATATTTGGACTTCATTGTATCTGAAAGATATACCTTATGCATATCAGTAATACAAAATGGTCATTTTGTCATTTAAATTTGAACGCGTACCAGACTTTGGACATGCTTGCTCTACACATTTCCAGTTTGAGGCATTGCAGGCCTGAAACCAGACAGCGATGCAGCTGGTCATTTTGCTCTCTACTGTCCCTCTGTAGAAAGTGATGAGTACGGGAGAAGGGAGGTTTGCTTTTCTTATCCGACGCAGAAAGTACAGATGCTGCTGTGCTCTTTTCACAAGACCAGAGGTGTGGAGGGACCAGGTCAAAGCAGACAAAGTAGAATAGTTTGGAAAGTCAGAAAAACTGTTCTGAAATTCCTGCTTCTTTTTTTTTTTATTGAGAAAGAGCCCACTTTAACAGCTAAACTAGAAGTTAAAGTTGTGTAAGTCATAGATTTAAGCATAGTTGGTTCAGGCTAGAGAATTATTCAACGCTTTTCAGTCGTTGCTGATAATTTTGATTCAAGTTCCCAGTTCACTTCCCCCTCGCCTTCTTACACATTGTGACTAACATTTACTGAACACTTCTTTGTTCTTTCTCTCTTTTTACTCATTTGTTCTACACTACACTTCTTCTCATTAAATTCCCCCCTATCTCCTCTACAGCCCTAAACCAAAACCCATGTTTCATGGTGAAATTGTCAGAACCAAAGTAGAACCATTAAGGCGGGTTTCTGTAGTATGCAGACTGAAGCAAAACTGCATTCTTTACAACAATGTTCGAGTTGTTGGGTGAAAGTGAGAATATTTTAGATTTCAACTTTGTGTTGGCATTCTTAAAAAAATAAATACAAGCTATATTTAAATAACACCATTTTTGAATTCTTGGTGATGACAAAATTGGACTCCTAAATGTGGAACGCTGTGGTGTTTGACGCTTAATTTCTTCTTTTTTTTTGTTTCTTTTTTTTTTCTAATGGTGATAACTTGTTAATATAGTCTCTTTAAAAAATAGAAATCATGCAGCAATGTTTTTTTTCTGGCAGTTTCAGTCTTTTCATGGTTGAAGTTGATTCATAAAATGAATTCTGGTGTATTAAATACTGGATTGACTTGGGATAGTACAGAAATCCCGTACTTTCATTGTTTTTCTGTCTCACACTGTGCGCTTTAGTAGCTTTCCCTTTATCATTTAAATCATGTTGGCATTTACAATATTGGCATGTAGTGTGTGAATGCAAGGCACTTCGATAGCTATTTATTGTACACCTAGCAGTCCTTTCTGGTACTGTAATATTGATGAATTATTAAGTAACCAGCCTTTCTGGACTCTGCTGATGTGTATTTTGGTTATCACCTCTTGTAGCTGGTGTAAATACTTGCCTCTGTTCCCACAGTGAAATGCTAAGAATCTTGACATAGATCTGTAAAGTGTTTCTCTTCCTCCTCTGTCTAGGTTTGTCTTGGTGCATGTCCAGAAAAGAAAGATAAAGAAAGATTAAAAAGTAAATATAATCTACAGCATCAATAAGACCCAATCTACAAGATTAATTTATGAAGCTTTTTCCCCCTGTACAGACCACCTTAACACACAGAAGAATAAAACAGAATTTCAAACAAGTAAGCCGCATGTAAACAACTACCAAAAATCTCACCAGACAATAATAAACAAAGTAAATAAAATAACTATTAGACAGCTAGAATAAGACCTCATATGTAGAGCAGAGGAAACACCTCCTAAAGATATAGAAACATAAAAATATACTTTACTCCAGTTGTAGAGAGACTGCCTCTTGGTCTGTAAAATATCCCACAAGAACATAGAATTTGGTTCTTTTTAACTGAGGGGGGCAAGAACAAGAACGGGGTTTAAAATGGCTAAAGCATTTCATGTTTCACAAGAACTCCTAGGAAGTTCTTGTAGGTCAGTCCCACTGCAGCATTTGTCAGTGCAGGAACCACACCATACAAATGTCAGACCAATCGTATTTCTAGGACTTCCAACAAGAAAAAAAAGTCAAGAACAAGCCGCAAGAACAGAAAGGTGTCATGTTGTTCTTGCAGCCCTGGGAAAAAAGATCTCGTGTTTTGTTTTTTTTTGGAAAATGTACAGGCCTTTAGGCTGTTTATTTTACAGACAGACATGCTGCCTCTCGTAGTTTGTTGTTTACAAAATTTTCAATCCTGAATGAAATAATGGATGGGTGTCATTTTGACATGCTTGAAGTGTAGGATGGTTCCCTTCGTTTGGCCGTCATACACAGATGACTGACAGCTGACAGAAACTGCGGGGGGTGGGGAGTTGCACCCGGAGCTTTTAAAAATTATTTTAAACTGCACGGCCGAAGAATTTTTGTGGTTTCGGAACAAGTTCTTGATTGTTCTTTGTCGCCTTCGTGAAATGGTTTCTTTTAGGTGTTTTTGTCAGCCAGCTGTGACCAGCTCGGTTCTTCATGGCAGGAGTCGCCGATGCTCCAACAGATTGGTGTTTTATGTCATTAATGCTTGTGTTTTCCTCGTGAACATCTTCTCACTTGTCATTTCCCTCTCTCTCTCTCTCTCTCTTGCCCCTCTTCCTCCCCCTCTCTGTCCCTCCTGCCTCACCCCTGACAGATGGAGAGTGAAAAGAAGAGGAGGAAATACTCCACGAGCAGCAACGACTCTGACACCACTGACAGTAAGTTGGAGAAAGAGCTGGGGCAAGATGAAATGTGGATGTTTTTGTCTGAAAGTGTGAGAGAAGGGAGCTGCTGTGCTGCTGATGTACAGTGAGACACCTGATTTCAACCAATGGCTGCAGGGGAATCTATGTACCTGTGGAATTTAACCTTTTGTTTAGTTGCAATCACCAACATGAGTGTATTTTATTTGATAGACCAACACAAGCCATGGTGGATGATTAGAAAGTTGAATGAAAATTATATTTTTCTAAATTAATTACAAAGGAAAACCAGACGTTTGGCATGCATTTTATATGCAGCTCCCCTGAATCGATAGTGTGTATAGAAACACCAAGTCTTTTGGGGATTCTTCCAAATGTAAATCGTGATTAAAAATATAAGACTGGAGTACTTTGCACTCCTGTTATATAGATGAAATGGAGAATCAAGACTATGACCATTGAACCTCATTTTTGCAATCGTTTTGTTTTTTTATTATCACAAACAATTTGGTTCAAAAGCGGGCAACTAATGTTTCACACCCAGTCGCCTCATTCATTATCACAGTCCTGACATTCTGGGACAGTCTAAAACCGTAATGCATTGGTCTAAAATGGATGGATGTATCACTTTCACGATTATTGGGTTAAAATTTTTTATTAACCACTTATTTCAAGAAGGAGAGCGGCTTTATTTTTCAGACGATGAGATTTACAATGAATTTAAAGTTAAGGTGCCTTTTTGTCTTCTCCATGTGTTTCGTAAAAGGACCGAAGGTCAGCGTGTCTCTCTTACACCTTTGACCCGCTAAGTGTGGCAGTCAAAGGCCCACATCTACAGATTTCTATAGGTGCAAGTTGGCTTCAAGTGTAGGCCAAGAGATGTTGGGATTATGTATCGTGTGCGTAACCAGCCAACAGCAGGATTTAAAAGAATGTAAAACATTTCTGAGTAAATTACCCTGATTTTCTGCTTATTGATGGTGTTGATGCCGCAGCGCCATCTATATATCTTTTTGAACTAAAACCTGTGGGGGATATCACCGTATCCAGCTGTGATTTATGACTGGTCAGAGGGAGCTACGGACTACTCATAAATACTCCTAACCACCCTACTTCTTTAAAAAAAAAGTTAAAGACTGACCTTTCAAAGACCTTTAAGACTTGAGTTAGGAAAAAGTAGTATACTTGAAGTTAATTTTATGAAGTACATTTACGTGTAAGTATAAGCTTACTTGGTCTTAGATTTCTGTTTATACTTTTTGGTATAAGTCAAGTATACTTTACTATAATGTTAAGTGTTGCGTATAGTTTACAAAAAGTCAACTTCAAGTACACTGCCTCATTTTAAGTATGAAATAAGTATACTCGTAGTACACTTGAATAAACCACTTTTTGCTAAGAGTCACCAACAAAAAAGATTCCTAAAAACCTAAACAACCATTAAATATGACACTAATTTCTAAACATGTTAATAGTGATAGTAATTTATTTCAGTTGAGAAGATCTGTGAATTTGTTGAAAAGTTGTTTTATCAGTAAAATACCCTTTTTATAAAAAAAGTGTGAAGTTCAATTGCATTAGGCAATTCTTTATTTTCAACACTATATTCAGACATAAGAACAAGATGCTTTTTGCAAAGTATTGTTCATTGATAAAGTTTAAATTTTTAAAATTAAAATTTTTCTTTCTTTGCTGGCGTGGTTTGAGTTTAGATTTAATAAACAAGACTTGAGCAAATGATAAAATGGTGCAGCCGACTTTTTGGGGCATCAGGATAGGGGACTCAGCCATTTTTAACGTCTGTGCTAATAAGTAATAGAAGATAAGATCAGTTTGTATTCTGCATACCAATGAAATCCCATTTTGCACTGACTGCTTTCTTACATACACTGTGTGACATCGTCTCTTCTCCTAACATTATTAACGCAACACCAGGAAGGCTACAAAAATACTTTAGTTACTATATTTTTTATATGTATATGTTATACTTATCTAATCTGAAATGGATATCAGAAGTTCAAACTTTTACAAAAGCTGGAGATTGAACTACGGCCACAAAACTCTTAACTGTGGATCTTTGTAGCTCTGAAATTCTGTACCTGCTCTCTTTGTGTTCACATACATTATATTCATTGTTCAGTTAGTACTGTAGTTCAGCTCTTCCTTTATTAATCCAACATTTTTATATAATCACAGGTAAAATTCCCCTAGAGTGGTACTTTTATTTACTTCGTATTGTGACCTGAATCTATGGAAGCTGTAAGCACATGCAACATGTAGTTAATTAGCAAAGCGATAAATTAATACTAGGTGACTTGTGCATATGTAGTTTGAAATATTGGCCGACATGTTTTCTTCCCAGAGTCGGACTCCTCGGGGCTGGGAACATCTGGCTATGATGCAGCCAAACCAGCAAGAATGCTCCGCAGCCACATGTAGAAATACAGAAGTACACAATGTTGTCTTTTGGCACAGTTTTCTTTAGTCGAGGGGGAAAATGTTTAGGATAATCTTACTCTAACTTATTTGCAAGATATACATTTACTAAAGTGTATTAGGAAATCGATTATGGTTTTTCACTTGGTGTCAAACGAGCAATTGTAAGAACTGCTGGAAAGTAGATTTCAGATTACTCTGCAGTAGTTTAGACCAAAGAAATGCTGGAAGTGTTGCATTTGGATCCATAGTCGGACTAATTATGGGTAATGGAGTCATTCAAGTTGTTTGCACACAGAGCTGACTTGACCTCTGACAGGTTTAACTGTTATGTGTTCACAGGCGTTTGTGCTGCATATTTTACAGCAGGTTATATGGGCTGTTTTTGCAGACCTTACTACCCCAGCCTCTGTTCAAAGCCGTTTCTTTTTTACGCTCGGCTTCTCCCGACCTCTGCAGCCTGGACTCCAGCTGCATCTGCTCACTGGAGGTTATCGGGTTTCTAATTGAAGGATGCCCATGATAATTTTGGCTGCTGGGCCTCTAAAGTGTGGCTTTTAATTAACACACGGCCATGATGGTAGCATTCGTCTGCGTGTTTGGTTATCTGGTCACGGTGACGGAGTCATGCGGCTGCCATATGTTTATTCGTGTAGATGTATCCTTCACAGGCTCATGCACACACCTGTGAAGGGCTAATGTATGATCCTAATGTGCATAATAGTAGTATATGGCAAGGTTTCCTCTAGGATATTTTTAAACCGTAGTGGTGGTGGTGGGGGGTTAGATGACACATTGTGACCCAGGCTATAGGAATAAGAAGCTTTTGCCTAGATAAATAAGTGACTAAAAACGGTGATTAAATGTGTTCGGAGCTACAAGTGATGTTTATCAAATGATTTATGAATTTTAATACACTCCCTGAATCCACACTACATAAAACAAAGTGTACCAAAAAGACACAAGGCACACGAAGTGAATGAAGTGTACAAGTGATTGAAGCTGTGTGTGAATGAAATTCACGGAATTATTTTAGTGCAACAGTTTTAGAGACAAAAGAACTTTAAAAACTACATTTACTACATATTTATTACCCGCTTTCTAATGCAGGGCGGGATCACCAGCACTTTTTTTGCATGCGTGATTTATTTGGAAATGGAGTAGCATTGGTCTCTTCTATGCTTTCTTTTCCTCTAACTCCCTCTAATGAAGTGGCGTCTCTGGCATGATAAGTTAAGTGGGGCACAAAAACTAAACACCTATTAGCAGCAATTCATTTTTTTGTGATGCATACAACCTGACTTTTAAATTACACAGATAGATTTGCACAAATCAACACACTGGAAATGCCATTTTATGCAAGCTAAATGTAATTTAACTTTCATACATGAAATTACAAATAAGTGTTATCTGCACCCCAGTGTTGTATGAATTTTTTCTGTTCATTTATTGAACAGAAAAGATTCATACAACGCTTAATGGTCGCACACTATCCGGCAGAATGTAAACATAACCTGTGCAATTCAAGAATTTTTATTGGACGATCTGAGCTTGGGGCCAGAAGATTTGTGCCCCACGGCCGTCTACTGACAGCATGTGCACTGCAATTTCAGATGTTCATTATTTAAACAAACATTGGCGGGCCGGACCCGATATCAAAGCGCCTCAAGAGGATTTAGCCTACTGAGCTTGTCAGTTCCCTGGCAGACTTAGATATATTGACACAAATGTTTGACAGAATTTTATTTGTAAGGGAATCGGTCTTTTTACAATAATACTCTATAAAGAACGACCCTGTGCCACTGATTATTGCAAACAAAGAGCTCCACAGCGACATCTGTTGGGGTCTGGCCCCACCGGCCCCCAATTTCAGGACAAGGCAGCAGGAGCTGTGGTATGCCTGCGAGACAGCGCTGAGGGAAGTAGGAACGGGCCCAGCAGCTCTCGCTGCTGCCTCAATACAGTGACTCCAGAATGATTGGTGCTTTCACACCACGTCGCCATTAACACAGGAAAAGCCGCTACAGTTGTTGCTATTCGCTTTTTGAAAGAAAGTCGCTAAATATAGCAACAAAGACTCCAAAATGGCCAACACTGGACTGTCGTCTCTAGTTTTCCTTCCCTCCTGAGAGCAGCACAGCACAGTAGCCACTAGCTAGGCAGCTTCGCAGCCAGACAGGAAGGACTAGGCGGTGTTTGTTTTTCAAACTAAGGTACATTTTAACATTACATGGTATTTTTATTCATTTATCGTGTTTTTTGGACTATAAGTTGCACTTATTGTGATAGTTTGGCCGATCCTATGACTTATAGTCAGGTGGGACCTATATATCAATTTTAAATGGTCAATCATACGTCCGGTGCGGCGTATATTTTTTTTTTCCTCTTTATGATGCATTTTTTGACTGATGCATCTTATATTCCAGAGCGACTTATAGTCTGAAAAATATGGTATACTGATTATGGTTAGTATAAGTGAATCAATATAGGCTGTACATAATATAGGATATATATATATATTAGGGCTGGGCAACAATTAAAATATTTAATCGCGATTAATCTCATAATTTGCCTGATTAATCATGTATTTACAAACTCCAAGAATGAATTCAAAAGTAGTGTAAAGAGCACTTTTATTTTAATGTTCTGCTGCCATATGAACAAAAGTGTTGTGACATTTGTAGCACTTATCAGTAACACATATTTAGTGTAAAGCTCAACTTAAACATGTAAAACAAAAAAATAGCACTAATATTAAATTAAAGCTTATTGCCACTGACAGGGAATTCTCTTTATGGGGAAAAAAATCTACCAACAAACAGGCAATTTCTGAGGTAACCGCAGGGAGCAGCATTACCATTTTATGTTCAATACCAAATTTTACCTTGGCAGTGGTTACAACTAACTTGTTTCTGTCATATTTGTTGCTGGAAGAACTTTAAACGGAAATGCTTGCTAACTCGATATGCTTCGATGGTTATTTGACATTAACACGCGGTTTTTTGTTGTTGCTTTCTCGCGTGCATATAGTGAATGGCAGGGAAAAACAGGCAAAAACACATGGATACTTTGAAGCGAGAAGCGACTTCACCGACGGCGTCGATGCAGACCCCGCTCCGCTCCGCACAAAACTTGTTCCGGCCGCCAACTCACCGCCTCGCCTAAGCAAATTCCTGCGGGAAACACCGCCTTCCCCATGTTGGCTTTGTTATTTTCCGGCCAGCACCTTTCTTCCTGTTTGAATCCGAGGCTTGGCTGACAGTGAGGTTATTGGTGCATTATCGCCACCTACTGTTCTGATTCAAACCCCATACACCGCAGCAATAGACCTTCACAAAATAAAAGCATGTGAGCAACATGCGTTAATGCGCGTTAGAGTAAATATCGCTGTTAATAGTCTAATGAATTAACGCAAAATTAAGGCGTTAACTTGCCCAGCCCTAATATATATATAAAAAATAAACTTTACATTGTTTTAACATATAGTTGTTGTTTTTTTAAACTTCATTCTGAAGGCGTGGTGGCTTTTATTTTGCTGTGGTGGTGCGCCACGATCAATTACATGTAGCAAAACCCTGCATGAACTTAATAAGCAGCTTTTTTCTTTTACCTGCAGACCTGCAGAGACTGACAATAAGCATTGCACACAGCTAAATAACAATGAATTAGAATACAACAAGAATTGCACCATCTCTAGCCCCATCTGACACACGAACACCACATATTATCTTCTACAGCATTTGCTTTGAAGGTACACCTTGTTCTTTTTTTTGGGTTTCTTCCTGTAACACGATCCAGCACTAAACCTGGGTCTATACTCACTAATGCCCCCTTAACACCCGACCTTTATCGTACCAAAGCGTAAAAAAATCTTCCAGAATCTGGATGTTCTCTGGAGAGTCTTGGAGACATCTCCATGGGGGGTGCATGAAAACAGCAATGTGTTCCCCATTATTAGTAATTGGGTATGAGTTTCCCTACTTTTGAGCAGCTACAAAGCTTTAATGCTTCAATATTGTGGTGGCAGGAGCATGGTGGTGGCTGTACTGGCCTTTTCCTGATGTGTGGCCTGCCCTAGCCCGTGTGGGTTAGTCAGATTTTTTTTTAAACAGGACTGGCTGTGCTGTTTGAATCCTAAAACAGGGCATAACGTCTATATCCTGGGAATGCTTTTGGTAATTTATTGCAATAATCTTAGTACTCTAGTTGCCAATCACCTGCTTCTGCTCTTGCTACTACCAAAAGTATCTCATCACACATTTCCAACCAGGAATCCCACATCGCTACTCCAACAACTAATGTACAATGATAAGCCCCCTTTCACATGAAGAGCAGAATGCACTGGGCTTTCAGTGATTTGGAGTACAACTCCAGATCACACACACCTCATTAATCAGTAAGCAACAAATTTTAGATCCCTTCTGTTGGATTCCTTTTAAAAGTACACTTCGAGGTGGATTAAAGTTATTGAGCAGAAGGGTTGAGAAGGTGCACACCAGAAATCCCCCCCGACTGCATCCTCACTGTTAAAATGCTAAAAAGCTGTTGGTGTTTCCCCCTTCCTTTACAGTCAGACCGAAACTGAGAGAGGTGCAGAAACCTCCCATATTAATAGGGCAACGTCCTAATTGTTGGGCCTGCGCGGTGGCACAATTTTGTATCAAGAAGGTACTGGGTTCAGACTGTTGCTTTACTCAGGTTCCAAAAAATAAGGTGTATTTGGCACCAAAATCTTAGCAGGGCCAGAGAAAAGAAAAGCTTTTATCGCTGAGAATTTGAAACCATTTTCTGCTACAACCCAGTTTGGTACTACTAACCAAATAATCTTAGACATTCAGAGCATGTTAGAAAGTCTTAACACCTCTGCTAAATGCCGGGGCTTTGGGATGTAAAAAGACAAGAGCATGATGAATCATTTCAGAAGGTTTCCACCTTCAGATTTGTCTGTTCCCGCAGACAAATCTGTTGGATTCAGCCACACCATTCATCCCTCTTGAGTGTACCCACATTTAATTGAAGTGAACCTCATTAATCTGAAATAAAGTCATAGATTTTCTTGACATTTGCATCCTTTAACTATAGACATAGTTTACAGAGAGGCTATAAAGAATAAAAAAGACGTGAACGTATAAACGTA
Organism: Fundulus diaphanus; assembly: GCA_037039145.1. Classification (NCBI taxonomy): domain Eukaryota; kingdom Metazoa; phylum Chordata; class Actinopteri; order Cyprinodontiformes; family Fundulidae; genus Fundulus; species Fundulus diaphanus. The sequence goes on from CM073136.1 coordinate 40,419,453, forward strand.
TTAGTCAGGATTATGATGCAAGAAAATACATTGCATTTTTACGTCTGCATTGGTACAGTAAAGATGCTTAAGATATGAAAGAAAGGGGACATGACTAAAACTCGACGTTTCTCCAAACCTGATGAAAACACTAAAAGGAGGCTGACAGCAGCACTGAGGAGCTGCAGGAATTTCTGTTTGGTACTGGCGTATGTATTTGGACATGTAATGCATATGTATGTGTTACCATATTTAGAATATGTTTTCTTCATATGTGTGTAGAGTGGCACAACAAAAGCCTATTCTTCCAAAGAAAACTTCCAGGTCTGTCTACAATCAACAAAAACCTTGTTGTTTAGAGTAATGCGTGAGGAAAGTGGCCGCCAGATGCATGGAAAGGTGCACGCTGCCTTGATTAGGTTGATGTTTTTCACCTGTGGGTGTGGTAAGGACAGAACATGGAGACCACAGAGAAGATACAGAGTTTGGTGCTTTTGAAGAAAACCCCATACCAAAGGTTTCACCCTGAGGAAAACCCCAACTTTTTTTTTTTTTTTAGTAAAACTGAACTGAAAACTTTTGACTGGGCTGAGTGAGGTACTGAATTGAGTCGTCCAGTCAACAAGTAGAGAAGCTGCTTTTCCAAGGGCCACGTCCCGGTGAGCTATACATAGCATTGTTTTCTCATGCCTGCCTAAAGCAGTCTCTGTAGCCATTTTTCTTGTTCATTCTCACACACAAGAAGATGATTGTAGCATTTAAGCCTTTGGCATTATTCAGCTTCCGCTAACTTGTAACACTTGTTGAGGAAGGTTTTATGATCCGGTAAAACTAAGCTCTAAGCTTTAGGTAGGTACATTTAAAGCACAAAAACAACAAAGCATGTTACCAAAGGAACGTCCTACCCACATGAAAAGAAAAATGGCAGTGCCAGCATCATGCTGCGGGTTCACTTTTCTTCTGATAAAAACTGCGGTTTTAGTCAGGTTGGATCAAATATGACGAACATTTCTCGATTCAAGTCAGTGTTGATCCAAACCCTTCAGCTGTTTGCCATAAAGCTGAAGATGAAGAAGGATTCTCTTCTTCTGCATTGCTGTGTGCACAAGCATACGTCAGAAGGCAAAAGAATAACCTCCTGTGTGGAAAATCAAAGTTTTTAAATTGCCTTGCTAGAAATCTGATGGCAAATCTGTGGAGTCAGAGTTGGGTTGTGGACAAGAGATGTCCTCACAAGCTGGAGAACTTTCTCAAAGGAGAGAGGGAAAAAAGATGTGTTATCCTGACAGAGTCACACCAAAGACAACTAAATGTTGAAATTGATTTAAAAGGGGATTCAACAAAGCATTTGTTTGAAGGAGGGGTTCCCAAAGGGGGGGCCGGGACCCCTAGGGTTGGTCGCGAGAACCATGAGGGGATCGTGAGATGAGTTATTAGAGAAAATGCTAATTTTGATATAGCAAAAGTATGCCTTTAATTGGCGAAAAAAAAATTTCCTCGAATATTTACAACTCTTCAGCATCATATTTTTCTCACAAATGTGTGAAATTAATCTCAAAATATCTGTTTTTTGTGGAAATTTACTCCTCAATTTTTCTTTAATCTACAATGGCCCTAATTACAATGGTGGTTGTAATTGCCTGCAGAAATTATGAGAATAAAGTCATAATATCGGGTGTCCAAAAATGAATAACGTTGCGAAAATATTAGGAGAATAAAGTCATATTACTAGAGATGCACCGATTCAGATTTTTTCCATTTCCGATTCCGATACCAGAATTTGGGTGTCTGCCGATACCGATACTTTTCCAATACCCGACACGGTTGCACAAACGAACTACAGTTTTTCTCGGCACATTTAACTGTTTTACGTGTGACGGTGAGCTGATTCACCGAGCTGCTCCAAGGACGCGCAGCGTCACGCAGCGGCTGCCTGGTGGAGACTAGACGTCGCTAGGCGCTCAACCATCTCATTAAACTTAATAGTATACATCCCCGCCGTTGTCAAACTAGCAGAAAGACTCTGAAGACTTTCCAGCAGAAAACATTTAAGCACAGACGCAGCTTATGGATCGGAAATGTCCGTTGGTTGGATCAGAATTTTCCAATCTGTAAAAAACGTTGGTATCGGAGCCCGATACCGATACTGGATCGGATCGTCTCCATCCCTAATTATTACCAGAACAAAGTCGAATTTTCATGTGAATAAAGTTGTAATTATTACAATATATTGTAATAAAGTTGTACATACAACTTTGCACCATCCTTAACATTCCTTATTTTAACAGAGGAAGATGACTGCATTTTGTTGTAAGAGTTCTCCAAAGATAACGCCTAAAAGGGTGTCGCCAGTCTCTGGCTCTCTTATTTCGGGGGTCACAGGCTGAAAAGTTTGGAAACCGCTGGCTTAAGGCTGTGCACATTTATGCACAGAGGTTGCAACTTTCCCACCCCACCTGGTCCTCAGTTGTTTTTTTGTAGTTTTTTATTTTAGGATTTAGGTCAAATTCAAGGAGGAAAAGGTTTCAAAATCATTCATCATGGTCACCGACGCATTTAAACAGGGTTGTGTGTGTGTAGGAACGCACGATATAAAAGCATTAACATCGTTATCGGCTGATGTAGGTCCTTTTTTTTTTAACATAATCAGTATCATCAGTAAAACTAGCCCAATACTACCCAACCTAGGTTTATTTCTGCCGGGGGCTTTGGACACGGGACTGTTGGATGTCTAGCTGAAGCAGAGTGTAATATCGGACATCAGCCTGAATATTCATACCGGTTCATCCCTAGGTGTGTGTACGTGTCTTGTAACTATTAAAGGTTTGTGTGCTGCTGTGTTTCCTGAAACTGAAACTCCCACAAGGTTTTATTGTGGCAGTGACAAACGTGTGTCTGAATTTGCATCTGCAGTCGGCAAATGTACAAATGTCTGAAGCTCTGCACTGGCTGTGCTGCGTGCGTTGGTGACTGTGTGCGTTGCTTCTGTGTAGAAGACGAAGAAATCAGTCATATCTGAAGGCAAATATGGCTGCAGCTATTCCCTGAGCTCTGCGAGATGCTGAGGAGTGAAGTCAGCATGGTGGCGCACTGCTGTGGTGATGGGGGGAAATATGTTGAGTGGGAGGGTTGCACACTCGCATGCGCTCTGGCTCTGATGTGCCACACTAAGATAAATTTTATTCCAATGGATGTCTTCTCATTTTTTTAATCGAATGTACATCCTTCTTTATTATGCACTCTCAGAAATGAGCTCTAATAAGATTTCCAGTGTTTATTTTCCTTAAAAAGGGGGTAATCTATGCAAATGCACAGAAAAGCCCCCATAGAGCTATTGGATGAAGCAGTTTGTGGGATATTGGCTACAGTGTCTGGTTAATTACAATTAAGCTATGTATTAACGAGCTTGTAATGGACCATAGTCGACGTAACACTTTAACAAGACGCTATTTATATTGTCATTACTTAATTAACCTCTTCGTGGATCGTCATTAGTCTGCCTCAGTTAAAGCCTGACTCTTGACTGCAAGCAGTGGGCTTTGTTCACTGAGATTGTTGGCATGGCAGCTTTATATTTCTTTTTTTTAATCAAATCTATTTTAAAGGACAAATGCCCTGATCTTTTTTTCCAAGATCATTCAATAACTTTTGTTTTGCAGATTCCCTGCTGATTCACGACTACCGCTGCTGAATTTATTAGGCTATTATTGTTTCTGAAAAACACATTTCTAAAAAACACATTTCTTTGTAATGAGATTGACGTTAACATGCGTGTCTGAGGAAAGAGCTGCAGCCAAAGACGTGACAAGGCAAACGGTTTCCTGAGTGAGAATTAAAATCCTTGGAATAAAGGGACAGAAAAGGTTTTGACTAGGAGCAGCTCTAAGTCTGTCTTTTTAAAAAAAATAAAAAATGTTTTATCTTCTTGCAGGTCAAGTGACGTCGTGGTCCAGGTCCTCCAAGAATACCGGCACCAGCAGCACATGGGTCCGCCTCCAGCACAAGAAACCTTCAGAGGTAAGTGCCTCTGATGGCTCTGGTTTCATCACTGCCGCTCCAGTTTGAATCTGTTCTACTAATGCATCGGTGGGAGCAGAGCCGACCATTTCTGATTATACGGATTATTTAAACCCTTGGATGTGTAATGCCAAACATTTACATATTTAATGTAGTGTTATATGAAGTGAGATTATATTTAAATATATTTTAATATTAAATAACATTTCAAACAGCCATATTTTTCCTCCTTGTAAGCGAAGGAAAGGTGCAGGTGCTTTGTTTTCTCTCAGCCTGCTGACCAGCAGTGCACAGCAACATGTGGGAAAGGAGCAGCACTTCAACTGGAGAAATATCTGGTCACCATAGCACTTTCTCTGGTATCTCCATAAATATATTTTCAGACAGAGAAACTGTATAATAAAGGTTTACATTTTTTTTTAAATATCTGTTGCTTAAAGCAGGGGTTCCCAAAGTGGGGGTCCGGACCCCCTGGGGGGGTCATGAGACACCTCTTGTGGGCCCTTTGATTTGTTACTGATGTGCTAAAAAGATTTGGTATTTCCTTATTCGTGAAACCGATACCAAAGTATAACTTTACAACATGCTCAACATGTAAAACTTTAATGCAGGGGGGAGGCTGCACTTCTTTTGTGAGAGTTATACTTTATCTTTGTAATTTTATGACTTTATTCTCATAATCCTTCCCTGCCCCATTAAAAAAAAAAAAATCCCGGCCGCCAAAAGGGGATCATCGGTGTCCAGAACCTCAGTTTTAATAACTTTGCATCATAAAATCTGGTAACCTGCAGATTCAGCTGATCTTTGTTGTTCTTGCGTGTGCAAAGGTTGTTGCTCAGTTGTTTCTGCTGCCTGTTTTTGTCTTAAACAACAGCGTGCAGTAACATTATTTTTTATTCATTAAGACCTTTTCATCACGAGCTGATTACTGAGACAACATTCACCTAAATCTGCCTCAAAGTGTGAGGTTACAACAGCTCCAGCCCAGCATCCATTGCTAGATATCCGTGGCACAGACCTTTCTGTCCAGTGTAAATACAGCGTTTGCTGCCACCACAGCTAAATCAACCCTGCTCGTGGATGGTAAGATTCGGCTGGCTTAAACACAGGGTTGGAGCATCCATATGGTCATGATGAACGATCCCAAGTGCTCCTAAATGACCACCCTGAGGAAGAAACTGGCATAATCCAGTTGGAAACCGGTGTACAGTACCAGTTGTGGCAAAGCAGTGCTTGCCACAATCACACATTGCTCCCACGCAGAGAAACGGGTTCAAATCAGTTTGCGTTGTTTTTTACCTTCACCTTGAGAAATTACTTTCTGCCTCTCTGAGCTGTAACAGATGTTATTTTTAAGCTAGTGCCTCTGGAGATAAAAATGTAAGGTCTTCACTAAAGGAATGAGTGTTAATTTGCACTTTTATCTGGGAAGTCTCTCCTTCCCGCCTCCCCAAAAGTGTCACAAACTGCAGGGAAGTTGCCTTTTTCTCCCCCAACTTTCCAAAAAAAACAAAAAAGAAAACATCTTTGCCCTTATAGTGCGAGTCCTCAGCAGAGCATCTGTTAGGCTCGTACATTTGAGGCAACCTCCCCCCTCCGCTTCCATCCAGTTAACCACAGGCTGTTGGAAGGTCCTGTCAGCAATCAGTCCCTCAGTGATTACCGCTGCAGCTCTTTGCTCTGACCCGGGCCTCCGCTGAGGAGCCAGGGGCCACATTCCCTTTCATAATGCTGCCTCCGTGCTCCTGGGGAAGGCTGATGCTTTTTTGCTGCATTATTTTGTGATGAAAAAGGTCAAAATAAAAAATAAAAACAGAGAAATTCCTGCCCAGTTTAGCCTTTTTAGTCGAGAATAGCATCTGAAGAGACATCGCGAAAGGCTTTATCTTTGTTTTTTTATGAAAAGTGTGGGTTCAGCTGCAGTCTTCTTGTGAACTTTGTAGTTTTGTTCAAACAACCTGAGATGTTTTGCAAGAGAACTGTTCATTTTCAAGTTTTCACCCAATCTTTAAACCCGTAGCTGTAACACTGACACACTAGTCATACATTTACACGTTTATTAATTATGCCAGACTGCATCCCAGTATCGTCAACATTTTTTTTAAAAAGATGTCTTATGAAACTGTGCAGCTGGGAGTGCAGGTGGTTGTAACGTGCAACTCATCTCTAAATCAACTTTTTTTTGCAGATAAACTCTATAAACTCAACCTAAGGGTGCTACTTTAAGTTACTGTGCAATTTTTACGTTTTCATGTGGACTGCATTATTATGACTGCATTATTTGTCTTAAAACCGTCTTAGTGCTGCCCTCTTAGGGTTGAATGGTGCTATTGCAGTTGAATTTTCCTATTTGTTCAACTTGTGCATTTGTCATCGTAGCCCCGCGTTCGGTTATAGATTAATCTCATCCCCACACTTCGTCCCACCCCTCATGGTCTCTTGGCACTGCTAACTTTGGTGCATTTTTTAAAAAAAATAAATAAATTGGGGGCGTGGTTATGCCTTTATTGGGCGGAGTTAACCTTCAAAGATGAAATTCATAAAATTATACTCTAATTTCTCTGTTGGGTGTGGGCAGGGTGTGGGCAGTCGTGTCTCTTTTTTTTTCTTTTACGTAAAGAGTAGATATTCCCTTGGATTGCCACAACACAAACATTTCTAACCTGATACCGATACAGAGAAAACTGAGTAAAGTTGGGCTTCCCTTTATAGCGAAACGGTGGACAAAACCCCCTATCTGTGTTACTTCAACAATTTTTTTTCCTCTTTGGCTTCGATTAGTTGTAAGCAGGTCAAATAATGAAGTCAGGTTTGTTTTTCCTGATTCATTTAATGCATGAAAACATTGTTGCCATGTCTTGCTGTCATTGGCGAGAGGTACGCCCTGGACAGGTCGAAAGTCCATAACAGGGTGCAGCGAAGAATCTTTTATGAAAAATGAACAGAAAGCTTGCAGAAGAAAACTCTGATAACCCGACGAGGAATGTGAGCAGGGAACAGGCAGAGAAGCTGGTTGAAGACCGACGTCCATAGAAGTCAAGGAAGAATCCTGCAGTGAATGGGATGAGGTGGAGAGCTTAAATACTGAGGGAGGGTATCAGAGGAGGATAGCGAACCCGAAGAGGTAGGCAGAGGGAAGCCAGAACAGCTGATGGAGGAAGATTAATTAAGAGCTGAAACAAGAAACTCAGGGGCAAAATATCCAACAGAGATCTTAATAATAATAATAATAATAATAATAATAATATTGGGGGGAAAAATGAAATAAAACGTAACTAAACAGGACCCCAAAAATAAACTAGGAAACTAATACACAAGGGATGGATTGAAATGACAACAGGGGAATGACATAAACAGACATAAAAGAAGTCGAATGACTTCTGAAGTCGAACACCAAACCTCCATCTTCATTCTATAACCTCATCAACCAACAGCACCTTCTTAAAGTTGAATAAAACTCAGATAAACCTCAGAAACATAAACTCTGGGGGGGAAAAAACAACCTACCTCACATTTTGTTTCTCTTTTACACTATAGTCCTTCGGAAAAAATTATTATCGTCAGACCTCAAAGTAAAACTCAGAAATCCTGATTGGTTCATCTGTAGTTTTTCACCTTTTTTAAAAGTAATATGATGGGTTCCACATAGCTTTATGTTTAGGGTGCCTGATGTTTATCAAAGCTGTGGATTGCTACTGTTGAATTTAGATTTAAAAAAATATATATTCTACTATAGTGACAATTAATAAAATAAATATATTTGCTTTACTAAAGTAGCACATTTTGAAGATTATAGGATGGAAATTATTTACCACTTTTAGGTCCTTTTTTTTAATGAATACAAAAGCCTGGTATCTCTACAACATGGTGGTGCAACATCTTCACAGTTGCTCCTTGCAGTGAAGTTAACCCTGAACAGTGTGTAAAAGTGTATAGAAAGATGCTCACCCTCGGTTGAGAGGGGAGTTTGTGGTAAGCATGACAGACATATAATGACAGCGTTGCCGTTCTCTAACAATGAACTGTCTTTTCTAATCTCTTAGTCCAGCTTCGACATTTTTCTTTTTCTTTAAAAAAAAAGAAAAAAAAAGAAAAGTGGTTTAGATGGTTTTACTTGGCCGAAGGACGGCGCGGTTAAATGCTTCCTCCTTTCTACAGCTGTTTTTTTTCTCGTCTCATTTTAGATGAGGGTTTAGATTGAAGATTTAGAAAATTTTTGCAGACAAACAGGAAGCGATTATGACATGCAGTAACACACGCAGACGGCACATATTTGGTCTGCTGATTCATGGTTATGATCCGCTGGTTAAACCAAGGAAAACACAAAGAGAGCCTTCCTGGTACTTCCTGCAAAGAAATAGGGTTGATGTTTAGAAGTGCACTCTAGTGTAATGTTAGCTGCAGCGGTGCAGAGGGAGAGCTCTGTCTTTCAAAGCTCTGAGCTTCATCCCCCGAGACCAAAGCAGAACTCCACTTATTCAGAGAAATCTCCCTCTTCTTCCCTCGGGAATCGAATGACAGTTGTTATAATACTGAATCATGGCACAAGGACACACACGTTTGTTAAGAGGCATGGGGTGGTGCCTGTCACAATGTAATGAGATGGCAAGATGAATATCCACACTTTGTACTGGGGGGGATTTCCTCTCTGCGTGTGATATTGAAATTTTGCACCGCACACATAGATGGGAGTGTCTGTATTCAAATTCCCTTTACGTGAGACAAGTTTTTGTTTTTGTGTTTTCTAGCTAGTCAGAAATGATGTACTTGCCAGTAGCTAAATCAAGGCTTGATGTTACTTCGCCTTTATTTTAATGGCATACTGAAAGTGACACCTAAAAGATCTCAGAGAGCAGTGTTATGTTGGTGATATTATTTACAGTTCAAAGCAGATATTTACATGCAAGAGTCACGTTCATCTGGCCTAGAAATTATACACAAGTATAAACTCTGCGGGAATGTCCAGTCGTCACGCTGCTCTGGAAGGAGATGGGTTGTGTGTCTTGGAGATAAAACCGAGTGTCTTGATGCGAAATGTGAAAACCAGACCCAGAACAAAAGCAAAAGAGCTGTTGGCTTAAGATGTTAAGTGTCATTATCCCCTGTAAAATGAGTTATGTGCTGACATACATAGACGGATAACTTTATTTATCCCCGAAGGCAAATTAGGTCATCAGCAGTCCGGTATATTTAAATACAATAAAACCCCAATAGAATAAAACGTCTTAATTTTGTCGTGGCGTCAGTGTTGCAGGAGTTAGGAAGTTCGTCCTATAACCAGCAGGTTGCCGGTTCGATCCCTCGCTCTGACCATCTCAGTGGTCAAGTGGTCACGACACTTCACCCATATTGCCTGTGATTCAGGTCAATAATAACAGCTTTGTGAACCAGACTTTAATCATTAATTCTCCCAATGTTGGTATATAAAGAGCAAAACAGGGAAAAAAATGTTTATTTCATATTATTGCTGATATATATTCTTTTTATATGACAGTAAAGGCCATAGATTACATTATAACTGTAATGAACATAGATTTTAAATGCATATTTTATTATTTTTTATTTTTATCTTCCTTGTTGAGTGCTTTATAAATAAAGGTAGCTTGAGTAGAAAATTGCAACAGTGGCACACAGGCACAATATTCATCGTGCCTTGAAAACTGTATATAGGACAAAAAAACAAGTTGGGATGAGCTGTGTTTAAAATTAAAGTGCGAGATCATCATCACTGCTTCTGCTAAATAGTTTTTGTGACGTTGATGCGGATACGCTGCATACTGAACTCAAAGTGGTCGTAGAAACCTCAGTTCTTATCATCAAAATCAAAACACGCAGAACAATGTTTGGCAATATAAATGTGTGGATGAATCTTCCATTTAAAAAATTATTGGTCAAACATTGATGGGACTCAAGAGATGTTAGAGGTGTTAACGAAATTATCCCATCTTTACAGGAGTCAGCACACATAGGCGGTGGGAAATTCATCTCCGTAGCCAAGTACAGGTCTCCCGATCTACACATTATACAGTTCACAATTTACAGCTTGGCAATTTACCGAAAGCTGTGACTTTCAATCAGTGCAACAGTTAATAAGTATGAAATAACCAATTTTCCCAGCCGGGATGGGGAATCGGTTGGTGTTAAGTGCCTGATAAACTGCAGAGGAACGGCACTCAGTATGTAGATTAATTTCTCACTAGATGTCTTGTGTAATGGGTTTTTAATGATCTTTTAGTTGTTTCTTGATATAAGCTTTCAGTTTGTCAAAGTATTTTAATAAAATATCGGGTCACGAGGCACCTGAAGGCTAATAAACTAAGATGTCTACAACTTGTACTCGTTTTCAAAACTGTTTGCAGCCTAGAAAAGTCTGAGGTGATAGTCGGAGTACCTCGCTGTGTACTGTCGGAGGAAGGAAGTGGTATCAGTGGGGTTTCCCAACAAAGACAGAGCAGGTGCGGAGCGATCTTGGTTGTTTTGCTGCCTTCCTGTATTGATTTGTATCTTAATACCACATGTCTAAGTGTGTTTGTGTAAAGGCACAGATAAGCTGCAATTGCAGTTGTTTTGTTTGAATTCCTCAGACTGGAGAAATGGATTTGTCCATGAAAACACATTTTATTGTCTGTGTGACCTTTAGCTGTAGAAAGGCGTTTTAATGTGGGACGCCATTAGTGCAGTGATATTTCCACCAAGTTAATTTACAAACTATGACATTAAGGGCAATGTAACCGGATGCTTAACATTAATTATAATGCAGAATGTCAGTTGACTTATTCAGTCTATGAGCAAGAGATATTTTAGGTGCCAGAGGAAATAGCTTGACTTGCCGCCGATCGGTGCATATAGATCTGCACTGATCGGGCTCCTAATGGCCGATACCGATGACGTTTTTTTCTTGTTCGAGGCCTTGCCTTGTGATTCCGGATGAATTTGATTTTCTCCCTTAAAAATGACTGGTGTGCCTTAATTTAGCAGTGAAGTGGGATAAACGTTTATCCTAAAGGGAGGAAAAGTGTTCACACTCATTGAACTATCGACCCTTTTGACGTTATGTGACGCTACAATCGCAATTTCTGGGGATTTCATTTGATGGCAACAAAGTAGTGTGTTGTTGTGAAGAGAATATGAGGCTAGTTTTAATGTGACAAAATGTCCAGACAAAGTGTCCAGGTTTGTTGACACTTGAGTGTTGATTATTACGAAATCTGTCTATATTATTTTTTTCTCTATATTGTATTAGTAATGTTTTCTTAACTCTATTCCCTTATTTCTGACACACCGTTCATATAATTGGCTACACTCAGATATAGTAAAAGGTAGTCTGTTGATGCTGTATTTTGCAGATTCGTTTGCATGAGCCCAAAGCTTTGGAGGAGTCAGAAAGATATTTTCTGAATATCAAAGGCTGAAAAGGGTCCAGCTGATTAAAATCGTTGTGTTCTGGCTGAATAGAACCTGATTACCTGCTCCACTTCGTTTAGGTAACAAAAGCAGCTAATTTTGGACTTAAAACATTTTTAAGCTTATCTTTGCATCACAGCTGTTAAGATCAGAGTTGGATTATTTTCAGAAGGAGTTAGACTCACCTGTGGAGACCAGCTATTCCTTACTTAACTTCACCTACCAGAAATATTTACAAACTGAATGTATCAGTCCTGTTTCATAAAGCTGATCAGAAGTCTGCAGCAAGCAACAGATATAAAGTTCATACTGCATCCAGCCAGACAAAACCCCTGTCCAGTGGTCCTGAATTCTGGTCCTCGAGAGCCGGTGTTCTGCACCTTTTATTTGTTACTGTGCTGAGTCAAATAATCAGCTCATTAGAAAGACTCTGGAGAACTTGGCTGCATACTGAGGAGGTAATTCAGCCATTTGATTCAGGTGTGTTGGATCAGGGACACAGCTAAGAGCTGCAGGACACTAACCCTTGAGGAATTGAGAACCACTGCCCCAGTCTTTCCCACATTTTCTCAGGTATTTCTAAAACAGATTATTTTAGAAGCAACAAGCCCATTTCTACCTTTTATGAAGCTAGTTTATTTTAGGCTAATTTGCTGCTCATCCAGTGACTCTTGCAATTATGTCAGCGTGATCCTGTTTCAGTTCCATCACGAAATGGACCCGTTAAGGATAGACCAGTACATAAAATGAATGAAAAACCTCCTAATACTTGATGTTTTAACAGTTTTTTTTTATTGTTAAAGGGACGTAACTGATTTGGCTTTTAATTAGCAAAAATCAAGTATTGCTTTTATAAATAGATATTCTGGCAAAGTTTAATAACACCACATCAAAAATGAAAGCTTTCTCTTGTGTTTATAAATACGTAGGTGTTGGTGCACCCACTGGGAGGTGCCATGTTGCGTCACTATTTCTGATTTCAGAAGCCGAAAGGAGACAAACTTGTCAGCCATACGTGCTTTCCTATTTAAAGACGTGTTGTCATTGGAGGAGGAGTATAAAACAAGCAAAGGCGACCATAGATCCTTCTATTTGCCGTTTTCTGTTGAAATGGATGACCATCCATACTCTGCCCTGCAAGAGGGAAGAGGTTCCGTATTTTTCGACTATAAGACACACTTAAAATCAAATTGATAATGCACCTTATTTATGATTACTGTACTTGTGCTGACTGGTCGATTTTATGTGGTACAATGTGCTCAAAAATCTGTTAAAATGTGTAAGTACGACTTTGGTTAGCAATGAAGTCGCTCCGCTCAATGGATATTCGGAGCATTGCGGTACACTGTGTCACTACCTGATCAGACCCCTGAGCTGTCTACAAGACTGCCTGACTGCAATGTCTAAACTAGAAGTGCATTCATGTAAAGCAGCCCGCGTTCGGAGTACGCGCTAGCAACAATAAACCAATTAAGTTCAATATAAAAGTTACATTTATTTTGGCCTTATGTTAGAAACTGGGCAGTGTAGTCCAACTACTCTGTCCTCCAGACGGAGACGGATAGCTCTCCCTCTCAGGAGAGAGCTTTGTATGCGGAGGGGCGGAGTGATGTAACACACTTGGGAAGAATATTTAATCTGGTGCGCCTTATGTGTGGACATAGATACGTTAATTCACAGTGTGCCTTATAATCCAATGCGCCTTACGGTCCGGAAAATACAGTAACCAAGAAAAGAAAAAGAAGTAATAACCAAGAGAAAACGAGAGTCTATATCGGCCCAGCTATTATTACCAGATGGAGACAATTCATGAGGGAGTGTGGACTCTAAACTAATGCAGAGGTTGCAGGCTTTCTGCTGGACTGCAGATCGCATTCTAAACTATTTCTGTCACAACGTCGTCGCTCCTTTCAGCTCTCCATGTCTGAGTCACATGTGGCGCTTCGCACCGCAGGTAAACACACACTCCCACTAGAAGAGAGCAAGCAGAGTCGCCTGCTGCTTTGACAAACATATCTACGTTACTTAAATCCATCGAGTTTCTGACAATGGCAGAACTAAATCCACCCACAGAGTCAGAAATAGTAAGTGTCTACGGACTGCGGAGCCTGTTCTGTTGGGGGAAACATGCAGCGGTCATCAGAGCAATAAGTGCTTATATGCAAGGCAAGGCAAGGCAAATTTATTTATATAGCACAATTCAGTACAAGACAATACAAAGTGCTTTACATGATTAAGATATAGCAAAATAATAAAATGTAGAAGAAAATAGAATAAAAGCAAGTAGGGATAGAATGTAGTAACATAAAGAACATTAAAAACAGTAAAACTGTTTAACTAGAACAGTCAAAGGCAATTTTAAACAAATGCGTTTTTAATCTTGATTTAAAGGAACTCAGGCTTTCAGCACTTTTACAGTTTTCTGGAAGTTTGTTCCAGATAAGTGGAGCATAGGAACTAAATGCTGCTTCTCCTTGTTTAGTTCTGGTTCTAGGTATGCAGAGAAGGATGGAGCCAGAAGACCTTAATGGTCTGGATGGTTTATACACTGATAACAAGTCTGTGATGTATTTAGGTGCTAAGCCATTCAGGGATTTATAGACTAACAGAAGTATTTTAAAGTCTATTCTCTGAGATACAGGGAGCCAGTGTAAGGACTTCAGAACTGGGGTGATGTGCTCTACTTTCTTAGTCTTAGTGAGGACGCGGGCAGCAGCGTTCTGGATCAGCTGCAGCTGTCTGATCCACTTTTTAGGCAGACCTGTGAAAACACCGTTGCAGTAATCAATTCGACTAAAAATAAATGCATGGATTAGTTTTTCCAGATCCTTCTGAGACATTAGTCCTTTAATCCTGGAAATGTTCCTCAGGTGATAGAAAGCCGACCTTGTAACTGTCTTTAGATGCTTTTGGAGGTTCAGGTCTGAGTCCATCACTACTCCCAGATTTCAGGCCTGATTAGTGGTTCCTAGCTGAAGCAGCTGAAGCTGTGTGCTAACTTTTGATCTCTCCTCTATTGGTCCAAAGATTATTACTTCTGTTTTGTTTTTATTCAATTGAAGAAAATTTTGGCACATCCACGTATTGATTTCTTCAAGGCATTTACTCAGTGCTTGAACTGGTTCATAGTCACCCGGTGACATGGTGATGTAGAGCTTATCCCAGACAGAACTGCGAGTTATCCCAGACAGAACTTTATCCCCTTGCGTTGGCAGCGCGTTTGCCTAATAAAAATACAAGGATAATTCACAAACACAAACTCGATTCACAAACATTAATGCTCAAAATGGCACATTCTCAACAAGTAAATGACTTTATGGTCATTTTCAGGTGTCCTAAAAAATAACGTTTGCTCTGATTGTCGCACATCACCAAATTAACTGTCTGCTGGAAACAAAAAGCCACCTTCCGCAGTCTGAAAACATGAAAAAGGGATGAAAACAGATGGCTGCTTTATTCTTGCAAAAACAAATTTTTTTAGACCATGGATCAGAAGTAGATCTCAAATATAATAAAATAAACACTGAATAAAGTAACACTCCAAAATATTCTAAACTCTGGCAGATCTAGATTTAAAGAGATTTTCATTCAATAAAGAAGTAGGAAAGAAGAGAGGCCTTCATAATATAACCCTTTATAAAGACACATAATACAGACAGAAACACAAAAGTAGACCGAAAGATGAATAAATAAAGGAAAGATGGAGATAGACAGAAGCTGGCTGCTCATATAAAGCTTTATTCTGAGATAGTAATGGAAAATTAAGTGGAAGGAAAATCTTTTGCCCCCCCCAAGACAAATTTCCTAGGGGAAACACTCCTGTCCATCTGTCTCTTGCTTGTCTTACATCTCTTTTTTTCTTTGCGATTGTATTTGTGTTTCACATTCTGTGTCTGCAGACGTATTTCCATCCAATTCCCATTCTAATTTTCTGCGTACTTTTAAAATGTTTCAAAAAAAAGAAATTGCGAATCAGACGTGTTTCAATCTACTGATTTCTAGCAATTTAACCAGGCGACGCGAAGCATTATGTCGTCATATGTTGATGTTATGCTGTAACAAACAGGAAGTAGAGGTTGCTAACTAGCACGGGCCACAGATAATGGTTTTGATAAATTTGTTTTTGACGGATGATATGCTCGAGTCTCTTCTGATATGCTCAGTCCACACGCACCTGTTGTAGCTTCCAGCCACGTTTCCAAGCGTTATGGGAACATTCAGGAAGACGCCGGCAGCAGGAACAGCTGATCAGTCAAGTGAGGTAAATGTTCGCTACGTCAGAACTGATTCGACAAATGTTTCCCTCTCCTGTTTAGTGAATTTATTGTTTTTTGAAAAAGTAAAAATACAAATTAAAAAGGTTGATGGAAACACAGCTTGTGTGTGTCTGTCTGGGTGAGAGGCACTGCATTTCTCTGTCTTTCTAGTTGTCTGGCTCTCTTCTCTCAGGACTATCTCTTGCCTTTCCTCTGCCATCTCACTCACCACTGCATGCTCTCCCTCGCTCTTTCTTAATCTGACAATAATACTAAGTGACATCAGCTGATGAATGCTGAATAATGGTTTCTCCACTTTTATTAAAATTGCAATGGGTTTTTCATTTTGGAGCATGTTCACACTGCCATCTATAATCAGTCTTGCAGGTGATCTTAGTTGCTTGATGCTTTTCCCGCTGATTATTTAGTTTGAGCATTTACCGTGTTATCAGTATTCTATTGGGAACATTGGCTTTTGAAATTTGAATGTCATTGCATTTTGTTTATATTCTTAAAAAACATATTTCCTAAGTCTTCTGGGAATGAGTTTGGAATATTTATATTTATATGAGCGAGGTTTAGTCAAGACAAAGTCACAGTTACACCTTCAAGTAAGTGGGATAAAGTTTTGTTGTGGGTGAGAGATGGGCCATCACCCATACATGGGTCAGTGCTGTGAATCCATCACTCCCCCCAAAATAGGCTGCTTCTCGATTTCGTGCTGGTAGTAAAAATATCATAGATGTAGTAAATTCAACTCTGCAATTCCTGTATAAACCCTGAATAAGTTGTGCACATGTTTTTGGTTTCCAGTTCAGACTATGTTTACTATTACCAAGCTTTTTTTTATTTTTTACTTTGTATGATATAAAAAAAAATCTCAAATATGTTGCCTTTGAGGAAGGATTGCTGCAAAATTGAATGATTTATTACAGTAAACTTTGCCTCCTTGGGTAAGGTTTTCCCATTTGTTCTTAAATCAGGGGTGTCCAAAGTGCAGCCTGGAGGCCCTGCAGCCCTCAGAATAATTTTGTGTGGCCCCTGACCACAGTTCAAGAATGGAGTTTTGGTCCTTCTGCAATTGGAGACGATGCAGATGAAGACATTCTGTTTTCTTTCAATGAGATTTTCAGTTAGAAATTAACATTTTCTAAAATCTAAAATTTTGTTTTAAGCAAAAGTATTTTTTCTACTTGGCATGTCTTTTTGTTACAAGCATCATGCCATTTTTGACTCATATATCCACCCATTCACTAAACTTAACTGAGCTTCAGGGTTTTTGTAGAAAGTTCTCATTGTTTCTGAGAACCTTTTATTTTTCCCACACCAACAAAACAGAAAAATATTTGAACTATAAAGGTAGGATATTGTGAACTTTTATTTTATAAAGGCAAACGATGGAGACCCTTTTTAATACCCTCATAATTTGTTTAATTGAAATGTTTCATGTTTAATTTATTGCTGAACATGTAAGAATACAAGAATGCACAATGAAAAAGTGTTTTAATAGCATATAAAGTCATGGTTTCCTGAGTACATTCAATTTTGGCCCATGATGCCACAAGTGTGGACGTCACAAACAAAATTTGACCTTTTTTATATTATAATTTGGATATAATTAGATGTGAATCAGACTGAATAATTTGACTTTGGACCAAATTGGACTATTTAATTCGATACGAACTGGACCTGCAGGGTTTAGATTCCATTTATAATGACCTGGTGCTGCTTAGTTAAATGGGATAGAAATATTATTGAGAGACATTTGTAAGATAAACCTGTTTATTGCTTATAAAACTTGGATTCAGTTGCATTGTATTGGTCGTGCTATGTAGATATACATTGTAAACTAATCTTGTGTAAAGATACAAGAATGCCCTGTTTGTGAAGGTGTCTGTGTGACTTGCGAAGCTACCAGCTGCTGTGGCTTATTAGGGTCCTGTAGAAACGGCTGTGATGCTCCATAGAAACCAGATGTAAACAGCTCAGAGTTGATGTAGACTTTTTTTTTTCTTTTCCCTCACTCAAACACACAAACTCTCACGCTGTTTGCCAAGCGCAGCGGCTGGATGCATCAGCTTGGATGAATGGCGAAGAGCTTTGCATGTCGACACATACCAGTTGGGAAATGATTGCTAACAAACGTGCAGACGGACACGCTGTCACACGCGCACTTGCATTCACACAGTGCGAGCCAACTTACCCTCCAGCTGTTGTATTAAACTGGCGGTATTGCTTTACCTGCCAGTTTCTCCAGTTCTTTAACACAAAGTAAAAAAAAAACATTATTTTACCCACTCGCAGCAAAGATGGCTATCAACACGAGTGTTATTTAGGAATGATTAAAAAAAATGGCGGCAGAGTTTTGAATAGCTTGGAAGGGAGATCATTGGTCGTTTCTGGTTAACAGGGCATTGTAATAATCTAAGCTTACTGAAAGAAATTAATGTATGTTTTTTCCCTAATTTGGTAGTGGACCATATGTTGCAATTTAGAAATATTTGTTAAATAAAAGATAGAAAAATGTTATACGCCAGTTACTGCACAATGAAGCATCAAACAGTATACATAGATTATAAATGTATGATTCAATGTCCTTTCCAACTAGTAACTGGCAACTGGTGAGACACAATCATGTTCATCATCTGATGAACACATACTCCTACCACTTGGACTCATTTCGATGCTGAACAATGATCATTTTTATTTCAAGTTTTCTAGCAGACACATGAAGGTTTTTGGCCAAACTCACCTATATATAATTGATTATTTTTAGAGTTATTTATAATTTAATTCACCTTGAAAGAAGCAATTCCTACTGAACAACATTTACCCCACATCATGATGCTACCAACTCATCTTGTTTCATTGTGGGTATGGCATTCTTTTGGTGATGCACAGTGTTATTTGCGTGGCAAGAATACCTTTTGTAGTTCAGCCCAGGAATTTAACTTTCATCGACATCCTCCCTGATCAGTTGCCGTCTTGTTTTTTCATTAGTTTTAGGGAATTTTTCACTCTTTCTAATATATCTGTCCTATATTTTCTTCAGATATTGATGTTTTTACTGCGCCATGATATACCTTATATACATTCTCCTGACTTATACCTTTGTATATTTAGATAATTTTGATTCTTTATAACGCTTTTGCAAACTATGGCTTTAACTTCATTATGCAAATGAGCAAATGTCAGAAAACTCCTACTATGATACCAGCTGTAATTCAGGTTCATCAGATTCGCTATAACTGATAATAGTTTCGTACTGAAGAAGATAAACTGTTGAAACTGAAACAAAAGGGTCATAAAACAAAAATATTTCTTAAGTACGCACCAAGGTGATTGTTTTATTTTATTTTTTACATTTTTACCTGCTTAAAAGATATGTCACATTGAAGTTTGAAAAATGTCATCACAAAAAAAGATTTGCCATTTTAACAGGTGCGTGTATTCCTTGGAGGTCCACTGTGTATAGCCAAATGTCATCAGCATATAAGTGAAATGTCAGTAGGATTGAATGATGCTATCTGCCAAGAAAAAAAAACTGTCATCAGAAAATAATAAGACAGAACTGAATCTTGTGGAACCTCACAGACTAGAAAGAGGTTAGAAAAAAACTTGTTCTCCAAGAAGATCCGATAATCGCCAAAGAAAGTACGATTTTTTTCTGTTAACTGTTTCAAAGACAGACGGTTACAGAACAGCTCCTCATTTCAGAAGCCATTAATAGGTCATTATAGGCCTTCAACATGGCTATCTAGGCAAAGTGCTGCTTTTGAATAGACTGAATATAGTGACTTTAATTGACTTGCCTTTTCAGTATGTTACTACTAACTTGTCATTTTGAAATGGTTTGAAAATCGACAATACGGCTGGTTGGATGACTTTTTTATTAATGGTTTTGCCTCCTGTATAATAATGTTGTTTTATTGTAGTCAATTTTTCAATTTAAATTGGGTTTTATAGCAATTATGAGTTTTGTCACAATCATATTTAATCATAAAGGATTTACTGACAAGAGTTGTCAGTGTTTTTATTTAAAACTAGTTGTTTTGACAAAGTTGATTAATGTCTCACACAGAAGTATTATAATATGCAAGAACAACAAGATAATATCTAAAAAAATAAATAAATAAAAATATATAATTGCTGGACCGAAGCACAAATCCAGCAAGGAAGTCTGACAGGAAGCTGCAGACTGTAAAAGCCAAAGGTAATAGGCTGAACAATGCAACTTCCCCATCATCAAGGTGCAAACACACCTGACTGTAATTGCATCTGTGGAGTGTATTAAAATTACATGCTGAATTTCTATGTGTATTTTTGTAGCTCGTGGGATTAAAGTAATCCTATTTTTTTGTTGCTATAGCCATAGCGATGATGAACTCTATCTAAATAAAAAACTAAATTGAAGCCTGGAAAAATGGGCTAATCTAATGGTCTCAATTCTTTCAGCGGCTTTCAAATTAATGGCATTAGACTGAAACACAATCAGTAAAAGCGAGATAGTTAAATGTTAATAAAAAATTCTCTTTTATGGCAGCTTTAAAATGAATTATCCTGAAAATGTTGCATGCATAAAGAATATTTAAAGAACAGTCTCTTCTAGAGAGGATGTCAGTATCTTAAATCTTTGAGGTTATTATGGCCCTTAGGAAGTGTATGGCCCTGCTACGACACTAAAACCTCAGGGTTAAGCCTCAGGTTACAACGCTAAGCTGCAAATCTCCCCCCGTTGTCCGACCGCCTGAGAACTACAAGTCTAGAAAATACTTTTGGAGGACAATGCCCAGAAAGAACAGCTGGCTGAAGACGGATAGAGCCACTAAATTGAGCTGAAATGACTGAGACATCTAGTTCTGTGCGGCATATACCACCCATTTAGAATATAAACCAGCAATAGATCGGTCAAATGGTGTTTAGGCTTCCCTCTCTTTTATCTAAGCTCTATGAAACGTTAGAGCAGCCATGCACAGCCAGACTTTTATTTGGTAGTTCTCTCTTGGTTAGTGCAGCTTCTCAAAGCGTGACAACTGAATCAAGTTTCAGTCTGTGCAGACATGGGAAGCAGCATTAATCATGTAGCTGTTTTGATTGTTTCAGCCACACGTCTGTAAAAGTAGGTCATGTCTCCTTTCCCCCCCTGCTTTCGCTTGCCATTTTACCAGATCGGCTGCCTGAGCTGCCATAAGAAGAATATTTGCATCGGAGTCCATGGGGGGAAATTGGCTTATGGCTTCTGCCTCTTAAGTCTCCTTCGATATTTCTTGTCAGTGACCCAGTTTCTAAGGTTTATTTATTGGGAAAAGTTATTTTTCACTTTCTTCCTCTTTCCTTTTCTTGCTTTTACTACTACTCACACTTTAGAGTTGCAGAGGAAACATAAAACTCCTCTACACTGAGTGATTTGGTGTAATTATTCCCATTTATTGCTATAAAATTATTCTACAGACATTGTTAAAAAAAACAACCTTTATTTATCCACTAAGTTAAAGACTTGATTTAATCATTGAGGCAAAGTTCAGTTAGATATGAGTCAACATTAATATTTGATATATAGGTAGCCCTGATTTAAACTTGTATGATTTCTCTTATCTTTGAATAAATAAATAATTTAATTAAAATATCTTGCACAATAAATGAATTGTTCATAAGGCACAAGCCAAAACCTTTTGGAGTAACTCACTCCAAAACCCATTTTTTTGCTGATAAACTATAAACTGGGCCTAAGGGTCCTACTTTAATGTTACTGTGCATTTTTGTTTTACATTTTCTTGATAAAAAGATGCTTTCTGTATGCCACTCGAGAAATAATTGACTCTGTTTTTATAAAAGGAAAATGTTAGTTGTTCAGCACAAATTACTTTATAGATAGAAATGACATGCAACCAAGGAGAAACACCTTACCTCGACTTCGACTTTTACTTCAAGCATGCTTGCAACATACGTATGCAGCTTTATAACTCATCAAATTAAGATGCTTTAATAAACCTGTTTGTCTTTTTTTGCCCATCCTTCTTGGCTAAACACATCTACATCTGGTCTGCTAATATAGGTGTATAACCTTGATTTAGACACCTAAATCCTTTTACTTTTAATCCATAGTATTAATATATTGTGGCTTAGGCATCTATAAACAATTTAGCCAACCTTTAGAAGACTTTTTAACCCAAAATGTTAACTGAGATGCTGTTCTGTTTGTGCCTACTTGAGTTGTACCATCATATTTGACCATTTTGTTGCTTGAGTAAAGCAGGCTTGGTGAAATTGTAAAATATATATGGACCAACTGAGGACAATCCCAATTTTTCTTTTAAGATATGGCAATGTTACTGGTAGAAATGCAAAAGGAATGATAGTTTTAGAAGGTGACTTTAATTGTGTTCTTAACTCCAAAACTGATAAACTGCCTCCTGAATGTAGCTGCTCTAACAATCTCAGATCCTGGGCCAGCAACCCTTCAATAAGAAATACATAATAACGTTATAACGTAAGGTGGAGAGTCGAACTATTTTGATATAAATGGTAAAGTGTCCCCATCAGTATTATAGGATGGAGAAAAGACTGTTTTTAGGGGTCAAATAATTTCAAAATCAACTGCGGTAAAGAAACAATGTCTTCAAACACAATTAGATCTGGAAAACGAGAATAAAAAAGCTGGGCGTGAAGAAGACAATAAACCCTTACAAAGGTCTAAGCAAGACATGTTGTTTTCATAATCCATCCCATTTCTTTTTGTATGTAATGATAGTTAGAATGAGTTAACGAGTGAGGCATTCTAGTCAAGCTGAGTTTTCTTAAAAAAATAAACATCCTCATAAAATATTTTAGTAATAAAAACAAAGGAAATTGCAATAGTTTTGCAACATATAGCAATCTTTATGAGACACAAGGGCAAAATCAGACCGAAAAAAGCAATTATACTAAAATAATACTTTATAATATAATAAGTATATTTTAAATAATAAAATAATATATACTTAAATAATAATTTATACTTATAAAACAATAAAAATACTTGGACAGTCTTATGCTTCCAAAATTGACATCGAGGACTGTTAGTACTTATTGTTAAATAAGGTTATTAAAAAGGAAATGTATAGGACAGTTTTTTGAGTGCACTTGCCCTTGTGTCCAGCATATTATGTAATGGGATGTATACCCATGGATCTGACTATATACTCTACATACTAAACATCTTGTTTTTGGTTGCCAGAAAAATGATAACCACCTTATGGAAACAAGCCACACCACTGACGGTAACCCAACGGATCGAAAGACCGAAGGACATTTATGTTGTGGAAGACATCACTGCACAGGACACAGGAATAAACTTAGGAAACTAAACACAAAAAGATGTGACATGATAATATGTTTGGACTGGTGGATGGACCAATCTTTAATTTCCAAACCTGATGTATATCAGACAGGAAGATTTGGAAAAATGTGGGTAATATTTAATATCACCATCTTAATTCATTTCCAAATGTTCTTGATGTCTTGCATGTCCGTTCTAAATTTAACTAGCTTTATCAAGGGTCGCAGATAATCTGAACTGCTGCTTTTTTTTTATTTATTCCTATGAATACATGATTGTATGCATGATCCAAGGACTTTTAAAAAAAAAAAATCAATAGAGGCCAAAAATCACATCTGCTCAAACCGGAGGAGCACAGCCAGTCAGTCACAGCCTTATTGAAGCAGGAACAAAGCTTAATTGCGTGACCTTTGAGTGAAGCCTTGGCAATCAGCCTGCCCTTGGCGTGGAAGGGGAGCTCCGCCGTCATTCCACGAATCATTCAGGCCAGCGTCTTGTGATGAGGGGCTTGGCGTTCAGACAAATCTCAAAAGGACTTGTTCGCTGTCTCGTCTCACGCTAATGAGGGCCACAAATTGTAGGCTCTGTATCTTTTCAGAGCTCAGAACTATATGAAGACAGGATAATAGCTACAGATGTGACATTTTGCAGATCTAAGAGGGGAGAAGGGACTTTTTAGAAGGAGCACCAGGAAATCTTTTTCACATTCACATCAAGTCCTTTATTTGTGAAAGCGTCAAGCTGGTAAGGGGTGTTGATGTGACTGATTCATGTCAGCGAGAGATGTTGCTGCATAATAACTCGTAGTCTGCCTCCACTGTTGCTTTCGTGCGTCTTTCCTCCCTCTCATCCATCATGAGATGGTGTGTTTTGTTAGCGAGCGAAAGGTTCCTCCGGGCTTGTGTGCTCTGAACTCCGCAGGGTGCCTGATCTGCAGCAATTGCACAAAGAACAATCTGTACAATCTGTCATCAGAAATATGTCTGATACCATTTATAAGGGAGGAGTGAAAAACATGTTGTGATTGACACATCAGTGTTCACCCATCAGGGGTTGGTGTTTTAAATATCCAGGCAATGTAATGTCATAATTTCTTTGTTGCAATAGAATCCCTTTGCGTATTTGTGACCTTAGTTTAGTAATCTGATTAAAGTTCATCATTTGGGAGCAGTTTGCATCATTCAGTATTATGATTTTCCAGTGCAAAAATCTCATCCCAGGCATGAATGTCATAAACATTTTGGGTGTTTAATGACGCAGTTGAACCATTTGCTTTCCGGGAGGGAATGATTATACAACATAAACTTCTTCCAGGAAGTTTATAGACCTTGAATTGGGTGGACACGTTTGCATGTGTTCTAGATTTTCACTCATCCACACAGGCTCAAATATGTACATAAATTTCCTCCAATAAATGTGGGTAAATGTCTCTCGACAAGGTGAACCTCAAGCAAAAAACTTTTTGTAGCCATCTTCAAGCGTCTGAGATCAATCTAAGATGGAAACCCCAAAACTCTCCAGGTTTGAGCCATTTGACACCTTCCCTTCTTATAATAGGGAGTTGCTTAGATCTTCAGGAACAACCCAGGAATTGCCAAGACTCAACCCAATTGTAGATTAGAAACTACTGGAACACCTGCGTTTCCATAGTGGAGACACTGCTTAGTCGAGAGCGAAGCAAGATTTATACCACCAACGATTGAGCAGTAGCTCAAGAAAGAATCCCCCTCTTCAAAATGAGCACCTCCAAGCTTAACTGAAATATGTGGACAAGCCACATTTCTTCTAGAAAAAAACAAAAAAACATTATGGTCTGTGGAGACACTGAACTGTTTGAAGAAGTTAATCACTTTATCAACTGTCAAGCATAGTGGTGTATTAGTAGTATTAGTAGTAGTATTATTCTCTGGGTCTCTTTAGTTGCCAGTAGTGCATTGAACAAAGTGGATGGAATAATGACGAAAAATACCCTCCTAATTCTTTAACTGTACCTAATATCAACAGCCTGGAGATCTAAAGTTGGGCAGAGACATGGTTTCTGACAGTACAATGATCACAAACACTGATTAAATGTTTGCTGTGAAGCCAGTAAATCAGGCTAGCGTCAAGCTTCTAGAGTGGACAAACCTCAGCGCTGCTAGACATTTACAGACTGTGCTTGAAGGCCAGGGGTCTCATTTAAAAGAAAAGAAAATGGCATTCACCCCCCCAAAAATTTAGATTTATAAACGCACACCAGAACACAATTTCCCCTTTATAGATCACAGCTGTACCTGAACGTTTGCGTGCCTCATGTTCAGCCATAAATGGTCAATGCAAAGCACCTCATGAATGTTAGTTAATGTATATTTAAAATGGGTCAGCTGAAAGTTTTTTTTCATCATGGTGACGTGGCCCCCCACAAAAAAATAAAAAAATCAGTGCAAAAAGCATTGTAGGAACCGAGGGATGCTGCACTGCATGGGTGCGAGCGGTAAATGCACTGCACTCTGGGGGCTGGAGAGCGGCCTTTCAGCACCTGCAGGGAGGTGTAGCCACTTTCACCTATAGGTTATATCAAAATGCATTTCTTGGAGTCTAAAGCGGCATCTTGGCCGGTCATCATCATTGGCCAGAAAATATGATCCCCGAAGCCGCATCTCCTTCTAATTCTCCCATCTACAAGGTTTCCCAGCGGTGCGAATGCTTCCTCCGAGCAGCATACAGCACAAGTGTATTTGACTGTTTACAGCAATTACAGTAATTCCTGCACATCTTGTCACAATAATTTGTGGAACACGGCACCCTGGTGATCATCGGTGAGAGGAATGTGACAGTAGAAAACCCAGATAAAATGTTGTGTGGACTTTTATTTAAGATTTAAAATGGCTTATGGGATTTTATTTTATTGAAAGGTCCTTTTTGTATAGTTATTTTTCACCAGCGCAAGCATGAATAACACTGCAGTTTTGAATGCTTATGATAAAGTCAAGCTATGATTAAAGTCCCAAATGGAGGGACATTGAACGTCACCATCTGCGTCGGTAATTTCCCCCATCTCCAAAATGAGCGTACGCCTGAGTCAGAGTTGCTGTGAGGACCGCACATTTTCCCGTGAAGTTTTATTTTTTCTTATAGATCCCAACTTTTGTGTGGAAAGTGACATATGCATGATTCAGGATTTGTGAGATTTGTGTACGCGGGCTTTATAAATGAGACCCCATGTCTGGTACAGCAAACCAACTTGTTTAAATAAATCCTATCAATTCTGATAAGAGGAATGGTAAAAGAAAATCTGAAAATGTGACCACTGCCTGTAAGCTACTGACCATTAGTTTGAATAACTTGGAACACATCTTTAAAACAATAGAACAAAACAGTCCTTTTGTACCAAAAAGCAATTAGTTTCTTCAATATATCAAAGTTTTTTTTTTAGTTTTTATAGTTACCAGGTCACAACTGGTAGAACTTCTGTTGCTTTAATCAGAACAGGTTTTAATCGTTTGTTTTTATTCTAGCTTCAGAAATTGGATAACAGTAGAAATGTAGCTTCAATCTAGTTTTGCCTCAGTAGAACATTTAGAACGAAGATGCCTCTTATGAAATGAAAACTAATATACATTTAAATCTTCCCAATCTTCATTCAAGTGTTCCCCACACTTAAACCGCACTTACCTCACAATTTAAAAAGTGTTTACAGTGGAATGTGCACTTAAAGATTGAAAGAGAAAGCCTATAATTTACTGAATACATTAAATACTGAGTAATGATGGAGTCCCGTCTTTGTGCATGTTGAAATCACTGAGTCACTGGACTAATCCACCGATCTCTCTCTGTCTCTCATTTACATACACAAGTATAGTCCTTCCCCTCTTTTTGTCAACCCCTTTCTCTCCTTCTCCGTCTTTTTCTCGCTCCTGATCACCCACTCAACAATCACACACATACATCCGCACACTTCTCCCCGAGTCCTGTGGACCTTCCAGGCAGCCAATCATTAGAGCCTGTGCTGTGATGTGGCTGCTAAAATTATCCTCTTCTCTCTGTGAGCTTACATTGCCATGACGCACTGTGGACAGCCAGGTAGCCATGATGCCCAGAGGAGAAAACAAATCTTTTCCACTCCCTGTGCCTTCTCATATTTCCTTTTTTACTAGTTCATTTTCTTTTGTGCCTTTTCACTCCCTTTTTACTGTTGGGTCCTTTCTTTCACAAATTTATCTTGTTGGCAGCAGGTACATTTGTGGACTGTAACCATGCACCATTCACAGTCCATAAAATCTTAAGTAATATTTTTTTTGCTTAAGAGGCGACCGGGGCGCAAGAGCTAGAGAGTTAGTCTTGTAATTGCATCCTGTAACCGGCAGGTTGCCGGTTCACACACCCTCCAACCGTCTCAGTCGTTGTGTCCTTGGGTAGGACACGTCTTCCGCCTTTGCCTGCTGGTGGTGGTCAGAGGGCCTGGTGGTGCTAATTGTATGGCAGCCTTGCTTCTTTCAGTCTCCCCCAGGGCAGCTGTAGTTACAAATGTATCTTACCGCTGTCAGAGTGTCTGAGTGAATAGGTGAATAACCGAATGTAGAGTTCTTTGAGGTCCTCAGGACTTGGTAAAGTGCTATACAAGTACAGGCAATTTTAGGCTCAGGTATGTGGTCTCACTTACTTTGTATTGCAGTTGGTAAAGTCCAATTTATCCCTAAAGCCCCTTTACAATAACAGCTGTTAAAAACGTGCGTACATCGAATCAAGAATAAGTATGCAAATCAACATAAACCTTTTTCGTACTACTTAATCTTGCGTTTTCGTAATAGATTTATAAAGACAAAAATGTTACATATTAACTCCGTCCTTCCATCCATCCAACCAACCAACCAACCAACCAACCAACCAACCAGTACCGTGGGGGTAGGAAATTGCAACTTCCAAGCCAGCAAAGCTCACACCTAGCTTGACCAACTCTCTCACAAAAGCTCCCTTCTGCCTCCCAGAGACTTCCCAGAGAAGGCTGGCCGACCAAAGACCCTCTTGACTCGTCCACCTGATCAAATCCCCACCCAGAGACGACCAACCGCCAAGGCCCCGACCTACCAAGAAACTGCCCACCATACAAAGAGAGACAGTAGACCAAGTAAACTCAACAACTTCTGAGAAGAAACTATAATATCCGAAGAAAATTCCCACAAAGGGAAAAATCAAACATCCAGCATTTTTTTTACAAATACAAACCGGAGCCTTTCCACACTGTGGGACAATAAAGGTATTTCTATTCTATTCTAAATCCCGCTACATTCTTCATTATTATCCTAATGCTCTTCGAATGCTGAACTATTTTGACAATTTTTTTACTTTTTTAAACGTGTCCTGTTTGGCAGTGTAGCACTAAGAATTGCTTTCTTAGTGCCAAAGAGAGCTCATCAGATTTACTTTCGCAAGTGGCACATCACTGCTTTTACCATAGTGCTCTGCTTGATATGTATGCAAAAAACTGTATTGGACATTATTTTGGGATTATTTCAAATTCAATGAACACAAAAATGGAAAGGAAGAGAGAAAGGCGAGGCAAAACATTAAAGTGTAGAAAAGGAGGCAAAAATAGAGCAAAGGAAAAAGAGTGTAAGACAACATCCTCAGAGTCTGCTTCTACACCTGCAAAAAGAGATACAGAAAGAACAAAATAACAGAAGAAGTATCACAGGTACAAACAACCAGTGCATGTGATAACATCACTGAAAAATATGCAGTATTATTTAATACAGGATGTATTTAGGTGCAGCCAAAGATAACTTTAGAGTTTATCTGTTTAGAAGTGGATCTGTAAGCACCTGGAACCAAACACCTGGGGGTGTTTATGAGCGTGCGCATGTAAATATAAGGTTTGTCCATAAAAAATATGCTCAATAGTGGTTGTGAGGTGAGAAAAACCTGCCCCACATGGCGCCGAAGCAAGTACAGGAGAGACCAGAGCCCCAGATGTCCGAAAGGGCCCCCAGAGTGCAGGAGCCCAAGAAGGACCAACACAAGGATAACTGCAGCCCAGAGAAGAGCTCCAGGAACCCCCCACCCCCCAATATATAGCGACGAGCTTGCGGGCTCCGGTGGCAACCAGTTACACCAGAGCAGATCCAGCTATGACTCTAAAAATCCAAGGCCCAAGGGCATACCACCCCCAGCAGAGCCCCAACAGGGCCAGGGCTTTAGGTAAAGTTACATTTAGACATTTCTCATAAGGGTCCATTTTAAGGGACGTGCTCAAACCTTTTTAAACCGTAGTACTTCAAGATTAACTATCATGCATTTCTATTATCTATTGACTTTGAAGAAATGCATAAAAGTAGATTTTAGAGAAGCCACAAAGAAAACTGAAATGTGCTGTGATTAGAGCTGCACATTCGTCAGGCTGAAAAATTGGAAATATTGATGTCATTACCCTGTTCACTCTTGTGGTTTTTAAATGTTTATCCGTTTTTGAGGAAAACTCAAAAATCCATGTATGACATCTTGTGGCAGCCTAGAAATTATGCTATTGTAAAAAACATGTTGGGTCCAGTCATAGAATGCCAACTAAGTGGATTTAAAAGCTTTCACTTAAAGTGAAGCTACCTTAACATCTGCTGCTTCATGTTTATTTATTTTTAAATAAACAGGCTTTGATTCAGTTGGATAAATGCATTTATTCCCGTCAATGGTTTAAAGTATTTGACTAAAAGTGCATCATTTATTTGTAAAATAAAGGATTTTGCCTTATCTTTCTATGATGTGTAGCATTGGAGAATCTGTCAGAGTTTGTAGTATAATACAAGAAGGACAGGAAGTGAAGAGATAAGCATCCCCTTTCTTTTTCGGTCAGTGCTCTCGTCCCTCTTAAAGCCAAACATGAACAAGGCTGATTGTTCTTCGAGATAAACAGAGTCAAACAATTGTATGCTGTCTTTTGGCCTTTAAAAGCATTTAAAGCATTGCCGCAGTGCTTAGAGACAACTGACTCAGCAACACCATAATAAGGTCTATTTAGTGGTTGGAGGCTTTGGTGTGCACCTGTGTAGAACTCTTTGTTGTGTGTCTGTGCATATGTATACATGGATGTGTTTTTTCCACTGTGTGAGTGTCTTTACCAGTTCAGTTCCTCGTATTGGTGTGTTTGTCTTTCTGTTATGAGTTTCTGTTATGCCGTTGGCGTATGGGTAAATTATTATGTGTGCTATCCTTATTTGCCTTACTGGATGCGTGTTTCCTGGTTTGAAATGTCAGCTTTCAGCTGTCATCCCCTGTGGTTTCTGTTCTGTTTGGCCCAAGAGGAAGTGGAGAGCACTAATCTATCACTGCCTTGCAGATGTTGAGAGATACAAGTCCACATACGTCAAGACAGGCAGCGTGCTTCATAGGATATACAAACATGCTGAATCAGGGGTTGAAAAGTAGTCAAGGGGAGGTTTGTATACATGGAAGATTTCAGGTCCCCTTGAAAATGAAATAAAATGATGCACTGTGAAGAGCCAGGTGATAAAAGTACCATTGAATTTTAGTTAATTCCTGTAGGATTACTGGCATAGTTGTGTTTTTTTGCAGGTGAATGAGTTGTAAAGGAGATGTCACAACATTAAACTCCAAACAATTTGTGTTTGGATGAAGATGGCAGATTTAACACGTGTTAAATCACATAACGTAACAAGCAAAGGAATCAATAGCAGTGTTGAAAGATGAATAAAGTGTCTTCTAGTTTTTAGATTATTTTAGACTATATAAACAAATGGTGTAAAATAAACTACAAACTCAAGTTTACTGTTGTGAAGCTCCTTCTATTCTTGAATGGGTTTCGCTTGACAATCCTCTCAAGGCAGCAGTTCTCTTTGTTCCTGCTGCATCTTTTCCTAACTCACTTCTTCCTTCCACTGAATTTTCTGCTGATATGCTTGGATACAGAACTCTGTGAACAACCAGCTTCTTCAGCAATGATCTTTTGTGTCTTCCCCTCCTTGTGAAGGGTTTCAATGACTGTCATCTGGACATCTGTCAAGTCAACAGTCTTCCCCATGATTGCGTCGCCTACTGACCCAAAGTGAGACACTGTTTAAAAGCTCAGGAAAGCTTTGCAGACATTTTGAGTTCAGTAGCTGATTAGATTGTGGCACCATGAGTTTCCAGTAATTAAGTTTTTCACAGTATTCAAATATTCTGAGAGACTGATTTTTGGGTTTTTATTATCTGTAAGCTATAATCATCGAAATAACAAGAAACAGAGGCTTGGAATATATCACTATATGTGTGATGTCTCTGTTTACTGTATGTGTTTTACTTTCTGGCATGTCTGGCAAAAATTATTGCACCTTTATGCAATATTCACATTTTTTTAGATGTACCTGTATACAGGGGATTGTGATTATTTCTGGTTTATTATTATTTCTGCTGCACCATTGCAGATAATGTGTGTTGCTATAGGATGCAAACACATATGGACGTTATTAGATTTTACTTTCAATTTTATATTTATTGGTCTTATGTTGAACTTGTGACTTTATTTTTTTATGCTATGCTGCTGCTGCACAATAATTTCCCAAATCTTGGATCTATAAAGTTTATCATATTGTATTATTGATTTTCAACCTTAGAGCCTCCCAGTTTTCAGCTCACACACATGCAACGAGAAACTTAATTATTCTCTCCCGTCTGTCATGAGTTCAGATCTAAATTGAACTTGACGAGACTTCTGCATGACTCAACAAGTGTGCTAACCTAACCTGGCAATAGGGAAGTGCATTTGAATAGTTGCAAATCTGTCTGCATGGATGGACTAGTTTTGAATGTATCTACATGAATGCAGTTTTTATGCTTTGCTGATGTCACTAAAATCCGCAAATAGAGTTTCCATGTAGATGAAAGCTGAATTATATTGATTTATTTTTAAGGAAGCCAGCAATCATACTCCCATATATAATAACATAGCTTTCCATGTAAGCCAAATAAAAATGTAATCAAATCTGCTGGAAAAAAAGCAGCTTTCTATGATATTAACCGTCTGTAACCCGAGCAAATGACTCGGCGAGGGTTCTTAAACTGGAAATACAGTTTCAAAAACTGAAATTTTAGGATGTTGGACGCTGTAATGAAGGTTTTCATTACTTACTATGATACTAATTTGATTTGAATACTACATTAAATAAAGCAACTACACAATAGCTGTGTTTCCATCAATGTTTTTTCGTGTGCATTTTGAAGTATCGCATTAGAAAAGGCTGATGGAAACGATAAAATTCAAAATAACTTCCTCAGTTTTACAAAAAAGGTTTTTACACTCGCTTGAGGTGGTTATTGGCTTTTCCGAAAAAGAGTTAATGCGTAAAACAGAAAATGGAAGCACATTTGCTGGAAGGGTTCTGACGTAGGGAACGTTTATGTCACATGACTGATCAGATGTTTCCGTTGTTGGCGAGTCCTTGAAAATCCTGATAACGCGCACAGAATTGCATTTCTTTCTCTCTGTCTCCGGACAGTATGTAACATCGACAACAGTAGTTGATTCAAAAGATTCAAAGATTCTTTATTGTCACTGCGAGTCACTGCGGTGAAATTTCTTTTTGGACACTCCGGCTAAGAGTACACATAACAGACAATAGGCAATGAACAAAGATTACAGGTTTTTTTTTTTCACATTATATGTACAAAAGATTAAAAAAGATAAGATGGTGATGGCTGCAGGCAGGAAGGATCTCCTGTAGCGGTCTGTCTTACAGCTGATCCGGAGAAGCCTCTGACTGAAGACACTGTTGTTGTACAACAGTCTGATTAACAGGAAGTTTAGGATTGTCGATAATGTTCTTAATTTTATGAACAATCCTTTTTTGCAAAGTACTTTCCAGAGGTTCTAGAAGAGTACCCAGCTGTCACTAGTAGCCGCCCGCCCACCACATTTTTCAAGTATGAGATTGGGCGGAGTAAGGCTCTGGTACGGGGGAGAGTTACACTTTAAGATCACTGTGAGCTGCAGGGACAGTGTTTTTCTGCCTGTTGTGTACAGGTTTAGGGTTAGTGAGTAAACTCTTGGTTAGTCTTCATCTAATCTCTGCCTCAAGCCTTCGGCTTAATTTAGGCTACGTTCACACTGCAGCCTGAAGCGACCCGATTCCGATTTTTTTTTTTGCCCATATGCGTCCTGTATCTGATCTTTTCATGACAGTCTGAACAACACAGATCAGATTTTTTCAAATGCGACCCGGGCCGCTTGGATATGTGGTCCTGAATCCGATAAGTATCTGATCTTTTCAAATGCGACCTGTGTCTGTACGGCCAGGTCGCATTCATCCGACCTGTACGTCACTGATACTTATTGATACAGTAACAAGCACCTGTTGCAAGCCAATACAGCCCCACGGCAACGCGTTTACTTACTGCTATGGCCCGCCGAAGATGTGTGTCTTTACGTGGGAGCGCTAAAGAGAGCCGTTCACAGACGCACATAAAGGTTGCCTTTGTCATTTGAAAATTGTGAATGAAGTCCGTATCAGTAAAGCCGCCCACATCGCTATCCCACCATTCCTGGCTTCAGCACCCACACGTTTCTCTGTATGGACGTTACTGCCCCACAAAACGACATTGCCAAAAATTTGGCTCTTTTGTTGCGATCTTCTTAAAAAGATTGCAGCGGTAATGTGCTGGCTCCGGCTGGAGAAGAACTTAAAGAACGCAAGATATTTTGCAGCATTACGATCCATGTTTACTTCCACAAGCAGTGAGCACGCTTGCTATGTGTGACGTCATCGCGTCCTCTACTGCACATGCGGGACACTTAAGTTGCATGAATTCAGTTCACACAGAAGATCACATACAGGTTGCATATATTTGGAAATGTGAACAGACACGCAAAAAAATCTGATTTCACAAAAAAATCTGAATTGAGCATCAAGACCTGCAGTGTGAACGTAGCCATAGCTGCTAAAGACCCTCCTAACAGGAGACAAAAGTCTCTTTTGCTCTGTCATGGTCATGCAGTTAGATTCAGTGGGTGCTTTCTCATTTTTGTTGTGGGAATGAACCGGTAGAGAAAGATTTGTTGCTTGGATGCTATGTATTTTTTTAATTAATTTCCTTATTTAAATTCTTAAAATAATTTCACCAATATTTTTTAACTTTTTTTTTTCAATCATTGATTTTGTAAAAGCTCTGATGTGCCAACTCCAATTTTATTTCATCCTAGGACTTCATTTTTAAACACCTTCCAGAGTGAAAATATCTGACTTTGAGTGTCCTTCACTGAGTAATCACTTTAACACCAAAGCATGTTGTTGTAGGCCTGACCTGGTAATGCATGGGATGGTATTGATTTAAAAAACAAAGAACATATTTTTAATTTCTGGCCAATTGTCGACCAGGGCCTTAGTTTGATCTCAGTCACCAGTTCCTTCATAAACATCTAAAAAATAATACACATTTCAATGTCTAAACTGATGTTTGTAGTGTTTTGTTTTAGTATTCACTAAATCTGTATTTGCTTTTGCATCCTTGATTTCTTTCTGAGAAAAAGCACTAAAGGGGAAATGGGTTTGTTAGATACAACCTTGCTTTACATTATTGTAGAGGTAAATTGTGCTTTGTTGCAAAAAAGGAATATGGAAGCAAATGTTATTAAAAACCAAGTGATATGTCAACGAACAGATGTTAGAAATTTGCTCCATTCCATCTTTTAATGGAAATGGGAATCTACTTGGCATTTTCACCCACATACTGTGATTTATACAATTTGGAAGGCTGCAAGGAAATGGCAAAATTGAATTGCACGTTTGTAGGGCAGTTAAGTTTGATCGATGTGGAAAAATGTTCCAAGCTGCAAACAAATCAAGTGATGGATGGAGAACAAAATGCGCTTTTTAAGTAATTACTGACAGAGTTTCCATTGTTCCCCTAGTCTCGTTATGCAACAGTCTCTGTCCACAAACAAAGCAGCCAGAAATGACATTTGTTCCCTCACTCCCGCGCATGACTCTTCATCAGTTGCTCGGTGACAATAAAGAGCCAAATGCATTTCTTTGTTTTTGTGTTTGCATGGAGCAAAGACGTTAACTCACCCTGCAGAAGATAAACAAGTTACAAAATTCGGCTCACGCAGTTTTTTTCCCCCCCTTGATCTGTTTTGTGGCTCTGTGAAAATGGAGGAGAGCGTGGCCCGTTCATATTTTAAACTTTGTGTAAAATAACTATTTGTAGTTGTCCACCTGTCTTGTCACCCATCAGTAAGGGAGGACAATTTCTAAGTGATACTCTCCAAAAACATTCGTTTGGAAGAGATGAACAGGGTGTGCAGTGGAAGGCTTGGAGAGGTAGAACGGGAAGAAAGAGGGCAGAACATAAAACTGCAGGAGCTTGTAATAGAGTTTCCTAGACATTAATTAGCTGCAGCCACTCCTGTACAAACACTCAGTAATAAAACTGATATACTGAGGTCCTCTCTCCCATTCTTTTTCCTTCCCTCTGCTCTCCATGTGGCACATTACTCCTTGTTCTTTTCATTATTCTGTCTCTCTCATTTGTTGTTTTTCCGTTTCCCCGTCTATATCCTAACTGCCTAATATACGATATTAAGTTCCTTTTTTAATCTTTTCTCATCACTTACCGTCTCATCAGTCAGTGTCCTCTATTCCTGATTTCTCTTCTTTCTTATCGTTTTCTTTTCTCTTTTCTCTCTCCACTGGAGAGAAAAATATGAAACGGCAGTATAAAGATAAATGGAGGAGGAGAAAGAGAGAGTGAAGAAAAAGGAGATTAGGGAAGAGCTGGTCGCCCAAAGTCTTTATCTGTTCTGCCTTGTTTTGTTGAAGGGGGAGAAAAGATCTATTACAGCCTTAGTTTTACCGTCTAACATACACTCATATGCAGTAAATCCTGCAGTTCAGCAACCACACTGTCCATGACAGTAGTGTCGGCTTGAACAGGTTTTGCAGACAGTTAAACACACATTCAGTCACACGACTTCTTGCTCCATTTCATTATTTGTTTGTGTTGGCCGGCAGTCAGCAGCGGCAGCCAAGAAGTAGAAGCATGGATTCTGCTTTTTACATTATGGCCTTTTCATATACCGCATTGGGACTCATCTTTCATTTCTTACTCCACTTAAATGAACATCACTGACTTTTAAATGGGCGGTCTTGGGGGGGGTTAAGCTGACCGGTGAGCAGCTGGTTAGATACTCAGAAATACTGCGGTTTTCTGGTCAGTGAACACACCATACATGGACCCTAACAGGTCATACTAACAACCGTCTTCTGTGAGAATGTTGTTACTAAGGGAAGAAGACTTGAAGTCCGCTGTTTTCGGTTTTCTGTGCTGTCTAAAAAACATCCAAGAAAGCAGCATGTAAGAAGCTACTTTTAAGCAACAGTATTTTCTTCAGAGGCTTGTCAGCTTTCTATTCAAGCTAGTGAGACTTAAAGGCTGGGCATATTACAGCAAAGTGGCTCTGTTGTATCTTTTTAAAGGTGCCACAACATCACTGTATAAACCATTTCATGTAGTTGATATTGCTACATATGTTACAGGGTTTCCCCCAGAAAATGGGCTAATCCTGGCAGTAGGTGTTGCTGTGGGCTCTGGGAAGTGTGCGCGCTAGCTGGGGGGGCGGGGCGTTGCGTCATGCGGCTTGTAGGAGGGGCGCAACATGGTGTGCGTTGAGCTAATAACGACGTGTTAGGTTTTCTCCTGGAACTCACCGTTTTATGTCGCTGTCAAACAACGACACATTTAAAATAAAAAGATGACGCTTATCCTGGTGGCGGGGCAAGTTAAGCCTGCCGGCAAGTTAAGCCTGCCGGCCTTGGGTACGGTAATGAAATGCAGCTACAACCGTAGACGGAAAACCAGTCAAACGCGCCCCCACACCCCTTCACCCCTCCATCCACACCTCTTTCCCCGCAACACTCCGTCACAAATCCATATTATAGTTTCATGGCTAGTGGAAGTGTTTGTGTTGTGTTATTTACCATACAGTCCGGATGCAGAACTTATTCTCTTTAGACTTCCACCTTCTGTGTTCCTCAAAATTAGGTAATAAATGAACAATTAGGATAATCGAGTCAGAATTGTCCAAGTCTGCATTGTGATGCATTGGAAAATGTATTTATTTCCTCCCCCCTCTATATGCAAACATTGATTTTGGCTTTTATTTTTATCCAAAGGACCCAGGTTGACAATCCTTATACAAATGTCTTGACACAAAATGTAAGCGTTGATGAGAATCAGTGTTGCTGTTAAGTTTTGACACACTCAGGTTCAAGTAGGTCCCTAGAGAATGCCAATTTGCATTTGTAGCATGGGAATAAATACTAACCCCAAGTTTTTAATTGCTTAAAATGTCACTAAATGGGTTAATAA
The DNA here is from genome assembly GCA_037039145.1 of Fundulus diaphanus. Taxonomy (NCBI): domain Eukaryota; kingdom Metazoa; phylum Chordata; class Actinopteri; order Cyprinodontiformes; family Fundulidae; genus Fundulus; species Fundulus diaphanus. The sequence goes on from CM073136.1 coordinate 40,456,761, forward strand.
ATAATAGTTGGTAAATTCTACAATATTTGTTGTGTATAAGAACACATGAAGTTAATAATAGCATTCATATACAGATATTGGCTATAATCTATTGACGCTCAGTGTTTATATGGCAATCTTTGAAAGAGCAGGTTTTTCTGTTTACTTGAGTGGTGCACAAACTGATGTGACTCCAGGAGCTAAAACACTGGAACCCCCTTGTTGTTGTTATCTTTTTGATTCTGTTCCTCTTTGTTGATCTTGTGTCAAACTAAAGATAAGTAGGGATGGAGTGAAGTCACACAGCGAGTTTTAGAGATTCAGAGGATGGTTATGGCTGTTTGAAGTGGCACAACAAATAAAAATGATGATGAGGAGCCATTTAAAGGCTGATAGAATGCAAAGACACGGTGTCGATGTTGCTCTTTTTTCCGTTTGTGTTTGTGTGTTCTCAATGCCCTTCACTTTATGACAGATAATATCACTGCGGCAGGTCCCAGTTGTAGCAGACAGAGGCTCTATGTGTGAGAATGATCATCTGGTTTAAACTACCCACGCCCCCGGGTCTCGTAAACACCTTATTCGAGCTCACCTTATTTATTTCAGGAATCCTCCTACTCGCAGGATTTGAATGACTGTATTTACATGCACTTTGTGTTGACCTTTAAAGGGTTCTAGGTTAATGCACAAAATACTTGCTGCAATGATTGCTTTAATACCTCCTCCTGTTCCATTTTTGCTCCAACTAAATATGTCAATGATTGTTTCTCTTTCACCTTAATTGGGCCCACTCTTACAGATACGCACATTTTTGTTGGGATCCTTTCACAATAAACAGAAAAACTGGCAACAGTTTTATAGCATGCCTCATTGTTTTTTTTGCACATTGATACAAATCTGTGTTGTTTTTTATAATTAAGTTCAATGTTTCAGGTGGCAAAAACAGGAAAATTTATAATGAAGCAAATATAACACCCGATAATTCAGCAGAGACACAAAGAGTAGTTTAAAAGATTTATTAAAGCAACAGGTGTAGCGATGCTGGAAACTGTCTGGCACTTACCCAGGAACCACTGGAATGACAGAGGACAGGTTAGTGGCTCTTGAACACACAGTGGTTTGTTGTGCACACTGAAATGAAGCCGCTAACCTTTCTTGAATTCGGGGTGTGGCACTGAATCCAAGCAGTGGGTCCAGGAGGCTTGTAAGTTGACCACATAGGTCATTCTTTGGGATGGTGACAGCTAGATGGCTGAGAAACATGGCTGGGAAATCCAGGGAACAGTCCGCCATACACAGATAAACAGAGGCAGGCGAAGGTACCAGAGGGTGAGGCAGAGAGGGTCGTCCAGGAATGGTCCGACATCTTGGTCCACAAGGCACACAAACACAACCAGAGGTCATGAGGGGATCAGGCAGAGAGACTAGCTCAGAGGTACTTGCAATAGTTCAGTGTCCAGAATCAAAAGGCCAACGGGAGAATCCGACACGGGTAAGGCAAACAGGCAGAAGTCCACAGAGCAAACTGGGTCAATCTCAGGATGGCAAAAAGGAATGTTGAATGGTCTACTCATACAGATGGCTTTGAGAATCTGGCGGTTACCCACTGGGAGAGCCAGGTATAAATAGTGCTCCTCCCAGGTGCAGCAAATCCCAGTAATTAAAGCTGCCGCAGACGTAACTGCTCATACCAAATTACAGGAGCTGAGCAGCATATGACGTCATGCACACTGAATCAAGGCAGAACAGGAGAAACAGTCTAAGGGTGTGCCATAGAAAAATGACCTTGTTAAGAAACATCTCTGGTTTCTTTTGTGGATCTTTTTCGTAGTCATTACCAACAAGCAACACAATGAAACGGCTGCATTTACAAATGGGTAGTTTGGCCCACCTTCCCCAAGCAAACTGTTCAAGAATTCTCTGGTTACGTCTTAGATTAGGCCAATGTTTTATTTTACATTTAATGTTTTGGGTTATTATCTTGTTGAAGGGTCAGCACCCTGTGATTGAGGCTTGGCTTTCTGATACTGGGGAGTATGAATGTTGCTTGGTTGTCTCAAGACTTCATTGTGCCCTGTGCAGAATCAAGGTTCCCAATGCTTTGCTGTCGAATGCAGCAAAGCAGTCATAAAACAAAATCAACCTACATGTTTCACAGTAGTTTTTTCTGTTCTTTCCTTTCAAAGCTTCAGTGTCCTTCTGTAAACATAAAGCAGATGATACTGGGCGTAAGCTCTAGCTTTCCCGAATCTCTTCAAAGGATGTTCTCCTGCTGCATGGGGATGCCCCTATGACCATTAGTTTTAACACTACTATCTACAATCTTCTGTCTGAGCTCCTCGGACAGCTCTCATCTCTGCATTTTCTGATCCATGTTCAAGGTGTTGTACACAATGCCAAGCTACCCAGTAGCATGTCGTTTCCTTTATATAGGCTGAATAACTTTCTTGTTGTTTATTTGGATGGGGACCAGCATTGATATTAACAAAGACTTAATACTATAACAGTTAAAGCCTTCTCTGACTTGCAATGCATTTTCCCATGTGGGCCTTTAACAAAATAAAACAGTTTAAAAGACTATAAAACTGCATTGTAGGATGAATTATTATACATAACACATGACCTTAAAACAGACCGCGATGACACAAAAGGACCATCAAAGAACCACTGTGGGCTGGCTGTTAATCATAGCTAACAAGACTTCCTTGAAAAACTGTTTTAGTCTTAATCTAAAAATGTGCCAATATGCAATCAGTTTCAAGTCCTCAGGTAAACAATGCTAAATATTATTGGCGCAGCAAATGATTTTTGAACAAAATTGGCTCTGAGTTACTAACACTACAGACTTGAGGGGAACAAAAGGGACACTGAGCACCTGAGGAGCCTGACATTTCAAATCTTTAAACGTTATACATAAAAAATAAAGTTGTCAAAGTTCATCATATTCAGTTTCTCCAATTCTGATTTTTTTTTAAGAGTGTGGCGATGATGCAAACTAAAAGGTTTTCTGTCCAAAACCTTAATTGCTTGGTTTATGTCATCCTTAAAAGCCCAATGGTGGTTGATGTTGCCTGAGAGCAGAAGGTCACACAGTAAATGAAATTTGAGAGATTCATAGAATAGTACATGGCTTGTACATGTTAAACGCAAATTCTGAGAACCTGAATGCGCTTTACACTACACTCTGTCATTCACCCATTCACTCACTGGCGGTGGTGAGCTACATTGTAGTGACAGACTGACAGAATCAAGCCCCACCGTACAATTGCCAATTGAACCCTCTAACCGTCGACAAGAGGCAAAGCCGGTGAAGTGTCTTGCTCAAGGACACAACAAACTGAGACGGCCATAGCGAGTTCAAACTGGCAACCCAGCGGTTACAGGACGAACTCCTAGTTCCTGTGCCACTGTAAAAGACAGCGAGGAAGCAAGGGTGGCCATCCCCGAATCCCCATTTTGGAAGACCTGCCCCCGGAAATGTCCCAGATTTCTGCGTATCATGATGGAGTAAAAAAGTTTAACGCAGCAAGAGGTAATTACCCGGTCCTGCTGCTGGCCTGGCGTAGTAGAAGAGGATGGACTGAATGAATTCAAGGTCTGACTTGGTGAACGTCTGTCTGTACAGGATTGAGCTTTGTGTTTGAACCAAGACACTCATTACTGAATCAAAAGTTATGTCTGTTTACAGTTAAGGTGCACGCATTTTTTTTTAAATTTTCAAATGGAAAATAAAAACTGATCCACATGGATTTCTTCCTTAGTTCAATTTCTGCAGATATGAAGCTGTTTAAGGAAAAAATCGGCATAATTTCCAAGTTCCATGTGAAGGTTTGGCCCTTAACAGGACCAAGAAGATAACAGGAATTGCAGTAGTTGATTGTTTTGTTTATAAGAGCAATTGTATATTTTTTAGGTGGTTTACGGGTGGAATGTGTGTCAATTTTGGCTAGTGATAAAGAAATCTTTCTTACATTTTATTTTATTTTTTGTGTCCTGCTTTTATTGTTGCATCTGGTCTCTCTACTCCCTTCACTACTGAATAAAAAAAAATCCAAAACCTTTTTGGCCGTAGCTTAAATTAAATTCAAAAATACTTTATTATTCCAGAGGGAAATCAAATCAGTCATCACCAAAGTAAAACTTTCCATGCATGGGTATATGTCTTTTTAAGTTAGTAAGCAACATTTTTCTCCCTCTCCCCCCTGTATGCTGGCCTCCAGGTGTTTCGTACTGACTTCATCACGGCCATGAAACTGCCAGACTCGGCCCAGCTGGGTCCAGACGACTTCTACGTGCTGTCGGACCCCTGGAGACAAGAGTGGGAGAAGGGGGTGCAGGTCCCAGCCAACCTGGAAGCCATACCAGAGCCTGTGGTCAGGTAGGATGGACTTATATCTAGAAGTGGCTTTTGTATGCTGAAGGTGCTGATTGTCCTGTGAGCATGCTAAGGTCTACATATGTTCAAGCTAAAGTAGTTGGATTTTTTTTTTTTTTTTACGCTGAGGTGACCTGAAAACCTATGGATGCTTTTTGTTAAATGTTAATTTATTAGGACCAATCTTGGTCTTAACATTTTTGTGTAGTTTTGTCCAAATATAAACAGATAAACCTCATTTTGCACAAAACAATAATACTACTCTAATAATAAAAACACGTTTACTTTAATTCAGGGGTGTCCAAAGTCCTGACTTGGATCTGGTTCAGAATCTGTGAACGAAGCTAGAGATTAGGGTGATGGCAGGGAGGCCTTCTAATCTCAGGCCCAAAGATAGTCACCAAAGAAGTTGGGCAGCAATTATAAGGGTTTGATACCAATAATAAAGTAATACCAATAATGATTTTTCATCTTATTATTAAAAGGGTTATAAATAATTCTTAACGTATAGAATAATAAAAAGATTTTATTTCTACATTGATACTCTTTTATACCTTGTTTTATTATCCTTTGAGAGATGCCCATTTCATTTTCTACTGGTAACAAACTCCCTTATTGAATATAAGGCTTTTTTTTAATCTGCCCGGCCTATGAAAAAAATTGGGCTCATCTATATATGTAAATGAGTGACTGAATTCTGCTCTACTCTATCAGATGCATATTAAAAGCTGTTTATGAGTCGTTGTGTTTTACACTCCTGTCACCCTCTCCTGAAGACAGGATTGTGAATAAATTGAATTGCTTAACACCAGTTTCACTCTCAGGTGTATATAAAATTACAAACAACCTGTGAAATTTGTTAAATTTGTGCTATAAATTAAAACCTCTGAATCTCACTTCCTCTTTTCGACCAATGTCTTGAGCCGGTCCGACCACAGCTGAGAAAAATCCCAAACACCAGCGAGGATAGACTGGAGCAGACCTCATTGGTCTAATTTACTCAGAACCAGAGACGTCAGTGAAATTAACAAAATTCCTCGAGGTGTTTAAACTTTAAATGCACATAACCATATTATATCACCATGTAATTTTCACACAAACAAATATAAGGGGAAGCAGGTTTGGGATTCACACACGTGGTGAATCAGACAGACGCAGACGTCAAGGTGGTTGGCAGATGTGCCCGAACCCGTGTTTCAGAGCGCTTTACAACCCCCCCCCCCCCTTCTCTGTGCCAGTGAACGTAGACCCTCAAGGTTTCTAGTACTTCCAGCAGCTGCTTCACATACCCATGTGGTTTTTTTGTTTTTTGGCATTCGAGGAACTAATGAAAATGCTCAGACTACCCGGTAATGCTTGTAGCACCGAGAGGCCACGCACACACTCAAATTCAGAGCTTTTGGAAGACGGAATATCTAATGAATTTCCCACAGAGATTCAGTCAAAAGTTTCATTACTTTTACCAGTCTGAAGACATTCAGAGAAAGCTCACTTACACAGATGGATTAGAGTAGGATCTGTAAAACCTTTTCTTCCAAACAGATTTCATGGCACTTATGTTTTGCTACCCCAAAGCAGTTCTTTGGGTTTGTTTTTCTCAATGGGTTGATAATTTAACAAGTCCAGGGTCTCTGCAGGTGCACAGAGTGCATGCTGCTGTTATAAATCCCAGATAAGGCTGAATTTTAATGTGTTTTCAAGGTTTGTTAAAATTTGAATGAATGGTTTGAAATTGCTTTTTTTATTTCCTTTGAGAATGATTCATTTGAAAATCTGTTATTTACATCAATGAACTTATTGAAATTGGACTTGTAAGTCTGTTATTTTCATTAACCAGAAACTGAGAGGGCTGTGATTTTTTTTTTAAATATATTTTTTGTGTTTACTGTTAAATAAATCGCTCATAATTTTATTTTAATGAATGATAAATATTTGGGCATTGACTGGGGCATTTTAACGTATGATCTGGTCCCATCCATCGTAGCTCTGGCTGTATGTTCAGGCTTGTTGTCCTGCTGGAAGGTGAAGCCTCTAACAGGGTTTCCTCCAGGATTGTCCAACCATCTTCCCGCCATCTCTGAGCAGCTTTTCTGTCCCTGCTGAAAAAGAAAATGATTGCAACAGCATAATGCTGCCATTACCCTGTGTTATTATGAGGACAGCATGCTCAATATGATATGCGTTGTGGATTTTCCTCTCCACATAATTTTTTCATGCATGCTAAAAGGTCTAATTTGGAGATCCTTCTCCAAGAGCACCTTCTTTCTCGTGTTTGAAGTGTCTTCTGCATGGCTTGTGGCCAACTGCAAACATGATGTCTTATTGTGTTCCTGCAAAAAAAATACTTTTTAAAGGTTGGATCTGTGTAGTGCATGAACTAATAATGTGTTTGTAGATGTTTCCACCCGAGCTGGGCATCTCTGGAGCTCCCCAGAGTCACCATGGGCTTCTTGGCTGGTTCTTTAATTAATATTCTCTTTGCCCATACTGTCGGTTTAGGGGGACAGCCATGTAGGTTTGCAGATGTACCAAGCTCTCCATTTAATGGATGGAACAGCGCTCCTTAAGATATCCAAAGCTTGGGGTATTGTTGTGTGACCTAATCCTGCTTTTAACGCCTCCACATCTTTCTCCCTGACCTGTCTGCGGTTTTCCTTGGGCTTCATGCCGTTTGTTCACTGATAGTCTCTAATAAACCTCTGGGGCCTTCAACAGACAGCTGGATGTATACTGAGATTAAATTACACACAATTGACTATTTTAAGTGACTTCTGCAGGCAGTTGGTTGCAGTGGATTTTATATTATTAAGGCATGGGTTTAGGGATCAACTATCGCTGTTCATCTTTCTTACCAGTGGAATATATTGAGTAGGTATGTGCTGTAAATTTATGCTGTGTGGTACCAGCAGACCTAACAGAGCCTGGAGGCAGAAAGATAGGTGAGCATATTGGGTGAGAAAGAGAAATGCATAAAAAAGTGAAAGATAGATGGATGAATCGGGGCTTATCTGTCATCTGATGTGATAAAATGATGAAGTGAGTTACAGTGAAGCTGTAATAGAGTGATGATGGATAGATGGTGAGAATGTGACTGAGCTCTCGCTCGGTTTTGGTTTTCTTTTTTTTGTCTCACTTATGTCATCCAGACAAACCTTTTTTTATTTATCATTTTTTGTCTGTTCATTATATTTGTTTGAGACAAATAATTAGCTACTGTACTGAGCAAAGTTATTCAGGGGAATGTGTTCACAATTTGTTTCTGAATAACCAGACCCTCTTTTAAAGTGGTGTTAATCGATATTGTTTTTTTCTATTGTATATCTCTGTCGATCTTTTATCTGAGAGAGACCGTTTTTGTACAATGTCTGCTTAAAAGCAGGGAAGTTGAAACATGGAAGAAAAATAGTAGAATCAGCAGATTGCAAGTATTTGAAATTCATTTACGTAAGGATTAAGGGGGAAAATCCTATAAACACTTGATTTATGAGGGATGTATCCTTCAGCTGTATTCATCTGCTGTGTGAAATGTTTTCAGCTAATAGCGCTTTAAACATCACTATGTTGGTACTAAAGCATAATTCTTATTTGTGACTTTTGCATGGGGTTGCAGCTGGAGTGGAGGTAGAGAGAGACGCGGCTAGTCACACATCTTGTTTTGGTCTACAGAGAGTGCTCAACAACCTTAACCTGACAACAGCCAGCTGTATGTCGCTCCGCCTAGCTCCACTCACATACATCTGGGACTCCGCCATAGGAATTGCATTTACAGAAGGCTGGGCCTTATCAAAAATTCTTGCATATGATTGGATAAGCCACTTGTCTGTCATCTTTATTGACGTGCTATTTCAACCACTCACACCGAAGCTAACCCGTGACGCTAATGATAGCGACGCAGGAAAAAAAAAAAAAATAATAATAATGTGTTTGCGGCTCTAGTGGCACGCGTTTTATTGACAGTGAGCTGACAGGAAGAGGGGGGAAGACAGGCGGCAAAGCGCCGCGGGTCGGAGTCGATTCCGGGCCGACCGCGTTGAGGACTAAAGGCCTCCTAAAATAGTTAGCGCTAACCGCCCCGGAAAACAAAACTTGCCAAATCCGGTCGGGAGAAGGGCGAAAACATCGTTTCCACCAACAAAAGCCTTCAGAGGCGTTCTCTGATGTTCTTTTAATGAAACAATATTAGGTAGATTGGACAACACGGAAGAAATAGCAGCATTAATGCTAACGCTTGCTTCCTCGACGAGCCGCCATTGCTATCAAAACAGTCTCACGTCATGGTCGCGTCTCCACTACGTCACATATATGAAACTCCAGCCCTGCGTCCTGATTGGCCAGACCATAAAATTGGTTGGAGAAATCACTCTCTATCGGCGGTGTCCCAGATGTATGTGAGTGGAGCTAGGCGGAGCGACATACAGCTGGCTGTTGTCAGGTTACAACAACCTAACTAGTGGTGAAATCTTACTTATTTCACCTTTAAGTTGCACCCGTTTTGTATGGCGTGTCTGTATTGGAACGATGGGCCGTAAAATTTTTCTTGTTATTGTGGCAGAACAAGGTTAACTACTTCTGCCATAATGCCAGACTCATTTTATCCTTTTCTTTCTATTCCCCACGATTGATAATTGCCTGGCCATCTGGGTTTGAAGATTTAATACTCATGAACAAGGTGTGAGAGTCCCAAACTTGGAGTTAGGGGTCTGCAAGGGGTCCAGCTTCCCTCCCGTGTTACAGCATCTGGCATTCCAAGAGGAGTAAATCTTCAATGGTGCAGACAGAGCACCTGCGTTGCGTAACACTAGATCAGATGGGGTTACTACTCATTGCTGAAATATTTTGTATAGATTGTGTAAAATGTTCCATGTCATATAATTATTCTTACATGTCCAAAAACTCTGATGGCTAAATATTTATGTGTGCTACAACATACAGCATTTAAGACACTTTGCGACAATTTTACATATTATTTATTTTAAGCTGTGTATTTTTATATGCCATAGAAATCCAAGGCATTTACACAGTTGAGTGATGGAGGTGAGCTGGTAAAAATGTTTCGTGCCCTGGTCCTCACTTTGTCCTAATGTGTTCATTTGTACATCCCATCCTGTCCTTTCTCCTCTCTACTCCTGAAACCCTCTTCCCTCATTTTTAGTTGCGCTTCAGGCACTGGCACATATTTCTGTTTCTATTTTTCTTATGAATAATGACATAATCTCTAAAAATCGTGGAACAGGAAAAGAGCCCCGGGCACCGTCTGTCTTTGACACAATCTTTCATGTTTCTCTCTCTCCATATTTGGTGCCATGACTTGGTTATTGGTAAAAGATCGGCTTTGAACGTCGACAGTTTTTTATTCTCTCCCCTCCCCTTTTTTTAGATGATGCACTAAAAAAAATAATTTTGTATTTTTGTCTCTTTGCCCTTCACTGCGCCTGTTTTTCTACCCTTTTCCACGTTTGCTTCTGTCTTTCTCACACTCCTATTTCTTATAATCTCTTTTATCTTTGCTGGCTTTCCTATTGCTTGTCCCCTTCTCTATGGATGTCTCTCCTCCTCTCTTGTCTATATTATCACTTACTCCCCCTCCACCTTTTCTGCTCTGTGTCTTTTTCTCCATCTTTCTGTGTTTTTTGTGGAGGCTGAGTGAAAATAATTAGCTGTTGCATAACACCAGTGATGTGCAGACACTGAGCAGGACTTTGCCAGTGACTCGACAGCTTCTGTCTCCAGGGACAACTCTGAACCAGAGATGGAAATAATTACACATGCGCATGAGAAGATATGCTCTTTTTTAAAATAATGGAATCTATCTTGAGGGTTTTATTATACATTTCTTCATTTTACCCCCTTGGCAGAGCTATAGATGGTGAACCCCTTGTTTGTGGCTTGGTCAGAGTTGGTTTGGGTTTTGGACCAGTGTGTACATGGAAAAACTAACTATAGTGGCTGAAATAACTGAGTAAAAAAATATCGAGGCATTTGTCTTTAAAATTATGCATTTCTTAATTTGCAAAATATTAGAGTACATAACGTGTATAATGTGTAAAATTCCCTGTAGGCTGAAATCACAAAATAATGAGAGGGAGTTTGTGGTCAGCACAGTGATATATCTTCAGGTCAACTTTCTGGCAGCTGGAATCTGATGCAAACTTGGGTTTGACAGTATGTATGGTATGAAAAACATTTAGGTAAACTATCTCAAAGTCCTGCCCACAGGAGGGGGATGAACAACACAGAGGATACAGTTACAGTAGCTTTAGCAAAGTAAAAATCCTCTGCGAGGAATAATTACCTGCTCATGAGCAAAACCCATTTAGTGTTATAGTGTTGGGCAAAAAGCGAATTGGTTTTTGGCTCAACTGTATAAATGCATGCATTGAAATGTTACATTTTGCTTGAATTATGAATGTAATACGGTATTACCATCGGATCAGAAGAGATACTGACACATTCTCAGAGTACTGCATGTTATTTAGGTAATAAGAGTTAGTAATAGGGATGCAGGTTATAGATTAATGAGTTATTCTAAAGATCTTATCGATTGACTATAAGGCACACTTCGTCCGTCCGTCCGTTTTCTTCCGCTTATCCGGGGTCGGGTCGCGGGGTAGCAGCTTCAGTAGGGAGGCCCAGACGTCCCTCTCCCCGGCCACTTGGGCCAGCTCCTCCGGGGGAATCCCAAGGCGTTCCCAGGCCAGCAGAGAGACATAGTCCCTCCAGGGTGTCCTGGGTCTTCCCCTGGGCCTCCTCCCGGTGGGACGTGCCCAGAACACCTCACCAGGGAGGCGTCCAGGAGGCATCCTAACCAGATGTCCGAGCCACCTCAACTGGCTCCTCTCGACGTGGAGGAGCAGCGGCTCTACTCTGAGTCCTCCCCGGAGCTCCTCACCCAATCTCTAAGGGAGAGCCCAGACACACTACGGAGAAAACTCATTTCGGCCGCTTGTATCCGGGATCTCGTTCTTTCGGTCACGACCCAAAGTTCGTGACCATAGATGAGGGTAGGAACGTAGATCGACCACTAAATCGAGAGCTTTGCCTTTTGGCTCAGCTCTCTCTTCACCACAACGGATCGGTACAGCACACTTAAAATCCTTAAATCTTTTAAAAAATTTCTGGTGCACCTTATAATCCGGTGCGACTTATATATGATTAAAGTTGTGTTTACTGACTAATTTTATGTAGTACAATGCGCTCAAAAAAATGTTAAAATGTGTAAGTACGACTTTGGTTAGCAACGAAGCAGCTCCGCTCAATGGGTATTCGGAGCATTATTTACGATACACTGTGTCACTACCTGATCGGACCCATGAGCTGTCTACAAGACTGCCTGACTGTAATGTTGAAACTGGAATTGCATTCATGTAAAGGCCCACATACTCGGGCGTAGTTCATTCCACTGAGGTTTGCGCGTACAGGTACATGCAGAGCTAAACTTTTACGACTTCTCGGTGGCAAGAAGTCTTTACATTAAACTGTGTTCTATGTGACACCGAGCCTGATACACTGAGCTGCTCCTAGCAGGCGGTCTCCAGGACACAGTATCACAGTCCCTCTCTGTTCTCATTGACAGGTGGGAGCCTGTTGGAAAAGAAACGGCTCTAGGTGCTCAGCTAGCTAATCACACATTTTACCATCCGTTCCGCCTCTTCGTAACACTGGCAGAAAGTGTTGTAGGAATTGTAGGAATTTGCCACAAGAAATGTCGGCAACAGTACACTCGACTATGAAGAGTAAAACATCCGCGGAGAGTCAGTGCAGAGTCCACCAAACTCACAGTGTGCGTACAGTACGCCCGAGAATGTGGGAGCCTTTAGGCAGCACTAACCCGGAGTATGCGCTAGCAACAATAAACCTAGTAAGTTAATTCAATATAAAAGGTAAGTTTATTTTGGCCTTTGTTAAAAACAGGGCAGTGTAGTCCAACTACTTTGTCCTCCCGTCAGAGACGGATCGAGAGCTGTGTATGTGAAGGGACGGAGTGATATTACACACTTGGAGAGAATATTTAGTGTGCGTTATAATCCGGTGCGCCTTTCATAAATGGCCATTTTCTTTAAAACCTCAGTTTTCTCTTGTATCAAGGGGGTCTTTCCATAACATGAAGGGCATACATTTTTACAATATGATTAAAAAGTGGCACATAATTATTTATTTAAGCCCCAGTGTGTAATTTTTACACCCATGTACTGGTGCGCTAAATGAATTACAAACAATCTCGCTGTCAAATGCTTAATAACTACTACAGAAGCCGTCGAGTGCCATAAAGATGACAATGTCAAATATGTCCTCTATGTATCTCGTATCAAGCTACTGCTAACAACTAATAGCTACGGTCAAGTAGATGTTAGATTATTAATTTGTATTACGGATTGTCATTACAGCTGGAAAATGTCCCTTTTTGCCATTATACACTTTTGAAGTTGATTAGGAAATTGCAAAGCGTTAAAATGGAGATAACAATTGGCATGCAGCAGGCTGCAATTTTAGCATCTGCAGTGCTGGTTCAAAGGTGTTCCTGTACAAGTTTTCCCCCAGGAAATGGGCAAACCCCGCCGGTAGGTGTCGTTGCGGGTCCTGGGAAGTGCGCATGCTACCGTGGAGCAGGGGGCATGGACCGCGGAACGCATTTCAAATTGGTCGGGCCCATCAGGCAATACTCACAATACCACTACCCATCACATACGCCCGCGCCCGCATACACATAAAACACCAGCATCCCCTTGATCACGCAACTGATTTGCGTCACATGACACAAGACAAGCCAATCCATTTTTAGACACCAGAATTTATTGCTTTCTCATAGGCTGTGGTCCCTGAGCATGATAAATGTGTCTGCCATTTATAATTAAAATCGGCACAGAATTTTTATTTAACTTTTTTTCTGACGTTCCAGCACACACGCCCCGGATTTATTTCCACTTACAATCATTATATTACAGCTAACACAATATTTACAGAATAAAAATACTTTAAAAAGAAAAGTCAAACTCACCCCTGCTCTAAATATTCCCGAAAAAGTGTCTCCGTCTGTCATTATGCTGGATGAAGTCCCTGGCTATCCTCCAAGCATCCACTGTGGTCAAAAGATCCCTGTGTGTGTGGGCGCACATCAAGCTATTTAGTCTTTTCTGGGTCATTGTTGATCTCAGATAGGTCTTGATACGACGGAGGGACGAGAAACACCTCTCAGCACTTGCAGTGGACACGGTTAACTAAGCTAACGAAGCAAACGAAGCTAACGAAGTAGCGGTCATAAGCAGCGCAGAGGTGGGAAAACTTTTGTTTACATCACATGACACAATCAGCCAATACATTTTTAGATGGGATGATTTATCGCTTTCTCATTGGAGAGTGATGCTGCTGCCATAGACTACTGTGCATTTGAAAAAAATAGCTATTGAATATTTAAATTTTATTTATATATATATTATTTTACATGTTTGATCATCAAAAGTAGGTAGGGCCGCGGCCCTACTGGCCCTACCCGTTCCGCGGTCCATGGCAGGGGGCGTTGTGAAGGAGGGGCACAGCGCATGGATGTAGTATGCATCACGCTAATAACAGCTAGCGTGTTAGCTATTTAGACCGGCAGGTTTTCTCCTGGACGGGAACTTTCATCGAGGCGTTTAAAATAAAGACCCAATGCTTAGCCTGGCTGGGGGTGAGTAAAGGGAAACTCTGTTGTAGCACTTAGACAGAGCGACACTCTCCAATATCAAGTCAGCTCTGCTTCTGCTTATTCAGCACAATGTGTTCTCACTTAATTTTTTTCACACTTGATGACCAATTCACAATCTTGGGCTGCAAGTTCACTGCTTTTATACTCATTATTTTTCATATACAATTATTAGCTGAATGAATAAGAGCCACCAATATAGTACACAAACCCTTACAAGCTATGTGGAAAAATAACTTACTTTTGGATTGCCTGTGTTATGATAGTCTGAATAGGCTAAGCCACTGAGAGCTGTCAGTTTAGACTTTGCACTATTAAAATGCAGACACGTACAAACAATTAGCTTGCAAGGTTAACACTGGATAAAAGGCTTATTACCCTGGATCTTCCCGAGTCAGAATCATTTTGTTGGAAACGGACTCTGGAGAGAAGAAGCACTCTTGTTAAGTGTTTGTGTGAAGCTTTGTATTCAGGTGCATGCTCAGTTGGAGCTACCGGCAAACGCAATTTGAATACCATATGACAATATGTAAAACCTGGAGTTGTTATTGATTAAACTGTTTTTTAACATTTGCTAGTGTGACTGTTGGTATGAGATTGCACCTTTACAGATTTTCTCTGTAGCGCTAGGTCATAGGGCTAAAAGGCTACTTATAATTCAGTGGCCCACACAAACCATACTAAGCCTCAGGGAAGTCAGATAAAGCTTGAAAAATGGAAATATTGCAGGATAGTGAAAGTAGAGGATTGTCTAAATGTCATGTATTGCAAAGCTTCAGCTATGTTTAAAGTTGAAGAAGAATATCTTGACATTTTGAATATCTCTGGTAATTTTTCTACCCCAGTGCTCTTGTTATTCTTAGAGTTAAATTAGGTTAATAGGTTTTCTCCACAGTTCATCATCTGCATGAATCTCTTATTAATTTTGGGCCATTTTTACAACCATTTTTTTCCCAGGGTAGTATGTATTCACCAGAAAAAAACAACTCCAATGAATTTACACATATTGACATTTGGATAATGTACCTCAGCAAGTGTGTAGCCATCAACAAGTTTGTGGCATAATTCTGATTGGATAATTAACCATTAGAAATGGTAGAGATGATTGAAATGGCTTGGTTTTCCTTGCATTGAGTTTGCATTTTCAATACGTTTAACGTTGGGGTTATTCCAGAAGCTTATTATTGGCCTGTTTTTATACATGCCAAAACTCATTTTGATATGTTTTGGGATCATTTTCCATCATTTAACTGTTGATTTCAGGTGAAGTCAAAGAGTTTGGAGGTAGTCACACTTATTTATTCCCCCAACTTTGTTAAATGCACCAGTGCCTTTGGTAGTGAAAAAGACCCTCGGCATATTGCCATAAAAGACCATTGCTAATTGCTGTGCTGCTTATTTCTTGCCTTGTTTAGTCCTGCTTTGATGTGCTCTTAATATTGTCGGCTCCCATTGCTCAACAGCTTTCTGTTAATAACAAGGATAGACGCCCGCTGGTATCATCTTTTTTATTTTATTTTTTATTTTAAACGAAACTTTATTGAACACTTCTAGAAACAATTCCATTCACCATTACTTCCATATACAGTTGACTGCTGTGTGACGTCGCCTTCTTTTATCCGTGCGTGGTGGTCACTTTGTTTTCTTGAACCGTTCAGACAGAAGTTTTAATTTAATAGTAGTATGAATGGCCACCTCAAAAATAATCTGATATCAGCAAAATTTTGGAAACGTAGCCTTAAACAACTTTACCAATTCTGTCAAACAAACGGTCGAATATCCAACAATAACTTTGTTGATGGCTACAGAAAATATGTGACGTCTCTGCAACTTGCTATGGGACATTTTTCATATATCCAGGCGTGCACAATCAAGTCAGTTTTTTTTATAGTGATAGAAAATAAAACATTAAAATGCACCATTAAATCCGTGAAATGAGCAAGGCATTAATGCTAGTGATCGTTTGTAAACCTCTGATCAGGGCTATTAGCCATTTCTATAGTAGTATAATTGAGATTTTTCTCTCTGTAATATACAGAAAAATGTTTGCATGAATGCTAAAAGAAATCAAAGCTGTTGACTATTTAAAGGACATTATCAGTTATTGGCAGAAGTGCACACTATTTTGTTTCTTCCTTGGAGAAATGAAACTCAGGAGCGCTTCCTGCCTGGAACAAAGACAGTTAACAACACCTGGAACAAATATGACATTTGTTTTTTCCCTTTTAGGTGTAACTGATGAAGAAAAATGACCGACTAAAGGTCATGACAGAAGCACTGATTCGAGTCCACTAATCACAAGCATAAAAAAAGGAAAATAGGCAGGAAAAGAGGGGAAAAATGGTAGCTGGATGACTGAAAGTCCCTCAGGAATTTGGACTGCCTAGCTCAGCTGCAGCCCTCGCTGTGAATGCTCACTTCCACAAGCACACAAGCTCCTAAACGCTGATTGCATGTACTCTCGTTTCATCCATGCGTGTATATGTATCAAAATAATGGTCTCTCTAACATCTGGAAAAGTCCCTGTGCTACCCTCTAATCTTTCCAAAACAGCTAATAAAGTGACTGAGAGTAGCATCATCAGCAGCATCATGCACAGGGTCAATGAGTGCACATCAACTAATCGTTTCCATGCACAAACAGCACTTGTGTTTTGTATTATGATACTCAGGATTCATTTCTGCCAGCAGTTAGATGGATGAACAAACATCTAACAGTTTGCTTTGTACATATGGGTGCTGTGTGTTGCTCTGGGATTTTCCGTCTGGATGGAGGACCTACAGACTGAATACTGTAAATATGTGGAGGAACAGATGGTTTGGATAAATGGTAGACTTCCAGTGCTGGGATTGATGGTTTAATGCCTGGTGAAAAAAAAAAAAACATGCCACTGAAACAGCTTGCGTTGCACTACTTTACCTGAATGTTCTCTGAACATGTTTGTTGTATGTCATGCCGTTATTATTTTAGTCATTGAGTTAGCAGATGAGTAATATAGGGGAATGGGAGGAAGTCAGCTGCTTTCAACAACATAAAGTGTGTGCTGGATTTCAATTACAGTTTTATAAAAAGCAACACAGGAGCACAACCTTTCACATTTACACACTGTAATGCTCCTTCATTTCTTTGCTTTCAGGAAAAAAAAAAAATTCTTACCTAGTTTAGATTTGTGAGGATTTCTGGAAGATGTCTTTTTTTCTGATTTTCTGTCTAATGGAGCTCGTCAAGTGTTGGGTAACAAACAAACTAGCCATCTCTGCCGGGAGGACGGAGTAGTTGCTGGACTACTCTGCCTTGTTTCTAACATAACCCCAAAGTAAACCACACTGTTGTGTTGAAATATGTTCCTGTCCAGCCGAAAGCTTGCAACCTCTGCATCCGTTTTGAAGCCCCATTCTCTCATGAATTGTCCCCACGTGGTAAAAGTAGGGATGGTCCTCATTTTTACCAGAAAACAGTATAGAATGATCTACGGTAATTTTTCCTTGTTTTATACTCCTCCTCCACCGACAACACCTGTTCATATACGTAAGGCTAACAAGTTTGTCCCCTTTCAGCTTCTGTAAACAAAAATGGGGACGCAACACGGTGTCCTTCATTGGGTGCACTGCCACTTATGTATTCATAAACAACTCATTCTAAGCTATAAGAATGCTTTCATTTTTGACGTGACTATTATTAGACTTGGGCAGAATATGCATTTATGAAAGCAATACTTAATTTTTGCTAATAAAAACTCAATTAATTACACACTGCCCCTTTAAATGATCTAGGTTTGTCCCCTTGAAAGGAAAATATGCTGTAAAGCAATAATGAATGAGCTAAACCTATGTAATGTAAATACACACTGACATCCCATTGATTATCTAAATTCACAGGGAGAGCAGCTGGAAACCAGCTGGAGTTCAAGTAGTCCAATAACTAATGTGAATATGTTTGCAAGCTGAAATTGGAATAAAAGTTAATAAGATAGAACTGATTTGCTTGTTTAGGCTTCCCATCAAACTTCTGAGTAATATGAGATAATCTGCTGAGTTTGACTTTGTACAATCATGAATATTTCATACGAACGACAGCTACAGTGGATGAAACGATGAAGAAAGGAGTTCATGGCTTTTTTTTTTATTTACTGATGGAGACATAAACTGACGGCTTGCTAACCAGACTTGGATGGAACCCTTACTGGCTTTCTGATGGATAACCACTTTTACAGCAAAAGCCAAATTCACCCACAATAAGTCCTCACCACATTACTATGAGGGGTCAGCGGGTGTCTCTCTGACCACAAGCCGATTTGGTTACTCTTGGCTGGCTGGGATAGCAGAGGGAAGAAATCTACTTCTTTAAGTATAGCCTCAGGAGCCAAATTGGGTCTTGTCTGTCTATATCTGTTTGGTCCCTATGGGAAACGTAATGACATGTTACAGTGATAAATATGTTTGGATCTCTTTTGTAGGGAAAAGGGTTTAATAAACCTACTGTTAGGCCAAAGGGAAACTGAAACGGCACATAGAGCTGTATAAAGATACAAGATCATTTGAGTGAGTTCCCAGAGTTACAGGGGACATCTTAATGGAAACCACTAATCTGAGCGAAACCTTCCTGGTTGATTGAGTCATTGACCATCTCAGAGGCTGACCGGGTCATTAACAAACTGATCGATGGGCCAGTTGATTGCTGTCTGCTTGCCATTTGGCGGATGTCTTTCTATACAGACCTTTTTTTTTCTCCTGCCAATGCGAATATAATCGAGGCATGGAGGGAAGATCATTAAAAAGTTATTTCTGTTGTCGGAGTATCTTTTTTCCTATTCATTAGGTCAGGCTGTCTGCCTGACTGCTTGAGCAGTGAAGCGCCTGGGAGAAGAGTTGCTTTGTTGACTGAATGAACAGTTGAATAAATGCTCAATGAGTGGCTGGATGTTAACTAGAACAAAATTTGTTGTTTTCTTATTACCTCAGCATGTGGCTGAGTCACTGAGTAATTTGATTCACATGACTGTGCAAAGGTTTTATGCAACCTCCGATTTCTTTATTTTTCCCTTCTAAGGAGTCAGACTTTCTTTTAATTCATAAACATAGCCTTAATTTATATTCCATTAGAGTTTCTGAAGATTTTCAAAAGTCTTTCTTTGGACTTTCAAAAATCTTATTTCCATTAATTTACTGTGCTGTGTTTCTAACCGACTATGACAGCATGTAGTGCAAGAGAATGCTTCAACAATTAGCAGAAAAAAGCAGTATCAGCCCAAAAAAAATCATGTACAAGACAACTGGTTAATTTCTTGGGATTAGAAGCTTTATTATGTCTAGGTAAGACTTTCAAAAAAATATTTATTTGAAAATGAGCGCATAGTAGACTGAAAAAGCAGCAAAAATTCAAATAAATCTTTTTAAGATGCCCTCAGCCTGGAGAAATATTTATCATGACTACTTGGAAACTTGCTAAGTTATTCCAGTCGTTATTTTAACAAATATGTTTTTGCCCAGAAATACTGCAATATTAATACTAAACCAGTAGATGTTATTTTGTTTGAAATGAGTGACACCAAACAAAAAAAAAACAATTAATGCAATTCTAAGCTAAAGATTCCGCTGTAAGAATCATAGCTTTCGTTTTCTATGCTTTTTTTTTGCAACTGTTTAAGTTTATATATATTTTTACGCAAGTATCTTTATCTTATACGTTTTTTTAGCATCAGTAACATCAAGATCGATTATTTTGACAACCCTACTACCTATACTACTATGGATATTTTTTTAAAATCATGTTTTTGCCTCCTTTTGGGGAAAACTCAGTTGAAGGGATTCCAATCAAACACACCTTACCATTGGTACGCCAGCAGGTGTTACTGTTGTCAGTTTCAACAGCATCTAAATGCAAAAGCAGGACCAAAGCAGCACTAGACTAACAATTCTCTCAAAACAGTTGTATCTTTGACATTGTCTACTGTACATTTTAATCTAGGCTCTTAACCTTTTCACCTTGTGTGTAGAGTTTGATGGAAACCCAAATCAGGAAAACTCCTAAAATGTATTACACGGTTATTGTTTTGAGTACCAAAAGCGATAGCGTGCAATTGATCATTGCATAGGATACACCATACACTGGATTTTTCTTGGTAGAAATTTAATTTGCATGTGAACAGATGTTACAGAAATCAGATTTTGCAAAGTATTTTTAGGTATATCGATATGGTCTGAAAGAATTTTTAAAAGACTGGCTATTTAGAAGCAAAATTAGTAGAAATTAAGGATGACTCAAACCTTTTGCATCAAGGATGCAAGTTATCGATTAAGTTAATCTAAAGTTGAATGATTTTATCAATTGACTAGCGATTCATTTGATGAGCAGACATTTTCTTAAAAACCTGAGTGTTCTCTTGTATCAAGAGGGTTTTCCCATAGCATCAAGGGTGAATTTTTTTTACAGTATGCTGAGTAAAAAAAGCTCATATATCAACAATTTATTGCGCCAGCTTTTTGAAATACTGAATAAATAAAAACAATGTTTTTCTCACACTGTGATATAGTTATAAAATATAACAAAACAGGAACAAATGTTACTGAATAGAAAAAAATAAGATGAACAGAATAAAATGCGAAGCACTTATTATCCGTACGAGAGCCCTCAGCATCAATCCTGTTGATTGGGATCATGTCTTTTTCTATCATGTTACAAAATTTTGCGTGATCCCCTTCTCTGTCATCACGTCTTCTTTGGCTTTGGAGCGTATCAGTAAGTTTTGGTTGAGAAGTTGATGCTGCTCCGCCATGCAGCATGGTTGAATGGTGCTATTTAGCTGACGATTTAAGGTACTTATCGAGTGTTTATATTTAAAAACAGAACCGCAAAAAGGGAATTCTGCGTCCTTGTAGTTGTAAAATAATCGCACACCAGACTTTGTTTGGAACGACCTGCATTTCTGTTCTGGCATGCCTCAGCCATGATGTATATCTTTTACAACTACTGTGGTCTGGCTTTGCTTAAGGATGAGCGGCGGCACCATCCTCTGGATGGCGGCCACACTGTAACACTGAAGGAAGGTCCATTTTAAGCGGATGTTATCAGTACCGATTGGAACGATCTAATAAAGTATTGATCAACAAGTAATTGTAAGTTGATTATTTGTTGGTATGCCTATTTTGCACAGTACTATAGATGCAAAATTAGCTGCTTTAATCAAAGATTGCAGTGTCTCAGGGTTTTTCCTTTTTACAGTTTTTGCCTGCATCTATCTAAGTCACTTTCTGAGGATTCTGTTTGACCTTTCTGTTCAGAACTATCCAACTACTTTGGCTGGCCTCTGTAGAGTGACAAAGCCAACTGAATGACTGGTTTTCTTTGTGGTATGCTGACTTTCTGACCACAGTGAATGATTTTTGTGAACAAGTCAATCTCCAGCTAAACCCATTCTCCTGTGGCAGCTTGTGTGCAAACATTGGCTCCAGTTTTACAACATTTTTATATTTCACTTAATGAGAGTAACTTGTTGAGGTAAGTGTGTGTTTTGGAGCTGCTAAAGCAGTCTTCTAAACCCAAAATATGTCAGCTTGTACCTCCTCCAGAGATTTGGAGACTCTGATGGGTGATTTTCATGTTTTTATTTTACTAGAGTACCGCAGTCACGGATCCCTGATTTAAAGTCTTGACCAAAGAGACAATAACCATCTGATGCTTAGAAAAGAACAAATAAAAATGAAAAGTTGAAAGAATCATGTCTTTCTTAAATCACGTTGGGAGAAAAATGTGTTTGTGCGTATTTAAGCTCTTTCCCATGTCACAATCATGCATGTGAGTGATGCGTGTGGCCTTCTTTACTGCTGTGCTGTGATTTCGAATGTATACCAACATCCATGTTATATTTACATATGATTAAATTCAAGGATGTGTGGGTGTCTGGACTGTGTACATTTACAAGTCTACGGTTGAGGATGCAGAGTTTAAGTATGTGTTTATATTTGCATCTCTTCGTGAGGCGTCCGAGTTATCCCTTTGATGTTTTGCTGTCAAACAGTGGTGGAATTTTATCCATGTTCTCTCTTGCTGTGCCACATCGACTCCAGTTTTTTCCAGAAACAGTTTCCCTTTCCTTTTTTTTAAGACTGCGACTTTAACCAGGGGCAACATTCCCTCTGCACTTTAGCAGATAAAATCCGTTTTCCTTGTGCACCTTTAGTCCAGCAACATCTGGACCATGATGTCTTCTTCCATTAACCACTTGCCTGCTTCGCTTGACTGGTTTGTGAGTAAAAACAAGCGAGATAGGAGGAAAAGGACACGCAAGAGCACTAGAAAATTAAGAACCTTTTCTCTTTTTCATTCACTGAACTGTTATGCTTGTGCATTGAGCCCCAATTTAATAAACCCAGTCACTATTAATATCCTTTCTCATTTTTATTGGGGTTACACTGTCCGCCTCAAAGGCTTTTTCTCCAGTGCTGCTGAAAGAACCGGTTTATTATTTTTCTGTCACTCCATCTGTCAGTCTTTCTGGCCATCCAGCTGCATCCTCAGACTGTTTTTTTTAGGTTAAGCTGTTGACTTTAACAGCCACATTAGGGAGCCCGGTGCACCCTGGCTGGCCACTTAAACCCAACTGCCTCCAGGAGAGTAAACACTCTTAACGGCTGCTCTGTCTCCCAGAGGACTTCCAAGGTCTTACAAAAAATATCAATTTTGATGGATTGAGGAGGTGGAAGTAGAAGACACAGATAAACAGGCGGAGATTGAAATAAATTCAATATTGGTCAAAAAAGTTTGACTACCATCTGCTGTATGTTTTTATACAATTCTATTAAAAGATTTTAAAGATGTTTAATTCATATTTCTTTTGAAAAATATAAGACATTGCAAATGGGAAGTCTGGGAGATATTTGGGCCATTTTAAGGTTTAAAGGTCAGAAGGGAGCCTGTGTAGGAAGACAAGCATGGGGCAAATATTCTTTTGCTCTACAGTAAGCGGACTGAGTAAAGCTGGTTTAAGATGAGATGCACCAAGAGATTGGCTGTTGAGCAGAATAGGAAGTTTAAATTATAATTTATCCATCAGTGAACATGCCATGTCCAAAAGCGACCAAAGAGCAATGACAAGAACGTCATTAGGTATGGTAGCTGTTACTGGTGGACGAGGAATCAGAGTTTGCTGTTTTTAGTATCAGGAGGTATTTAAAACATTTAAAAGTTTTCTACAAGATGTTGAGATATGTCTGTTTTATTAAGGCTGCAAAAGAGCGAGAGAGAGCAAGACATCAGGTAACATAAACAACCTGACCTGTGAGGTTAATCTGTTTTTATCCGTTTGAGCGTTCATCTTTCAATCAACATGTTGGATTTGGAAATGTTTGCAAGCTTTTTGAAAAATCTGAGTTAGGAGGTGTTAGTGTAAAGATCTACATTCTGTAGATAATACACATAAGCAGGAGTTTTTTTTTTTTTAACAATGCCAGACATACTAAAGATGGTAAAGACACAGTGAACACTGGAATCATTTTGAGTGTGTTCTGAAATAATGACTGCACTCCTGCAAACACTGAGGAATTGCCTCTGCTCCCAATATAAAAAAATAATGACCACTCATTGTAAGAAAGCTGGGAAAAACAATTTGATCCCGTGATATATTATTGTTAAATAGAAATCTGAATTGGATTAAATCTTTATCAATAAGTCAGAACTTTACAAAATATACAGATTGAACATGGAAAATGTGCTTAATCAAACGAGTTTTTTTTTACTCCAAGTCCACTGTGTCTTTTGGTCAGTGGACTTGGAGTTTGCAAAGTGCACTTTAAATGTAAAAAAAACCCCTCCCAGCAATGGAAAATCAATCACCTAAAACTGTGGTATAGGAGTCCATATTGGCTTCCAGTGTTCATGGACTTGATTTAGGACATTTAGCTGTTTTTACTCCATTCTCATTTTTCAGTGAAGACTGCAGAATTTGCAATAACAGTGTAACTTTAGCACAGCTCAGCTTAAAATACGGCTCTCCTCATGTGACAGCAGCTCATTTAAAACTTCTTTATTGTGCAGTAACAAACCCGATAACCCTAAATATAAGCTGTGGCCTTCTCTCTGCTTTTCACTAATTCATTCCCTCTTCTCAGCCACGGGTGTAAATAAATAAAATAACAAACAATGATGCATTATTAGCCATAGAGTTCATTTGAGATCTAAAGAAGGTGCAAAAAAAAAAAAAAAGCATGCCGGAGTGAATTATTCAGAGACTAAGGGACGGAGACACTGAAGAGGAGAAACTATGTTGATGGTGCAGGAACTGAGGGAATAAGTAAACAAAGGGTTAGATGAAGCGGACGAGTGGAGCGGCACAACAATTTTAGATCTGCTGGGAATGACAACAAGAGCAAAAATAGGAGACGGACAAAAAACTGAGCTTTTTGTATTTGCAGCTAACAGCAGCGCCCTTCTTCATTTCCCTTCGCCTGTCTGCTACCTCTCTGCTGTTTACTGTGTGTGTGGGTTTAATCGAAGCTTTCAGCCCAAGAAATAAAGAAAGTGGGAATATATCTCAGAGGAGCAGACTTTATGCAGGTTCCCCTGCAGAGGCAAAGAAGAAATTGAAACAAAGCATCATCATAACAGCCGGGAAGCAGGTTGGGGAGAACGACGCTCTATTCCCGCCATAATTAATAGAAAGTCTTGCATTTTTCTGAAAAACTCGTGTAAGCATTTAAAAAATAGCCTTGTGAGCATTTGCTTACAACTTATACCTGGTCAATAAAGACATATTGAGAAGAAAATGGAGGGAAATTTAAATATATTCATCTTTAGGTCCCCATGGAAAGTGGCTTTGAGGCACAGAGCAGATTTAGCTGCACCTGTGGCCTGTTTTTCCAAAGAGAAGGTTGTGTTTTTGTTTTTTATTTTTAAGCGTGTGCTACAGGGCTGAGCATGTTTTTAGCAGGCGCTGACGTCTGGAGGGCTAATGGTGGTGGTGGGCTGTTTTTGAAGTGCTGGTGGCCTTACTGGAAGTGTGGCAGACAGGGAAGGAATGTGGGGAGTGAATGGGTGGGTGGGTGGGAGTGTGTGTGTGTGAGAGAGAGATGCACAGTAACAGGGCTAGTGTAGCCTCTCTCTTTATGTTTACATACTGTTTGTTTTGTGTGTGTGTGTGTGTGTGTGTGTGTGGGTGTGTGTGTGTGTGTGTGTGCATCCGTGCTTTCCCAAAGGGTCATTGCTTCAGCCCCATTAACCCACTTCCCCCTGGTCTTTATTTCCACCCCATAGGGCTTTCCCACAGTGTCTCTGATCATAAAGTTTGTGTTAAAGTTTTTGGTTTAGGCTCTAGATAGAGATTTATCTTGAGCACATAAAGTCAAGCACAGCACTTAGCATGCTGAAGCCCCCTGAGTAAATATGAAACAGCTGTCTGGGTCCTAAAAGTTTCTCTGTTGAAACATGAGAGATGGGAGACAAAAGTTAGGATTCATTTTTAAAGTTTCCCAAACTGAAAAGGATTTGGCGGGTGGGAAATATAGCAGAGTGCAAACACTGCAAAAAGTGAACTAAAAGTAAGTAAAGTTTTCTTGAAATTAGTGTATTTTACCTGGATTTTAGCAGGTAAATAAGACGGTCAATGGAATAAGATTTCTGCACTTAAAATAGGAACAATTCATCTCCATCTTATTTTAAGTGCAGGATATCTAATTATCTTATTTTATGGCTAAAAATACTAATTCCATTGGCAAACATTCTTTGCCTGCTCAAATCAAGGACAAATACACTTATTCCAAGAAATTTTTTACTAACTTTTAGTTCCCTTTTTGCAGTGAATGTATCAACGAAACACTTCTGTCATAAACGGTATGTGTGGTAGTATTGAGACCACCTCAAAAAAAGGAGGAGGGGGGGGAAGGACTCTAGTCCATTAAAGCAGACCAAATGTGGCAGATGTGAATAGACTCTAACGCTGTGTTTAGACCGATGAAAAAGGCATCCAACGCCTCAACTTTGGACGCTTGTGTGGGGCGTATTTGACGCTCTGGACCAAGTGTGGACAGACTCGTCTGAAAAAGTTATTTAAAATCTTGATTAAATGTTTGAAACTAAATATTACTTTTACAAAATAATTTAAGAATTTTAATACTGTGAATTCACAGTAAATAAAATAAACTGTAGCAAATGTACAGTTTGAAACATTCTGCAGATTTTTCAATTAATTACTTAATTAAGCTTACTTTATGAGTTATAGAAATAAATGAAAAAATGCAAATTAGCAAATAATTCAATTATTTTTTCTTTTTTTATAATAATGATAAATATGCAGCTAAAAAATTTCCAGAATCAAAATGTTTCAACCGTTGAGGTTGACTTAACCTCAAGGGTTGAAACGGCTCAATGCCTCTGTAGTGAAAACGGTCAATAATAAAGTTTCACATGCATATTGCATTCTGGATTTTTTTCGATTAAAAAGCAGCCCTAATTGGTGGTAGTGCCATATTTTATTTCCCATAGCATCGTCTAATGTATCCTTCCTGCTTTCCTACCTTCCCTCCCATGTTGTTATATTTCTACCCTTTCTTCTTAGTGTCCTTTATCCTTCTTTGTTTCTTCCTTCCTCCTTTGCTACATTGTTTTCCTTCCATTCTTCCTTCCTTCTTACCTTTTATGCATTTTTTCCTCATGTCCTTCCTCCTTTTTATTTCATTGTCTTGCCTTCCTTAATTCCTTGTGTCTTTCCTTCTTTCCTTGTTTTTTTTTTTCATGTGCCCATTCTTTGCCCGTTCTTCTTCTTTTCTTCTTTAGGCTCTACTTTTCCTTCCAGCCTGCAGGTTCTCCTATATAAACCCCTGACCACTGTAGCGCATGGTAAACTCTTGTTTTATATTTAAAGGGCCATAAAGAACAGAGAACTGTGGGAAAAGTCTGGGAAATTTATTAGAGAAATGTGTTGGAAACCTGGGTTTAAGAAGCTCATGCCTTTAAAGTTTTATCAACTGAATAAAACAGATGTTGCTTTACAGAGCAGCTTTAGTCTGGATTTCAGTAGATTTACATGAATTATTATATATGTTAGGCTTGTTTAAACCTCCTGTTTCGTTCTATAAAGCAGAAACTATGATATTTGCTGCATTTACCTTAGTGGCACATGATGAAGGGCTCAGTAAGGGCTACCATAAATCCTCATTAACACCTTGTTTGTTTATGGTAATTAAAGTAATCTCTGCTAATAAAAAACCCAATGAATTACTGATGTTAAAAATGCAATGCCTAGCAACTTGAACATACCAGATTGCGGATTTTGGTGGTAATTGCTTAAGAAATGTCGATTTAGCAAAATAATGGAAAAGAGAAAGTGGAAGGAAAAAAATCCCTTGCGTTGGCAAAAAGACAAATTGCCGGCAGTGTTGCTGGAGGCTCTGCAGTAAAGCAGCTCTCAGCACCGAGCTGCTGAAGGTGCAGAGGCAGAAAGCTGGCCTATTAGCTCTCGTCTCTGGATGACACAGAGGAACTGACATGGGGAGAGGTGGGAGTAAGTGCTCTGGCTTTCTGTCTGTTTAAATCACTCCTTCCTATTTCTCTTTTCGGTTCGCCTTTTCTCTCCCTCTTCATCTCCTTTTCTTAATGTCCAAACCTCTCTCCCCATTTATGCTCACCAGCCTTTTTGGATTGCGTCTTGCGTGGTGTTATTTAGCCAAGAGCCGAAGCGGAGGCAGTTCGGGTTCAATGGGAGCTCAAGCTTGGGAGACTGAATTGAAGCAGACCTTGTCACAAAAATGCTGTGACAGTGAAGGTGTCATGCTGCTACAACCAGGTCTTAACCTGACAAATCTGTTTCAGATGAGCTTTGTTCTGCCAAATATATGAGAATAGTGATTTTTAGAGAAGTGCTTGATTTTGTTAGCTTGTTTTTTTACTTCTTAATCTGGTTTCCATCCTAGACTTAGATTGACAGTTTTAGTTTTCCAGTAAATGGAAGAAAAGCAACAGATTATTTTTTTGTAGAATCACACAGTCATTAAAATCAAGCTGTTTCACTAGGATTTACAAGGGGACGAAGCAACCAGATTCACCAAAATAAATGCACTTCATTGACCGAGAACATGTGTAAAAGGAGATTTGACAGCTCACAAGTCTAAGGTTGATAAAAGGCATCAGTAATAACCTTAGAGAAGTAACTATTTCGGTCCTTTTATCTTTGAATGGTTCCAAATTATTTCAATCACATAACATCCAACATTTTAAACAGTTGCAAATCTTCTTAGCAAATTCACCCCAAGTTCAGATCATGCAATGCCAAGAGAAGTTGGAAAGTACCCAAGAGCTCTAAATCAGAGGTTACAGCCACGCATGCCAACGGGGGGAGGGCAGACAGGTCAATTGTCTGGGGCCCAGAAAAGAGAGGGACCAACATTTCTCCACCACATTACAAAAGACAGTAAACGTTATACAGAAAATTACTACTGTAAGTCATGGCTGCTAACTGCTATTCTGCAAGCTGTTGAATTACATGTGGCACATGTAGTTTTTCCCATGGCACTGTGGGTATTTATGGACATGTTCTTTTTTCAATTACTGTAAGTCAAAGCTGTGCATCATAGATGGGTTGAATAGATTTGACGTTGTTACATAAGGCCACCTGTTGGTCTGTAGGCTATGGGCGGCACGGTGGCTAGCTCTCTTGCCTCACAGTAAAAAGGTCCTGGGTTCGAGTCCTGGACTCAGCAGGGGCCTTTCTGTGTGGAGTTTGCATGTTCTCCCCGTGTCTGTGTAGGTTTCCTCTGGGCGCTCTGGTTTCCCCTACCACTAAAGTCCTGCTGGTCAGGTCGGCTATTAGTGGCAGCGAGCTCAGACGCAGCGGCTCAGGCTAACCCTCCGTGTGATATACGAAATTGTATTGTATGTACCTTGTATGTATAATGACCAATAAAGCATCTTATGTTATCTCCTCCTTACTTGGCCTTAAAACATTCCAACTATTGGAAGGAAGTTACTTGGTTATTGATGTGAACGGGGTGCGCACGTGTGTTGGTCTGTCAGGAGGCTTGGTGTACGCGCTGGTGTGTCGTTCTGTTCCCTGCACGCATTCCCAATTAGCGGAGCGTCGCGTATTGCAGCTCGAAGGGTGCTATTCGTCAAGCTAGTAAAAGCGTAAAAGCTAATGTGGTTTGGAAGATTTATAGCTGCACTGATGCACGTTCAAGAGACTGACTTTTCTATGTTGCTCTCAAACATCCGTGTCGTACTGACCTGACGTACTCGTTTTTTATCAGCGTAATGGTCTAATTTCAGCATAACTTTGACAACTTTCAGTGTAAAGGTCCATTACGCTGAAATGCGCTGGCGAGAACCTTGAACAACAAACCAGATAACATTTATGCACAGGTGCATTGCAAATTAATTAGAAAAGCTTTGAAAAATTATTAAACAAAAGTAATTCATCTACAGTCATGTGACTGAAGCGTTTATTCCAATAATATATTTTTATTAGTTTGTTTCATTTAATAATTTTATATTGCACATACTTGCATTTGTATTGTTCCTCTTTTGTCTTCAGTTTTTACTGGGACCCTTGCAACACAATTTCACTCAAATGTACATTTTCAATGTGCAGTTGAATGACAACAAAGTCTGAGTCATTATTTTTGATTGTGTGTAGAGAACTGCAGCCTTGTTAGCTCTAAGCATAAATCATCAAAACAAACTAAAATAAGTGCTTGAAACACATCACTGTGTAATGAAGCTGTTTATGAAAATCGAGTTTTCCTCTGATCAACTTTTCTTTAGATGCTCTTGTTTTCATCTGTCTTTTTGTATTCTCTTTTGTTTTGGAGTATTGTTCTAAGAAGCATTTAGTAAAATATTGTTGGGGGGGAAAAAAAGTCAAACCAGGACAAACTCAGCAGTTCCATCTATCATAATTTAGCCTCACACTAATGCACGCTGCCTTCACATTGGAGTGGATTGTAATTTGTACCAATAACTGCAAATGTCAGTGTCAAACGGTGATATAGTAGAAAGGTGCATAAGTAGCTAGAGAAGCCTTTATCAGGGTCAAAAATTAAGGGATTGTTACATAATATGCTGCCATTTCACCTACCTCTGTGGAATAACAGACTAGGCCTATCTGGCCACCCAGACATCACATTTAATACTAGATGATTAGAACATATCTTTCCAAAATCACAGCAATTTGCATCATTGTGAAACAGCTGTTCTGCTTTTCAGCGAACTGCCTGCATGGTTTTAGAAACGAGCTGCAGAGATCTGCCTCCATTCAGCCCCAAGAGCATTAATGAGATTGCCCCACTGATATTTGCCGATAAGTGCCTGGTTCACAGTAAGCGTTTCAATTCATGCTTCAAAGTTTCTGTGAGATTGAGGTCAGGGCTCTTTGCAAGCCGGACCAAACTGGGGAAAACCGTGTATTTATGGCCCTTGCTTTGTGCACTGGGGACATTGTCATGCCGAAACAGGAAAGGACCTTCCCTGAACTGTCCACACAATTGCAACCAAACTATTGTCTGGAATATCACTGTGGACTGCAGAACAATGTTGTAAAACAAAAGAATATCAGATTACAAATAGCTGTGCATGCTAAAAAAAGACACAGCCTTTTTTTTAATTGCTTTCTGATACTAAAGCTAACTTTTTTTTAAGAAAGAGAATTTGTAAGGACTTTTTTCAAATTCAGACTTTTTATATGCGTGAAGATTGCTATGCCTTTAAATAATTTCGGAAAGCCTACATGTTGTTATGGCTGTTTAAGCTTCTGTTGGGTTAATTCACAACATCTAACTTAAATGGAGGTACACCAGTGGATTTACTTTAAGGCAACCCCTCAAATACAAGGTCTACTTTGGTGATGTCATGAAAAATTTTAACTAAATTAGGCAACATATGAGGAAGTGAATTGCCGAGCTCCACAAATCTGGTTAATCCAGACTAATGGGTAAAGTTTCCAGATCACAGAAACCAGGATTCAAAAGCTGCTCAGCGAGGAACAATCCATTGCTCATTGAGCAATATAACAACCCAGATTGCAGTTTGCAAAAATGTTATTAAAGTTCATTTTCGGAGACACGTCCTACGTTCTGAAAGCAAAATAATTTTAACGTTTGGCCATAATGGACAAAGTTACATTTGGTGGAAAAGTCTGACATTATCCCAACAGTGAAGCTCAGGGGTGGCATCATCCGTGTTGCGTTTTGCTGCAGGATTGATATGTGATCTTAGCAAAATCGATCCCCCCCCCCCACAGCAAAGAACTATATGAGGAAATGTTGAAGCAGTATCTGAAAAACATCAGCACGAAAGACAAAGAACAATTAACCTGACAGTCATATTTTTGGACTGTGGGAGGAGGCCGGAGTACCTGGAGAGAACCCACACATGCACAGGGAGAACATGCGAACTCCATGCAGAAAGACCCCAGGCCGAGATTGGAACCCAGGACCTTCTTGCTGCGATACAACAGTGCTACCAACTGTGCAGCCCTTAATATAGCACACAGACTAGATAAATCCTTTTCCTTTTTCACAGTTGTGGCTCATTTTTGTGCACGTTTGTGTTTCCTCAAGCCTTTCACACTCATCCTTTGCTTGTCTCACCTTTTCTGAGACAAGCTGATTGATTACCTTTTCCAACAAACTGCGTTTCTACACCTTTGAGTACTTCACTGCGTCTATTTGTGGGTGCACGGAGTAGCGTGTCAAGCTGAGAAGTTATTTATCTTCTGATTAGCAGCTCCGCTGTGCGTTAAAATTCAGAGTGCATAACTCTCTTTCTCTCTCTGCTCCACTTGTTAGGAGTGTTGACAATGATCCGGTTCAGGACAGTTTATAGCAGCTAATTGGTTGTATTCCACTTCTAGGTCTACAAACACATACACCAACAATGTTGCTTTTTTTGCTTGACAAGTGGCAGTCCACCTCACCCCCCTCCCATGCACAAACTATTTTTTGTTAATATTCATGACCTGTATGTCATAGATTGCCTGCTCCCACCTCTCTCACCGCCTGGTTATACAAGCGGTGTTAACGCACTGACAGTTCTTCATTCTGTGTTTATACACACTTTTTTTCTTCCTTGTTTTTTCTGCACATTGGGCTTTGAATGTTAAAAACGTCAGTCCTTGAAATATGGTTCTGATAAAAGCTTTAAAAGTTTTAGATACAATTAACTTTGATTAAACCATAATTTGAAAGACATTAATTGACTGCTTTTGTAGCCTGCAGCGCAAGTCGAGAAAAAATAGACACATGTAAATGAAGAGATGATTGTGACCATAAGACTGATGCCGTCTTTTCATCAAAAGGCTCTAACAGGCAACATTCAAATGGAATTTAATCTACTTGAAACCTCTGAGGACTCATTGTTGAACTTTTCTCTCCTGTTGACAGACATTTAAATAGCTCGTGCTCTGTTATTTGAAGGTATGAGCAGATCATGAGAAAATATAAGAAATTTGGGTAAGATGGTAAAGCATCTTACCTACAAAGCCACTGGAATGCCTTGGGGGACAGTGCCAATACGTGTTATTGCTGGCTTAAAAAATGAGAAAAAGGCTGTAGTTATTTTATGATGCTAATGCATGAAATCAGTAAAAAGCAAAAAAAAAAAAAAAAAAAAAAAAAAAAAAAAAATATATATATATATATATATATATATATATATATATATATATATATATTTTTTTTTTTTTTTTTTTTTTTTTTTTTTTTCAGCTTCCTTATGTTTATAAATCTGGTTTGTCTAAAAGTATGTACTTTAATATCCATCAAGCCTAAACGGGTGTTCCACTTCCTGGATATCATTACTATCAGCTATTAATTGCATTGCTTTGGTGTGGACTGCTTTTAAGTTTCTGTAGCTCCACTTAACAACTGGCACCAAAATCACAGTTCCATGTCCTCCTCTGAATGACTATTCTTATGGGTTCATTGTTGCCTATACTGTGATTGCTCGGTATGATACATACTTGTCCCATCCCCTGACTCATTTGAAGTGTATTTCCCTGCAAATGGAACAGTTTTTCTTAATTACCTGTAATGGTTTGTTTTGTTTTAGTGGAAGGCTAGAATCTGCAGGATGGTAAAGTCTTTAACTTGGGGTCTTAAGGGTAATTTCTACTCTCAAGACATGCTTAAGGGTCTTTGGCCAAGAGGCTGAGATCCATAATTGACTCCGATATCCCTCTTAGATCTGTCAATTTTTAAGCTATTTTGTATAAATGTTTTTACTAAATATCAATATGTTGGCTTGAGCATATAGGCACATGTTGGTGACAATGATCAATGTTCATAATTATTATCAACAACATAGAAATAATGGACACTGTTAGCCAAAGCAAAGAAGTCAAGTACAAGATCACAGTTCTTTCATAAGCACACAACCATGAACCCCCCCCCCCCCCCCAATTTCCAGAGTTTCCTCTTTTCACCGCTGAAATATTGCAAAAATTAGAAATATTCTGTCCAGGGGTGATGCTGAAAAACTAGTCCATGCATTTGTTACTTCAAGGCTGGACTATTGTAAGTCTTTACTATCAGGAAGTCCACAAAATGCAATTCAAAGTCTTCAGCTGATCCAAAATGCTGCAGCAAGAGTTCTGATGAAAATCAACAAGAGGGATCATATTTCTCCAATTTTAGCTTCCCTTCATTGGCTTCCTGTTAAATCAAGAATAGAATTTAAAATTCTTCTTCTAACGTATAAAGCCCTTAATAATCAAGCTCCATCATATATCAGAGCTCTGATTACCCCGTATGTTCCTAACAGAGCACTTCGCTCTCAGACTGCAGGTCTGCTGGTGGTTCCTAGAGTCTCTAAAAGTAGAATGGGAGGCAGATCCTTTAGCTGTCAGGCTCCTCTCCTGTGGAACCAACTCCCAGTTTTGGTCCGTGAAGCAGACACCCTGTCTACTTTTAAGACTAATCTTAAAACTTTCCTTTTTGACAAAACTTATAGTTAGAGTGGCTCATGTTACCCTGAGCTACCTCTATAGTTATGCTGCTATAGGCTTAGGCTACTGGAGGACATCAGGGTCTATTTTTCTCACTCTGCTGAGTTCTCCTACTGTTCTCCAATTTGCATTGCTTGTTGTCATTTCATCGCTTACCTTTTTGTTCTCTGTAATTTTTTTTCTTCATAGTAGGTACACCTGGTCTGGCGTTCTGTTAACTGTGACATCATCCAGGGAAGACAGATCACCCGCTATTATCATCTAATGTAGAACAGATTACTAGATCAATGTGTGCTTTCTGTGCTTTCTGTGTCTCTGCTCTGTCTTCTCTAACCCCCAGTGGGTCGAGGCAGATGACCGTTCACACTGAGCCTGGTTCTGCTGGAGGTTTTCCTCCCTGTTAAAGGGGAGTTTTTCTTTCCACTGTCGCTTCATGCATGCTCAGTATGAGGGATTGCTGCAAAGCCATGGACAATGCAGACGACGACTCCCTGTGGCTCTACGCTTATTCAGGAGGAGTGAATGGTGCTTGTCACAGCTTGATGCAATCTCATGGGTTTCCTTAGAGAGGAAACTTTTTGACCAATCTGTATGATTCGATTGAATTTGACTTTGTAAAGTGCCTTGAGTTGACATGTGTTGTGAATTGCCGCTATATAAATAAAATTGAATT
Source organism: Fundulus diaphanus (assembly GCA_037039145.1). NCBI lineage: Eukaryota > Metazoa > Chordata > Actinopteri > Cyprinodontiformes > Fundulidae > Fundulus > Fundulus diaphanus. The sequence continues at coordinate 40,491,391 of CM073136.1, forward strand.
GGATTTTAAGACAATGTAGAGAAGTCTTACTGCTTGTATGTACTCTACAAACACAAACGTACAGTGCACACACTCTACAATCGTATTTTTGTCTTCTAAGAAAAATTGAGTCAACTTTATCTCACAAGTGAAAGCAAACTTATGAACATCCAGATCATGTACAGTCGGGTTTGTGACACCATCCTCAATAAGGTAACATGTTAGTGGTGAAATTACAGCCTTTACTCTCTGTCATTTTAGCTTTATCGTCATGCTTTTACTTTGTTCTCAGTGCTTTATATCTTTTTTTTTCTCTCACTCTGCATTACATATCTCTTTTTCTCCCACTTGTTGGTCTTTTATCTTTTTAAGCAGTTTTTTAGAATTACTCCCACACAATAACTCATCTTTCTTCCAAAAGCACAGGAACAAAACATGCACCAACACAATGTGTGTCATTTGCATTATACACGTAATCAGAACCTGAGAACCTCACAAACACAATAGTTTTTTTTCCACCTGTTATACATACACACAACTCTGCAAATACATTTTGCTTTTTAGAGAAACTTGCATAAGAACTGACACCATCTCATATTCATAAACAGCAATGTCATAAACACCCATTTAGGAGAACTGAGAGCAGGCGCAGCTGTCAGACTGAACGCATGTTTTTCCACTGGACCTTTTACTTTCTCTGCAGTCTATTTTTCTCCAGTGATTTATCTGACGCGAATGATGTGACACATTTTTAAAACCCTAGGCTGCAGTTTCCGAGTGAACTAAATAGCAACTGGAGCTGCCAAAATGTGACTCAGTAATTGTCTTGTTTTTTTTTTTATCATCCTCCCATTGATTTTAGGGCTTTACTATAACGTTTGATGGCAAGTTACTGTTAGGCATATGGGGTTTTAAAATGCTGTCTTCAGCAGTGACGGGTCTATATTTAAAATAAACATAGTTCTACTGCACAATGGCTATTTAAAGCCTAATTTTCAGCTCAAAATATCTAAAAAGGTTTCAAAAAGCTATCCAAATGTCAGTAGTTTGTGGTTAAGACAGGCAAAAGCCTGCTACTTTAAAGGAATATCACTTTGTAATTGTGTTGCGATTGCGAAATATAAAGGATCTACAATTCAAATTGGAAGTTAACACTTACCCATTCATCAACAGCTTGATGTCTTTAAATTTCTGCCTTTTTATGATCAATTTTAAATGTCCCTTGTTCAGGTTGAACAAATTTCAGGGATTTAAAAAAAAAACAAGAATTTGAAGTAGAGCTTATGTATGCTCAAATATATACATACACCTCCACTAATATTAGGATAAATGTTTCTTTAATCAAATCTAACTACATGTTGCAACATTAATCTGGAACACAAATCCATTCAAATTAGAATTTTAGCTGGTTGCTAGCTAGCTGAATAAAGGCGTTTCTGTCAACAGAGCTCTCCCTATCTATATCTGTTCCATTTGTTGTATCTCTGTGTTTGCAGACTGTTGCTGTCAGCTTGTGTTTACTTTGTGTTTCTGTGCCTGGTTGTTTGTGTGTGTGTGTGAGTGTTCATCTGTCAGTGTGTCTGTGTGTGCGTCAAAAAGCTACGCCCTGTTCCCTGCACACACACTTGCACACAGCCCGAGCGTCTTGTGGATTCTTGAGTGTTGTATAACCATTTATATAAAGAGGTATTAGTGTTTCCTCCTAAACTGAACATGGGGAACTCTGTGGTGCACTTGAGTGGCATTCTTCCTTTGCCTCGAGGGCAGGATGACAGCAGGAATTGTGTTAAGCTTTTGGTTCCCAAAATGTACTATCCTCCAAGATGTCCACATCAATCTTTTCACAATAAACTGCAATTTGTTTGGTATTTTACCCCACTGTGATTATTGCTTTTATTTTTTTGCCGTGCAGTTTAAAGTAGAGGCTCTTCACATTCTCCAATTGTAAAAATTGTATTTCATCAGTGAAGGTAGCTGGAGTAACATTCTGCCCAAATGTGACATCTTTTTTGTTTCAAAGACAAAGGAAAGCTTAAAAATGAAAACTTCCACTGTATAAATGAAGCTCTGTTTGCTTTTTTCTTGAAAGAAGAAAAAGAGGATCTGCTTCCAAGACAAGTCCAATAACTCTTGTATGTATAATATAATTTTAACATCTTGTGCAGAGCTCCTGGCTGATGCTTTTTTTAATCAGTGAGCAATCTGATAGCTACTGTTTTATCTTCAAGATTATTTTCAAATAACTGGATGTAATGGCTAAATCACTTTTTAGTTGTACTATTTAAACTGCCCTACCTAATCAGACACACAATATCATGTTTAAAAGTAGATTTCCATCCATTTTTCTGCTTTGTACTTGGATGCTCACAGCATAAAAAACTGATGTGAAGCACTGCCCTGCAAAAGCTTTCAGGCTGTTCTGTTTGTCAGAGGTTTGTGGTGGTTTAAGAGCTCAAAACTGTGGCATAGGTGTTGGTGTTGTTTTGTTGAAGCTGTGCTATTTCTTTAGATGAAATTATTTAGTCACAGTAATACCGAGGTTTAACGTGCAAGCATAAACATATCGTTTTCATGTCAATATCATCTGTTTTAGGTTAGAAAGGCTAATATATTGCATACAGGAACGCCCATTACGTGGTGTAATATTTTAACCAAAGTCCCTGGTGAATCTGGAAGCCAGAGATAGATTCAACATTAGGAAATGGGATTCAGCCTCTGAACATAAATTAAAAATGTCCAAATTTAAGATGCTCAGATGTGCAACTGTCTGCCAATGTTTTGGAGGAAAGCAGATTTGTGTTAATCTGATTGAGTGACATAAAAGACAAAAACTTTAGAAGTATTTTGGGTCATAATTTTTGCCACAATTGGTTCCTACCTACATAGAAATAATCACATAGCGGTCACAAAGCTGTCCAATTATCCTTATTTTGTGCAAAATCCTGAACACGCTCAGTTTGGCAAACCAGCTGCCATCTGGACCTGTGCAGCTCAGTATAAGAACCACATTGATATTCTGAATTAGCACTTGTCCTTCAATCATTTGCCAATTTGTTTGGACAAAACGGCTTAATCCATATCCTACTTTATGTGGGAGTGGTGGCCCAGTGGTTAGAGCAGGGGATGGGTTAAGGTGCAGAAGTGAATTTCTCCATTGTGAGATCAATGATGTTCAATTTATTTAATTTATTATTCAAAAATAAAAAATACTTGGGCCCAGGGTTTGATGTCAGATACATTGTGTTCATTGCAGCCCAGGACATTTATTTACTTCGTTTTTTAATTATTACAAACGCTAGTATTACAGAGGCGAGCCTGTTTAGGTTTATTTGTTCTTTTTCTCTTACATAATAATGCTAGTAACAGTAGTGAAGAGTTAGTAATAATAAAAATAAAACATTATTTATAAAGAATACATTGATATTTATAAATGGGAAATGAAATGATAGTAAGAATTAAGGAACTGCATAATACATAATTACTAAATATTGGTAATTACAGTGCCAATATTAGTGTTTGCAGTAGTGTTAAAATTTAAAAATTTTGTCACTCAGCAAACACAAATCTCCAAAGTAATTTTTAATTTAAACAGCCAGTATATATTTTTTCTCTGAATTCTCCCCTTTTAAGTCAGGTGGATGCACTTTAATGAAACCTATATTTAATGTAAATAGATTTTTTCTTTTCTTTTTATTATTGCTTCCAGTTGCAAAGATTATTTCACCAGTCACACCATAGGGGGTCTCCTTCATTTTGTGATATCTGCTGAATGGAAGTGATCATTTTAACTGCTGATAAATAGTAAAATTAGAAGTGGTTTACCTACGAAAAGCTTAAATAGACTTAAAATCGCCATGTTGCACAGGTGTAAAGAGATTTTAGAGGATAAAACTGATCGTTTTTCTCTCTGGTTTCTCTTGTTTGTATTTCCTCTTCCCTTTTCCTGCCCTGTAGCCGTCTACCGCTCACTCTGCCTCTTTGGCTCCCAAGTAACTAACTGAGTGGAAAATATGAATGAAAACATTCCTCCCAAATTGTTTGCCCAAACTCTGCTCCAGGCACAAACACACAACCAATCCCCAACTTCTTTTTTTTTTTTTCCCCTGCCATCTCCCTGCATCTCTTACCCTCTTGTTATTTCGAGCTTTGCCTCTTTTGTGTAACACCACCAACACATTTGAGGACAGCAAGGTGGAGGCTGGGATTTTCTTTTCTTTTTTCCCCCTCCTCTGTTTGTGTTGGAGCTCTGGGAGTTTAGCAAGAGGGGAGGGAAGACAAACAGGGCGAAGCACCAAATGTGATGTGCTTTTCTGTGCCAGTGTGTGCTTGTGCTGGTATCTATTACTGCTTGCCGTCACATGTTTGATTATGCCTGACGCTGGATGGCACCATATGTGGCTTTCGAGTCTCTGTTCAGGTGCTCTCCTGTTTCTGTTTGCCTCTGTGCGCAGAAGCCTGCAGTGGTTTAGAGCAGAGGTGTTAATAAATCTGAATCATATCCATGACAACAGGTAGACAGAGCCTCCGAGCAAAATGGCAACTCACTGTAAAGTGCATTAATGCTCGCTTTCCGTGGATGAAGCAAACAGTCCCCCTCGGCGCCTATGAGCTGGCAGGGCAATTAAAAAGTCAGCCTGTAGTGCTCCCGAAGATGATGAATTTATAATCAGGAATGAATCTATGAGCGTTAGGGAAAATGAAAATAAAAATGTCTGGTATTAAATATAAAAAAAACATCTACTGAAATTCTTGCATCATTACACTCTGATTTTTGTGTTACTATTTCTTCTAGCTTTAATTGTTTTGAAACAGTTATGTTCAGAAGAGTACACACCATCATCATTAGTTTGAATGTGATGTTACCTTTGGGTTTTAAATGATTTATTTAAAATGTTTGTTTTTTTTCCGGGGTAGGCTGAAAATACAATTTTGATTATTTTCAAAAACAAGAATTGGGTTAAACAGCTTTGAAATTAGCCAGTGTTTTCACTAAGAAGCTTAAGGGTCATTGTCTTGTTGCCACGTCAATTTAGATCACAGTTTCAATTTGGTTGTTTTTGAAGTTAAGTTGAATAATGTGCAGGCAGTCTTCAGTCTTAATTATTCCATCCCCCTTGTGCAAGGGACCAGTACAGCCTGCGGGGAAACCAACCGTCAGCATGATTGTACCACCACAGTGCTCTACTAAACTAAATGGCTCAGCCTTCATCTTATCTGACCATGACACTTTTTTTCTAATTACTCTCCCCCAAACTTGTATCCTTATGGTCAGCTGCAAATTTCAGACATGCTTGAAGGTGTCAAATCCGGAGCAGGCGCTTCTTTCTCCCCTCGCAGTGCATGTTGATCTTTGTAGGCGGTGACACTGGTTTATAATGAGGGGCTTACACTTTGGTGGCTTGTGTCTTGATTCTCTAAGCATTCTAACCAGTTTCTTCTCATCTGACAATGATGGTTGGGTGCAAATTGGTTAAAAGTTGGAACCAGCTGGTTGTAACAGGACAGTGATCCTTAATCTTCTGGAAAGGCACAAGGGGTCAAGGCGAGGCTTGCATTGCACTATATCAACTATCAAGCATGGTGCTGGTTCTTTTATCTACAAATAAGATCCTTTATGAGAGATAGTTTGGGTCGTGAAATGACTCTGCCTGTCATGCATGATGTTGAAAGGTTTCTTTACGTTCACACATAAATGTATTTCTAAAATGTATCGCCTGTTCTTGGATGTGTGGTTGTTGCAGGACTGAAATGCAGACAAGAGAAAGGGAGCCGCATGTTAGTGACAATGATAATTTATTAAATCCAACAAACAGAACTTACAGGCTGGATTTTCAGGAACAGAATGTGAAGCTGACAAGACTCGGGCAGGTAGCATAACAGAGGATCCGACAAGGAGTGAGAGGAACCCAATCTGTATAATCTAATTGAATTTGTCTTTGGAAAGTTCCTTGAGATGACATGTTTCATGAATTGGCGCGCTATAAATAAAATTCAATTGAACCTGGCAGTTTATACAGAAGAAGAGAAGGAGGGAAGGAAGGTGGAAGCAATAGCACAGGTGACTGATATGATGGTAATGAGCTGAAGGAGAGGAAGAAAGCAGAATCTAAGAAGAATGCAATACTACAATGAATAAACAAGACTCTATGACAAACAAGACTAACTACTAACTGAACTGAAGACAGGAGACAGGCAGGCAGAAGAAGAAAGTACAAGGATAAGCTAAATCCATAAGGAACAAAATGCTAAATAATGACAAGGAAGATGAAGGAACAGAATCTACAGACTAATAAACCCTACTAAAAATGTGAAAAACAAAAATATGCACAATCCCCAGAAACCTAAACTAGCTCTAAGCTAAACACCTGGTGACAAAACCTGGTTTTATAATGGATTAAGTTGACTTATTTCCAGCTTCTAGAGTGGCCTGACATAAAGCCTGTTGGAAATCTGCTGACTAGGCTTAAAACCTGAGTCTGTGCCAAGAAACCAACTGATTTTAACCACTTCCACCATTTCAAGTTGCCAAATATCAACCTAAAAGGGTGTCACCATTGAATCAAATCTGAAACTTGTCATTTATCAAAAAAAAAAAAAAACTGTGGTGGTAATTTGTATCTTTGACTCTGTTTTTAAATAAATCATATAAATTAATTACATTTATGCTGATGATCACTGAATGTAAACTTTTAACCATGTTTTCTACAGTATTTAGAATCAGACATGTTACGCCAACACTGTATCCAATGATTATTGGTATTAAATGACAAATCAACTGCGAGTTACTCGTTATCCCTTCAACTTCATGATGAATTATTGCCCATAGTTAACCTGTCAAACCAACAACATTACTGTCTTGATTTATTTTCAGCTGCTGCAAGTAATACGCCGTCTGCATTTTGTCTTTAAATGCAAGCAGCAGCCGTAACAGATCCAAATCTGAGGTGCTTTCAGACCGTAATTAGGGATACGACTTGTTAAGAATCATTAGAGAAGCCGGGGGATGCACACATCAAAGCTCCTTAAACACCTTTAAAAACCGTACTCCAGCAATTAGCAGCCCTGGGCTCCTCTTTAAATCAAAAATATTTCTCAATTAGAGATAGCAAAGTACTTTCAACTAACTGTGCCTCTTTGGTTTATGTAGAAGAGTCCTATGATAAAAGATAATTGAAGAGCTGAGGAACATAACTGAATTGCACATAGGATTGTTTAAAAAGCACCAAAAAAAAAAACGTCCCAGATTTATAAAGCAAAAGACCGTTAGTAAATTTTACAAGGCTCTGGTTTTAGGCTTATTATAAGCTGTAAAAACCAAAACTTTCATATAGAGGTTATCAAAAGCAAATTCCCTCATACAACTAAACAGAAGAAATAATTTATGAAATTCAGAATAAAATAAATGGCATGTTTGAGAATATTTCTCTAAACCAAACAGACTATAAATGTCCTTACAAAGTATTAATCCTGTATCTCAAAACGTTTGAAAATTGTGCTGAAGTTTAATGCTTTTTTGTCACTTATTTTAAAAAGTTAAATTCTGCATATACTGTAGATTAATTGCACATAGAGTGAAATATTCCAAGCCTTTATTTCTTGTAGTTGTGATCATTACCAATGATCACAACTCAAAATTCAGTCTCAGTACATTTAAATATCACATAAGATGAATAAAAAAGGATATTTTAACAGACATGTTAGTCTGTCTGTTTCCTAAAAGTTAGTTTATTTCTATGCACGCAATACTTGGTTTGGGCTCCTTTTGCATGAATTACTGCATTAATGCAGTGTGGCATGGAGGCGGTCGGTCCAGGTTGCTTTGATAGCTGCCGTCTGGTCATCTGCATTGTTGGGTTTGTCTCATCTTCCTCTTGACAATACTCCATAGATTTCTACGGGTTCAGTGCAGGCCAGTTTGCTGGCCAATCAGGCACAGTAACACCACGGTCACTGAAGCAGTGTGGGCCGGTCGTCTGAAGGAAGGATTAAATACCAGTGGACCAACACCAGCAGATGGCATGCTGGATGTAGGTGGACACATGTAGATTCTGAGCCTCTCCACTCTTCCTCCGGACTCTGGGACCTCGGTTTCCAAATGAAATGCAAACTTTACTTTCGCAGGAAAGGGGCTCCTGACGTCTCTATTCAGCAGTCTGGTTCTGGTTCAGGCTTGACACGAGGAGTGTGACATTTTTCACCCATGTGTCGGGTCTGTCAGTGCATAGTGACACTGACTTCAGCCTTAGTCCACTTCTTGAGAAGCTCCCCAAATTCTTGTTTGGATTTTGCTTGAGAATCCACTCAAACTGTGGTTACCCCTGTTACTAATGGACCGTGTTTTTCTTCCACTCAACTTTCTATGAATATGCTTGTATACAGCAATTTGTGATCAACCAATTTCTAGAGCAATTAAGTTTTTTTGTGGGTTACGATCTGTGACTTTCTTCTGGACATCTGCCCAGTCAGCAGTTTTCCCCTTGAGTGTGTAAGCCATAACATGGCCATTACCTAACATTTGTACGTTAAAAAGGCTTATTTCTTTTAAAAATGGGTGTAATATAAAGAATTACTGTGACACTAAATGTTGTTTTCCTTTATCTGAAAGCCATAATCATCAAATTTACAAAAAAAACAACGATTAAATATTTTACTGTGTCATGAATCAATAAAATGTATGACATTTACTTTCTGAAAAGAGTTACATAATATCTTCATGATATTCTAATAGTTTTTTTAGATGTACCTGTACTTCGAGTGCCAAGCTAGAAGTGTTATATTTATATATATATATATATATATATATATATATATATATATATATATATATATATATATATATATAATACTCTCCAACCCCTCAGAATAGTATGAATGCATAATGACCAAGGAATCTTTTATTAGTGGTTTTACCTAAGCGTTACTAAAACCAGATATCCAAGTACGTGAAGTGTTTTCATACTCTAAATACATTACGTTTGTTTTTTTACTTTGAAACAAGTAAGCATGTCTAACTTACTAATTCCGCCCAGAGGTATAATTGAGATGGACAGCTGTATTTAAAGCAGCAACATATAAAGGTAGTGACGTGCAGAGAAAGACGGATAACTTGTTACTAGGCTGTTCTTTACATGAATGAGGCCTACATCAAGTGGTAATTATCTGCATTGTTGTTTTTCAAAGTGTTCTTTTCATTTTAGGTGCTCAGCACTCATCACGGGGGTGTTGCCGTGCTGTAGTTTGCAGAGATCAGCTGTCAGTCAGTCTGAGCAGCTTCTTGGTGTTTCTGCTGAAATAAGCTCCTCGTTGTTCTTTGTGTGCAAGCTGAATTAAAAAACACTTTCTGCTTATAAAAGTGCTTTCCGTTCATTCTTCCTTCCTTGTGTTTGTTCATCTAACGATGCATCCATCCATTCATCCATCTGCATTCACTCATCCATCCGTTTATCCGTTCATTTAGTAACTCAGTAATCCACACGTCTTTGTCTGTTCGTCCATCCATGCTCTCATCCATCCATTCATCCATGCTGGCATCCATCCATCCACCCATCCATGTTCTCATCCATCCACCCATCCGTGTTCTCATCCATCCATCCATCCATTCATCCATCCAACTATCTATGCTCTCATCATCCATCCATCCATCCATCCAACTATCCATCCATCCATCCATCCATCCAACTATCTATGCTCTCATCATCCATCCATCCATCCATCCATGCTCTCATCATCCATCCATGCTCTCATCATCCATCCATGCTCTCATCATCCATCCATCCATCCATCCAGGCTCTCATCATCCATCCATGCTCTCATCATCCATCCATCCATCCATGCTCTCATCATCCATCCATGCTCTCATTTATCCATCCATCCATTCCTCCATCCATCCATCAAACCACCCATGCTCTCATCCATCCATCCATGCTCTCCTTTATCCATCATCCATCCATCATCCATCCATCCATCCATCCATCCATCAAACCACCCATGCTCTCATCCATCCATCCATGCTCTCCTTTATCCATCATCCATCCATCATCCATCCATCCATCCATCCATCCATCAAACCAACCATGCTCTCATTCATCCATCCATCATCCATGCTCTCATCCATCCATCCATGCTCTCATCCATCTATCCATGCTCTCTTCCATCCATCCATCCACCCAACCGTGCTCTCATCCATCCATCCATCCATCCATCCATCCATCCATCCATCCATCCATCCATCCATCCATCCATCCATCCATCCATCCTTTTCCTTGTTCCATATTTAAAGCTGTATAAACATGTGAAATACATTAGCATTGAACCTTTATATTTCTGTTTTGCTGTTTGTGTCATGTGACTATGATTCCATGCACTAGAGTAGATTTTTCCTAAATTCAATGAGAGCCTCTTATTTTTTAGAGATGTTTTGCTGATGTAAGAAGTCAGATTGTGAATCTTGTTATGTAACAATGAAGACTGATTTGCCTGATTTCTGTTTATGTCCCTATGCGAGGTACACACTCACTGATTGCTATGAAAGAAGGCAAGAGGCGACTCGTCTTTTAAAGGTCACAGTGTAAATGATGATGTTTGTGCACCGGGGAGCGCTGATTGATTTCACTGAGATGAAGGTGACTCACTTCTCCCAAGGATAGCCAGGTTGTATGTGCAGGTTGGAGGTACAGTTGTGTTGTATTGTGGGAATTATTTTTTTCCCCCCATGTAAATATGGCGTGGCTTGCCAGGAGGAGCTGTTTATGTCTTCAGACCTTCAGTCTAATTTCTCCTATTGGGTTATCACTGTGTTTTATGTGATTGTGACAGCTCTGAGGACACATAAATGACGTGTGGTTGAAGGAAAAAGCAAACAAGCGGCCAGTTTCGAATCCAGGAAGTTGGAAGAAAACTTTTCTTTTTCTCTGCAGGGTCTGACAGAAAGCATTTCCCTGTCATGTTTAGAGCCTTATAATCATTTCCACATTCACTCAGGCGTCCCGTCTCTAAGATCCTAACTGTTTGTGACTGCAGTGAACCCAAAAATCCATGTACGTCGTTAGCTCCTTTAACAATGTTTTTGTAGAAACGGAGAAAAACAAAGAAATGGTCTGCTTGTAATAAACCTATGAAGATAATCGCCCAGCTGTAAATCTCCTCTGAGATCGACTGAGATTTTCTTTTTGCTCATTTTGTTGGTTAGGATTTTTTTCCCCCCTCTCACTTAACCCTTTAACTGTGTTTGCGGCATCGGTCTGCAAAACAAACGTTCTGCTAAGAGTGTTTCCTGGTCAACTTTTTCCTTTATCAAATCAGATCTCGGTTTGTCCCGACCTCATATTTCATACTCAAACTACCTTAAATATAAAATAATTAAGAAGCTGCTCACCAATTTTGCATGTGGATCCAAAGGTGAAAAAAGAAGGCAAAAAGGTAACAGATCCTGGAGTTAAAATCAGACATCCCTCTTCTCCTTGTCTCACTCTGGGGGCCCCAAGGTGATCCCAGGCAAGAATAGACATAAACTTCCTCTTCTTCTGTCTTGGGGTCTCCTCCTTGTGGGATATGTCTTAAAAATCTACCCATTGAGGTGTCCAAGAGGCGCCTGAGTCATCTCAGGGGACTCCCATTGAAGCAGAGGAGGAGCGGCTCTACTCTGAGCTCCACCCAATTTCTAAGGCTGAGCTCAGGAAGCTTGTTTCATCCTCTTGTATCAGGGATCTTGTTCTTTTTGCTAAAGTTCAATTTCTGAGCTTTAATGAAAATAAATCAGTCGACTTTATTCAGTCCTAACAGCAATTCACAAATCTGTCTACCAAACCGTGGTGATCTGGATCCATACGTGAAGCAAAAGGTTAGAAATATTGATTTAAATCTGGATTCAGGTTTCAAGTTCAACAAGCGAGTCAGCAGTGTTTTCCAGAAAAGTTTCTTTGTTACACCAGGCTGACAAACTAAAAACAGTCGTCTCAAAATGTGACCTGGAGATAATAATCTATGTTTTTTAATACAGCTCGAACAGATTATTGCAATTCTCTTTATACTAGGATGAGCCTCTGTTTTACGCGTTCAGTCGTGGCTCCAAAATGGAACAAGTTGCCTTTAGATATTAGACGGGCGTCTTCTCTTGCTTTTTCTAAGTCTCTCTTAAGAAAACAACTTATTTTTGGTTACTTTTGACACAGTGTCACTTTCTTTGTTGTTTTATTATTATTTTGCTACAGTCTTTGTTGTACTTTGTATTCTGCTATTATTACTTATTGTTATTTATAATTATTATATATTTATTTCTTGGTTTGATCTGTTTAACTGTGGCACTTTGGGTAAGAAAAAGATTTTAAAATTTGCTTTATAATAAAGTGGATTTGGCTATGGAATTGCAGTCCGATACATTGTGCAGCTCTCTTTGCTAGTATTAGCTTGATAATACAAATACAAATACTAATACTTGATAATACAGAGCAGAATGGCGAGAAGCATTGATTGGGCGTGTTTATGACAAACGTCTACTTCATTTTTGCTTTAGCCTTGCACAAAATAATTATTAATCTTCATCTTAAACAACCCTACTTGTGGCTAAAGCAGAAATTGTTTGTTTTTCTAAATATTCTGTTGCTCGACCTGCACCAAACTGAAATACTCACCTAAAACAACGACAAAGCAAACGTAAACTTTACTGGTACGGAGAGAACCAGAACCAGTCCAAAACCCAGCATATGAATGAGATGCACAAACAACATTGCTACTGTTCAGAGTGCCCATCTGTCCAAATGGGATTCCCAACAGCTGCACCTTAGTGGTGTATTTAGGTACACATTGTACACTGAATTGTCTAAATACCAATACAACTCCAAAGTAATTTGAACCCTTTTTTTAAGTCTCATGTCTTAAAAACAATCCTAAATGACGCTCACCATTTCCAAGTGCTTCTATTGTTGTATTGTCCATCCAGTGGCTGTATCTTTTATTAATAAATTTAAATCATCAGTTAGTTTTATAACTGTCTCTTCTTGTTTCTCTTGAAAGAAAGGAACCTAAAATGCACGGAACAGATATTTTTGTGTACCGTTGTTTTCTTTTGTGAGTTGGACTTCTTTTAGCACACTTGCATCTTTAAGTGCCCCTGGGTGCTGGAGTGGGTAATCTTGTTTAGGTCGTGGACGCTGACCTGATTGTCTGCATGCAGATACGAGACCGTGCTTTAGAGTAAGGGGGATCTTTGGAGGTTGGCCAAGGACAAGTGGCTGTGGGCACAACGCACCATCTTTCTCGTCACGTACTCTCACACACATCTATGCTCACACACAGTCTGGTGTGAAAACTGGGCAAAGAAAGAGACGGATTACTGGGAAGAAAGGGGAAGAGTCGGTTTTCTCAGCCGCACTGTGACAGTGAGGTATTTCAAGAATGAGAGATTATTTCAGACCCAGTTTGGACACACAGGGAAATGATTGTTTGCATTCATAAAAGAAGGGGACGTCAGGACAAGAGGCCTAATCATGTATTCAGAGCAACATCCGTATATAGTATCGCTTCTGCTTTTAAATTGGGAATCTAATGTGTTACAGATTTTTACTTTAGAGAGAAAAAACATGTTTCCATAATGTGACTTAATTTAGCTCAATCAGTATTTTTTAAATTCAGTTAGTTTTGGACTCCTGTTCAGCATTGTGTCCTCCTGTTTTTATGTGTATTAGAATGTGTTATTTCTGGGCTTCTTTAATTATCTTTGTCTATTTTTTTATTTATTTTTTCTTTCTTTAACTCCGCTTCAGAATAGGGTTGCACAAATTCCTAAACAGGTGACGCTAATCTGGCAAAACAAAACAGCATTTAAAATCCAGTTGCGTTGCTACTAAAGGAAACAGAGGTATGGTGAGAGCACATTTTACTGCTCAGTACCATAGAGGCTTCAGTTTACTGCAGTAATATAGACAGAAGATTTATCAGTTGTCACTGTCAGGCTGGTCATATTTACAAATATAGCCAACTGTTGCCGAAATTTCTAGCATTTCATTCTGTGCCATCTGTAGTCTACTTTCCAGCTAAACCAGGACATTGCAGATTTATTAACATATTTAGACATAGTTCATACCAAATTATATAAACAATAAAAACTGAAATGCAACTGGAAATAAATATAATTTCTGGGAAGGTATAAATTAGGAGTCCCCCACATGTATTCCCACTTAAAATGGCTGTAATTAGAACAGTAGAAATTTAAAGGATGTTTGCTCTGTTTGAACCTCAGACATTCACTATGTGGTGTTCTTCGCCATTGAAGTGTGAGAGATTGTGAGAACGAAAACAGCTGTCTAGGTTTTTGCTGTGATCAGTCTAAGGAATTGAAAGGTCTCAAAATTTGAAATAAGCGATACATATTCTACATTTGGCTGTTACAGTAAGTTTACCCTGAAAACACAGGATCTTTAAAATAAGTCTGTAAGTTAAAAACTAAAATGACATTATGGGGGACCCACAGCATGTTTCTGCTACTGTTCACATGAAAATGTATGCCTCTACAATTAGAAGAAGACTGCTCAAGTTTAAGATCCATAGGGAAACCTTTGCTCTGTGAGAAAAACATAAAGAACAAACTAAAGTTTGCCAGGGAGAAAATAGGCCAATATTAGGGCTTCTGGAATAATATCCTTCTCTCCTGGGTTCTCAAGAAACCAAGGAAGAAGGACTTCATTTAGTTTATGCCAAACATTTAGGTTTGTGTTTGGCATAAACTAAATTAATAATTTCAGAAAAATATTACCTGCTACCAGTTCTGCAGCATGGAGGTGGAAGTGTCATGGTTTGGGGATGCTTTGCTGCAGGAGAACCTTTCCAGCTCACCTTCACATAATCCACCATGAATCATACCTTGTGTTAGAGGGTGCTTGAGGAAAATGTAAGACCCATCTGTAGAAAAATCTAAATCTGAAGAAGAACTTGGGAGCCTGCAACATGGCGATGATTTACCTGAGAATTAAGAAACGAAAAGTCTTGAGCTGAGTCAGAGCTCAAGTTTGAAGTCAAGAGATGAGTTGTTGAGGGCTGAACCCTCAAAAGGGGGAAGCGGAGAAAGCTTTCATTAGATCAAGGTTTCTTCCTGTTGGAACAAGGCGAGTTTTCCTCTGCACTGCTGCTACATGCATGCTCGGTGTGAGGGATTGCTGCTAAGACAATGAAATGCAGGCAACTATCCACTGTGACTATACCCTCTTTCAGCAGGAGTGAATGCTGCTTGTCAGGACTTGATGCAATCTGCTGGGTTTCCTTAGATAGGAAACTTGCCTGAATGATTTGATTTGCAAAGTGCCTTGAGGTAGCACGTGTTGTGAATTAGTGCTATATAAAGAAAATTGAATGGAATGGAATCCATATCCAGAGATTGGTTGATTATTTCAGTCCACGGGGTTCTGGGTTTTTCCTCAGCTGGACAGCCTATTTCTTTTGTTTAATGAGTAAAACAAGGAAAATATTTGGTATTTACCTCTAACTAAATCACTTTGTTTTCCAGAGATAAATGAACAAATCAGATTAGACAGTGGCATGTGAACATTTTATTTTGAAAGATCTGAATATTAAATGAGGCATCCCAGTTCTTTCACAGGACTGTTTTCACTGGCCTGAAAATGTTACTTCACCTGCTACACTACCAGTGCTCTATCTGAGCTGATGAAGATTCAATCAACTTGCCATGGCAAGGGTTCAAAGTGGCCCTAACAGTAGGGCGGTCTGACCAGTTTTCTGATTAATTTGGCTTATAATTATTTGACCACTTGGGAGCAATTATAGACTGTCTAAGGAGCTGTGAAAGTTCAGCCTGAGGTGGTCTGAAAATCATCAAACAAGGTGGAAAAACAAAATGGAGCAGTAAAAAGTCATTTGGTCTGTGTTGGCACAGTAACATCGCAAATTTGCAAATACAAAACATCATCATCATCATCAAAATGCATAGAGACATGATGGGTGCTAATGTTTCAAAAATGCTTTGACTCGTGTGAAACACATGTTTAGATACGACTGACGAGATAAGAAACTATGTGAGGGCAGCTTGAAATAAAAATTATTTATCTTTCCGACAGATCTAACAGGTCTCCTTGAAATTCACATTCACTACTGTGGGAATTGATTTTCTTTTTTACTGCAGATTTTGTTTAAAATGTGAAAAAAGCTAATTTTCTAATTCTGTTGGATTTTATGGGTTGAATAATCTGGAGGATTTTTCCCCCCAGGTTATAGCAGCATTATGGAGCAGGGGTAAACATTGTTGCCTCACAGCATGGACCTTATGGTTTAAA
Organism: Fundulus diaphanus; assembly: GCA_037039145.1. Taxonomy (NCBI): domain Eukaryota; kingdom Metazoa; phylum Chordata; class Actinopteri; order Cyprinodontiformes; family Fundulidae; genus Fundulus; species Fundulus diaphanus. The sequence continues at coordinate 40,507,650 of CM073136.1, forward strand.
ATTCAAATATTGGTCTGGGCCCTTTTTTGTGTTGTTTGCACACTGTCTCTGCATCTGTGGGGGGTTTCAGGCATAAACAGGCATGATTCAAAGTTTTCTCTATTTGAAACTAGGTGAATGATTGGTCTGTCCTGTGTGTGTCCCTGATGCGTCGTGCCCTATAAGCCCTCTTCATATCTGATGACTGCCAAAGTATTACTCACATCAATAATCTGCTCTACAGCTACAATCTTTATTGTAACCAGATTGTGGCTGATTGGTTTGTAATATATATTTTTTATTTTTTGCAAAAATCCGACTTTTGCAAAGTCTAATCAGACACTTATTTCCCAAATTGTCTCATTCAAAACCAAAAATATCAGATTATCATCAGCATAACTAGATGTTCTCTGCAAGTTACTGTTCTCTGCAAGTTGCTGATAAAACACTCTGCAAGCCTGAGTGTTTTATCTGTTAGTCTAGTTGCTATTGTTAAACAGGCTCTCTACATCCTTTGAAAAGGGGAAATTTCTGTCAAGGTAGTATGAAACATTAATTAAAGAGGGCTATCAAATTGTAAAAATATTTTTCTCTCTTTCACCTGTAAAAATGTTTCCTCCTTATTTGCCTGGGTTCCTCTCGTCTGTCTTCTTCCGCTCTCTATCCTCCATCCTTCGTTTCTTTCCGTTGGGCCTCATATATGTTTCCAGCCTCGTTTCGAAGGACTTCCTGTTCTGCATGAGTGATCTGTCAGGAATTGATGTCTGTTTAAACTAGACGTGTCCTGTGTGGGCACAGTTATAGACCAAGAGCTCGGCTCAGCTGCTGTCAGTCTGCCCACACTGGAAATGTCTTATGTAAACACCATCTACTTCACCGCGCCTTGTGAAAAGATTATTATTGGTGTTTTTACGAATACGGGTAGAGTGAGATTTACAGAGTGGTGAGAAACATATGGGGGCAAGGAAACAGTGGAAACAAGCTGACTTTTTCTTAAACCTTCTTCTTTAACCCTGTTGTATAGTTTCTCTTGTCACCTTCAGTCATTTCAATATTTGTCCTTTTCAGTTGTAAATCATATTTCTTCCCATATGATAAATCTCAGCTTCTATTTGAAACGTTTATGTTTTGAAATACTGAAATTAAATAATCTGATTCTTCAAATCAAAGTTTGAAACATCCCCTAATTTTTGCCTAGGGCCCAGATTTTATTTTAGTCTTTTTAAGAGGTCTTGATAGAATATTTCTCTGGGCTTTTATTGGCAGTTTGTTCAAACATTTGCGGCATATTCTTTTTTTGTTTTGTTTGTTTGTTTCTATTCAGTGTCTAAAAACCGTTTCTTTAAAGAAATGCAATCTTAGCAAAGACCTGAGATGGGTCCCTACAGGTGATGCATCAGTGTTCAGTTGATTATTTGATGCAACAATGTCCCATTTGAGGCCATCTTTTACAAGATCAAAGGAACTTTTCTCCTTGAAAACGAAATGCATCAACTTTTGCACAGCGCTATTCAAGGGCCTTTGTCTCCTTGTTTTAGGACATCTCATTTTCAGCACTGATGCAGTTGTTAAAGGGCATAGCTGTGCTCATCATTAAACATATTTCATAATTGATACATATCTGTTGTCCAGTCAATCGTTTCAATTGTTTCTACTAAAATAATCGTTTGTAAGAATTTCTGATACGTTTACTTCATAAATATAACTTTGTATTGCATGAAAAAACATCATGGAGGACTTGCTCTTACCTTTTTAGATGCGTTTTTTTAGACCTGAAATGGACAGGACGTAATTTACCCAGAAAGCTGCAGGGTTTTGCAAAAGTTGTTCCTGATCTTAAAACTGATCTAAGATCCCGTTCAGAGGTGTTCCTCAAATCACACAATAATTATCTAGTTCTTTAAGAACACACGCCAAGCAATGTTTCTCACTTTGCTTGTCTGGGGTCAAAACTTTCGGGCTGATGGATGTAGTATTCGCCAGCTCTCACTTCTTTACTCCTTTGAGGCAAAGCAGCGATTCTCCTGCTCGGGGAAGGTGTGGAAGAGGCAGGTTTAGGTTTTACTGTTTTAGGAATCGGAGGAGTCAGCCCCCGCCGTGTGTAGTTCCTCCTGAATATTTCATGACACAAACCATAAACATCAAAGCTAAATTAGCTGTCCTATTGTTAGGATTCCAAGGGGAGAATGTTAAAGTATTCCTGTTTTCTGCCTTCTTCAAGCCAACTAGGTCTGCTTAGTGTAAACACACAGGATTTATTTTCGCTATCATTATTTTTACCTAATAAAAGGGAATCATTGAGCCAAAATTAGACATGACTGTAACCTTAAAAAATCTATAAAAATATAAATTTCTCTGCTTTGGATTTATATCGACAGCAAAATGAGCAGGACTTTATCAGTGTGCTTTACAACCTTAATGTAAATTTTCTCCTGCAAAAACAACAATCTTCTAGCCTGCAGACATCAACCTAAACTAGAATAAAAGAATTCTCCTGCATTTCTGATAAGCAGTCCTCATCAAATACATTTCTCTGTTGGCAGAAGGACCACAATAAGACAGAGGATCTATTTACAGCATAGCAGAGGCTGTAATTGTCTTGGGCATTGACAGATGACTCCTCGTTTTATCCCCTGTCTTTGTTGTTATTATAAAGCTGGACAATGGGAGAGTTTGAGCACATGCCTGTGTTTACCTGCGTTATGTAAGGTGGAGTGTCTGTGGATGGTGTGCATGTGACTGCAGGACACTTGATCCAGACCTGAGGAGGAACACCTTGTGCTCCAACTCCATTCACTCACATCCAACTGAATGGGGTGACCTAACATTAATATTGCGGAGAATTTTCTTTTATGGTAGGATTGATGGTCTCCATTCACTTTATTTGAAATCACGAAACAAGGAAACTTAATTTCTCTTTTCAAACTTTGGATTATGTTTGCAGCTATCGTGTTTTATGTTTTTCTAAATGTGAGGAAGTTGAGCATATTTTGTAAAACATCAACTATATGATGCGTTTCTGTTTGTTTTGGGCTAGTGGCGTTCTATACAAGTGCTCTCCTATAACCAGTGTATGTAAATGACAATGCATAGCATTTACATACATTTCATAGCAGTAGCGCCATTGGCAGCTGTTATTAGCATTAGGGATGAGGCCGAGGTAATCCAGTATCGGAATCGGGCTCCGATTCAAACGAATCTTACGGATCGGAAAGTTCCGATCCAACCAGGAGACATTTCTGATCCATAAGCTGCATCTGTGCTTTAATGTTTTCTGCTGAAAAGTCTCAAGCGTCTCCACCGGCTGCTCTGCTAGCTGGCTGCTAACTGTGGAAAGGATTTCCTGAACAGAGCCGACTTCCTCCGCCTCTGATGAAGAGATCCACTTCCAGTCAGGAAATCCATTCCACAGTTAGCAGTCAGCTAGCAGAGACGCGTGGAGCCTAGCACCGTGGCTAGCCAACTTTTAATCACAACATGCCCGCTCTGTGGAAATATGTTACTCTAGAAACACTGAAATGTATGTTTACAAAGCAAAGCTCTGCCACAACCTACAATACAACGTACCTAAACATCTGAAAAAAAAAACCATTGCAGAGCACAGGGCTGTCCACGGACTTCATAGACAAGCAATTTCCTACACTTCTTGTGACAAATTGATACATTTCCCACACTTTCTGCTAGTTTGGCAAAGCAGTAAAATGTATAGTATTAGAGTTAAATGAGCTAGTGAGGTTGCTTAGCAGTGTTCAGCCTATCAGGCAGCCACTGCACTCCTGTCTGCAGCACAGCGTGGCTGTGATGCTGCGCATCAGTGCTACTCCCAGCTTGGAGCAGCTCGGTGGGTCAGCTCGCCGTCACACATAAAACAGTTAAATGTGCCGAGAAAAAAATCAGCTAGTTTGTGCAAACGTGTTGGGTGCACATCCAGAGACTTGAGTACACGCAAGTATCATGTGGCTTTAAGTAGCAGGCAGCAGAAATCACCTCTGGAGTCATTCCAAACAGTCTTGACTGCTCTCATCATCATCATCAGACTTTTTAATTACGCCTAAACTAATATTCACTACTCAGCATCCATGTTGGAGAATGTGTGGACCATGCTCATGTGTTTTGGCAACGTGCAACGCTAACAAGCTATTGGAACGATATTTATAAACAGAGGTATTAGGACACTCATTACCCAAAACACGTACATTTCTCTATTTTGGACATTTATCAGAAGGACACATACAAACCAAGGACATTTATTTAATCAAAAATCTTCTGGCAGCTACAAAGAAAGCCATTACAAGGAATTGGTACAAAGTGGAACCCCCCCACCTCCCACAATTGGATGGACATTGCGGAAGAGATTTACAAGATGGAGAGACTGACTTACATTATAAGACTACAACAAATGAAATGTGAGAAGCAGTGGAGAAAATGGACAATCTATAAGAAATTGCAAAACTAGATAGTCATTGATAAGACATGAAACACCTGACACTATATTTTGTAGGTTCCGGAGAATTGTCTTGTATTGTTTTATAAAATAAAAAGTAAAAAAAAGAAAAGAAAAATGGATGCCACCGTCTCTGATCTAGATAGATGATCTGCAGTTCGTAGTTCCCAAAGTTTGAATTGAACTAGACAAGAAATCAGTCTGGTTCTCAGCTCCCAACAACTGTCTCATGTACAGCTAAAAACTCTGGTGACTCTCAATGAGTTTATAGCTCCGTTTCAATCGTTGCAGTCCCCCATGTTTGTGTGCAGGTGTTTTATATGGTCAATGTTTTTAATGTAAATTGTATTTCTTCGTTTTCAGTAATGCAACTGTGCTGCTGCCTTCTTGGCCAGGTCTCTTGTGAAATAGGTTTTATCTCAATGGGACTAACCTGGTTAAATGAAAGGCTAAATAAAATGTAAAAGTAATCGCGCTACATAAATGAACTAAACTAATCTGTTGAAAGATAAAGTTATGCAAAGCAGATATTAGCTGGTTAATTGCTTGCATTTCGGAAACCTTTACTTCTTAAAATGTTGGTCATACCAGTGTAACGATAACCATCCATTGCACAGCTTTTAGAAAAATGAAGATGAACAGTTACAGATTACTGTTCTAATGTTTAAACCTAAATTGCAATTTTTGACTTTTATGGTTCAGGAAGGATAAGTTGTTATTCATTTTTGTTTTTGTTTGGTTTTCCTAAAGTTATATGGAGGAGTTGCATAACAGTTTCAGGAGAAATGAGACAATCTTGTTCACCAATATTTAAATGTTAATGATCTTTTCAGTCATCTTTCATAGAGATACGCTAAGCTTGTTTTTGTGCAAAAGTATAAAAAATTTTTAAGGTGGTTGGTGGACAAAAGCAAACACAATTGCTGCAAATTGAGAAAATACTGTCTTCCTTCAAACTCGACAGTAAAAATATAAACACCGACATCAAACACACGACACTACATACTGAAACGGGATATTTAAGAACAAGTAAGCACTGTTTGAGTTACTTTTATCAATTTATCCCTTTAAGAGATATTACTGACAGACAGGCGGGACATTAGACATGGTCTTGTTCTTTTCCCTGCATTTCTTTTGCCGCACAAAGTGTTTAAACTGACAGCACTATTGCCTGTTTAAAAATACAGCTCAACAACACACTAATGTAATACTTGTTCCTTTCAAAGTCACATAACAGAAACAGTGTCCCCAGTAGGAAACCCATTCTGCTTTATTATGTGAACGTCTGTGTCTATTTTCTCTCCTTTTCTCCCGCACCACTTGACTTCCTGGGCCTGTTTGTCCAGTATCACATATCAGCCGGATAGAGCGTCAAAATAGGCATCAATTTTCTGCCCGCATACATGTATTAAACTTCCAGATTCATTAGTCGTTGCACATTAGCACATTGATTCGCTTGTTATGGTCTAAATTGCCCATTTGCAGACAAAAATGAATCAGATCTGTGCTTTTTTTACTGGGGTAATGGATGCAGTGTGTGCAGTGGAAATGCTGCTCATCGCTGATGGACAATTACCAGGATGGTGGCATCGATTTAAACTGGAGATGCAAGGATCCCTGTTAGAGCATTTGGATGTAAGCAGGAACACGCAGAAACCTAAAAAGCCAGCGCTCAGGGAAGATTTGTGTTTTTCTTTTAAATTTAGAAGTTTAACCTCTATTAGATGATCAAACTACAATAAAGCAAAATAAAGGGCGTAGTAGCTATGAAAGTGCAATATCTGTAAGATCTTTTATTTCTCTATATTTTCTTGTCATCTTTAGAAAGACTAAAGTAAATACTAAGCTCACTTTTATAGTTTTCCAACAGACATTGCTATTAGACATGGACATGCAGCACCCTGCCACAAAAATACACTGCTCTTCCAATTCCTTTGGGGAAATCTATGAAAAATATCAATTTCAAGTGATCGTTTTTGGCCCCATAATACTATTTTCAAATGGCTTTTAGTTATAATTTAGCATACAATACATGATCAATTTAAAGATGATGTAGGTTTGCGGGATTTATTTTTAAAAGTCTCCTAAAAACACAACTCTTGGATACTTTTCATGTACTCTCTGTAGTTCCTTTGGTAAGACACTTGACAATTTGTCTTTTACTTTTCCTCTTTAATTATTTTTGCTAAACACTGAACCCGATGTCATCTGTGGCTCAAACAATGGCTAGTTTTATGATTTCCATGATACAATTTAAGATGCGTTTTATTACCCTGCGAGAATGAAATTACTGTTAAAACCATACCTTTTTAGTGATTTTAGTGAAAAACTCTTTCGATATTTCCATTAAACACAGCGTCTCATATTTAATTCTGAAGGTTCATTTATGTGCAAAAGTAATATAAAGAAATCTAGATGACTGCTTGCAAATGCATTAAGTGACAAAGCCCTGAATTTTGGGCGACATGTCCTTTGGTTTGATGAAACTAAAAGTAAAAGGGAACTCATTGTTATGCAGGAAGTTGTCCCAAACAGAGATACAAACTCAAGGGCATTTCTTCCTCAGCACTTGGCTATTACTTCACTCACAACGAAGTTTGCTGTCATAGTGTTGTCTCTTTCGCTCTTTGGTCTTATAAACGCTGACTTTTGCGCATCCAAACTCAGGCGAAGCACCGTAACTTTATCGGTCCAACACCTGCCCCTCAGCTCCTCAACCTGAACATGCTTACTCCTGTCATTCCGCTCCAGATTGGACTTTTTCATCACTGTCAGCGTCTTCCCACAAACTAAACACACTGCTTGCTTTTAACTTTGACAAACAAACATTTATTTGTCCATTTCTGCTGAAAAACACAGCTTTCTGCGCCCTCTTTTTTTTGTTGTTGCCATAATCGCCGCCTGTCTGTCTATCTCATCTCGCACTGACAAATCACCGCTCATGTTGCGTTCGCTGACCCCGATTCTGGCTCGGATACGTGCATTGCTAACACTTTTATTGTAGAAATTCCTTTTGTTATTTTATTTTTCGCCACCAAGATTGAATTATTTTATGTATTCACTTGAAATTGCTTGGCAGGCAGGACAAAAAGGGTTCTGAGGGATGGATGTTGCCCGGAGGCTGTAGACTTCCCACTCCTGGCTTGAACACATGATGCTTTGGAGTGGCCACAACAAGGCAATGTTCACTGTCTCATAGAAAATGAATGCAAGAAAAATACCCTGCATACCTGTCTCTGTTATGCCAAGTCGTGCATTTTAAAAGGTAATTAAACTACTTTTTTGTGTAAATTTGTGCAGTTCTTGTTTGCTCTAACTCTGCTTACAACCGAAATGTTCGAGAGAAGACTGAGACGATGGTGTGATTGAAAGGGCCCTGATTCATCCGTACATGCGTGTCACTCTGGGTGTGGTGGTTCCCTGCTCACTGCTTTTATACGTTTCTGTGTCCAGATGAGTTAAGTGATCCTGTAAAAGTGCTTATATGAGCGTGTTCCAGTTTTTATTGGTTCCGAGTTGGTTGAACAGAGTTCCTGACCTCATTTCCTGCGTTGTTGACAGAGACATACAAGCCAGAGGCTCCGAAGACTGGACACAGCCTGGAGGGGCTTCCTGTCACTGTTCCCCTATCGCTGTTTGTTTTCTCATTGTTTTTGACTTTTTCTTTTTAATTAATTCGTCAAACTGGGATTTCGACTTTCTGGCTCATGAGGTCAGGGCATGTCTGTGAGGGGGAGCCCCAGACATGAGAGTGACGTCCTAATAACTCATGTTGACACAAAAGCGTTGCGGCATGTGACAAAGCTCTCCCAGTTCAAAACCTATTTGCTTGGTTTTGTACAGAAAGCATCAGAGGATCAAAATTCATAAACACTTAAACGGAGGAGCAGGGGTTAGAAAATAGGAAAGCAAACAAGATGAACGAAAGAACGGGGAAAAAATGTCACAATGAGCTGAGGAAAGACAACAAAGCGCAGGGGAACAATGTGGATATATGACGGCAACAAATGAACAAATGGCAGGAAAGAACAAAAAGATGGAAACAAAAGAAAAGGAGGCAAACTAAGGAGAAAAGGAAACATCGGAAGGAAAGTGGAAAAACAAGAAGGGAACAAAGCACAGTGAAAGAAAGGACTGAAAAGAACAAATGATCAAAAGAAAGAAAGGAACAAGGTTAGAAAACATAATGAAGACAGGTGAAAAGAGGGGAACAAATGAAGGCAATAAATGAAGGGAACAAGGTAACAGCAAAATGAAATTGACAAATAAAGAAAGATGGGAAGGAAACAAAGTAGCATTCAAAGGAAAGGGATGGACATGAACCAAGGGCAGGAAATTAAAGAAACTGGGGAAACGGAAGGAAGGAATGGAAATAGGAAGGAAGGTCAAGAAAGAAAGAAATGAGGAGGGGAAAAACATTAAAATCTGTGTGAAATGGCGATTTTTGGTATTTTATTGCCACACCTCCGGTTGAGATCTGATCAAGAGCTGTTTATTTCTATTTACCGCATCATGCTGCGATCAGCTCTTCAGAAACATCCAACTTATTAACTATTTGTATTTATTCTCCAAATCAAATGACCACATTAAAGATCCCAAAAAGGTTGTCATTTGCTCTTGAATTAAGAGGAAGAGTGAGGAAGCTGTAATGTGTCTGTCATATGTTGAAGAAACTCACATGAATTCGTATATGTTCTTATGACTTAAAGTTATCCAGAGTGTCATAGCTAATGCTTATGTTTGCCTTGTAGCACCTTTCGTTTATCTGTAACATCATTAATTTGACACAGTGCCCTAGGGCTGTGCATAACAATCGATACAAAGATTAATATCGATGTTTTTAAAAACAATTTAATATCGATATTCTGGCTTTCAATATCAACATACCTCCCAATCCCTAGGGGGCGTTATTACGGCACACCATTACTGTTCACAGCGAGGAAGTGCAAGTGCGACGAATTTGCAGAATGGCGGACAGGATTTTGGAAGCGCCTTCGTCCCTAAAATCAGACGTTTGGGCACATGTTTGGTTTCTGTGATACGTTAAATGCATTGAACCAAATGCACTTTATTTTCCTGTTGATATATCAGTATTAAATAAATTGAGCATAAATATAATATTTGGCTGGTTTTGTTGATTGAATGACTGAGCATTAATTTGAAAGTTATAAATAACGATATGTATCGAGGATGGTATCGAATCGGCTCATCCTAGATGATACCCAGCCCTACTGGGCCCTAGCTGGCTGGCTGACATCTTACTTGGGAGGATTTTGATTTACTACAAGAAGTAGAAAAGCTGCTGTTTGTTCTCAGTTGGTTTGAATTATGTAGCACAGTCCCGTGGTTTGAAGTCGTTGTGTGATTTTTGTTGTGCTTTTGTTTGTTTTAGTTATTACATGGTGGAGAAAATCCACCAGCATGCCTCTTTTATGCCACGTGACCGCTACTGCAAAACCTTAAGGTTAATTAACTTAAATTATGAAAACAAAAACTTGAATTGAAATCGATTCTGAGCTACTTCCCACAGGCACCAACAACTTAATAGCTCAACTCGTGCTGTTAAATGAAGTGCTCTCATGTAAAAACTCTTGATCTTGTTTCAGGTCGCCGCCCGAGTCGACGGGTGGCGTGTCCATCGACGGGCAGATGACGGAGGGAGACGCGCAGCCTCCTCGCTCTCAGCTCTACAGCTGCTACGACCTGGATGACCTGGATGTTGCCTGGCTGCAGCTGGTTAACCAGGAGTTCAGGCAGATGGGTGAGCGCTCAATGTAACTCTCTCTGAATAGTCAGGAAATAACAGCCAGAAAAGATTCGATTGGAACCTCCAGTGAATGCTGTTCCGTTCATGTGTTTAGCTTTGTTTGGTTTTTTCCTGAATATTGACCTCTAGAGTAAAGACACACACTGAAGAGTCTGGAAATGTATGTGATTTACTTTTATTTACTTCCAGGTCTGGATAAGTATGGAAAAAAATAGACTTTTCCAGACTTTATTCCCCCTTCTTCTATCTTCAAGAGGACAAAAGTCTAAGAAACCTTCATAAATGCATTAGTTTTCACAATTATTCAAATCGAAGCGATGCTTTATTTTTGATTTGCCACATCACACCTATGTTTTACATTTTACCCATCAGTATTTCACTTTTTGACTTATTGACTTAAAAATAAGCGAATTTTATTACCCATTTGGTCTGGAAATATTTTTAATACAAGTTTAACTGGAGCTGGGCTTCTTTAAAAGGGCCTAAAATACCAAACAAAGCAATAAAACTGCTTTTTATTTATTTATTTTTAGCAATTTTACTAAAAAAAATTAAGATACAGCTTTCAAAAACTGTTTTAAAATACAGTTTTAAAACAGTTTAACAGGTCTAAGTTAGTCCAGATGCCACTTAAGTAGGGAAGTTGGCCTAGTTTCATTAATAATGGTGGATACTATATTTATAGCAGGTTTAATGTTGACATTTTATACTCATGTCCAGAATGCTAAAGAAATAGCTGGAAGACAAATTGAAAGATATGGGAATTTAATAGAAACTTAATTAAACCTTTCAGTCTAATGCTGCTCATATTTCTTCATATTTTGTTGATCTGACAATACCTTCATTTCTAAAACTTGTGAGATAATCCTGCCTTTTACAACTTTTACACTTCGCTGTGGAGCCAAATCAAGAAATTCACACACAGCAAGTGCTGGAAACTGTATATTTAGAGACACAGTGAGCTTATAGGTGGAATAAAACATCAGAATAGTAAATGTTTTCAGCTAATCAGTTCAAAAGGGAAACTCGTACATTATACTGATTTATTAAACAGAGAGTGAAATATTTCAAGCCTTTTTTTCATCTAATTTTGATGATTACGGCTTTGCTGATGCTCCTTTTGCATGAACGACTGCATCAGTGCAGCGTGGCATGGAGACGATCAGCCTGTGGTTCTGCTGAGGTGTTCAGGAAGCCCAGGTTGCTTTGATAGCCGCCTTCAGGTCGCCCAGTGTCTCTCATCTTCCTCTTGACAGTTCTCCATAGATCCTCTTTGGGATTCAGGACAGGTCAGTTCGCTGGCTAATCAAGCCCAGTAACACCACGATCATTTAACCAGCTTTTTGGTTACCTTTGGCAGTGTGGGTCAGTACCAACTCCTGCTGTAACATTGAATCTGCATGTCCATAAAAATTGTCTGCAGGTGGAAGCATGAAGAGCTTTGAAATTTCAAGCAGTTTAAAATCTGTGCTTCTCTGCTCTCCCACTAGACTCTGGAAACTTGATTTCTAAATAAAATGCAAACTTTACTCTTCATCTGAAAAGTGGACTTTGGACCACAGAGCAACCGATGATGTCTTTGGTCCAGGATTAGTTTAACCACAAGGAAGAGCGACAATTGAAGCCCATGTCTTGGACACAAATCTGTTTGGTGGCTCTTGAGGCACCAGCTCTAGTCCATGACTTGTCAGTCCAACTCTTGATGGGCATCGTCTCAAGGCGACAATTATCCCAGCAGCTAGTTCTTATGCAATCCACACCTTTTCCCTCCGCTCAACTTTCCATCTATATGCTTAGACGCAGCAACTATACAGCTTCTTCATAATAACCTTCAGTGACTCTTTATCCTCCTTTGTGTAATAAATCTACAGTATATGATGCACGAGTTTCACTTTTTTAATTGAAATTACCCCAATAAACTACATTTTTGATGGTATTCTAATTTATAGTGATGAAACAATGTTAAACTCAATTAAAATGAGGTTTGGTCTTCTGAAACCTGCTGTAAATTAAACTTTAGCTGTTGGATCTTTTCATGCTCACCCCCGATTCTTGATTTTCACCTCCTTCCCTTTATATTTTCTGCAGTTTTCGTTGCCCTCTCTCATATTTTGCTGCACTCTTCATATGGCGCGGTGATGACGGCTGACCCCGAGCATCTCCACCATTTTATATTCCATATCAGATCACCGCCTTGCAGATAAAGCGGAGCAATTGTGTTTACGAATCCCCGCAGGGCATCCAGGCCTTATTTCTAGTCCACATCCTCCTTATATCATCCTTCAGCGAGTTCTTTCTCATAACCTTCAACAAAATGCCAAACAAACAGAACGAGACGTTTCACTGGTTCAGCTGGAGGGCGCTTTAAGATCCATGTACAATAATCACGTAGATAGAAAAGCTCATGAAATTAAAACCTTTGCATGAATGTTATGGTGGAAAGGTGAAGGAAGGACAGGTTTTTGTAGGTTTACGTTGTAAGCATAGGACAGAAATTACACTGCTCTTGTAATATAATGCCATTTGCAAAGACTCACAGAGAGCATGTAAAGGCAGAAATGTGCTTGAAGTGCACAAAGTCCACAACAGAGACTCTGCACCAACGCACACACAACCAAAAGACGGTGTTCAAATTGTTCACAGAGCCATCTAAGGAGAAAGAAGCTGCTGCTTTAGCAAGCCTCTTTTATTTACAACCACAATGCTAAATTTTATTTTGGAAAAAGCTAATCCCAGGCTAAAGCTGAAGTAAAAAAAATCTCTCCGTATTTCTAAAAACTGAGGCAGACAATATAAAAACCTCATATCTGTCAACCTGTAACATGAGAAATTAGCTGCTTTCCAACGAAGTCTCTATTTTTGAATTATCTGTACACACTTTACGACTCTATAATGAACTCTGGCATCTTTTCATGGACTATATCATTTTCATATGCTAAAGTTTCTGATACTGCAATGCTACGAAATTATAATCAGACATTTTAGAAACTGAAACATGTACTATCTGCTACCTCAAGTTGACTTCTGTGATTTATGTTGACATGGACCCAGGAATACTTTACCACTAATTACGTTCCCGTTTACTTCTCTGCCCACTATAAAGGGAACTTGGTATGAGTGAGTAAAGTTATAAATTAACATTTCCGACACAGGATATGTACAACTCAGGCAGCGCACGAATCCTGCTGGCAAGAAGATGCTCAAGAAAGAGTAAATAAAGTTAGATATTTATTTTTAAGATGGGAAGAGATTGAAAGATATAAATAATAGATGGAGGCACCGGATGCGCTGCTCCACTTAAAAAACCTCCCAGCTGAGTGTTGAACCCTTCAGATAAATCAATAAATAATCCACAGACACAGACCTTTTCCTTCATTGCTGCTTGGGACTCCAGTGAGACCAGCCCTTGAAAAGCACCATTGATTTGTATATATTCCATTAATAGGATGATCCTACAGAAATATACACAATATACGTGTCTTATCGCGAGATTTCAGGCATCCCATATAGAGAAGCTGGTATGCCTGATATCTCAAGACGGTGCCCTAATGATTGACTTTATTAAATCCAGGCTTGATCCAGCATCTAAGCAGGAAGGCTGCATGGCTGTAATGGTAACCTGTATTTGGATGACCTTGAACTATGTGGAATATTTTTGTGTCGTTGCGTGAGTCTGTGGATGTGTGTTTGTGGGTGGGTGAGCATGTGTGCAGGAGTTAGCGTGATTGTGTTGAGTGGGGGCGTATATGAGCAAGTTTGTCACCTGGAGGTGCGCAACTGTAACTGTGGCGAGAGAGTAGAAGGCCTGCGACCCTTGGCAGCCAAGAGCCGCAAAGGACAGGCGTGTCCGACCTTGGAAGGCCGCAGCAGTCCCAGGCAGACAGACACAAGGCATCACCTCAGGGCAGCTATGGATCCCGCACAGAGGTAGGTCGTCAGTGAAGCACGGGAACATCAGCCCCTAGGCCAAAAAGGTGCAGGGTGAGCCGAGGGCCACCGAACCCCCCAGATCCCAACTACACCGGCATCTCCAGCCCAAAAGGCAAACCTGGGACCCAGTCCCCGCCTGAGCCCAGGGCTCAGTCCAACCCCTGGCAGCAAGACCCCCAAGCACCTAGCAGGGGAAGACCCCCCAGAGCCCCCGACACGCCGGGCAGGTACCAGCCAACTACGGCAGCTGGAACTCGGAGAGACCAAGGTAGGGAGGGGCCCATTATCATCTCCGCAGATGAGCTTGCCATCCCACCTGGAGAACAAATGAACAGCTTTTCAAAATGTAATCATGGTGGTGGACCTTCCGATTTACTCAGCATTGGAGGCGGCAATCTGATTTGTTAAAGCTGGTTTGCTTGCTCCCTATATTTAGTCTGCTTATGTTGCAGAAGTTATTTAAAATCAGCTTCTCTGTATAGCACTAAAACACACGTCCTTTAACAAGGTCTTTGAGTCCTGATTTTGTTTAATCTGCATATTTTCACTTCAGTTAGAGATAATAATAATAATAACAACAATAATAATAATACATGTTTCTTGTATCCTGGATACTCTCTTCATATCTCAGAACTTTTTTATTTTTTTTGAGAGCTCTCATTTGCCAGTCGGATCCATTTTTATCAGCTATTAACCTGCCCTGGTAGCAGGGCACTACTTTCAGATGCAAATTGAGCAGGAATGCAAATGTTACTGTCAACACGAACCGGCACGATGAACGAATGAATGATTTTTTTGTCTTTCCAGATTTTTTTTATTTGTCTCGAAACGTGCTTGCAGATCCCATGCAGCGTTTCTCGACGTACTCCGTGTGGCAAAGAGTTAACTCTAACAGAACATAACCGTATACCCATTTCTGCTGAAGTCCAAAGACAACACCTTGACCTTGTCAACTAGATAAACTTCTCTGTGTGCATTTCCAATTGAACCGTGAGAGGGACTATTGCAGCCAAAAATAACTTTGTAAATCTGTAAACGGTCTTAATGCTTTAGAGTTTCCTATCAGCAGTTTGCTGTTACTGTTATTCTTCTAGATAAAGAGAATTGGGAGAAAAACTCAAGTGTTGACACAGTAACTCAACTCATAGTTTTAATTCAAACCTTATGCCAGCAAACCTGTCCAAACTCCTGCACTTCTAGAAAAAGTTTTTGCCCCCTTACAGATTAATGCTGTTTTTACTTTTTTGTGGCACATATTTTAGATTGTCTGATAAAATTTAGTAGCAAAGATATAAAAAAAAAATCACGTGATGATTTAATTTAGTCATTGGGGAAAAAAAGCTGTCCAAATTTCAAACCAATATGCAAAAATAAATAAAATAAAAAATTCAAATAAGTGAACAATTTTGTGGTTCAGCTAAACTAACGACACCCAGGCCTGATTACTGGCTGACGTGTAGATTTAGAAAATCGCATAAATGGAACCAGTCTGAACACATGAAGTAAGCTAAAAGAGCTCAAAAAGCAGCAGTTCATGTCCCGATCTAAGGAAATTTAAAATGAGATAAGAAACAAAGTTACTTATAATCTGTCTGGAAATTGTTTCAAGCAGCGAAGCACGTCTGTTCTTCCAAGGTCCTAGATTTATCTGGTCAAGTTCAATCAATGAATGCAGGCATCTTATTTTGATTACAACTGCCGGATGTTTGGGGGTTCAGGTTGCGTGCAAAAGGGGAGATTAACATCACTGTATCTTCAACGTAAAAAACCAGTAGTAGTTCCTGTTATTGAATTGACATGAAGGATGACGATGAGGGGCCCGAGGTCCGATCCCTGAGGGACGCCCTTAGCGGCTGTAATTGAAATAGACAGTAAAAACTATTTGTATCTTTGTGCTTAGATGTGTGAGAAACATAATTGTTCAACCATCCGTCTGTACAATCTTAAAGGAGAATCTCTGTTTTTAACAATGTGTAACTTACTCTGTCAAAAGGTATTTGATACGTCAGTGAAAAGTGCAGCAAAATTTGAGTGGTTAATGTAAGTAATTTCTCAAACAGTGATCCTCTAGATATAAGAACAAGAAATCACACTTGTCATTCCAAGTGAGTAAAAAAAGCGATGAGTGGTTTTAAAAAGCCTAATTTTTCAGTCTGCTTCATTCTTTAAAGACATCAATCGTTGGTTTATGTTTTCCAACATTTAAATTGTCACTTTGCCTTCTCACCACCAGCCTTACCGGAGTTGGACGAGCTGACGATGGAGTGCGTTCTCGTTGAGCTGGAGAGCGTGTGCGAGGAAAAGATGCAGCAGGCCATAGAGACGGAGGAAGGCCTGGGCATAGAGTACGATGAGGACGTGGTGTGCGACGTGTGCCGCTCGCCAGAGGGAGAGGACGGCAACGAGATGGTCTTCTGTGACAAGTGCAATGTCTGCGTTCATCAGGTTAGAGTTTGCAAAATCTCCCTGTGTTTCTCCGCTAACTAATCCTCCTCGCACACTAGGAGAAAAGTGTTTATGCCAGTTCTCCTTAATGGTTTTGCTGAAGAAATATACAGTATCTCACAAAAAAGCAAGTACACCTGTCACGTTTTTGTAAATATTTTAATGTCTTTTCATAGGACAACACTGAAGATATGACACTTTGATACAATGTAAAGCAGTCAGTATAACGGTGTAAATTTGCTGTCCCCTCAAAATAACTCGGCGCAGTCGTTAATGTCTAAACTGGCGACGACAAAGGTGGAAAAAGTCCCAATTGAACCCAATTCAAAACCCTCCCTTCCTGCTGTCATGTGACCCGTTAGTGCTACCAGGTCTAAGGTGTGAATGGGGAGCAGGTGTGTTAAATTTGGTGTTATCGCTCCCAGACGCTCTCATACTGGTCACTACAACTGAGGATCTGAGAAAAGAATTGTTGCTCCACATGAAGATGACGAAGGCTAAAAGAGCACAACAAACACCCTGAAACTGAGCTGCAGCACGGTGACCACACAGCGGCTTAATGGGGCCGCATCCACCCAGAAAGGGCCTCGACCAAAGAAGCGTGCTCAGCGTCCTGTCCAGATGTTGTTCTGTGAAAATAGACGGGTGAATAGCACCAGCATTGCTGCGGAGGTGGATGGTTGGAGGCCACACGCCTCACTCTGCATCAAAATGACCTGCATTAACGTTGTCCCAGCAGGAAGCCTCTTCTAAAGGTGATGCACAAGAAAGCCCCGGATTAAGCAGACTAAGAGCATGGATTACTGGAACCAGGTCCTGTGGTCTGATGAGACCATTATGAACCTATTTGGTTCAGAGGGTGTCACACGTGTGCTGGCAACCAGGTGGAGTACAAGGACAATTGTGTGCTGCACACAGTCAGACATGGTGGTGGGAGCGTCATAGTTTGGGGCTGCATGAACGCTGTGGCTGTGGGAAGCTACGGCTCATCGAGGAAACCATGAATGCCAACAGGTATTGTGACATGCTGATGCAGAGCGCGATCCCCTCCCTGCGGAAAATGGGCCGCAGGGCAATACGGAGAAGAGGATTCATGTGGCAACCGCGACGCTCTAATGAACTCCATGCCCAAGAGACTTAAGGCAGTGCTGGGAAATAATGGTGGCCACACAAAATAATGACAAACAGGTCACAATTTGGACATTTTCACTTAGGGTTGTACTCTCTTCAGTTGCCATTTGCACATTATACAAGCTTTCAAAAGATATAGTAAAACATTTACATTAAATGTGAGGGGTGTTCTCATTTTGTGAGACACTGTACAAAAAGAGAAGGAAAAAAAACAGGATTTAGTGTATTTCACAGAGTGTGTGAGACCCTGAGGGTTAGTTTTACTGTGTTTGTCACACAGTGACACAGTGTTAATTACTGTGTCAGCCCCGGGGCACCAAAACACACCTTCAGTGTCATCAGGCTGGCTTTGCTTACCTGATGCTGCAGCTCTGGCTGGAAGCAACTTCATGGCTAATGGCACCTTAGGTCGTCACCTATAATTTAATCTTGTGTGGTGTGAAATCTCGGCTCTCGGTACTCCCTGAACTAAATCTTACCTGTAGGCTGTTGTACGAAGCTTAATAATACTCACTTTTGATTATTTAAGGCCTTAAATGATGTATTCTTTTTAACAGTGGATTGCAGATTGTAATAAAATTGGTATTGTCCACCTTAATTATTATAATTTTTAGTTTGGAAAAATATGTGTTGCATGGACATCGAGCGCATGTTGATCAAATTCAAGGTGATAACATTTTAGAGGGATAAAGCTACAGGCTGATTGGGGCTCAGAGGGTTCCTTCAGTGTTGAGAAGAACAGGGTGAAGCCAAATGAGGCTGTTTTACAGCAAGAAAATGTTCCTGCTTGAACGTGTGTGTGTTACTGTCTGACGACTTGCAGTGTAAAAGTTTCCTTTTGCTGTATTTTGACTTCAAAACTTAATCTGGAGTTTGACTCATAGTTTTTGTTAATCTAGATTAAATCATATTAAACCTGAGGTAGGAAGACACATCTTTTTTTTTTTTCTATTGGAGGTTAATAGTGGCAGCTCATCGATATTTGGCCCCCAGATAATTTTTAGGCTTGGATAAAGTTGCTGTTATCCAGGCATGATGAAGATCATTGGACATCAGCTGGAAAATGTTTGCTTTTTCAGATATTCTGCCTGGTTTTAAAGAGACGGGAATTTGATTTAACTTCTTTCCGGGCCTGAATAGATGTGGAAAATGAAATGCTTCCTTTCTTTCTTAATTACTTAGTTACTAAGTAGCCTGAAGACTGCTAAAATACAGCCATGAAAAACACGTAGCAGTCCTGTGAACGTAGAGCTGCTTGGTGGTGTGATGGTAAAATAATCTGCTGTACTTTTCAGACATTAATAATCAGCTTTAAAAAGTGATGCTGTCTTACACTATTAATTGCGATTAAAACAAAATTTACGATAATCACAAACCTCCTGGATTAGATGTTGTCTGTTTACATCTTTTGACTCCCAAACGAGAAATAAGTTTGCTGTGGTCATTGTCTTCGTGCTGCAGGCTTGTTACGGCATCCTGAAGGTACCGCAGGGCAACTGGCTGTGTCGGACCTGCGCTCTGGGGGTTCAGCCAAAGTGTCTGCTTTGCCCCAAAAGAGGGGGGGCCCTGAAGCCCACCCGCAGTGGAACCAAGTGGGTCCATGTCAGCTGTGCCTTATGGATCCCTGAGGTGAGGCTAAAGTAGAACTATTCACACCCCTTTAATATGTCTCAATTTCTTCGTGTATGCTTCGTGTGTGCTGTATGCTGTGTTTCTTGGTCTTCACTAATGTTCTCAAACTAAGCTCCGAGACCTTCATAGAACAGTAATTATACTGAGGCTAAATTACACCTTGGCACACTCTTAATTATTATCTTCTGTAGGGAGGTTGGTCTTGCTGGATTTTATTTTGGGCGATCAGAGCCAAGGGGGATTTAACAGTTTCCTGCATTTTATGAGTTAATTTAATGTTAAATCTTAAAGGGTGAAACGTTGTTTCCTTTTAAAACAAGCTTTTTAAGCATAATGATCAAACACAGCCACGGTCAGGAAGAAAGAAAGTTGCAGCTGCGACTTCCTCCCACCATGGTTAGGTAAGGAAAGGCATAGAGCAGGAAAGGCCTTGGTTTACCTTCTTGTGTCTTGATGACATCTTTTGTAAATGTGAAAGCTGCAAATTGTGTTGCATTTAGACGCTCTCGGATATTGCTTTATGCCTCGCACCTTTAAAAACAGGAGCACAATCAGACGTGTGAGTTCAGTCTATTCGACAACGCTCTCTGCCGGCAGATTTCCCAATAACGAAGCAGCTTTTGGCTTCCCAAACATTTTCCGTCTAATTGCCTTCTGTCACCCTTGATTGGGTTAATTGTTTTCTTTGCTCCATTTGCTTTTGTTTTCTCTTCCAACTGTGGAGCGAGAGAAAAAGGTTATTGTATGTATGTGCATTTGTCTGTTGCTGCATGTGTCCCTGCATGAGCTAAAGAGGTGTTAATAGCAAAGACTGCTGCTCATACAGTCTTCCACACATCTTAAAATTGTGCGGGGATGGATATTTACACCTGAGAATTTCGAGTAAAAAATAAACTGTTTAAACTAAGAGACTGATTGAAAATACATTGGACCCTGATTAACATTTTTTGGAAAGCGTAGTTCACCATCAATAATCACATGCAGGCCCGCTCACGGCCTGGTCTCTGAAATCAGAGGAAATCACCAAAACAGAAGCTGCCTGACAACATGAAGGGCACTAAAACATCTCAAAAAGCAACACTTGATGCCACCAATCTAAAGAAACTGAAGAACAGATGAAAACAATGTCAATATCAGTCTGGTAAGGGTTAGAAAGCCAATTTTGAGGCTTTGGGGTTTCGGGAAACCACAGTCAGAGATCCACAGATGGAGAAAACAATGAACCTTCCCAGGAGTGGCTGGCCGACTAAAATTGCTCTAAGAATGCGTCGACAACTAATCCAGAAGGTCACAGGAGAACCCAAATACGTATGTAAAACACATCATACCTCACTTTTCACCATTAAGATCGCTGTACATGACTACAAACGGTGTCTATGTTTAGTGGTGGAAAAACCACTGGTGACCAGAATGGACGTAACAACACGTGCCTCCAGTTCTACCCAACATAAAACTAACAGCCTGTCAGGAAACTAACTCCATACCTATAGCCAAAAATGGCAGGGGTAATGTGATGGTCTGGGACTGCTCTGCTGAACGACTTGCCTTGATCAGATGGAGCGATTAATTCAGCTCTCTAGCAGAAAATCTTGCAGGGGAACGACTGGCAATCAGTTCGTGACCTTAGGTGTGTCCAAAGTGTGGCTTTTTGCGGCCACTTTTGCATTTCCGGGCCCCTGTACTGATTTTGTGCGGCCGCTGAACTGCATTTCAAGAAGGATTTGGCTGACCAGCCCTGGTGGCTCATGCAGATAGAAACTTTTTATTTTTAATTAGGGCAACATTATTGCAGATAACTTCAAATCTTACAAATAAATATTAGGTACAACACAAAACATTTGTCTTTAAATAACCAAACTTTTTTACTTTCTCTTTAATTTCTCAGTAAATAGTATCACAGCTAATCAATTACTTTTACTCAAATGCAGACTTTGGTGCATTAAAACCAGAGTAAAATTTATTTATTAAAATTAGCTAAGTACAGATGGTTTAAAATTATCATATTTTGCACAGGAGGTTAAACAGTTTTTTTTTTTTGTTATGTCGTTTGTTTTTATTTATTTTTTGGCCCTTGAATTGCTTTTAAAATACAATTTCGGCCCACTAGCCCAAAAGTTTGACCACTACTGCCTTAAACTGAAGCTCACATGGGCTATGAAGTAAGACAATGGTCCAAAGGGCGGCAACAACTCCATCTCTGAATGGCTAAAAAAAATAGCTTAGGCAGAGTCTGGACTGAAACCCAACTGAGACGCAACACTAAAGAGGCGGTTAATGCTTGAAAACCATTAACAGGGTTCAGTATGTTTGAATGGTACTGTAACTCTACAGAGACGTTAAAGACTTATTGCCAGTTATTGGCAGTTTAGGTTTGGGGTGCAATTACCTTTTCCCTTGGGGCCTAATCTGTTTGAATTGCTATTTACCTCCTTACAAATGAAATTATCATATTAATTTATCTCTTTGTATTTACTCATGTTATCTCTGTCTGACATTAAAATCTGATGACTTAAAACGTTTAAGTGTGACGGAAAAACCAAATATCGAAAACAAATCGTTAAAGGAGCAACTTTAATACAGCTCTGTGTTAGCAAGACTAGTGGGACCAGATCTATTGCAAATCCTCTGAACAACCACGTGGAGATGTTTGTTTGAAAACAAAAATAAGTAAAATGGTGAATAATGCAATTATCCTAAATCAACAAAAAACAGTAGCTAACATTAGCGCTCGTTCTGGGCCGGCCCTATCTGGGATAACTGTTTTTTCTTTGTTGATGTATTTGTGAACAAACTAAGCTAAAACATTAAGAAAAGATTCAACTTGTAAGCATCAGATTGCAACTATAGTGACAACAATCAAGATTGTTTGCATTTTCTTGCCAGTTCCTTTAATTCCTAAATTTACACATTTTTAAAACCTTTTACTCATCCAGATTTAACTAATCTGCAAATTGACTTTGTACAGTGCCTTGAGATGAGATGGGTTGTGTATTTGTTCTATATAAATAAACTGAATTGAATTCTTGCTAAAATCTATTTTATAATGTAATGTCTTTTTAAGTGCTGCCTTTTTCATGAATTTATTACATTTCTCTGATGTTAAGCAGATATTGTTTTCATACAGCAAACCTAATGCAGCTCAGGTAGTTTGTATTTAACATCTAAAACCACATTTAAAGGTTATAAATAAAATTAGCTGAACACATTTAAGGCTAATATAACTGTGTACGGCCAGCTTTTTAGATCACTGGACGAGAGGTTTTCGCTGATGCGTTCTGTCCTTTACACCTTCAAAGGCTTAATTTAGGAATCTGAAGGCCTTAGGTTGAATAAAATTATTAAAGAATGGCTGAGTTTAATTTTAACTGCTACAGGTAGTATGAAAGCAAACTACCAACAACAAACTCGAACATAAATCAAATGTCTCAGGGTAATTTTATTAGTCATATACAATATCAGGGAAATTCTTGGTCTTATAAAAACAATTCTCAAAGCCAAACAAAAATATACAACCATTTTCTTGTAAAACATGCCATATTCTTAACATAAAGCATCAAATTAACCTACAGCTTTAAATGATGACTCCCCACCCCCTCCCCCACTTCTTCCACTGCTGCACTCTATATTGTAATGTTATTTTATTTCAATTGCAATCTCATTACATTTTCGTAAGCTGTATGCAACGAAATTTCGTTTTGTATACACTCTGTGCTTACAAAGCGACAATAAAGTTTGTCTAAGTCTAAGTTCTTCACAATGTTGAGCGTAGCTCTTTTTTGCTTTTTAGCCATGTCCCTATAACCTACAGAGAACCTCTCTTTATCCAACACTGTTATTTCCATCCGTTTTCCGTGAAGATGTCGCATTTTGTCAGTTTTTCATCTACCTGCTTTGAAATCTGAAGTAATTGGAGCTGGAAAAAAAGTGCACACACAAAATGAGACGCTTCCTTTTATGAAAAAAACAACATGGAGGACCGGAACGTGCTTGAGCTCAATCTAATCAATTAATCACATCATACACAAGCTGGAAATCCTTCTGTCATTAGCTGGAGTGCGTTATCCAAAAGACCCTAAAAATATTCGTACGTGCAGTTGAGAGATAAAAAGGGAAAACTCTTAGAGAAGGACAAGTGGATTGAGGGATGGCACGATCTGTGGTCAGCTCGGTACTGGAAGCGTGAAAGGACAGCGACAAGAGAATGTTGCTTCAGATACGAGTAGAAGAGGAAGATTTCTTTTGTCGGGGGGGGGGGGGGGGGTGAGGAAGAGAAGAAGAAACGGCTCTTTGAAGATAAGTGCTCTCGACTTTCTTGTGCACGGCTAACTGGCATGAGTGTTTTTTTTTTTTTTCCTTCTGGGTGTTTCTGGTGAAAGGAGGTCCAGAGCCAAAGTTGCTCTGAATGGAGCGCCCAAAGAAACAGATTGATTGGGCATTTAAAGCATCTTTCTTAAATGTGTCTCCGCTCTGAATCTGAGGACACTTGTTTATTATTCCTTAAATTAAGGGTTGTGGTTTTGAGTTATTAGCAAATTATCATTGAATCTAAAAAGGATATAAAAATGCCAAAACCTGAAGCTAATAAATAATGCGTCTTTAAAAAGCAAAATTAAGTAAATCTCGTGTTGCTCGTCATAGATGCCGTATTTAATCTATTCAATTTATCGCTGCCTGTTCTTATTTTCCTGTAGGTGAGTATAGGCTGCCCGGAGAAGATGGAGCCCATCACCAAGGTGTCCCACATCCCCGCCAGCCGCTGGGCTCTGTCCTGCAGCCTGTGTCGAGAGCACACGGGAACCTGCATCCAGGTATGTTATCTTGGCAGATTGCATTTTAAAGCAACCTGAGTATAACGCTCAAGAGAGGTGTCAGAGGGGAGCAGTGGCATCCTCATAAAGTTCCCATGTGTTTTATAGACATAGATTTAAGACAGGAAAGCAAAAAAGAAAATTGAAATGTTACAAAATACCAATAAAAAAGGGGTTTAATGGAAAAAGGTGATGTTCTGAAGTACACAATCATGGGGAAGCTTTCTGTCCTGTTATCAAGCAGATGGTCATCGACAACCTCACAAAAAAGGATGAGCCGCAAAAGTTGATGCCAAATTATCTGGTGGTTCAGAGGGCTGTATCCAAGGATATTACTGGTGCATAGCCACGTTATTTGAATTTTTTTATTTTTTATTTATACGTCAGTAACTCACTTTGGTTGCATACATCAGTTTTATGAAAGATATCCACTTCCTGTTGCCGTTTTAGTTGCTATTTTGGTGTTTTACGCTTTGCTTTGGCTCAGTTTGTTATTAAATAAAGCCCTTCGTCTATATTTATAATAACAACGGACGTACGACACTGCGATTGTGCAGCAGAGGATAAACAAGAAAGCAGCTAGCGGCTATTAGCATCTCCCAGCCAAGTGTGGAAACAATGAAGAAAGGTCCAAGATCCAGTGTAAAAGAAATGCAAAAAATATATGATTCCAAGAGGGACAAGACTGGAATAGAATAGCGATGTAAACATCAACTGTGACCGTCAAAGGCGGTAAAGTCTATGCTCCACATATTATGCACTTCTACCTACAATTGTTGCACTACTTGTGTTTAAGCCACTTTGAACCACAGACAACATTAGAAGCAACTTACCTGGGCTAAAAAGGACTAAACTCTGGTCGAAAGTCCTCTGTTCAGATGAACATCAATGTTGTATTTCTTCTGGAAATCGGGGTCCCAGAGTCTGGAGGAAGAGTGAACACTCCTATTAAAGCAAACTGGGCTTCACGGACACCTCAGCAGAGCCACAGGCTGATTAACCAAGGCACCATGAAGTGATGCAGTAACTTATGCAAATTAGCCCCAACAACAAAACTTAGTGCACATAATGAACAATGCATGGATACACTTTGCAGTAGGCTGACATTTGCAGCTTTCGGAATCAGCCCAATTGGCCAATTCAGGCACATACCCAAGGAATATGACTTCAGTTTCAAATGCTAATTTGTGTATTAAAAGGGTATTTTTTATGTCTTATTTGTCACAAATATGATGAATCAAAGTATAATCATCAAAATAAGTAAATGTGTGGACTAAAGCCCTCTGTAATGAGTCTACATAATTAGTAGTTTAACTGTATGAATTCAATTACTGAAATAAATACACCTTTCAGTTGATATTTTGGTTAATTTAGACAGACCTGTATAATGGCAGTATAATAAATAGCCTCAAGCATTTGGTTTTGATAAACCAGCCTAAAATAATCACAGGACCTCAATGTGTTCACCCCCTTTTGAAGTCTGTGTGGAGACACCCCACCTTTAAGGACTGACATACTAATAGGTTGGTAGGGTTAACTCTGTCCTCCCTCTTCTGGTTTGCTTATCGTTTAAGAAGATTTTCACAAACTGTAATTATCTCGGTTTCGTCACCATTTTTATCTGTGGGGGTGAGGCGTAATCAAAGTAATTTTTCTCTTCTGTACTCCTCTGAGCTCATCAAAGAAATTAACAAAACATGTTGAGCAGCGTTTGTCCCTCTTATAGTGACAGCTGCTGTTTTCATTTAAGCATTTGCAAAAACAACCTCATCAGGAGGTAGCATGCATACCCTGAAAAAATACTCCTCGCTCTTATTTTGCGAGTCTTGTTTTTATTAAACTCACAGATTTTGAGGCCAACTTTTGAAGAATGTAGTGCATATGATGATTAGTTCCACTATCTAGTTTGTAGAGCAAATAAGCCGTCCTGTGTACTGCCTGATATTATTCTACCCACCTGTTCTCAGTAGGCAGGCAACTTAGCCTACATTTAGTTGCAACACATCATTCATCTTATCCTTAAACATGTATAAACACAAACATGCACCTAAATTGTTAAATAAAATTCTAACCCGGTGTCTCTTTCAACTTATCATCCTGTTGCTGATCATGATTGACCAGCAAAGACACTTTGGCCATAGTAAATAAAAGTATGAAGACATTTTCTATTCCAGGAACCCCGTAAACAACTGTCAAGCATGGCGGTGGCAGTATCCTGATGTGGGGCTGTTTCGCTGCCATGTAACCAAATATTCATGAGTGATTTAGGTACAAGTGCATATTTACAAGTTAGAATCTCATAAAATGGCTAATTTATTTCAGTAATACAGTTAACTCATCTTTGGGGGAAAAAACACTAACTTTATATTTTAAAAACTCGACTTATATTTGATGCTTTACACTCAGGGGAATATTTCAAGCATTTATTTGTTCGTTTTGATGCTTATGGTTTACAGCTCATGAAACCCAAAAATTAGTTTTTGCTCTTACTTGTGAATATTTTTTTTAAATCAGTTTTTCTTTTTTACTTCTCTATTATCAAGCTTGGATACAGGGAGCTTCTGCAGCAAACTGTCAAGTCCGTACTCTTGCTCATGATTGTGTAGGCTGTACCATAAATTACTTCTTATTAGTCGATTTTTCTCAGCTTTGGGTTTTGAAATACATCACTGGACATTATGACTCCATATGAGTTTAATTTTCTTGAAACTCGAGTCATAAATTCATTCCCTTTACCCCTTTTTTTTATCATTTTTGACCCTATGTGGATTAGGAAAAACTAAAACGAAATGAAACTTGTCCTCCTACTTCTTCTTTATTAGGAATTGTTGCAGCTCTGTGTTATCATCATTCAACCTGGAACAATAATGGCTTAAATAATTCATTAAAAACCCAAAATTAGTAAGTAATTTAATGTCCCTTTATGATGTGTGTTGAACCGCTGACTTAATTGACAAATTAACATGTTTTATGTGTAAAGTTTTATGTGTAAAGTTTGTTTTCCGTTGATTAGGCCAACATATGATGTTTCATTCTCTGGTGTAATGAATCGGCTCTTTCTAAAAGGGTAAGAAGTTAGAATAAACATCTCGGACGTTGTCTCTAATAAAGATCTGATCCTACAGAGGAACAGAGGTGTGGACGTTGACCGGCTGACTCGACTCAAAATAGACTCGAGTCACAGACTTGGTGACTTGAGCCTTGATATTAGGACTGAATTGTGAATCGACTTTGACTTGAATACTAAAAACTTGCGCCTTGACATGGACTCGGGTCTCTTTTCCTGAAATGACTTGAAGCACTGATTAAAGTAAAAAATTAGGTTAGGGAGCCGTTCCCAGCTCCAGAACAAGTTGCTTGTCTATTGTAGGATGGAAAGAAGTTAAACATGTATAGAAAGCTTTTTTTTCTAGTGTTTTAGGGAAAGCGATTGTTAATGATTTGAAATTTAAACCACAGGACTTGGACTCAACTTGGGACTTGCTGGTCTTTAACGATTTATTTGTACTGCCCTTTCCACATCCACACTGACCAAAGACCAAACAAAATCAATATATAGCAACAAAAACACACAAAAGAAAACAGGTTGAAAACAAGGTAGATAAAACCTGAAGTGCCACCACAGTTTTAGAGATAGATTGAAAATTTAGAGAAAACTGACTCCAGAGTCGAGGTGTGGCCACAGAAAAACTTCGGTCACCCAGACATTTGTACTTTGTCCGTGGAACCGTGAGTAAATGTTCACTGACTGACCTAAAGCTCAATAACTTAAGCTACGTTCACACTGCAGGTCTTGATGGTCAGTTCCGATTTTTTCTGAAATCTGATTTATTTTTTTTGAGAAGGCCGTTCATATTAAATGCCACCGCCATCATACTGCTGTCTGAACGGCTCAAGTCCCCAAAGCAACCTGCATGGGCAGATAACAGAAGGAGACGTCACACAGAAGTGTCCTGTTTACGGAAGTAATGGTGGATGCAATTGTTTCTAGAAGTGTTCAATAAAGTTTTGTTTAAAAAAACACTCAAAAAAAAAACACTCAAAAAAAAAAACACGGATACTGGCCCACATCTCTTATTATTAGGAAGCTGTTGAGCAATGAGAGCTGATAATATTAAGACATCATAACCAGACTAAATAAGATAAGTAGAAAGCAGCACAGCTATTAACGGTCTTGCATTTTGCTTTTTTTTTATATATATATATATATAATCCAACTGCTTTTTCCTACTTACTTTTTTTTCTGCTTTATTTCCTGTATTTTAATCATGTAAAGCACTTTGCATTTGTGTACTGAATTGTGCTATATAAATAAATTTGCCTTGCCTTGCCTTGCATGTAGTGCTAATTGCTACTACTGTGTGTGGATGTGTAGTAAGAGACAGGATAGTGTCGTGAAAGACGGATAAAATTAGACATGACTGTTAAGACAGCTGACGCTTTGAAAAATATCCGATACATATCCAAATTAGTACCACATATGGAAGTGGCACAGATCGGATTTTTTTGGGGTGGTGAAAAGATCGTAATTGGGCCGTTCACTCTACCATGAAAATGACGGATATGGGTCGCATTTCCCTGCAATGTAAATGTAGCCTTAGTTAAATAAGGGGAGGGAAGCAAGACTGTTAACAGCTTTAATGACAAATAAAAGTTTAAAGTAAACCCTTAAAACGTCCTGGAAGCCAATGTAGTAAAAATAAAACGGGTTGAACGTGTTCCTGTCCGAGAGTGTCGTTAAAAGGTTAGCTGCTGCCTTCTGAACAAGTTGACTGACACCGACACAGACTTGTGACTTGACTTGAGACTTTATTGTAAAAAGTTGAGACTTAGAGGCAGAAATAGGTCTATGGTGGCACATTCGTCCTCTCCAGAATTACAAGTTAACATTAAATGGAGCTTCAAAATCCAAACATTGCTGTCAGTGTTTCATCTGGATCCCATTAGCGGTAAATCGCACATCTGTCATTTCCATGTCTGCAAAAACTCTTTCACTCAACTGCAATAATATTTTCTGTTGTACCACTTGAAAAAGCGACAAGGTGCACAAACAAAGCTCCAACACACTTACTATCCCACTTTACAGCCGTTAACCTGCACATAAAGGAGTCGTTCAGGTGAACGGCATTCTTCAGGCCCCACGCTGTATGTGTTTATGAATACTTACAGAGTGTGTACACCCATGCTGGATGCACAGCACACGAGTTGTTTGTGCAGCCGTGGGAGTGTTTGCTTTGACCGTATTGATGCTGTAGAATAACTGTGAGCCTTTGAGCCAGATCTGCCCGCAGGGAGGGAGTCTCACTCTCATGTTTCCATAGCTGGAGGCAGCTGCGGCTGTACAAACACACTTACTGATCAGCTGTAGCCTCACACACACGGTAAAGATGCTGATGCTACACGGCAGCGCGGACAGCAGGAGTCCTTACGAGGCCGTAATGTAGTGGGAAGGATTTTTTTTCCTGCTTTAAATGTTTTATTGTCAGCCGTGATTTTTTTTTTTTCCTTCCCCCTCCATTAAAACAAAATGTTTTCTTCAGCATCGTTTATATGCAATTAAAGTCAATGTTTATTTCTCGATGTAATGTTTCCCTTTATACCGTGCAAACCAAGCAGGCAGTTGATGTGATTTTAAAATTATTCAAGTACTCAATTTAAGTTTATTTGTATAGCACCAATTCACAACACATGTCATCTCAAGGCACTTTACAAAGTCAATTCAATCCAATCGTCCAGACAGATTAGTTTCTTGCTAAGGAAACCCAGCAGATTGCATTGAGTCATTTACTTGCAGCATTCACTCCTCCTGAAAGAGCGTAGAGCCACAGGGACAGTCGCCTGCATTGTTGATGGCTTTGCAGCAATCCGTTATACTGAGCATGCATGAAGCGACAGTGGGGAGGAAAACTCCTTTAACTGGAAGGAAAAACCTCCAGCAGAACCAGGCTCAGTGTGAACGGTCATCTGCCACGAGCGACTGGGGGTTAGAGAAGACAGAGCAGAGACACAATAAGCACAGAAGCACACATTGATCCAGGAATCCTTTCTATGTTATATGGTAATAGCAGATGATCTGACCCCCATAATGTGAGTATATAAATAAAATAGAAATTGAATTGAATTGAATGGTGTCACAGCTAGCAGAACGCCAGACCCGGTGTACCTACTATGAAGAGAAAAAAATAGAGAAAATAAAGCTTAATGTTAAAATAACAAATAATGCAAAATTGGAGAACAGTAGGAGAACTCAGCAGTGATAAAAATAGACCCTGATGTCCCCCAGCGGCCTAAGCCTATAGCAGCATAACTACAGAGATAACTCAGGGTAACATGAGCCACTCTAACTATATTGCTCATGCTCATTGCATTTACCACACAATTGTTAATTCTGTCTTTTCTGTCAAAGTCCTTGTTTGCACAATATTACTCCGTACTGCGGGTTTTGATACTCTCGGCTTTTTCGCCCTTTTCTTTCTTTCGGTTTTCTTATTCAAGATTACCCTGAATTTCTTATCTTAACTCAATATAAAACTTAGAAAATTACTTCTATTGTGTTTTATGTCTTGCATGTTTGAATTTGATATTCAGGCCCTTGTTTAGCAGACCTCCTAAAACATCAATATTCTCCCATTTCTGTCCAAGACCAATAAAGGAACAGCTAAATTCATCCAAGGTGTTCATAAAAAGCTAAAGTTATCTAACATGATGAATGAGCTCCAATACTGCCCAATTTAATCAAGCAGTTTTCCATCCTATAATTTTACTTGGTTACTAATCAAAATTCTAATTTTATTTATTTATTTTTTCTGTTTTATTTCTTGGCGTAGATTACCCAAACTGTTTTCTTCTCCGCAGGATACCAAAGCTGCTCATGTGAACAGTGTAACAGATGTGAATATCTGGTCCAACTGCTGCAGTCTTGCATTTTTAATGGGAAATCAAATTTTCTACACTTGCTTTGGAGAGCAAATTTTTTTCTGGAATCTTGTTTGTTGAGCATCTCCAACAACTACCCGGCGACGGTGCAACTAAACGTTACTGTTTAGGAGAGAGCACCAGCAGCTTCTAGACTAAAAGTCTAAGAAGAAAAAATTCAGACAGAGGACAAAAAAAATAGACGGATTGATCCTAACAATACTCAAAAATGTTCTAAAGTGGTAATTTAATCCAAATCCAGATTATTTAAATACAAAACAGCAAGCAGAGGACGATAAGGTTGGGATAGATCACAGAGTTACAGTGGAGGACAACCATTTAGGTTAGGGTTGCCCAAAATGCAGCTTGGGGGCTGTTTGTGGCCGCTGGAATGAGTTTGTGTGGCCCCCAGACACTAATTCAAGAAAAGCACATGTTTGACCTCTGAGCACAGGGCGTTCAAGTAGCCGGATCATTTTTTTTCTAGAGCTAATTTTTTACTGGCATTTTGAAATCTACCAATGGAAAATGTTATGAACAACACAAAGTATTCATCCTTTAACAGTCATACTTTTTTTTATTTAACACTAATTAAGCCAAAAATATCCAGCAAGTTTAACTAAAAGAACATAGATGAGTGCACATAAATCTTCATTTGATGTATTACTTGGCTAAACATAGCAAATGTTTATAAAAGAGTGAACCAAATCCTGTTCTTTTTGATGAAAATAACACGAACAGAAAAAAATCAGTCATCTCTCCCTAAATACATTTTAAACTATGCTAGTTTTTTTTAATATGGAAAACCTAGAAAACCCTTTTCACGTTTTTGGGTCTAAAATCTTTTACAGATCCCTTTCCCTCAAAAATGACAATTTGTTTAGCTAAAATATTGCATGGGTAGTTTATTATTGCACAGTGAACAAAAATTGTTTTATTTCTGGCCCGCAAGCTTTACTATTTATGCCAAATTGAAGAAACCGTCTTTGACCAATCTGTCTGAGTGATTTGATTGAATTCAACTTTGTAAAGTGCCTTGTGATGACGTGTTGTGAATTGGTGCTATATAAATAAAATTTAATTGAAGTAAAGTATGCTGATCTGTCTATTACTATTCCCAGATTTGTTACATACCAAATGCTGATTTAAAAAATAAGACAGTAAGCAAACAAGTGATAATATTCTTTTTAGGAAGGAGGACAATATGTGGACTTTACAAAGTCAGGAAAAATCTGGAGCTACTGTATTAAAAATGTGAAACTAATATAGAGAACAAATTTTTTGGTATTTTCAGACTTTATTGAAGTCAGTTCACTACAAAAATACTTTCCTATTACCAAAGGGAAATACAATGACACTGATTACTTATTTAATTGTCTAAAAGTTCTTTGTCCATATGTCCATCCATCTGCCAGTTTATTTATTCATACCACACATCCAGCATCAATTAGTCCATATGTCCAGTTAAGTGAAATTCAGTTTGGTTCGAAAAACACTTTAAAATCAAAAGGAGATTTCATATATTAATTAATAGTTATTTAAATAAGTTTCAGTTCATTATGGGATTGTCTAAAAGTTGTATCCATTCACCTATCAATCTATTTGTCCATCCGGTTCTAAATTTTAACATCTGACCTTGGTGAAAATATCTAGTACTGTATAATGTATTAAAAACAGGCTAAAATGAATTTAGGTCTCGATAAATTTAAGTTTGGGTATAATTTTATAATGAAAAACTTTACAGGAACCTGGAACCAAGCCAATAATTGAACAAATATTTCAGCGTATCTATTCCATTTTAAATCCAGATTAGGCCACAGTAGGAGTGTTCACACCACTTTGTCCCTCCATTGTTCATTTCTACAACAGTTTTAATGTCTATTCGTCATTTGCTAATGTCACCTAATAACTGCCCAGTGTACAGTATAAATAATGTGTATTTAACAAGTCCCTTTTATTAATTAGTAAGTCGTGGGGGGTCGTGGCCGAGTGGTTAGAGCAGTGCGCTTGCACTCAGAGAAGGATGCAAGTACCCAGTTCGATCCCCACTGCCTGCACTCTGGGTCCCTGAGCGAGACCCTTAACCCCAGATTGCTCCCCAGGCGCCGCACATGGCAGCCCACTGCTCACCTAGGGTGATGGGTTAAAAGCAGAGAACAAATTTCGTTGTAATGTATGTTTCAATGTATGTTTCAATGACAATAAAGATGATATTACTACTATTACTTACATTCAATGGGGCTTTTAATTAGTGGTTGACTAAAACATGCAGCTCTGAAAAGGTCAGCCATTATGACCTGTGGTGTATTTCTAAACGTTCAAAGAAAAGCGTGTAGATATCAGTCTTAATTAATAAGGTTATCTTCTAAGCTCATAATATTTGTACTTCATACTTGGCTTGAGTTTGAAGAGTTTTAGATGCAATTGTAGAGTTTTGATTGTAAAATACCAGGAATTTGACTCTGGGACATGAAGATGCGATTGTAAAACAAAACTGTGAACCAAAATTTCATTGACTTGGATCATTCTGACGTTTAGTTGTTTATTTTTTAGACTGACCAAACACAGAGACATTTGATTCAAACTGT
This sequence comes from Fundulus diaphanus, assembly GCA_037039145.1. NCBI lineage: Eukaryota > Metazoa > Chordata > Actinopteri > Cyprinodontiformes > Fundulidae > Fundulus > Fundulus diaphanus. Next base: position 40,541,289 of record CM073136.1, read on the forward strand.
GGTATCCATTCCAGACCTGTGTGAAATCTCATATGGATTGCATAAAGAGTAGCAACTGGGGAAGGACGGGGTATGTATGTGTATGTATATATATATATATATATATATATATATATATATATATATATATATATATATATATATATATATATATATATATATATAATATATGTGTGTGTGTGTGGAGTCAGAATAAATTGATATTAAATGACTAAAATTGCCACTTTAATATGCAAACCCCCTGAGGTTGAAGATTTAAAACTACAGACTATTTTTCCATTCCATAAATTTGGCAAATTTGGCACCTTAATATTCAAGGAGCAAAAAGAAAAAGTTTAAATTAATACCCCCTTCACACTTCTGCGCTTCTGACAAATATATGGTTCTTTAGGTAAATAAATCTACGGCATCGCCTTCTTGCCACAGATTTTTGGGTCGTTCCCCAAAAAAGTTGTGGTTAGGGAGTGCTGCAGTACTTGCCTACCATGCAACTGCTACCCAAGTATCACAGCAGTGTTCAGGTAATGATATAAATTTATCCCATCCAACACTATGCAAACCTTCTATCTGCGCTGGTGAAGAACGATTCACCACGGGATGACACTAAAAGTGAAAGAGACTGCATGACCTTTTTTCCACTAAATTTAGCAAAATATTTTATGGCCACTTGGTGACACTGAGACTACACATTCAATTCCAAGATAGTCCAATTATATTTAAATAAGGAGGATAAAAATATGACGGCTAAAGTAACGTACCCCGTCCTGATGCAGCTGAAATGTTGTCTGTGCCAGAGTTAGAGGACTAAGAAGGACAGAGCATAACCCAGACTTAAATCAGCTTTAATTGTACCTTACCACTTGTTTAGAAGATCCTTTGTCGTGCATCTCATTGAACCCCGGATCTCCTGTCCACTGGATTGGAAACCACAAAAGTGTATTAAAGATGATTAAACTATTAATAAGTCATTGTTTGTGACATTTTCATAGCCATTTGGAAAACCTTAGTCTTCTTTTTGGGGTCCTTATGTTTAATACTCTCAACTTACACTTAATGAGGTAGAAACAAAATCATATTAATACCTTTCTTAATTAATTTTTGTGTGGAAAGATATAGATGAGATGAACCTGCAGGGAAAGGCTCGTGTTTAATCTGCAGCCAACAAACAGATAAACATTTTAAACTTCTTTAAGGGAAGCAAACATGCCGTGCTGGACAAAATCTGAGGATGCTATGTGGGCGCTGATTTAAAAAAACAAACTAATGAACGACAGAACAGAGCAGGTGCGCACAAGAAGGCCAGATGAGTATTTTTTGCAGTGACGTGGTTCACACTAAACAACACATCTCACTGGCTCCATGCTGAGTTCAACCTTTTGACAAATAAGTGCGAGCAGCTGCAGCGGGCTCTGCCTGACATTTTATTGGAAATAAGTGGAGCTATATACTGAGCCTTTCATTTCGGCCCTACTTACTAACAAGACGATGCATCTATAGTGTTTGACAAAGGGATGTAACTATTGGCTGAAGGCTGCTGCTGCATCATCAGTGCCTGGGGAATTAGATCTAGTTTCACCATGACAGAAATAAAGAAATGAAAACATTGAAAGTAATTTAGAAACTTCACCTTTCAAATAAAATGGCTTTCTCCTACTTATTTCCACTGATATTTTTCAGTTTCGTTGTTACCCTCTTTGTGGTTTCTAATTCTTAAAGCCCAGGTTTGTCTTTGCATTTGTTTTACTATTTAAAATGGTGAGAAAATCCTCAAAAATTTGAAAATTTTCCATTGTTTATATATAATAAACAAACCATATGCAACATAATTTTTTGTGTGTAAACATGTAAGACAAACATTTTTTAATCTTGTCACAACCACAAGCGTAAATGTGTTTCATTAGGATTGTATGTGAAAGACCCACACAAAGTAATGCATCACTGTGATTTTTATTTCCTTTTGGGATCAATAAAGCATTTATTAATTATTAATTAAAAGGTTAATGAGGTATTTTAAGCAAAGCTCTGAAAAGTGTGCCATCCATATTTCACACGATACTTTGAAGAACCACCTTTCATTACAATTACAGATCCAAGCTCCAGTCGGTATCCATCCACCGGCTGAAATGTTTTGCCTGTTTTAATTTATGAGAAATACCTCAAGATCGGACTGGATATAGAGCATCCATGAACATCTGTCTATCAAGTCTTACCACTGCCACTTGGGATGTAGGTCTGGACTTCTAAACCACTTAATTGTGTCTTTGACAGTTGTTGTTTTTGTTTTGCTGGAAGCTGAACTTCTGCCCCAGTCTCACATCTTTCGCAGCATCCAACAGGTTTATCTTTATCCAGCTTTATGCTGGTGAAAATTCTCAGTCACCCAGGTCATGATTAATCCAAAAAAAGGTTAAAAGAAAACAAAACAACTGGACATCTATTCTGAAACGATGGTAAGGAAGCCATTTACGTAAAGCGAGGAAAAAAACAACTTTTAACAGAGGAGGAGGGCTCATCTTTCAACTTTCAAAAACTTACAACACAGGTTTGATTCCTGCTAAGTTTCACCGTAACTAACACCTCCATGCATGTGAGCCTAATGACTCTCTATTGTTGGGGCGATCAGTTCCAGGTGAATCTACATGCGAATCTAATTTCTAACGAGGCCTCATCAGCAGGTCTATAAAGCTTGGAGCTCCACACTACTCCAGACGTTTTGAATTGAGAAAGCTTCCTGGATGGGAAGCGAAACATCTTCAGCTTCAGAATTGAAGTCCAGTTGTTTTATTTTAATTTTTTAACCTTTTTTTTTATTCATCCAGCTTTCCAATCAACTTTGACCAACTTCACTGACCTTAATGGAAGACTAAGCATTGGCAGAGCATGGTGCTCCCTTTACCCAGTTTCACAATGGGGACGGGGAGATTTGCAGTGTCAGTTGTTCTCAGTGTTTCAAATGTTTGCAGATGCGTTATATTTTTGTCTCATCTAATCACACCAGATCCTTTTTTGCACTAGATTTTATTTAGGGGCATCTACGTACCCCAGAAGGGGTAAAATACAAATGCGTGCCACGTATTCAGATTTTATTTTCATGCAACACACTTTGAAAACTATGTATCATTTTCCATTAACTTCACAATAATGAACAGATCTGTGTTGGTCTGTGTTGTGAAAACCATGTATATTGTGGTTGTAACAAGACAATTGTGGAAAACTTGAACTCTCAGAATATATTTCAGTTTAAAATACATTTTGAAACAGTTGAAGAAGAATAAGGACAAGAGCTTGATGAACGTAGCTGCTCACTCGTTCTCTGAAGTTTTACATCAGAAAGATGAAGGAGTTGTTGTTTGTGGCAGGAGTTTTGTCCCAGATGGTCGGGTGTTTAGGGACAGACAGGTTTTTGTCGCTGCGCTCGTATAAAAACGCAGCGCAGGGACCTCCTGCTGAATGCTGAACTCCTCTGACAAGTACAAGCACCAAACCTGCACACACACCTACCGGCTCGCACATTCACATGTGTTCACGTACGCGGTGCCGACAGCACTTAGCCACAAGGGCTCACACAGGCGGAATCACACCATGCCTGAGGAGACGCGGTGGGAGGTTGCCTCTTTGTATGACCTGTAATGAATAGTGCTGAGAAACACTCACACACTGAAACGATCACAACTTAGACAGGGCATCTGTGTTTGTTGTGATCTGGCTTCTTTTTTATGCTTTGTTGCACTTCTATTGGCAGATAAGAGACAGAGTAAATGGTTAGAAAGTGACATCTTGAAACAGACATTAATAATGTATTTTTTTTTTTCTCCTCCCAGTGCTCCATGCCCTCCTGTATCGTGGCCTTCCATGTGACGTGCGCCTTCGACCACGGCTTGGAGATGAAGACCATCCTGGCCGAAAACGACGAGGTGCGCTTCAAGTCCTTCTGCCTGGAGCACAGCTCCACTACCACCAACAGCGCGCCCAGCGTGGCCAACGTAAACCACACGGTCACTTCGAACACCAACGGAGCGGCCAGACCCGACTGGGCTCCCGGCTCTGAACTGCGGCCAGAGCTGCACCACGAGCTAAACATCTGCGGCGACCCGGAGCAAAGCAGAGTATCTCACCCAGTCTCAGTGTCGGTGTCGGCGTCCGAGCGAGCCGAGCGCGACCAGCTGGAGAGAGACAAGGTGAGCCAGAGGAAGCAGAAGCTCCAGGAGCTGGAAGATGAGTTTTACAGACTGGTGGACCCCAGCGACGTTGCTCAAAACCTCGGGCTGCCGCTCTTACAGGTATGGTTACCTGCTGGGACGAATGAAGTCATAAGCAACACTTAATGTCACACACACACACACGCACCCATCCGTATGAAAAATAACATTCTCCTCCAAGCGGTGGGTCATGATTAATTACGAAGTACGCATCGTTGGGCTGAGCTAAAGAGTGGGTGATGAAGATGTCAAAATAGCAGGAAGTATGTTTAACACCACAGGCTCCGTGTGACTGATGTTAAAGCTCAGGAAATCAACAAGCAGGAGCTGCATATTGATTCACACTAGCAGAACGTCACCTGGTCTGATGGTTTCATTAAGGCATTAAATCCTAGAAATATGATCCCTTTTCACTGCCTTTTGAGGCAAATACGCCTAAAAATACGGATGCATCTCATTCATTTATCATCAGAAATCTAACTTATTTTAGTAATTCAGATTCATGAAACAGAGAAATATTTTGCAAATGTTGAGTTCTAATAATGTAGATGATTGTGTTGCAGCTACTGTAAACCCAGAATTCAAATTCTCGAAAGATAAAACAAAAAAAGTGTTTTTGTATGACTGAAATTTATGTCATGAGGACGAGACACCAGACCCAACAAAGCAGACCTGGGATTACTTACCACCTCGGCAGAGCCACAGGATGATCGGCATTTGATGAAGCCTTGATTGTAACTCATAAAACATTGTAATTCAATTCAATTCAATTTTATTTATATAGCGCCAATTCATGAAACATGTCATCTCAAGGCACTTTCCAAATTCAATCAGATTATACAGATTACAGTACAGGTACAACATTTAATAGATGTCAGGCTGTTGAGTTTTTTCCTCCGCAGAATAACGTCACAAATATTTAACCGAGAACCAATAATTGATGGAAAACAAACGCTGATAATTACTAATAATAACTTCTGACTCTTAAAAGGGAAGATGTGGAAAAGCTTATGGCTGGAAAAATAGGCAATGATAAGACATCTGTTGCAGCAACATTCACACAGAAAAGGATTTCATTTTTCTTTAGCAGTAAAACATTTTATCTGCAAAGGTTGAAATCACACAGTGTGAACCTGCTTTAAATAAAACTTTTTTATTCACTCTGGTATGCAAATGACAATCCAGAAACTGTTATCTGTTTGGCTTTGATGTCGACATTTCAACCTGTAGCTCTTTTTAGTGTGGGTTAATATGTTAAACAGAGAGAATTGATGAAAGACTGTCTCGATCATTTCAAGTTAATAAAACCATTTATATTATCTGAACTAAAACTGAGCAAAGATCCCTTTGGTGACGATAAACTGCTTTCTAATAAAGAGTGAGTGGTTACTCTGTTGAAAAAGGAAATTAGGTCTTTGTTTTTTGTAAATCTAGGGCATGCACACGCACATTATTGCTAAAAATGCCTTCCCCCTCCTTTTAAACCTTAAAAATGAAGGCGTAAGAAAGCTTATGTTGAGTAGCTTTGCATCCTACAGGACTGAGTTTAATCACAAAGACTGTCCAGACGTTACATGCATAAGGCGGAGAGGTCAATAAAGTACAGTAGAATAGTAGAACTGCACAATATAATGAATTGTGATCGTTACAAGGGGACTGCATGGATGCAAAATGTTGCAGGTAATCATATTTCAAGTGCCCTGTTCTTGATGAACACACTGGATGTGTATTTTTAGTGGGTGTGATGCTGAAGATCAAAAACGGTGTGGACACTGATGAAGAAAATGTCAGGAAAAAGGGACACGCCGTCCCAATATTCACCAAAAGTATCACAGTTGCATGTTTTCCTGAAATCGTTCAGCCTTGTTATGTAAATGAATAAATAAAAGCTGGAGCCTTGGACAAAAAAAACCACTTGGAAGGTAATCTGCTGCTTCGAGGATCGAGGTGTATAAGAGTGTGGTTGAAATAAAAACACGGCTGGATTTTCTTATCGATGGGCAACGTTTGTCAACCTTGTGCTCATAAAAATCATTATCCTCAAAGTTTGGAAATCCTGTGCATAAAAATGGCCTTAAAAGGCTAATATGCTCTGTGACAAGAAATACAGAAAAATGTCCAGACTGATTAAATTATGATGAATTAAGGTACAGGTATGTGAGTCCAGAAAGCAGGAGATCACAAATACAACACAGTAACTCGATTACATTTATCCGGTTACCAACAGCTTTTTTTAGAAAGCCTTTAAACTATATGTTCTGAATTTCTAATGAAACTATAAACATTAATTATTTGAGTCGTACTGAACTACTTCCTGTAAAGGGGCAACTTGAGCAGCTGTTTGTAGTTCTCACAGGTGAGCAGGTCATTAGTGCAAACCTGCAGTGCGTTACGATGCCCAGCACTAAAAAGGAATAAAACATTCAATATAAACGCATTTCTTTTTTCTAGGTGGATTTCTTATATCAGTTCTGGAAGTTAAAGAGGAAGGGAAACTTCAATCAGCCTCTGGTCACTTTAAAAAGAGACGAGGTGGACAACCTGGCCCAGCAGGAGCAGGACGTCCTCTACAGACGACTCAAACTCTTCACACACCTCCGTCAGGACCTGGAGAGGGTGAGTAGGACAAGTAGCAGTCTATATGTGGCCAGTATGAAGACGCTGAAGCTTATTTGGGTATGCATAGTCATTGTATGGTGCCATGCTTGGGTGGACTGTGTTTGGTTTGTTATGCCAGAAGATGGTTGAATATGCTTATTATTATTATTAATTATAATTTGGCATTATAATTTAAATAATAAATCATTCAACTCAAAATTCCGCTACAACAAAATATAGTTCAAATGGTGGTGATGTTAGCTATAAGCTTGTAAGTATTTATACCATTAATGCATTAGTTAATTTGCTGTTATGAACTCATTTATGCTGGGATAAATGATCTGGTCGGACTTGTGACCGACGAGGTTTATCCGGCAGGCTGTGAGAACCCCAATGTAACTGCAATTAGAGTTTAAATCCTTATTCGTCTATCACCATCCAATGATATTGTCTCTGTATTAATGTCAGATGTTAACTCCAAAGGAGGTTAGCTCTGATTTCTGAATAACCATACAACTATGAATTGGATTGAACACAAAACAATGTCTATTCCGCAGTGGTGTTTTATTGAACACCACTGCGATTCCCTGTTACAGTAATTCTCTGATTCAACGACTTTGGAAATCTTACTCACTACTAACTACACGCAAAATATATATGGAGATAAAAGAATAAACAAAACAAACAAAACGAAAGGAAAGAAAAACAAATGGATTAAAATGAGCGGTTGCAACTCTTAGTTCAGCTCACGGTTGTTTAAACCACATTCAGAACATCGGCATTTGACATAGCATTGACAGACAGAGCAGCTGTGGGAGTCCTACCGGACGCTTTGATGCCTTACAAAGCTATCAGCTAAGCTACAGCCCAGTCATCCGACACCCTCCCAAGATGGCCGCTACGATGACGTATGGTCTATCAATTTACGTGAAGCGTGAGGGGAGGTTCTGATGACGTAACCACGCTTACGCTGATGGGGTAATGCCTCGCTTCGAGAGGGCGCGGCTAACTGGTAGTTTAAAGCAAAGCCGCGGAATGAGCTCGGACAAAGAGATTAAACTGATAAGAAGAAGCGAAAAGAGAGAGAGGGGGGAAAAGCATGGAGGAAGATGAAGAGGACTGAAACAGTGACCCACGGCGGGGTTATAGATAAACCACAATCAACACAGCAAAATCAAATGTAAAATGCATGCACATATAAAGAAAATATTCGGCAAAATAATTCCAACTTCGTCGTGGAATAAAAGCATTAACCTAAGCCTACAAATTTCTACGTCTGCCCAGGCACTTCTAAAACACCCTGTTGGTGAAACAGAAATAAAAGGGGAGAACCCCGTTACTTTGAGGTGGTCCGGAGTGAAAGTCCCGGCTTCGGTCCGGAGCGCTCTGGATCACGCGACGTCCTGAACGCGTCTTGACGACCGCAGGTGTCCGCAGGCTGCAGCGGGGACCAGACTGAGAGAGTTCCTTCGTCTTTCTCTCTCTCTCTGGGCTCCTAGACGCTTGTTGGGCCAAACAACGCGTCGTCCTCTCTCGATCACTGGGAGATAAGGCGGCTTCCAGTATTTGATCAGAGGGAATTAAAGGTACCTTTTTGAGTCGACCTCCTGTCTGCACAGGGAATGGTTTTGCTTCGAAAAAATCTCGGTCCAGCGAGAAACTCGAGCACGTGGCGTGGGATTTTCCCAACGGAAACAGCTGTGTGTGTGTGTCTTCTCGGTTGGCAGGGCGCCAGGGAAGAAGGAAGATTGTCGTGTGCAACCGAGTTTTATCAACTTTACCCTAGCAACGTTATCGGTTGCTAGGGCGCCGGCCATTTTGGGCCGCGTTGCATGATGGGAGTTGGTGGCCATTTTGACCACCATGCATCATGGGAAATGCAGTCTGTCACGTCCTGACATGGCACAACATACCCCCCTTTAGCTTTGAAGAGTGGGATGCTGGTCACAGTCTTTAAAGCTACAACCAAGTCCATTCTGGCGTGACGAAGATCCGTTGTGCATGAGTGGAACAACCTAATAGTCTTTCTAGTAGTCCTTCGGGATTCATGCAGTTCAGTTCATCATCCAAGAGGAAGGGAAAAAACAAAGCATTTATTGTGCCTGGGTCAGTGACCTAGCCTGGGCAGACTAAGCTATAGCTAGTCATTTCTATTGGCTAATAAGGCAACGATAAAGTAATAATAAAAAAAAAAAGAAATGCAAACTTCACAATCACCATTGTCGATACATTCATTGGTCATAAGGTTTGAACTTTGAACCAAAGAAAGGAGAGAGGGAAAAGGGAAAGGAGAGAGACAGCGGTTCGTAGTCTAATCAGCTTGTGGCCTTTGAGGAGCTGATGTTACGAACCTGGGGGCGACGAAGGTGAGGGTGTCAATCCTGGTTTGCAACTGTTTGATCTGCTTGTATGCTGCATATGCCATCGCCGTAGTGATGGCCCATCCAAATACAAGGAGAAACATAATAATGGTCATAATGTGAGTGTCGGTCGACTCTGTAGCTCTGGGGAAGCGAAGCAGAGGGACCGAGCTCAACTCTGATGGAGTGAGACTGAACTTAATCAGCTGGGTGCCTGCACGTAAAAGCTGTCTTTCAATGCCGACATCAATGCTGAAATTGTATCCCTTAAAGACATCTATTATTTCAATCTCTGAGTCATATTTGTCAACGTCAAGGTGATGCAGAACCATGTTTCCAATGTGGACTACAGCACCTTGAGGTGAGGAACAGAAAATGGATTGCATGGACATACCCAGTGGATGTCCTTGGTTTTGGTACACAAATCCAAATTAGGGACTAAATAAAGTTTGGGGTCGGCATCATGATAGGCTAGCATCGAGGGGGTTTGTAGGTGTACGTGGGTCTCACCTTGCCAAAAACCGACATTCAATACTGATTTAAGCCTATACACGTTAGCTCTTTCAATGATGGGAAGGTTTAGCATAAATCCTATCTCCAAGTTGTCAGGATTTACAAATATTGGAATTGCACTACCTAGGCTGTAAGCCAGGTGTGTTTGTGGTGGTTGCAGTGTTTCACTAGAGGCAGATTTGAGAACCTTTTCAACCAAATCTACTGGTACCAAGTACGGAGGAATCCGTCCTTCAGCAAGGCTATTTACGGATGAGCTAACCTCTCGAGTGAGGTCCTGCATTAAATCTCTAACAACCTGAGTATACATCATGTCATTCTTTACCACTTCTGTGAGCGTTTCCAAAGAAATGCATGGTGTTATTGCTGAGTGTGAATTTATAGACGTGAAGTTATGTATGGACATTTGTTTTATTAGTGCATGTTTAAAATGTCCTGATTGAACATGCACTTGTCCTGTTTAATGCTATGCATTGTTCTCTTCGGCGGGGGCGGAGTTAGACTCCGTTCCCTGTGAGGAGAGTTTGGTGGACGGTTTAATTTGGTTCGCATGAACCCATTTGTACTCCGGACTTTGCACGTTGGCCTCTAGGTTCTTTTGAGCCCACGTGAAAGTCGTTTGGAGATGGTCTTTTAAATCAGTGACGCATTGGTGTGCCGTGTAGACGGTTGTCACACTGACGTCTTCGGGCTGGTAGATGAGATTCAGGGGAAGTGTCATTTGTCTCCCTGTCATCAGTTGGAAAAGTGTCACCCCTGTGGAGCATGGTGAGGTAGAGCGGATTAGCATTAGGACCAAGGGAAGCTTTATGTCCCAGTCCCTGTCATGGCTGCTGGCATGTTCCTTTAACATACTGACCACGGTGCGGTTCATTCGCTCCACCTGTCCCAATGACTGTGGGTGTGAGGGGATGTGGAATTTAACTTCCACGCCCAACATGTCGAAAAGCGCGGTCATGATGTTTGACGTAAAATGCGTTCCTCTGTCCGAGTCGATGGGCAGGGGAAGGCCCCACCGGCTGACAACGCGATTTAGCAGCAGGGCTGCTGTGGTGACGGCGGTGTCGTTCGGTGCCGGCAAACATTTGACCCATTCTGTGAAGCCGCATGTTATTGTCAAAAGATATCTGTTACCTCTTGACGATTTGGGGACTGGACCGATCCAGTCAGTCTGCAGATGTGACCACAGAAATGTAACCCCCCTTCGCTGAAGCAGGGCTCGGTCTAGCGGTCGTGTGGGTTGTAACTGGCAGCAGGTTAAGCAGCCTTGTACATACTCCTGGGTGTCCTGGGCCGTTGAAGGCCGGGACGCCACCTGTAGGAGAGTTTTCAGATTAGCTTTGCAGCTTCTGTGTCCTCTTACTGGTGAGTCATGGACGAGTGTCAATGTGATCCCAAGTTCGTTTGAATCTTTGGGCTGAATGGGCTGAAACTCATGGAGTAGCTCTTTAAGTGCTGTTCTCTCTGTTTCAGTGGTCAGTGCATCAGCTTGTTCCAGCTGCTGCATAATTTCTGTTTTGAAACTAGGGCAGGGCTCAGTGGATGAGTCCCGGTTCTCTGGTTGATTTGGTGCTGGTTCTGTTGGGTTGGTTTCTATCGCATACCCCAACAGGTTTCCTTCAGCGTCAAGCGTAGCACCACAAATGGATCCAGCAGGCCGAGCTTCATGTCGCCTGATTTGGATCATGTTGGAAGGAAAAGTAAACAAGGTGTCCGGAGAGTCCTGTCTGCCGGTCAAGGATAAAGGCAGGTCTCCAATGACGGGAATGCTCAGCTCAAAGTCGTGGAAAGAGCTTTCGATGAGCACCCCAAGGGGTTTCTTCGCCACCACTTGGATTGGCATGTGGGTTGGATTCTCCACTAGAAGGTAAGCTGAGCGGTTGTTCAGCTCAAGCAGGGGTGTGCCCCGGGTGACCAGGTTGGATTCCTGGAAATAAGAAAGGGGTTGGAAGAAAACCTGTGTGTTCTGTATTTGTTGTCCTTTCAGGATGGCTAATCTAATAGGTACACCTGCAGTCTGTGGTGGTATTAGCATGTTTGTTTCGCTAGCCACCTGGCAAGCCTGTGGGATTGTTTGCCCTGATCGCATGACTTCAGGGGTGCCCAGGAAGGAACTTGGGGTCACGTGAGCCTGAGCCCACAGGACCTGATTGCAAGTGTCCAGCTGTGCACCTAGCCGTACCAGAAAATCAGCACCAACAAACACTGGAGGATGTAAATTCTCCACAATGCTGAAAGGATGAGAGAGCTGCCTTGTGCCAATCTGTGCATAAAGTATGCACACCCCCGTTGCTTTCAGAAGCCGGCGAGGCCAGTCTGCTGAGAGCAAATAGTGGCTGTGTTTTGTTTCAGCCAGATGGGGCTTTTCACGGCACAGAGAGCTGTACAGATCTCTGCTGATCGCAGATTTCTCTGACCAAAGAGCCAGCAGCACGTCTGGCATGAATGTGCTTTCCAGGTGCACACCTTCGGCCACTCTGGGGTTATAGGGTTCAACTCCAGAGTGTTTAAGTGAGCAAAGGAAAGATGTGTGGCTGCAGAGAGAAGTTCTCTGATCGCTGAGAAGCGGTGGTGTGTCAGAGGATTTGGAAATCGGCTCTGTTGAAGGCAGAAATGGTGCTAAGAGTTCTTTGGGCTCTTCTGAGCAGGTCACCTGGTTGATAGGGACGGACGGTCCACTTCCAGAAGTAAGAGGCTTGGGAGTCCCCACCTGGGCCCAAAGATGACCATGATGGCAGTCAATGAGTGGAGCTAACCTGTTCAACAGATCCTGACCCACAAGAAAAGGTTCTGTGTCCAAAGTACAGATGTAGATGGGGTGAACAAGGGTCATGTCACGGAAAGTGATGTCTAACCACGCCCGTTTGGTGATGCATGACTGATCCTGAGTGTAGCTGGTGATGCCCACGTTACAGGTCTCCACCTGTAACGGTTTCCCAAGGGACACCATAGCTCTGGTCACCTCATCGAACAAATCTGAGCACATTAGACTGATCTCGGAACCTGTGTCTAAAAGAGCATTTGCTGTGACACATCCTCCTATAACTGTCGAGCAGTATAAGCGATGCGTGTTTTCACGATGGTTTAGTTCACCTAAAAACCTTAGAAAAGGGGTTTTCTGATCACCTGCTGATGGGATCTTAGAAGGTTGTTGGTGAATTTTTGGTTGGTTCCCCCACTTAATCAGATAAACTCTGTTAGAAGGGGGAGCCTGGTTCACGCCTAGTCATGCTGACGTGGGTTTTGGGCCTGGTTTCCCAGGAGGGTCGGCAGGATTGGATGGTGGCGAGGACGGCTGCGGCGCGATCTGACGCACCGTGTCGGCTAGCAACCTGCGAAAAGTCTCCTCCATCTCCTTTCTCATTGACTCTTCCATGCGCAGGTTCCAGCCTTTGTTGTCATGTGTGCCTTTCTGCTTTTCAAACCTGTCAGTTTGCTTACCGTGTCGGGCTGGATCCGGCCTGTGCCATTTTTGAAACCTCTCACCTTCCATGCTGTCATGCTGACCTCTCCTATCATGAGAAGCTTTCTTCTGCTGCGGTTCAAAACCGTGTTGCTTCTTGAACCCAAATCTAGTTTTAGGTTTAGAGGGAGGCATCTCATGTCCCTCCAGACCTAACCTCTTTTCTGGTTCGATCTGAATCTGTAGAACCTTTTTATCACTGTCGGCTCCTTTGTTGGGCCGGACACGTGTTTCCCATGCCACCTGCGCGTATTTCCTGATTTCCTGCATGGTAAGTCTCTTGGTTCTACAATGCATGGTAACCTCATAACGCACGCTTTCATGAAGATTATGGAGGAACAAAGATTTGAAAGTGTGGTCTTCCTCCAAGCCGGGAGCATTTCGTCCCTGAAAGTAAGCAGCCCGTAAACGGCGGTAATACTCCTTGGGCGCTTCAGTTCTCTTTTGCTGAATTGCAAAAGCTCCAAGAGTCGCAGAAGCTGGGTCTGTGAACACAGAATATTCTTCTCTTAAAGCCTGACAAAGAGCTGAGTAACGGTCACGTGTAGCTGGAGGGAGGCTTTCTATGAAAACATGGACACTTCTGGACGTGGTTTTCCAGATAAGCTTCAATTTTTCTCGAGCCGAGGGGCTATATAAGTCTAGCAGACAGCGCTCTACCTCTCTGAGATAGTCATCAATGGTGGATTCTGTATTGCTAGGATCAAAACGCTCTATGTCTCGGGCCAGGGACTCAAGCTGACGCATCCGCAGTCCCTGTTCAGGGATCGGGGCTGGTCCATCTGAGTCCTCTCCTGACGACTCCTGCCTGTGGTAACCACGATAGCAGGGGGGCTCTGGTTCTGACCACCCACCTGGCATCGGCGGCCGTTCGTGGGACGCCGGGGGACCCTCCCTGTCATGAACTCTTGTCCGTGGACGCAGTTCAGAGGAGTGGGGTTTACCTGTGTCCCAGGAACGGTGCTCCCGTCGCCCTGGTGGGGGGAAAGGATCATAGCAGACAGTGTCAGGGGTCAGGTGGGAAGCAGGTGTTTTCCCATGATTTGCATCATGTGGATCAGTCCTGATTGCCACCGTAAGTTGTTTAGGCATCTCTTTCCGTATCACACTGCTATATCTGTACTGACCTTCGCTTACCCCTCGCTTAGAAGGTGTCTGAGGGCCCAGTTCATCCAATGTCCTCCAGGTGTGATCCCCATGTTTTCCCTCAGATCCTTCTGGCTGCAAGCTAATGAGATCCTCCTCTCGCTCCTCTGTGAGATGACAGCTGCCCTGAACACTTCTCTGTTCTAGCTCCCTAACTCTTTCCTCAGCTAAGACACGCCTCTCAGTCTCTAGCACTAACCTTCGGTGGTATAACGCAGATAATTCACCCAAAACATCTGCTACCAATCTATCCTTTGGCTTGCTTTGGACCTCCTCCACCAATTCCTGAATTTTTCTCTCACAGTCCTCTATGTTAAACTGATTCAAGCGGTCTTGGTCCTCCGGTGTCATTTTAAGCAGTGAGCTAATGACACCCTGAGCCTCCATTCCAATGGAGGATTGTGGACCTTCAGCTCCTTTGACTGAAGAACCTTTACTATCCATTCTTTGTCAGCTATGGACAGCAGCACAACAACTGTAGCTCAGCACTACACAACAACAACAATCAAATAACACTGTAGTTTAGCTTAGCGCTAAATAACAGACAACAAACAACAACGCTGTATTCTAGCTTAGCACTAGGCAACAACGCATACACTTTAGTTTAGCTCAGCGCTAAACAACAACTGCTAACAACAACTGTTAAGTGGCTTCACTTTACTGTCAACAGCAACTCGCACTACGACTGACACTTTACTGCAGGAAGTGTGGTCAAATACGTGCGTTTAATTAGGCTGCGCAGGGGAAAATCAACCCTGCGACTTACAACTCCTATGTTTAGGAACGGTTAATATGCTTGTTTAACTTTGAGAATATTAACTGTGAGTGACATGGACCACTAACCTTTCGGCCAGTAATTAAGTGATAAAGCTGTGGCTTTGTTTGTGATGCAAGTTATTTAAGAACAGGTGCTCTACACATGTGTGGAAAATAGCAAAGTGTTTGGAACTTCAGAGGTGGCAAAGAATGACAGTTAAAAACCGCTAAATTGCAACCTTAGTTTCAAAATCACAGCTCAATTTTGACCACTTATGATGAGCAGAAGGGGGAAAAGAAAGAAAAATAATTTAACAAAATTAAAAGTTTAAAAAAAATATTTCAAAAGGAATAAAAAAATTATAATAAGTTGACAAAAATTATTAAAAGGAGTAACCGTAAAGAAAGTTTTAAGAAACTGACATTCAAATATCCATTCAGGGAAGCCGAGTGCTTTCACCTGAATTTTTAACCGTGACTGCAACTACCTATCCTGGCCACCAGATGGAGGCAGGGTGCCCTTCACTTTTGGGAAGACTGAGCTGTAATTACACAC
Source organism: Fundulus diaphanus (assembly GCA_037039145.1). Classification (NCBI taxonomy): domain Eukaryota; kingdom Metazoa; phylum Chordata; class Actinopteri; order Cyprinodontiformes; family Fundulidae; genus Fundulus; species Fundulus diaphanus. Next base: position 40,556,880 of record CM073136.1, read on the forward strand.
AATGTCCAGCCGATGGGGAATCGTTTCCTTCATCAAAACAATTATGATGCAATTACACACAACGTCCACCAGATGGAGGCAAGGTCTCTCTTTTCAAAGCAGAACACGACACAGAAGGTGACTGATCAGTAGCAGACGCTGGAGGCGCTGTACGTTCTAGTCAGTTCAGTCTAACTAACTCCAGGTTCAGAAATCAATATTCAAACCTCAGGTTAACAACCTCAAACCACCACAAACACGTACATATTTAGTAGGAGTACTTCCTTAATCAATTATGACTGAATAGCCCTTTTGGCAAGGTGAGCAGTCAAAATGCTGGAATGTAGATTGTGTTCATTAAATTCATAAGTTGCTGGTTATTCAGTTTAGTCTAAAGGAACGCCAAATAAGTAGACTAGCCCACCAGGGGCACGCCAGTAAATGTTATGCCAGAAGATGGTTGAATATGCTTATTATTATTATTAATTATAATTTGGCATTATAATTTAAATAATAAATCATTCAACTCAAAATTCCGCTACAACAAAATATAGTTCAAATGGTGGTGATGTTAGCTATAAGCTTGTAAGTATTTATACCATTAATGCATTAGTTAATTTGCTGTTATGAACTCATTTATGCTGGGATAAATGATCTGGTCGGACTTGTGACCGACGAGGTTTATCCGGCAGGCTGTGAGAACCCCAATGTAACTGCAATTAGAGTTTAAATCCTTATTCGTCTATCACCATCCAATGATATTGTCTCTGTATTAATGTCAGATGTTAACTCCAAAGGAGGTTAGCTCTGATTTCTGAATAACCATACAACTATGAATTGGATTGAACACAAAACAATGTCTATTCCGCAGTGGTGTTTTATTGAACCAAAAGCAATTCCCTGTTACAGTAATTCTCTGATTCAACGACTTTGGAAATCTTACTCACTACTAACTACACGCAAAATATATATGGAGATAAAAGAATAAACAAAACAAACAAAACGAAAGGAAAGAAAAACAAATGGATTAAAATGAGCGGTTGCAACTCTTAGTTCAGCTCACGGTTGTTTAAACCACATTCAGAACATCGGCATTTGACATAGCATTGACAGACAGAGCAGCTGTGGGAGTCCTACCGGACGCTTTGATGCCTTACAAAGCTATCAGCTAAGCTACAGCCCAGTCATCCGACACCCTCCCAAGATGGCCGCTACGATGACGTATGGTCTATCAATTTACGTGAAGCGTGAGGGGAGGTTCTGATGACGTAACCACGCTTACGCTGATGGGGTAATGCCTCGCTTCGAGAGGGCGCGGCTAACTGGTAGTTTAAAGCAAAGCCGCGGAATGAGCTCGGACAAAGAGATTAAACTGATAAGAAGAAGCGAAAAGAGAGAGAGGGGGGAAAAGCATGGAGGAAGATGAAGAGGACTGAAACAGTGACCCACGGCGGGGTTATAGATAAACCACAATCAACACAGCAAAATCAAATGTAAAATGCATGCACATATAAAGAAAATATTCGGCAAAATAATTCCAACTTCGTCGTGGAATAAAAGCATTAACCTAAGCCTACAAATTTCTACGTCTGCCCAGGCACTTCTAAAACACCCTGTTGGTGAAACAGAAATAAAAGGGGAGAACCCCGTTACTTTGAGGTGGTCCGGAGTGAAAGTCCCGGCTTCGGTCCGGAGCGCTCTGGATCACGCGACGTCCTGAACGCGTCTTGACGACCGCAGGTGTCCGCAGGCTGCAGCGGGGACCAGACTGAGAGAGTTCCTTCGTCTTTCTCTCTCTCTCTGGGCTCCTAGACGCTTGTTGGGCCAAACAACGCGTCGTCCTCTCTCGATCACTGGGAGATAAGGCGGCTTCCAGTATTTGATCAGAGGGAATTAAAGGTACCTTTTTGAGTCGACCTCCTGTCTGCACAGGGAATGGTTTTGCTTCGAAAAAATCTCGGTCCAGCGAGAAACTCGAGCACGTGGCGTGGGATTTTCCCAACGGAAACAGCTGTGTGTGTGTCTTCTCGGTTGGCAGGGCGCCAGGGAAGAAGGAAGATTGTCGTGTGCAACCGAGTTTTATCAACTTTACCCTAGCAACGTTATCGGTTGCTAGGGCGCCGGCCATTTTGGGCCGCGTTGCATGATGGGAGTTGGTGGCCATTTTGACCACCATGCATCATGGGAAATGCAGTCTGTCACGTCCTGACATGGCACAACAGTTTGATCAACTGTTACACTAAATGAAAAGCTGTAGATGGGAGTCTGTGTGGAAGTCCAAGAAATGGACCGTTGTTCTGGTGGGCGTCCTGGATTTGCTCTTAAAGATCAACCTCTGGGATCCTAAGCCTGCTTCCAGGCTCCATCATGGTGTGTTTTGGGTGAGAAGAAAAGCTTCCAGTGAGATTTTTCAGTTTTTGTTGCAGACTAGAAGGTGGCGAAATGAATACAAACGCATAGCTATTTTAGTCTGAACATGCTAACTTGGACTCTTGGATAAATAATCACAGCAAATTTGATATTTTTGGATGAGTCTTGGTTGAACAGAGGGTGCTTCTGCAAACCTAATAAGAGTTGGAACACAGCTAACTCTTGGTGTCATTGTATAAAATGTTGGTGAATGAAGATTGGTACGGATAATTGGAAATAGTTATGTTTTTCAGAACCTTTAAATCTGAGAGATACCTTTGTAGAACTTTAAGGGGTGTCTAATTAAAGTAAAAATGTGCAATGAGGGATGGAGGTTTGTTCCCAGAGGTTCTTTTATCAGTCAGGCACTGGATGAACTTTGCAAAACTATGGAAAACATGGAATTTTCTTTAAGTTTTTCCATCTCTGGTAGGCCTGTTGTGATGAGCTACAAACCAATTAATCGCACAATAAATATTAATCACATGATTCATTAAAATAAGCTTGATAATTTGCGTATGCATTCTAGCTTTTCTCCCGTTGTGTTTGCCTCTTCTCTCTCTGGATAACGAAAGTTTTCGGTACGATGCATCAACGTCTACACACTACTCCCTTCTCGATTCCTCAGTGTAGGAGGAGTTAAATCTCGTGTCAGGTGGGCACTATGCTCAAAGTTTAGCATCAGAGCCTCATGAGGGAGAGACAGAGACACGCCTGTTTGAAAAGAAAATGGAATTGGTGTCAAAGCCGAACACGACCACTGCAGTGTGGCAGTTTTAAGCCAAATGATGGCAGCCAGCTGCTTAATCCATCTGAGCCGATACGTCAAAAGGATGTACTTGTGTTATTAAATTAGTTGAAAAAGGTCTCCAAAATGACAATATTGTGGTTTATTGGGATAATTTTCTGTAAAATCTATCGTCCAGCATAATTTGTTTTCGTGACAGGCCTAATCTCTGGTTCAGTATGGAAAATAATACGAGGTATGGAAAGACATTTGTATTTTTAGGCTTTTTTACATATCCCATCGTCTAAAAGCTGTATTCATCCAACAATCTGTTTTCTTGTCAATCCATCTTTTCATCCATTTTGTCCATGCATCCAGCCATTTATGCCTCCATCTATTAGTCCTTCTGTTTGTTTTCCATCCATTCATTCATCCATCCATCCATCTGTGTGATTATGCGTCCATGGTTTCATCCCTCCTTCAGTAAACTTTTCATCCATACCTTTACCTGTTTATCCATTTTTTTATCCTGTATCCATCCATCCATCAACCTCATATCCTTCTCTGTTAACTGATCTATTGATCCATCATCCAAATGATTGTACAACCATCCATACATTTCTTTATTCATCTATCCATTTCCCATTCTTTTGTCCATGCATTCATGCATGCATCCCATAGTTCCCATTGTCCATCTATCTTCCATCCATCTTTTTTGTCAATTATCTATCCATTCAGACGTTTTTACTTAAAACAAGGACATTAATGAACAAATAAACAATATTTGTAAATATGCCAGATTGTGTTCCCACTTTAATTCACATCCTTTTTTAACTTAGCAGGTTAATGCTTATAGCATTTATATAATAGTGCACTGAATGTATAACGGGAGTCTGCTATCAAAACATCACCCTAATGCAGTAAAACATTTGGGGAAACAGAACTGACAAATAACGTTACAGTAGGCAAATTGCAGTAAAACCTCCATCCATCCGTCCAGTTTTGCGGGTTAGAAATTTAAAGCCGTGAACTCAGAGTTTAAGAAACATCTGTTTCTTAAACTCTGGAAAAGTCTGAAGTTTTCATGTAAATAATCCGAAGGAAAAATGTAAAACCTAGAACCATACAAGTGCCTTTGCTGATACTCTTCACTGTATTAACTAAGTTAAAACATCGCTCTCTCTGGGGAGACGAATCCTAACCACCCTGTCATTACCCAGTTTCTCGGATTATTCCCCATGTCTGTAATGTTGCTCCTGGCTCGTGTTTACAGTATGAACCTGTGGTGGATGACTGGCGTTTTCTGCTCCAGAAACCTTTTTCTGACCCTGCAGTCATATGATTCATCCATCAGATTTGCTGGACAGCTCATAGCCATAACCCAAACTCGTCTGCAGTCTGTGTTCAGTGGTATGGAGATAAATGAGGTTTAATTAAGAAGGAAGACCTTGTTTGATGTGCTGCTTTTTACTTTAAATCCTTTTTTGAGATCATTAAGGCAATCTAAAATGCATTTTATCTCACGGTATTGGGTTCTGATAACCCAATTACCAGTTACTTCCAGGGAAACCATCATAACATCTTGCCAATCAATTTTCTCTCAGTAGACCGTAAACTAAACATTCTGGTTTCTGTGTAATATTTCTTCCCTCATTTCTCTGGCATGTGTTTTCATGCAGTCCATTTGGCCTGCCCTGAACTGGTTTGGTTTAACTCGGCTGATTCAATTTGGCTCACAGTGGGGCAACCATCTGGCAATTAAGCGGCTGCGTTTCAACCAGACTACTTAAGACTCTGTACCAAACCGAAGAACAAAATGCAAACACGGCACATAAACAGAGACTGTACTATTTCTTTTTAGCTTGCCGTCTTCATCTCCACTGGGAAGAGCAGTTGACCTCCAGGATCTCTCGGGATTTATTTGGTTTTTGAATAACAAGTCTGAACATATTTGCTTAAAATATTAACGTAAATGAATCTAACTTCTTCTTAACAGCAAAAAAAGATAGTTTTATTGGCGTAGAGTAGACCAACTGTTATGGCAACAACATACTGAGAGTGTTTATTTGGTTGTTTTCTATCTAACATACAATGATGAGCAAAAATCTACATAGACATTTCCTTTATATAGGCTTGTGTAACTGTAGCTACCACCACTCCTGCCTCCAGCGGTCAGGCTTTATTGATCGTTGAAGACCTCGCTAACCTCCTGACCAGTCAGCGTGTCCATCGACTCTATAACTCTTCTCCCTCCGGGTCTGGCCCGTTATTGATGTGTGAGTTGCGAGGTGAGGGATACCACTTCAAGGCTCTAAAGCCACCTCAGTTTATCTCATCAATAACAGGTCGAACCGCTGATTTAATGCAGTCTTGACAGCATGTTAAATGCCACAAAAACAGGTATTCGAATGGCTGCTCACATTAAAACGAGCAGGAATTATCACTTGGAGACATTGGAAGTATTTGGCATCCAAACGCTGCACTTTCATGCAGAATATCCGATACAAAACCTGCAATCTAATCTTTGTGAGTAGTGATACATTAATGGTCTCTTATCTGAGATCAGGTCCCAAAATTAGTGGGTCTAAAAGGGGAACAGAGATATCCCTCTCACCAGTAACCCTTTCCAGCTCATTCTGGGGGATCCCAACGAGTTCCCAGACCAGAGCTGATTAATTGCCCCTCCAGCGAATTCTGGGTCTGCCTCAGGGTCTCCACACAATGGGATCTTCCTGGAAAATCTCAGATGTCTAAAACCACCTCGGTTGACTTCTTTCAAACTGGAGCTGAGGTGATTCTACTTTATGCCTTTTTATCTTAAACAAAACTCCAACCCTCTGTAACCACCCCGTCGCTCACATTTCAAAGACCTCTTGAAACATCATCAACGCTACACCATTGCACTTGTTATACAGGTGGCCCAGGCAAAGACCACCCCAACACGTGCATATCTCTTCCTTCACCACAACGGACTGTAATCCGTCTATCCTTCTCCCGCTCCATCCTGCCTTCTCCAGTGAACACAGCATTTTGATATTTAAACCTTCTCCTTGAGTCAGAGGTGGACCTCTGACCTGGAGGGGGCAGTCCACCCTTTATTGGTCTCAAACTAGGGAGTAGCTCACCCATTTCACACTTGATGGCAAACTGCTCTCAGACTTTCAAAGGCCTCTAGCTAAATATCTTTTAATGTCCCCATGTGAATGACATTTTTTTCTATTCACTACAATCAGTGTATGACATATGTGATCAGGTCCTTGATATACGTCTGTGTGTTTACATGTAAATTCTGAGCCGGTGTCTCACCAAACATTTCATTATGGTTACACAATGACAATAAAGACTTGATTCTTGATGGTAAACAGTTCAACTAACGTATTTTATTTTTCGAACTATAAATCGCTTTGGAATATGTCGCATCAAAAAATGCGTCATAAAGAGGAAAAAAACACACATAAGTCCCATTGGACTATATGCATTTATTTAGAAATTTATTTCACAAAATCCCAAGGCTAAAAACTGACATTTAATCTGGTAAACCAAATTATTCAATTACACAACTGCATCCACAACCGGCTGAATAATATGGAACATACCTGTGAGGTTGAATGGGGTAAATGAGCATAACAAACCACCAACCCGGAAAGTTCTCATCAGCGCATTTCAGCGTAACGGTCCGTAGCAAAATTACGCTGAAATTAGACCGTGAGCGTAACGGTGCTACGTGCTAAACTAACAGTACGACACGGATGTTTGAGAGCAACATAAAGCTCACATGCATTAGCGAAGTTGTAAACCGCCTGGACAACAGACCAGTAGCTAGCGCTAGCTGTTATTGGCTTCACGGACAGCCCAATGACTGGGTTCTGTCTCGGTCTGGGCCCTTTGAGCTGCACCACGCATGGCTCCATTGTGTGAATCCAGACTGAAACAGTGAAACAACACTGTCTTCAGTCTTTGTTGTCTATAACTTAATGTTTCAATACGTGTTTAAGTGGTACAAGAGCAGCATATAGTTTTCAGAAGTCTAGAGCGCCCTCTAGCGGCTATAGACAGTAACGTTTACTTCATGGTTCATGTTGGTCAAACTTAACTACAATTTAAACTGATATAAGTCGCACCTGAATATAAATCGCAGGATCGGCCAAACTATGAAAAAAAGTACGATTTATAGTCTGAAAAATACAGTAGGCCTATGTATAACATGGTGGTACAGATGACTACTTAGATGTCACTCTTTAATACTTCCAAAAAATTTTGTTAAATTAAAATCTTAGATCATTTGGAATTACAAACTAGTTAATAACCTTTATGGATGGGTGTGCTAATTTCAAGTCATTATCCAAATGTGATGTAAAGTTATTTAAAAAAAGACTGACATTTGTATTTATGAGGCATGTTGGGGTGAAGCAGTTCAGTCACTGGCTCTTCCAGATTGAGTCACATCCTTCTTTCACAGTCTGAGAGAGAGCCGCATTGATTCTTTGTGCTGCTGGCAGGATTGATCTCCACTTGGTCACATATTGTCCGAACGAGAGCTGACAGCTCACCGCTACTGATGCCACTGGTTGTCAATAAACTGGACGAGCTCCCTTACTCTTCATCTGTCTTCTTTAATTTGACTCCTCCTACACGTCCCATCCTTTAACTCTCCTCGTCTCCTCAACTTTGCCTCTCCTTCTGTCTTACTTGTAGGAATCACACATATTACTGTTAACTATTATTTTTAACCTTTATTCTTATTAATTCTTTAGAAATGCTCCAAAACTTTCCAACAGGATGCTGCTGTTGTGTTTGTGTGTCTGCGTGCAAAAGCATTTTCCAATCATCCCAGGATTTTCTGTCAAATTGAAAAATCTTCTTCACGCCACCATTCGGCATCCCTAGACCCCGACCCAATCAGCACCCGGCGGCCGAACCCTCCAGCCTGCTGCTTTTGTGAATAAATGTGTGTACGTGCTAGCATATTTGTGCTGGAGGATCCAGGGGGCTAATGTCGGGGTGGATTATCCCCCCTCCTCTTCCTCTTTGAAGTGCTGCCAATGGAACGAATTGCACCGTGCTGTCCCTAATGCACTGGTGAGCTTTCTCCATTTCTGCACTCCCCTCCTGAGTGCTATCCAAAAAAAAAATCTTGTCCCTTGTCAATAGCACCACATTACTCATCCAATCAGTATGCAACAAGTCAAACCCATGTGTGGCACACTGACTGGATATAGAAGGCTGTATTATATTTTTGATTCAAAGGTATACATGTGTATTTGTTTTATACATCTAAATACCTTAGTGGACATTGTGGCTTTACACTTCAGGTTTTTTGAAAGCATAAATAAGCTGTGTGTATTACCAAACATTTAAATTTAGGGTTTTTGTTTTATGCTCAGGAAGCTGATAGCATTTGCATCGCCCCTTCAGTGGCGAATTATTTGTTTTCAGGAGCTTGTGTGTTGTGTTGGGATGTTTTAGCAAGCCCATTAGCATTATAAGGCATTAGCCTTATAGCAAACATGGACCCCAAATACGCTCCAAATAGTTTTTATGTCTATCAGGGGGGAAAATGGAAATTCATTATATCTATTTAAAAAACATGGCTTCTTTTTTTTAAAAAGTTGCCACTGGTATACGCGTTGGCACTGAAATAACTTGTAGTTTCTGAATGACATAGCCCTCTTTCCACCTCTTTACTTTTTAAAATTACTTTATTGTGCATACAATCTTTAGTCTTTAATATATTTAAAAAACATCCGCTACATGTATTTGAACGTGGCGCACCGCCACACCAAAATAAAAGCACCGCACTTTCAGAATAAATAAAAAAGTATGTTAAAACAATGTAAAGCGTATGATATAGCTTTGCAACTGTATATTTGCACATTTATTCATACACTTAGAATCATAACCAGAGTTTAAAATGAATTTATATATCATGAAATGTTAAAATGTATTTTATTTCGAAAAACCAACTCGTCTGGCTCCTGTCTGTCTCGCTGCCAAGCTGGCTAATGTATGAAGCTACTGGTGGCAACTGAGTGCTGCGCTGCACACGGTAGTGAAGGAAAACTAGAGTGGACAGTCCAGTGTTGCCAACTTAGCCACTCTTGTTACTATATTTGAGGACTTTTCAGACCCCCTCTAGCAACATTTCTTCAAAAAAGCAACTAGAAACAAATTTTGTGACTTTTCTCTGTGTTTTGGTGATCTAGGCACAGGCAGCTGCCTCGTCCTGAAAGCCCTGCATGCAGTCAGAGCAAAGAAAACAGAGAGGAGACCAGCTCTGTTTTCACATTGTAAATGTATAACGCAAAGTTGCCGATGATTACAAAGCGGTAAATAAATATAGCAAATACAGTTTTTAATCTAGTCTCTTTTTGTCCTCTCTGAAACTGTTGCACTAAAATAATTACCTTATTACCATGCAGCTTGAATCAATTATTCACCTCGTTCAGTGTGTGGGCCTCTGATTACTATGTTGTTGATAAAGTTAGATGCAGACAGTGTGGATTCAGGCAAGGTATAAAAATTCATGCAATATTTCATAAAGTAATGTTAACATGTGTTGCATTTCAATTACATTTTAACAACAGTTACACCCCTGCCCCTACATTGTAATGTTGGCGTTGCACAATGTAGAGGTTGCACAGTATTTCAGACACTGGCTCACTACTGAAATATGTAAGTTTACTCTCTAACCTTTGAAAGATTGGGTGAGTAGATACAATAAAATCAGATTTGTTTAGAATTTACTGCCGCTATGATGGCATATTATGTCATACAAAGCCATTAAACAATATATGTTGTGTAACTTACTGAACATAAACACTTTTGTTACTTTCCCAGTACTACAAAACAAACCAGGTCTGATATTTGTATAGATATTTTAAACAAATTCTCAGCAACACAAACCAAATAACTTTCTAACCAACATACTTTTGGTCTAAGATAACAATAGTGGTTATGCTTGTCAGAACTATGCAACCCACAGCAGCGATAAGAGCAAATCAGAGAGCCCAGTGTCAAATACTAAAGGCCAGCATGAGATTATTAAACATAAGCCTTTGATTTGTTTTGTTGGACTGGAAAGCAGCCACAGAGAAGAAGAATGTGTTTGTATTCCTCAGAGGTATGTAATAATCTGCCAAGAATTTTATTGACTTAGGTTTAATTTCCCAGTGAATACAGGAATAATGAAAATCTAACTTATGCAGTCATAAAAGTCAGAGAGGGCAAGATTCTGCAGTAAATACTCGCATGTTGAATAATTTAACTACATTTTTGCCACATTTTCAGCAAAGCATAAGTAAAGCTTATGACTATATTAAACTCTAATGATCGTACATGCTTGACTAAATCTAAAGGCATACGAATACACAAAAAACAAAAGTTTAACTTATTTAAACACTGGAATTTTGTTATCTCCAAAACATATTTATTGTTTACAGAGAACCAGCATGTGAATTCTTAGGTAATCTTTAATAGTGCAAACAAAAGGGCCTTTAGCACTGTGCCGTAGTGCTGTAAAAAAGTAATTCCCCTTTAAACACTTTACTTCAATTCAATTCAATTCAATTTTATTTATATGGCGCCAATTCATGAAACATGTCATCTCAAGGCACTTTACAAAGTCATTTACTTCTGGTTTTGCCACTCGTAAATGTTTCATGTCATCAAACACATTTTCGCATTAGACAAAGATAACATGGGGAATGTAAATGCAGTTTAATTTATAAATTATATTTTAATTTTTCACTGGGAAAAAAACAAAACAAAACACCATGGGCCCGTGTGAAAGCTAACCACGCTCTTTACTTTGGTTGAGCGGATTTTGTAAAGCTGCACCCAGTTCTAAATAAGATAAGAAATAACTGTATTGACCCATAACAATAGACAAATCTGAGCGTGACAGTGGCAAAACCGCATAGTTTCACACTAAATCAGTAATGTAAAAACAAGTTAAACTAATCTAAAGTTAGTTCTAAAGCAACAGAGAATAAACCTATCAGAAAGGCAGAAATAAAAATATAATGAAATAAAAACGGAGTATCGCACAATTTTTGAGAATATGGTATATTCAGATAAAGATGAAATATTCCAGTTAAACAGATGAAATGCAGCAGCGTTGCGTAAAGAAAGCAGCCGATTTACACAATGTAGGCAACTGTCCACTCTGGCTATAGGCTCATCCAGGAGGAGTGAATGCTGCAAGTCAGTGACTCCATGCAATCTGCTGGGCTTCCTTAGATTAAAAAACAACTTTTTTACCGATCTGTCTGGAGGATTCATTTGAATTGACTTTGTAAAGTACTTTGAGATGACGTGTGTTGTGAATTGGTGCTAAATAAACTGAATTGAACCTTCCCAGGAGGGGCCAGCCTAACCAAAATTATTTAAAGACCTGGCTCACATTTGCCAAAGAAAATTACGAAAAAACCATCTTGATGATCTCCAAGACTTCAGGGAAAATATTCTGTGGACCTATGCGACTAATAGGAATGGCTACCTTTCACATTTGAACCAATACGGTACCGATACCCGGTACCTGGGAATCAGTACCGGTACTTAACAGTACCTACTTTCAGTACTTTTGTTTGTTTTTATGTAGTAAAAATTTTTTGTTTATTAATACAATCTCAAAAATGTTTAAGTTAACAGTTATTTCTCAATATATAAACTTGTTTGGATCTACAAATAAACCTTATTAAATAATTTATGAATTTTAATACATTGCCTGAATCCACAGCACATAAAGCTATTTTTTTCTTTACCAAAACAACAGTTATCAGTGGTACACAGCTTTTTTCTTCTTCTTGGAAACTTTTGCACAAAATCTTTATTCACACACAGCTTCAATCCCGTATTCACCTCGTTGACTAAGTTAAAAACATATTTTCTTTGTAATTCAGGGCGGGATACATTTGCAATGAGGGAACAGAGAGGCTCTCCTCTCTGCACTCTGACTACAGGCGAGTTAAACAGCGTTTGTGGGAAGGGGCTCACAGCAGCACTTGGCGCTCTCCAAAGACAATAACTGCAGAACGATTGTTATTTTCATGGGAAGTCCCCAAGAACACAGTAGAAAGTCGCTTGATTTTTCGCTAGTTGCTTTTTTTTTAAAAAGAATGCTGGATGGGTCTGAAAGATCGATAAATATAGCAAGAAATTTGCTAAATTGGCAGCAGTGACCAGGTGCTTCCTCAGATTAGAAGTATTCCCGGCACTGGCCTTGCCTCACAAATATTGCAGCGAGCGTAATCTCTGTCGCACCTTGAAAAGTAGAGCCATACTTTGAAGCACTTTCTATCAGCAATGCTTTGTTGACCGAACCAGCAGATCCTGACGTCATCACGCTCTTGTGCGTTCAATGCTGTGTTCACAGTACCGTTTGATTTTACCTGAGTCGGTACTCAGTAGTACTGACAGGATTCGGTCAGTACCTATAAAACTAGGGCTGGACGATAATTCAATAACGATATAAATCAATTGATAGACTTATATCGATGATAGAAAAAAAGGGTCAATAAAAAGTTCAACAGAACAGTTTTCCTACCTTTTGCATTCTAGCCTATCATGTAGGTTAATATTACAGTCATTGCATCCTCCCAACCAATCACAACGCAGACCAAGGAACGCTCCGTCACCAAGCTCCGCCCTCTTCAAAGAGTTCAGAGAGCACACCTTTTTTTAATTTTTAAAAACTTGCAGTTTTGGTAAAAAGTTGGTTGAGTTTGAATTCAGTGTTTGTGAGTTCTGTATCTAAAAAATAAGCAACAGCATAAAATGGCCAGGGCTGCACTTAAAATATGTTTTGAATTTGTTGATAATTATCGATATCGATGAATACGATTTCTATTTTATCTATATACTTTTTATCTATATCGTCCAGTCCTATATAAAACTACTGAATTTGGTACCCAGACTTGGTGAAAATTGACATTTTTGGAAAGTGTGTCCCTTAATATCTGGTTTAAAACAAACAGAGTTTCCTTTAAAACAAAAAAGGAAATACCTGTAATCAGACATGGTGCAGGTCTTGAGCTTCTCTGCTTCTTCTGGACTTGGTGACTTGACATAACTGATGGAAACATGAATGTTGCTACATAGCAGGAAAAGTGTCTGACCATCAGTTCAGATCTTAGGCTTAAGCACAGTTGAGTTATATAGACGGACAAAGAGTCAACACACATCCGGATGTCCACCTCTGAATAAATCACAGCAACAAAAGTCAGAGTTTTGGAAACGTTTAGTCAAGATCTGTACTTGAATCCAATTGAGATGCTGTGGCTTGATCAAAACAAAGAAAATAGGATTAGAATATTCCTCCACTGACTGCTATTTTTAAAAAGCCCCTTATTGCCAATTATTGTAAATGCTTGATAATATCTTTGTCTGATAATGAATTTGGTTAAATAGCCTGAAACTTTCATTGTGACTGCAGAGTAAACAAGAGCCAAACACAGGAGGCCGCTTTATCACGGCACCGTAGGAGAGAACAGGTTAAAGAGGAGGATGAGGAACTTTAGGCCAATAAAAGAGGACCTGAAGGCCAGCTCCATGTGGGACCTGACTCATTAGGAAAGCAGGTGTGAAAGTATCTTGTCATGCCTCATTTCCGCCTGTATATTTTTCATGTTTAAAACTACTCAAACTAACCCCCCTCCCCCATCAGCAGCCCGGTGCCGCCGCCAAGGCTGGCAGGGCGTCTGATGGCACGGCGCCGTTCTGTGTCCTGCCCTCTGCTCTCTCACAGTAAATACTTGGCAGCGCTCTCGGCCCAGCAGGTCAGCAGTTCCACACCCAAGAGGCCTCTCAGAGCGTGGACAGAAAAGTACACTTATGAAACAGTCTTCTTAAGCAACGGAGAGCAAGGGGGTGTTTTTGATTATGAGCAGCTAATGTGTGTTTAATATAACTCCCTTTTCCCTCTTTTGACCTGCTTGACGTGTAAGAAACGGCGATAGACGTAGAGGAGAAATCATGTTTAATTAAATGAAGGAGTAATTATGGAATACAGTGAGGGCTGGGGGAATAAATCGTCTGGATGTAGGGCAGTGGTGAGCTTAAGGATGCCCGTTTGGAAGCAGCAGGTAAACTTTGTTGGTACACCGTGTTCAGAGGCCACAGGGAAGAAAGCTGGTTCAGCCTTGGCAGCAGGTTACAATTTCACAGCTTGTTTGCTTTCCACAAACCTCCCCTGGTGCTTCTGTTTGAAAAGAACAGAGAGGAAGTCTGGAGGCCAAGTAAAGAGTCTGGAAAACGTGTGTGTATATAAGCTGGAGGTTTGCTGGACAGGTAGGAAGAAATATAAATATGAGATAAAGTTACTTAAAAGGTCATTTTTTATGGCCTCAAATTTCCCTCATTTTCAAATATTTATAAGATGAGGAGCGATAGTTACACTTCTTTTTAGATTTTTAGACAACTTTTCTGTTTTAGAGATGCAGCAGAAAATCAGCTTGTTGGCGCAACCAGTTAAACACCTGGATGGTATACCCGTGGGAAACTCAAAAATCCTGCCATTCTTCCTACCAGTAAACGCAACATATAAAAGTGCTACCAGATCCCACTAATCACCAGGCTGTGTAACCCGGCCAGCCAGATTGATAATGCGTAGCACTCTAGTTCTTAACATTATCAATCTGGGACTGCTCCCGTCAAATCTGTTTGAGGAAAGGAAGGAATTTCAACAAAACTCTCTGAGCTGATTGGGTAAAGTGACACCTAGTGCCCGCCTACCAAAGGTTGGTTTTAGCCAATCACGGTATCAAATTAAAACGTAAGCAGCAGGCGTTATGAGAATCCACAAGAAGGTAAGCTAGTCAAGGCATTTCTTGCTGTTCTACAATCAAAGAAGAAATTGTGGATTCTTACCAAACAGATGTGACAGCAGCAGCTACACATGCACAGCCATGTTTGTTTTGGTTCGGCTGTGGGCTCAGCCAATCTTGCTTTCGTCGCACTGGTATGTCCCGCCTTAAACCTGAATACTGCTACGTGATTGGCCCAAACCGTTTTTGGTTCGGTCACAAACGGTCAAACCCATAGCAGGACAAAATGGATGCTCGTGTGTTTGAATGCACAAATACCGCAAGAATTCAGCTTGCAGGCAAAGTTAGAGACTCTGACTGGGAAAGAAACCTCACAGTTAGCTATTTTCCCCAACAGCGAGGAATTTACTGTTTAAAGGAAATCAAAGGAAGCACGAAATTTGTAAGAAGCTATTTAAATTAGTATAAGTTTCTACAGAGCGACGTCAGCTCTTTATTCAGGTTGTTATAATAAATAGCTCGCCTTTGGTGGGTGCTGGTCACTTTTTTTCCTTTTTTATACATTTTTATTTTTACTTTGCTTCGTACCTACTTGCTTTGGTTACAAAAAGATGCGTTTGCCACTGGACATCTATTTAAACCTCCACCCGGGTTGCGCAGGTTTTTTGTACTGGCGAAGAGGGAAATGGATCTGGAGACGGCTTCAACAGTTCTCAGGAAGGCTGAAAGTATTCAAAATTCCTCTGTTTTATCCATTTCTGTCATGCTGGATATAGAAATGTTGACAGCCCGTGTTCATCTCATTCTCTGAATCATTGCTGCAAAGCTAATATACCTACAGGTGCAAATAAAGTAACCTGGAGCCATTGAGGGTTTATAGTCTCTGAGGAATGCGCACAGACGCCTGTTTTAGAAATGCCAACCACACTAACTCTGGAAATTATTATGAGACACTAAAGACGGTTTGAAATGTCAAATCCAAATAATTTTCTTTGTTTTAAAAAGATAGCAAAACCCTGATTTACAGTGACTGCTCTTTCACACACCCAGTGTGACGTCGCCTCTTCTCCTGATATAAGTAATTAAGGGCCACTTTGGAGAGCGTTGATGCTTTCTAAGTGATATTGAAATCTGTTTCTTTACTAAAAATGGTTTGAAATCCGCCACAACTCTGATTAGCGCATCTCTAATCTGTTGTAGATGTTACTCCTAAAATCTTTGTACCCTGTTTGAGTTCATAGTTTCCCATGAGAACACTGTGCAGGGAACAAGAGAAGCAGTAGACGGTCTGAGTTGAGCTTGGCTCACTCACATTTAAAGTAGAATACCTTGAATTAGGAACTGGTACCAACTGATGGGTGGAATAGGAACAAAAGTTGAATTTTTTAGTGTTTATCTCAAGAGATCCAGCTGATCTCACTCTTATTCCTTATACAAAAATCTGCCAGATTTTTAAATCATTTTTCCCTGCAGCTTCTCCTCAAAGTGACTCTTCTTTTTAGTTGCCAGCTCCCTCTAAGTAACATCAGGATGTTATTCAGATCACCTTTCCTAGTTCATTTTCAGTTCATTGCACTCCTCTGACTTATGCAGATTCAAATCCATCAGCCCGGGTGTTGTACGCTTGCCCAGCCGCTCATCTGGCATTGAACCACCTCTGCTGTTATGCAACGTCAGAAGGGGTCAGAAAAAAGACAGAAGTTTGGAGAGAACGTCAAGCACTCTGATCCTCAGCCTGATCCGTCATACGATCTCTCTTTCGCTTCTCCACACACATATTCTGCACTCCCCAGTACTTCACTTAAACACCCATGTCAGCTTTCTAAGCATGGCACAGACAGCGCAAACCAGCTAATCTCCTACAAGTGTAGAGGTATGCAGTGCCTCCACGCACACTTTACCCACACAGCTGAAGGGGGTGGTTCTTGCTGTGGGCCAGACGGACCGATTCATGCAACAGACAGGCGCACCCTGTTGGATCAGCATCAACCTGGCTCCCCACACACAGCTCTGCTTCCAAACCTAATACTGGCTGAAAATCCTTTCCTCTTAAGGCTGCTGGCTGTTTCCAAGATGCTTCAAGTTACTCGGAGAGGTCCAAGGCATTTTTTTTTCCTGTGTACAGTCAATAGTTACTATTGTATCTCAACATTCAACAGGCAGTTTAATTGTTTTACCAGCCGTCCAGGTCTCTGTCGTACATTCAGCACTGACCGGGAAGTCGATTCAGATTTACTCCAGATGTGAAGGGTAGTGTAACGTGACCTCCTGGGGGAAGCAGTCTGGTCTATTCTACAGCCCTGTGCTGTGTATAATAAGCTGTTTTCTAAATAAACTTGCACTTTTACAGTGTGAGTTTACAACCTTTCTGCTGCAGTACTTGAGCAAATGTTCGTACTTGCAGGTGGATTCTCCAGAGATACTTCACACATGTTGGAAAACTTTGAAATTATTACATTACAAGATATATAGACTCAGAAATGTTCGGGGAGAACATTTACTGCTCCGTCTCTGCAAATAACATTGTGACATGCTGTAACTTTCCCATGTTCTGATGCTTATTTTATAGAGTTCATCCGCGAGCATTTTGTATTTTGACTCTATAAGTCACAACAAATCTTCCAGATAAAAAAATCTTTAACCACAAATACAGGTATTCAGCACAACTGCAAACCTGCCAAGAAACACCCATCCACCTAAATTGACAGGGCGAGCACAGAGCGCATTATTATTAAGCAGCCATGAAGCAGTCAATGTTTGTAAACCATTTTCCAATAATTTCATCATCCATTCAATCATTTTCCTACTACTTTGTGTAGGTCTATCGTTTAAAAATAAAACAAAATACTTAGAAGTTTGTGGTTAAAATGTGACAATATAAAAAGGTTCAAGAGGTAAAGCGCTGTATATTTAATTTGGGTAAAAAGAGGCTAAACAGGACAAGGCTGTTTGAAGTGTTCGCTTTCAGCAAAACTCGTGCTCTTGATCTCCAGGACTCACCTGCAGGGCCCGCCGACTGGTTCTTTGTAGAAATCTATCTGCAGTTTAAATGATTAAACCTTACCCAAGTTCATAAATGTATTGGAAACGTGAGAATGCTCTTTTTCTCCTCTTTGATCTGCTTACACGTCTCGCTGCCTCAGTCTGTGTGAGCTGAAGGCAAGAACAGGCTTTGCACCTTCGTGTAGCCTCAAGCTCCATTTACTCAGCTAGAAACCGCCTATTGAGATCCACTGCTGCTTGAAATGCTGCATGCCAAGCTCGATGTGGAACTCGGCCCCGAGGCGACAAAGTGCACAGAGAGCTGATCCTTTGGCTCAGGCCTTTGATATTGCTGCACCACAAGGTCACAGAGCTGCCTTCCAGGTTACAAGGGGAGATCAGAAAACACTTAATTATGCCAACTACACACACTTTGGGAATACAGGTGGAGAACTAGAGCCAGGGCTGCAGCTAACGATTATTTTAGTAATTAAGTATTCAACTGTTCTGATGATTAATCGAGTAATCGGATACAAATGTTGCACAATCTGTAAATATTCAATTTAACTACTTAAGCTTATTTTATAAGTAATAGAATATGTGCAGAGTTACTCTCTCCTCTAACTGCACTTTGGAATGGACATCGCTGATATATCTGAGCAGGTTTGTGGTGGAACCGGCTCTTTTATTTTCATTTTGCAGTCGAGGCGCTCTGCTCTGTTGTTCCCAACATCTGCAGCCAGATGATGCTTCGCTTTCAGGTTTCATTCATAGCTCAGGAAAACACACCATTCTCACACTCTCCTCATTGTTGTGTCACTCGCATTGGAAAGTCTGCCCCCCCCCTCCCTGTTTTCACATAATGGTATGATCCTATATCCTGACATGTGATTGGCCGCCATGCTGGCCAATCAAAACAAAGTTCTGCTGTGAGCAGAGCTGGACCTGAGCGCAGAGAGTAGCAAAAGGTAAACACCAGGGGCCACATTTTCTGTGCGAGACGCATCACTATCTGCTTACAGAGGCATTCTGTCAGAAAAATGCGTCTTTCTGGTTTGCTTTCGAAGCGCACCTTAGTCGCGAATTGACTTATGGGGGGTCCAACCACTAGGGCTGTACGATTTTACCAAAAATCAAAATTGCGATATATTTACACCATAATTGCGATTGCGATTTAATTTTGACTTGAAGAGAATAGCTTTGTGAGTTGGACATCAATCCTTTTTGAACATGTAGTGCAAAGTGCAAAAAAAAAAGTCTATGTATTAAAAAGTCTGACATTCTGTCATTAGCAAAAGTAAGAGCGACCTGCAAGAAAAATAACAACCCGGCTGGAACACATTGAGCTGAATAGTTGAGCCGATTCTAACGAAGCTTTGAGGCAAATAATGTACCTCGATGAATTTCAGAAATCAAGGTACTCGAATCATTAGAGGAACCGTTTCAGCCCTGACGAGATCTGTAACAATAAAGAGTTTCAAGTAGGTTTGTTTCTCTGAATTACATATTATTCAGATGAAGAAAATGTAAAAATGTGCAAAGAAAGTAATTTACCATGTATTTTAGAATATTTACTGTATGACTCAATCAGCAGCTAATTTACATATCCTGAAGTCGGTTGAAACTTTTTTTTTTTTATCCTTACTGCACATGTAAAACAATTCACTGCCAATATTTGGAAAATAGAGGCTGTTGCCCCCGTGCAGATTGTGTCCCGCTTAAACATTTCAGATAAACAAAAATGATCTGAGTCGAAAATGCTGTTTTCAAATTGTGACTGCTTTTATCAAGGGGAAAAAAGCTTTTCAAACGAACCTGGACTCATGTGGAAAAAGTTATTACCCTCAAACCTAGTAAGTGCCACGGACACCCTTGGCAGCAACAACTGCCGTCATGTTTATGAGAACTGGCGATAAGTTTTTAACATCACTGTGGAGGAATTTTGGCTCTCGCGTCTTTATAGGCGAGTATTAATTCAGCCACACTGGAAGGTTTACGGGCATGAACAGCCTGTTTAAGGTCATGCCGCAGCATCTTCTTTGTTACATTTGTTTTAAGTTATTCAGGAGTGGGCTTCCTGGTGCACTTTGGATCATTGTCCTGCTCCATGACCCAAATGTGCTCGAGCTAAAGGTCACAAACTGATCCTCGAACACACACTCGCAGGGTCTTCTGCTAGAGAGCAGAATTTATGATACGATCAATTCCTGCAAGTCCTGAAGGCCCTGAAGCGGCACACTACTTCTACCATGTTTTCCTTTTCTGAAATGCTGTTATATGTAAATGTAACAGGATGCACACTTTACAAGATACACCTTTGTTTTATCAGTCCACAGAAGTATGTTTTATTTGATCGACATGGGTATTTTTAGTCAGCAGTGGTTTTCACCTTTGAGCTCTCCCTTCGGTCTCTTTCTCATTGTTGAATCATGAACACTGACCCTAACTGAGGCAAAAATGCAGTTAGCCTATACATTATTTTGGTCTTTTTGGTCTTTTTGCTGTCAATGTGCGGCGCCTGGGGAGCCATCATGGGTTAAGGGTCTTGCTCATGGACCCAGAGTGGTAGTCTGTGGAAATTGAACCCAGAACTTCCGGAACACGAGCGCAATGCTCTAACCAGTAGGCCACCACTCCCCCGAAAGATGGCTAAGTCAAGTTTTTCACCATGAGAGAAAATGTTGCATCTCTTTTTGTATGAAATATACCAGGTGTACCCCAAAGAAACACCGTACTAATCCTTCAACCCTGAATAGAGCGACGTTAAATGACCCCAATGATCCCAAGGCATTCCCAGCGAGCCAGGATATATAGTGCCTCCAGGAAGTTCTAGGCATTCCCCAGGGCCTTCTCCCAGTGGGATGTGCCTTGAACTCTCCCAAAGCGATGCATCCTGATCAGATACTTGGACATGCTCAACCCACTCCTTGCGGAGAATCAGCCACTTTACTTCAAGCCTCCCCCTGTCTTTAAGGATGAGTCCAGCCACCCTGCAGTGGAAGTCACTGGTATCCAGATTTGCTTTCTTTCACTCCTGATCCACCCCATGACCAAAAGTCACAGTTTAAACCATAAATCAAGAGCTTTGCTCTTTGGCTAAGCCCTTTCTTCACCACAACAGACTGAAGTGGTCTCTGCATTGCTTCAGACAAACCGAAGATCCTTAAACATCTCCGCAGAGACGACCCCCAACCCAGAGACGGCAGTCCACCTTTTTCCGATAGAGAACCCTTAGAGGACTCTCATCTCTCCAGTGCATGGCGACGGTCTTGACCTGAGGAAGCATCGTTCCGTTCAAAGTGTTCAAATATGTAAGCTCCACTCATGAATAATCATGTGAAATACCGATAGTAGCGCAAGTGGGAAAAAGGAATTTACACAAAAAGCTAGTTGCTTCTCCCACACTTTCATCTTAGAGTAAAAAACAGTAGATTAAAGGTGGATAAAAACAATGTGAATTCCTCCATCTGTGATTAAGGGCTGTTTTTAAGGCTTGGTTTAGCTACAGGCTGTTTTCTTCTCTCGTCTTCTGCGTCCCGAAATGAAAAGCAGGTGCATCTGGAAAGAGGGACTTTCAAGTTCGTTAAAATATGGTTCACAGAGGAATAAGATATAATAACTCATAAAATAATTTAAAGGGAGTACTAGCACGCTGAGCAAATCTGCTGTCAGGATTGCGTTAAATTTTCATTGACCTTGTTTTTCAAAGAGAGGAGAAAATATAGTGGTTTTTCCCCTTAAGTCGCTTCTTGATTGGCTTTATATCCAAATCCTGTTGACTTTATCAATATAATTTATAACGTATTGTTAAAATTCCAATTATTAAAGCCTGGATCCAAAAGCATGTTTAATCACTTTGTTTTATTTGTTACTTAGAGGAAGAATAGACTGGTATAAAATGTAAAGAAGCGAATTCCTCAGCTTGATCGGTAACTTAATTCATTACCAACAATTTCTAGACTCACAAAGAGACAAAATGTCCACAAAGGATTGTATGGTTCTCACCATTGCTAAATCTTTTCTGTGCAGTTGATGTTCCTTTGCCGTCTTGTCCTCAGGCAAACGGCACAAGGCTAAACCAGCTGCAGCTAGCATAACTCCTCTGAATCTCTGACCAAACCGGCAGCAGTTTAAGCGGCTCTGAGAGGATTGAAGACATGGATACAAACACAAGATGCAACATTTAACCGGGGCTTTTCCTGCATTAGATGATGTCCAACGTTTGCTTTAAAGCTTAACTTTTGCATCACTGAAGTTTCCCCAGTGTTTGCATACCTGCTAATTTTTTTTTTTTTTTTTTTTACAAAAGCCTTCAAATCAATGTTTATCATTGAGACCAGATGTCTTCAGCCTCTTTCTTCAAGCCATAGTGTTACTTATAGACATCAACACACATCGGCCTAGCTTTCATCTTTTGTCTTACCCATTTTGAAGAGTGGCTAAGAGAAATAGATCTGTCATGTCATATTAATTTTTATAAATGCTAATTGAAAGTGCCGATTAGTACCAGAGTGTCAGTAACTACCTTAGTTTAAGTTTATGTAAATCTTCTGGGTGCAAATGTAGGAATGCACAATATATCTGCATTAACATAGGTATTGGCTGATGTTGGTCCTTTTTTTAACATTGGTATCGGTCCGATACAAAAAAAACAACGTCTTTTTGCATCTTCTTTCCATTTGTGTTTGTGTTTTAGAGGGATTTGGCCATGTGGTATTGTTTGGACATGTGATGGTGATGCAGCATAGGGTTTTGGGCAGAAGCAGAGAAGCAATGTCTGGTCAGTTTTCATAGCGTTAGAAGGGTAGAGATATATAATGTATAAAATATCAGTAAATTAATATTGATTATCGGCCGTAACTGCAGTATTGATATTAGCCAAACGTTTGATATCGGTGCATGCCTAGTGCTAATAAGTGTAGCACCAGAGATATTCTTTAATACAATTATTTCATCTGGTATTTTTTTCTTTATACATCCATCCATCATCTCCTGCGTATCCAAGATCGGGTCGCAGGGGCAACAGGTCCAGTATGGAAATCCAGACTTCCCTCTGCCCAGCAACATCCTCCAGCTCATTCTGCGAGATCCCAAGTCGTTCTCTGTCCCCCCAGCGAGTTCTGGGTCTTCCCCGGGGTCTCCTCTCAGTGGGAGGTGCCTGGACACGTCCCTCTAGGAGAGGGAGGCATCCTGATCAATGCCTGAACCACCTCACCATTATAAAAAACCAAATGTCTTTTTTTCTGAGTTTTGCGGTGTGAAATTATTCCACTGTTAGAAAAGATAGATTTATGTCAAGGCTATGTAGACATCTTTATTAAGTTTGATGATTACAGAGGGTGATGCACCTCTCTAAATTGTTTTAAGCACTTCTGGAAGATGTGCTATAGCAGAGTTCAGGACTGTTTTAGAGGAAACCTTAAGCTTTTTCTTCAGCGCTGGAGGAACATAACCCCTGCAGACAGATTCTGCCTCTTTTTCTATTTGTGTTTTGAGAGTCACAGTGATACTTTCCCCGACAAATCCTGCCTTGCTGCTGCAGCCCACAGGCTTGTCTTTTTCCGGGCGGCAGCGTGAAAGGGCAGACCGGGCGACATTTCATCCAGACAAAGAGCAGTCAAAGGCCATGCTTCAGCTGTACACCTCAATAGCTCTAACACTTTTGTTTCTAAGCTCTTAATGTCCACCACAGCTCATTCTTACGGTACCCTTTGGACCAGTCGACCTACTTCTTTTTAAAATCCGAATTTGTAAAACAACATACTTCAGGGTTCTTTCATGTCCCGCTATTTCTTTCTCCTTCATCACTCTATTTTCTCTCCATCACCTCCTCCCCTCTCTGGATATCCTCACAATACCGTAGCCATTCTGATATGAGCTCTTCTGGATGAAATAAATATGAGGCAAGAGAGGCATAAATATTTATAGCCGCTCCGGCTGCATAATTCTGCACGGTAGTGTGTTGTTGCGCTTTGCGTGCGCGCGTAGATGTGAGAGGTGAGTGCGGGTTACATATTTTCAGACCCTTGGCCGGTGCAGGTGCCAAGGCTGCTGCAGGGATAAATAATTCACTGGAAGTTAAACCTTGAATTCGCATCACTTTGAAAAGACAATAGGAGCAACATGTCAGCGGCGCACACACGCAGCATATGTTCTCCGCAGACTTGCGGGATTAAATGCGAACTCGCGCCTACACATGTTTGACACACATGGCCTGTCATGCAATGATCACCCATGAAAACTGGAACATGGTAACATGAATATGCATGAAATTAAATGCAGACATGCATAAGATTCACACCGGGCTAATAAGAATAACCATGCAGCGAAGTTGCAACTTTTCTATGTGTTGACTTGTAACTGATTTAGATGCCTGCTGCACCATCTTTATTGCTAAACGTGGAGGTCCATACTTGTTTCCACTTATCCATGTTAACCATTTATTGAGCAGTTGCTGGCATCACCCTCCTGCAGGCTCACTAGCTAAATTACACACAGACAGGAAGGCATCAATAAGTAATGGCGGAGATATAAGCCCCCTCCCCTCCTAGTTGACCCAGGCCTTTAATATTTTACAGAAGGGTCTCAGAAACGGTACCAGCTGACACAGCTCAACTGTAAAATCTCTCTTCACTGGACCTGACGTCAGGCGCCGCCCCCCTAAGGTCCAATTTAATCATAATCTCTGAGAGCTTGTTGGTTCCGTCAACTTAAAGAGAGCCTTTTCGCCATGTTGGACTAAAAGCTTTTCTGCACAGTTAGTCTAAACATGAAGTCTTCATAAAACGATGCTGGGGGAGAAAAAAAGATTTTATTGTACAGCTGCTCATGTCGCCACTACCTGCTTTTATCACTGGTGTTTTCCTCACTTTTCAGATGAAGAGGGTACATTGCACTTTAATGCTTAAGATCAAACTATTTTAATATCAAAGATAACCAGATTTGAATACCATAAGTGGCTTTCAAATGATTATTTCATCTATTAAAGATAAAAAGTTATCTCAATCAACCTGGGGAAAAGCATCGGACTCCTACACCCTAGTAACTGGCAGTCAGTGTTTAAATCACTGTGGAGCGATTTCTGCCCATTCTAAGCAGAAACATTTTAATTCAGCCAAACTGGAGGATTTTTGAGTATGATGAACCTGTTTTAAGGTTTATGTCAAGCTATCTCAATTTAGTCCAGACTTTGACTAGGCCACAATTCATGGTTCCTCTATTTAAAGCAGGCATGTCCAAACTTTTCTTCACGTGGGCCAAAATTGTTAAGTCAAAAAGTACTGGAGGGCCAAAAATACTAAAATTACTCAAATTGTGATTTTAATATTGTCTTTTGACCTGCCACACAAAATATGGGCATGCAATAGCATGCAACAAATTAGTCAGATTTTCTGTGGAAAGGAAATGTGTAAATCATTGTGGGCCCAAAACTTAAAGAGTTTTTCACATTTGCCTCATTAAAAAATGGTCGTACAGTTTGCAAAGTCTTTTGGGCTCGATTGGAAAAAAAAATGTAAGAAATTGTCTATTTTCATAAATTAAAACATGATTTCGGTCAGTCTTTAAAAAACACTTCCTGTATTTAGCCAATTTCTATAAATAATATTTCAATGTAGGTTTTAATGCACCAAAGTCTGCATTTGAGTAAAAGTCATTGGATAGATGTGGTCTTACTTACTATGAAACTGAAGAGAATGTAAAAAATGTGGTTATTAAGACACATATGTTGTATGTTGTGTTTTCAATTATGAGATTTTAACTTGTCTGTAATAATTTGGCCCTTTTTAAAAGGAATAAAGTCTCCATCTGCATCAAACCACTTGTGCCGGTGGGCCAAATCAATCTTGAATTGCAGTTTGGGGGGGCTGCACAAATCAGTCCAAGGGCCGCGAATGGCCCCAGGGCCCCACTTTGAACACCCCTGATTTAAAGGGTTAGTGTTAAATCCATGCTGGAAGCAGCATTTAGTTTCTGTGCTCCTCTGGATTATTTTTTATGTATTCATGTTTTTTCTGCAATTTTCATTCTCTGTTCTTTTATTTTTCTGAGAAAGCTTTTTGAACCACTCTCTGTATGAATGGTGCTATGCAGGGAATCATGTCTTCTCGCGTCGTGTTAGTTTGAGGTCGGAGGTAACAGGATGAACACCTTTCTTAAAGCTCCACCTTTGTCTTGTTACTCCACAGAATGTTTGACCAAAAGTTTTTGTCAACATCATCAAGATGCTTTTGGCAAATATACATTTTTTTTATTTTGTAACTGAGCCTCCTGTGAGCGTCGTCGATAGGATCTTCGAATAATTGGTAGGCTGGCATCTCCTCAACATTAGCCTCTATTCCATATTTTCTTAATTTATGGATAATTGTTCTCACTGTGGTTCTCTGGAGTCTTAAATCTTAGAAACAGTTTTGTAACCATTTCCAGACTGATAGATTTAGGTGACATTCTGATCTTTAATTTCATGTGGGCTCTGTTGCTTTTTTAGATCTTTGAACATGTTTTATGTGAATAATGAGTTAATTCATGACACCAATACCTTTTTCAAATGGGACCAGGTTGGTTTGCACGGCTTTTTCTTCAATAAATGAACTTATTTCAAAAACTGCTTATTTTATTTATTCAGGTAATCTTTTATCTGATATAAAAATGTATGTGCGCGACAGAGGAGCAAAACCAGAAGAGATCCATAAGGGTGAAAATACATTTGGGCTGCATTGTACATATTGCTATAAAATAGCAATCATTCTTACTGCTGCTAAAATAATAAGTGATTATCACAGTTAGCATATAAACAATATTTATTTTTAATTTTAACGCAAAGACTTCAGCAAAAGTTTGAATTAAAAAGTCTTACTGATACATTTAATTTGCTTATTGTTCAGCTGTAAATAGAGAACAATTAAGCTGATATAACAGAAGTGCCATGATAATAACATTGGCTGATTAATTAGTCGTGCTGTCTGCGGTGGCAAACCTGCTAGTTTAAAATCGGTGATACCCTTAACGGGCTGATGGGTCACCGCTGACCCATCGGAACGTGTTTTTGACTTCAGCTTGATGTAATTCCTACCGTAGACTTCTATTTTAAAAGCTTGTTTCAAGATGGTCATCTAGGCACTCGTCCTTTGATTTGACACGTCTTTTGATCAACTGTGTTGATCCACAGTTTATTCAGGGCTAATGTTATTCACCCTAGCTCATTTCTCAAAACCCTCCCCCCTCCTGTTTTGAGGTACGTTGCTCAGACCAGTCAGTTTAGATGGTCATCGCGACATGTGGAGATTGTAGGCGGTGAAATTACCGCCATGTTGTCACAGGGGTGACAATGTTTTGGAGAGCGCCTAGACATACTTACGGAAAAACAGGTCTAGAATAGTGATTTCTTTTTATTATTATATTGCATTCAAATTTGAACCTGTCACACAACAGGCTTGTGTGTTTTGGCTCCCTTATTTTTCAGCTAAAATCTCCTTGCATCAGCTTGTAATTACATGTCGAAGAAAGAAGCAGAAAAAAAAAAAAAAAGGACAATTTGTGTGTATTCCAACTTCAATAACTAAAAACTGGATACCAGAACACCATACTGGACTTCTTAGTATACAAATTTAAAGTGTTACCTTTACAGAGACACCAAGCTTTTGCCTCTACTCCAAAGGGTTTAAGAGCAGCATCTAATTTAATTTGGGTATATATATTTTAGGCATTTTTGAAATTTTGTGGGCGGCAGTTAAGGGGTTAATAAACGGGACGTGTGGCGCTCCCTTAGTTTCCACACCATGACTGTTCTTGTTTGTCTCATGACTGGAAATACTCCTTAAAAAAGGGTTGAACTTGGGTTTCAGTCAGCGAAAACTGTGGTGGTGGTGGTGGTCTTTTAACCAGCTGACGAGCAGTGTGCAGCAACAGGTGGGGGAGGGCTGGCTATTTTTTTATTTTATGCTCCATACAGCGGGAGGAAGTGTCTCTCTGGCTTCTTATTGAAATAATTTATCTTTTGTGTTCATTGATACCAAAATCCAGCCCATACCCACTAGGAGGCTGGATATAAAGAGACATGAAAACCTTCCTGTGTGTGAATACCAGTACAAACAATGACTGCTGTCCTTTAGAATTGGATCAGAACCAGAGCCAACCAGTCTTTGTGTATTTTTTTTATATTTAGACAAACCGCTCAGGAGGAATCCAGCAGCTTTTGTCTCCAAAAGTTTCCTACCAGAACTATTGATTCGTCAAAGTGTTTCAGTTATTCTGCACTCATGTTGTGTTTTATGTGTTTTGCCTCAGATGTTGTTGGTGAAATAACCCACCAGCTAAAAGTGGGAGACAACTTTCCTTTCATTATCATTGGCATTCGGATTCAAAACCAGTTTCCACTTTTACTTTTTATTTTATTTCGAAGTAAAGCTTTTAATAACTGTCCAAAACTGCATCTGTTTCTTTCTGGGAAGTCGATAACCAGATGATCGCTTTAGGTACCAGAAACAAAAGCACAGTTTTATGCACGTCAAAGCAAGATGCTTTCAAAACTAATATTTTTTTTAAAAAACTAACATAAATTAGGGACATGTGACAATTATTCAAGTCCAGCTTTCTCCAGCTGAAATATCGCTGTTTCCAGGAAGCCTCAGCGATGCCATCATGGCTGTTTGAGGCACTTTTCAGCAGCTTTATGACCTGTTTTTGTAAATAGTCTCTTGACCAGACAGTTCTTGGAAGCTGATGTTTATACGCTGAAATATGAGGTGCTTAACAGCTGCCAAAGGAAACATTTATTAGACGGTTAAAGGGTCTTTATTGTAAAAGTTTTTATCCCTTATAGTAAACGTTGCAAAATTAACCATTTCCATTTTGGTTTTTAGTCATTAAACAAGTTTCAGGTTGCCTCATTTGCCATGTTTGCTATGTTTTTTTCTCTTACAGTTTTGTAGTTTTATTGCCGCCTTTTTATCTGTGATTGACTTTTTCCATACCTGTTTTACCGTTTGCCGGCCTAACTTGGTGTTTTTGTGGGACCATCCATTAGAGAAGCTAGTCTAGAAGCTAGTAAATTGAAGCTAATTGGAAAGTTTGCAAAAATTACAGTGGGCTAAGTTTTTTACTGACCCTGCCAGGAATCCATCACATCTGAAAGAGCTGAAGGCGATTCTTGACGATGTTCCTTCATACTGTAATAACCTCTCGAGCCGTGAGGAATAAAGCCTCTCTCTTGAACATGATGATCTGCAAATTCCTCAGACCTGTGCTTAACCATCACCGGTCATGAAATAAAACACAGCTAATTAGGCTTCACACCTTGCTGTGTGAAGCCCTTCTCCTGCAGCCGAGTGTGATTAGAGTCTGAATAACTTCCTCTGCAACATTTGTTCCCGAGAAAAGGTGGATGGAAAGAAACTTCTACCAAACATTGTGAATAATTAAATTTAATAAACACCATCATCATCAGGGGACCATAAATGGCTTTGAATGTGGCATTGGGAGTATTTCAGAAAGTATTTACTGAGATTTCATTAAACCACCTCAAAAGTTTACAGAATATGATCTAAAAAAGTTTAAATAACCAGTGAACAACAGTTGCGTGGACAGAAACACCTCACTGATGTTATACGAGAATAGAAAGAAAGGTTTGCGATGATAAAAAGACAACAGTAATTCAAATAATCACTTATTAGAGAACCAAGGTGTGCAGAATTAAACCTCAGAATGCACAACAAGTCGAGCCTTGAAGCAGACGATCATAGCAGGTGCCACTTTGGTCAGCTGAGAAAATGAAACTGAGGCTACAATTTGCAAATGCTCTCCAGAATGAAGAAATAATATTGAAAAAAACTGTTGCCTGGACCTGTGAGTCGCGATATCAACTGCATTATTCAGATAGCAGATCAGAATTTAGCCACTGATGGTGGTAGAGTAATGCTGTGTGAAATATTTTAATATATATTATATATTGATCTCACAATGGAGAAATTCACTTCTGCATCTTAACCCATCCCCTTGGGGAGCAGTGGGCTGCCATGTGCCGCGCCTGGGGAGCAATCGGGGGTTAAGGGTCTTGCTCAGGGACCCAGAGTGCAGGCAGTGGGGATCGAACCGGGTACTTGCAACCTTCTCTGAGTGCAAGCGCACTGCTCTAACCACTAGGCCACTACTACCCCTTTAAATAATGTGACTCAATTGGATGTTGCAGAATTTGGGCTGTTGGTTTAATTTCAATTTCAACCATGTCTATATTTGAGTTTTTACCTTGAAATGGGGAAGTGCTATAATAAAAACATATGGTTCTTATGAACAAGATAAACGCAGTTTAAAAAGACACAATTGTCTCTTTTCTCTGTCTGACATTAGGTTAGATAAAATCTCAGTTGTTGGAGGTCAGGATTGCCAAAACTATTTTTATTTGCTAAACGGCAGAATAATCAGAGATTTATCTTTTAGATTTCTTCAAATTGAGAAGTTTACATTAAGTTTTATAGTCTTTTGTAATACTCTTTTAAACTTTTTGATTTTGGTCAAAGATTTGTGGGGAGGCACTGAAAAAAAGCCACTAACCTTCTCAGATGCCAGGAGGTTGGACTGGCTCTGATGATTGATCACAATGGCTCCATCTGACTTACAGATCCAGGTCACGGCATGGACAGGCAGGGTAAAGGCAAGCGGGGAAGTCATTGTCAGTTCAGGGGTCATGCACAGTGAGACAGTCCACAAGGCATAGGTGTCCAGAAGGGCTTGGAAAGGAGTGGGAGTTAACGGGAGGCGCACACAGAGCAGAGGTTTCCAAGCAGGGGCAGAGACAGGAGGCTTGGGTCGTACATAGAGGCAAGAGAATCCAGTCAGGGGCTTGATCCCGCAGGCAAGAGGTCAATGCCCAGAGCACAGAAGCCAACAGGACAACCAGAGAGGGGCAAGGCAGGCAGGAGAAAACAGGAACGAGACAAGTTGAGATCAAGAAGTCAATACAAGGAACGCTAGATAGTCTACTTACAAGAATCTGGCGGTTACACACTGGGAGAGCCTGGAATATTTAGTGCAGCAACTCCACTTAATTGGAGCCGCCGCAGGTTTAACTACTCAGATCCTGATTACCTGTGCAGCACATGGAGTGACGTCATCAGACTGCAGACAAGGGATTCTCTGGCAGGAATCATTACATAATCTTAGTCTCGGAAACTTTCTAATTTGAAGACAGATATAACATTTTCCAAAAAGCTTTTATTTTAGCATTTAGCAAAAAGAAATAATATTGGAAATTGGCTCTTTTTATGCAGTGTATTTAAATATCTGGATTCAGTTTAAAAGATGTTGAGCAGCTTCATTTTTATAGTAATTTAGCTTTGGGGATCACTTTAAGATCCAACTCCTTTCAGAAAGCACATTACAGGATTTAAAGAAGTAATTGTGCCCTTAATTAATTTAATCACCTTGCAGCACTTAGTATAAAGTCTCCTTATGAAGCATGTACTAATTTTGTGCAAACTGCATCTTTACTGCAAGAGAAGGACTCTGCTCAAGTCTTGCACAGCAAACGATTCTTTAAAGAAGCGTGTCTGGAAACTTCAAAATGCTCATACAAGTCTCTTCTTTAATCCTGTCAGGGTTTCTGCATACTGCATGCAAGACAGCCAATCCGTGGTGTCTGGATTCATTGTCAAGTGGGATTTTTGGAGACAATTTAATCCCCCCATAAATCCTGTTTTTTGTTTGCAGACATGAAAGGCTTGGCCCAATAAAACCTCAGTCCAATGAGGATGAGCTCTTCGGAGTAATAAGGTTTTAATCACTGGGATTTGATCTTTAAATATTTACTATTAGACGTGGTGTGATGTGTTGACACACTTTCTTTGCCTTTTAATTAATCTGTGTGTTAATGCTCTCTATTTCTCTCTTTATCTTGACATGGACCGAGCATGAGGACTTTATAAATAGGGAGGAAAGAGAGTGAGGTAAAACAGGTCAGAGAAGTAAACATGGCTGTTTGTGGGGCAGTGAAGGAAACGAGAAATGGTGCAGGCAGCTGGAACCCATAGTGTTGGTAGTAAAGAGGAGAGAGACACAGGAAGGAAATTAATTCAGAAAGCGGCAAGAGGATTAGTTCACATGGAAAGAGAAAATTGCATAAAAAGCATGTGTGATTGTGAAACAATGAAAGGGGTGAGATGAGCAGTGTTTGTGTCACAAGGTTTACGCAGACTTTATTGTTTTGGCTGCTCTCCAGACTTCCACTCTGGATTCCTTCAGCAGGAATGTCTGTGTGCAAATGTAGCACATGTGAGCTTCTTATAAGCTTGTGATGTATTTTGCTGATGAAATAATTAAAAAGAAAGAACTGGGGTGAATGAGTCAAGTTGTCCTACTTTTACTGTCCTGTAGGGGTTCAACAAGGCTCCATTCTCGAATCATTTTGTTCTTTATTTTACTGATTGCCCACCCACTGTTCTTTGCTTGTCCAGCAGGGCCATGGTGAGATCAAGTGCTTTGCTTGAAATAGGATAGTGATGTGCTTAGTGTGTTGTGGTAATATATGGGCAAGTTACGAGTATGGTTTAATTATTGCAGTAGCGTTTGGCAATCCTGTTTGCTCTAATGAGGGTGCCGGGATGCAATATGTGTAACAGCCGGGACGCCATGAGTATTGAAATAACTTTCTTGGAGCTCGGCCAGCTCAGCCTGAGAGATGGGGTATAGCCTGCAGGATATATGAGGCCATTGTGGTCCGGTCTTATTCAAAATCTCTATAACTAAGCTGTGCTAACGCCCCTCAGGCCTATGGCATAGATACACGACTTTACCACACTTGTCCTGGATCTGTCCAGGATGATGTTGCAGTGCCACTCACTGCTTCAACTCTGAAGATCTTCCCAAGCCCCATTAAAAAAAAATGCATTCAAGATCCTTTTTTGTCATAGTGGGGTGATTTACTAAGGATGAAAATCTATCCATCCATCCAAGGTTGGGTCAGATGGGAAACTCAGACATCCCTCTGACCGAATGACGGCCTCCGCTTGATGCCAATAGCAGTTATTTGGTTACTTTTTTTTTAAACAAAGCTAATTTTGTAATTATTCCAATTTTCTTAAGCTAATATTAACATTATTAAACAGCAGTATATGTTTCATATCTGAAACGTATACTGTACATGTGAGGAAAATGCAAAAGCAAGAAAAGTTAATCAACAGTCCTATTACTATGTTTGTCCTGTGATATTATTTTTTAGGTTTGGTATATACAGGGACTGCAGATAAAGGCTTATTTTGGTTTGATCCAGTCTGCCACATTTCTAGAGTGTACCAATATTCATTAAAACATACCTGTAAAAGTACGAGTGAGAAACATATGGTGTTTAAAAAGCCACAGACATTAAAGGGAATCATGGATGATGGTTTTTTTCCATTAGAGCAAAACAAATATTTTAAGCCCCAATAATGAGGAAACGACATTAGAGGAAAACGCCACATGGAAACAGAGGCTGAAGCTGAACATCTGCACTCTGATTGGTGAGTGATGTTGCCATGGATTCCCTGGTGGGCGGGGCTAGGATGACAGAGCAGCAGGAGCTAATAAATCATGTAGTTTGTGTGTGTTTGTGTGTGTTTGTGTGCGTAAGTGATAGACTTTGGAGTGTGATTGTGCCGTGGATCTGCGTGTGTCTGGCAGCTGTGTGTTCTGCACATCAGGGAGGGCTCCACAAAGCTCCAGTCTACTGAATCCAAAGCAGCAGCCTCCGCTTGTCTGTCTGCTGGTCTGACCCACTTTTTCCCATTTCCTTCCTTCTCCCTAGTTACCTCTCTATCCTTTCTCTTTTTTTTCCTTCAGTCCAGTCGTCTTTCCTCTTTCCTTCATCTTTCAGTCCCTAATGCCCTCCTTTATTTTTTTTATATGCCCTTAATCCTTTTTAATCCGTATGTCTCTTATACTAAGGCCTATTGTTTATTTTTAATTTGCATTACGCGTATTTTATTTAAACTTTATCAAATGCTATTTAACAATGATATTCTTAATCTGTTATTTTATTCCTGGTTTAGCTCCACGTCTGGTAAATAAATAAAAATCCCCCGCTGTTGCTGATTCAAGGAATACAAGATTATGCAAGTCTTATTTTAAGTACAGCCATTTGTTCTAAACTTCACTTAATCTACTCTCTTCATAAATTTAAAGAGAAACCGACTAAATTTGCCGTACGCTGACACGATTTATTTCCATAAAGATGCGAAGCACTTACCCAAGACATTCAAGGAGAGAACTACATGCAAAAAGTATTTTACCACCTCCTCACAAGCTGTTTGGGTAATATTTCAAGGTGTATGATTTAAACCAGTGTCTATAAAATTGTTTGAAGGGAGTGTGGGGGGGGGATGTTTTTGTTAAAGAAGCTTTCTGGTTTCATTTTGGAGTCTGTTTGTAGTCGGTTGCTTTGACCTAAATCTTTATTTGCATGTTTTTGTTTTTTTAAATACACATTTTCACTACCACAATATGCCTAAACAGCTTATAAAATTATAAGCATGCTATTTAATAATGCATCCGCATAAATTATTCTTTATTACGATACATAAGATCTTGTCAATCAAATGGTATCTGGAGAGCCGTTTGTTTTCTTTTACAGAAAAGACGGCACACAATGTTGGCTTCACGAGGCAAGAGCCTTGTATTTCTAAGAAAAGGTATTTTAATTGAAAAGTTGTATTAAGAAAGGTTCGTTCTTCCAAAGAAACTGTAATTATCCCTGTGGAGCAGTTGGCCATCTCTAGTGGTCATTAGGGGAGAGGCGAGGTTTAACAAACCATCCATTTGTGTTTTTTAAATAATATCTAGGGAACGAACAGGCCACTGGCGGGTACCTTCAGTCAATATACAGCATATCCAGATGCAGGTTTATTTTTATACAAAACTCAATAAATGCATTTTACAAGCAGACTTAAAGACAAGCAACATGAGCACGAGTGTCTAATTTACACAACACACTCAATGGGCTTTAAATACACACCAAACAAAACTCGAGATTCACGATACTTCAGCATTAACATCGTTATTGGCCAATAACATGTCAGTATCGGTTCGATTAGTAAAACTAGGCCAATATTAATAGGCAGTCTTTATTTCCTTCTTCTTGCTGTTTGGCTATACTTTTAGGGAAAGAGGGATGTGATCGCCATGACAGAAATATAAATATCAGATATCAATATCAGGCTAAATTTTCGCATCAGTCTATTCCAAATTAAACCCCAAAAAGTGCCGCTCAGATTGTACAAGTAGCTACAGTCTTGGTACGCCAACACCCACAAACTTGAGCTTGGAAATGGATGTAATGGATGCCAGATCAGCTGGCAGCTTGTCCCAGAAAGCAGGACCAAAGTTACTGAAATCATCCTCAAACATCCTGTTCTGGGTACAGCTGAAAGACCTGTGCATGCAGACTGGAGGAAGATGGCAGGCTATAAATCCAATTGTGTTGGAAATTAATTTCTAACATGTTAAGAATGCTTGTGCAGGGTTAATGAACCAGAGACAGCGTTCTATTGATGCGCTCTTTGGAATATAACGGCAATATTGGAGTATTACTGCATCTCAATTTGCTGAGATGAAGAACCGGGACTGTTTTCTAAGTATTTGGTTTGTGGAGTGAATGCTCTGAGATGAAACACACAGGGCTGCGGGATCCCCCCCCCCCCCCCCCCCCCCCCCCACTGTGAAGACTGTAATTGCTATGTGTGAAGAAAAAAATTCAATATATTAAACATCCTTTTAAGAGCACTGCTTAAAGAATAAAATCTGCTCAACTTTATCCTTCAAGAAGCTGATTATGTTCTTAAGTTCCTCCCAGATTCACAACACATTTGTGTTTTAGCTAAACTCTGCTTTTATGGTAGCTCTCTTAACAGTACAATGGGTTATTGTGGAGTTTCTTTTAGTAGCTTTAACCATATCTACAGCTCGGCATTACTGGAGGGTTAAGCTCCGACGATGACGTTTTCCTCGGTTTTCATTAATTGCTTCAGCTGCATTTGAATCTTGATTAAAAACTAAAGGACTTGAAATTGCACAGGTCCATCTCAAAAAAATTGAATATAAATAAATAAGTGAAAAACATTATATAGATTAATTACACAAAAATTGATGTTTTGAAGCCTTTATTTCTATTAATTATGAGGATTTGTTGCTTACAGCTAATTAATACCTGCTTAAGGGTTATTTTAAAACGGTACTTTTAATCTGAAAAACGAGCCCCATCAGAACGCTAATTTATTTAGCCGTACCTGTAGGCAAACACTGGGTTGTCTTGACTTCACAAATCTCAACAAAAGTTGCTTTATACACCAAGTTTTCAACTGTTTACCCTTCAGTTTGCTTTTCCTCTGAAGTTTATAAGTAAATAAAGTGAATCCTCTTGGTGAGCGTTTCCCTCCAGATTATTTCCCAACCCTGAGTCTCCACAGCTTCACCAGATTTACATCTAAGACATTTTTTAACGTTCGCTCTAAGGTTTTGAATGTTTTGACAGATGATATTAGATGTGGGGAGCTATCCAGCTGTCTCTGGGGGATTGTAAAAACAATTTATGGGAATGTTTCACAGGCTTTTACTTTTACAGTGCTGGTCACTCGGGTGTCATGTGTTTCGTTGAATATGTATTGTAACTATTTAAACCTCTTTCTTTTGGGAATGGTTTTCATGGCAAACTCATTAAAACCAAGAGATGAAACTGAAATATAACCAGGTTATGTTGGCTTCATAAAGAAAATAATTTTCAACTAATTAGAAAGACAAATCTCTAAATATAGTTGTTGGCGTCATTTCTGCACGTTGTTTTATGATTTTAAAATCAGAACTGAAAGAAGTACCGCCAAAACCAAAATGATTGATTCCCCTGTCAGATTTAGGTTTCACGTCACCTTTTAATTTTATCAACACGTTCCTTCCAGCCGGAAACGATATTAACGTTTTGGAGCAGCTGAAACTGAGTCCTTACTTGGATCTGATTGAAAATCAGTGGAGGGAGCGAAAGATTAGGGTGATGACAAGATGACCTTCCAACCTCAAAGAATTGGAGCTCATCACCAGATAAGACCTACGATGAAAAGACAAAAATACCGGAAATACCAAGTTAACATTTTCCATTCGTTATTGAAGAGTATGGATAATTTTCAACATGCCATTTTAACGTTTAATGTACATTAACTCTTTTTTTTCTAATCTGATAATTGCGTTGAGATTATTTAATCTTTTGAGAGATCTCCCTGTCAGAAAACAATTTTTTTATTACAAATTTAAGTCTCGCATGGGCATGAATAATTTAAAGTTTCACTGAACCTACCTTAAATTTCTCACCCATCAAATTTAAATGTAACCAATTAAAGAAAACAATAAGTTATTATAGCTGTTAAACTATGTGAATTATAATCTAAGTAGACAGTTTAATTTTTCTTAATTAATGTGCATGATTTAACATTAATCTGGTATAAATATAGGCGGTTTTAGACCCAGAGGTCTTTTTATTGACCAACATTGCACCACTGCAGTACACTTTGACAGAGACATGGCTGAACGACACCTAATCGATTAGGAGACAGCAATTCTACATCCAGTTTGTACTCGATATGAACATTTTTTGTGTTGAATCTCAGAATTATCTGGTGAATTATCCCCATAATGTAGGAGTCGCAGCTAGGATAGTTGGACCTGGCGACCAATAACAACCTCAAATTCCAATATATGGCTGTTGCAGACCTAAAACATTTTTTTCTGCAGTAACAAGCTCTTTATTTATACTTCTATCATTCGTTATATTGTCCCACCTAATTGCACGTATTAGAGAACGTAGTATAGTGTTTGAATGTATTAAAAGGCTTAGAGATACAGAGCCTAATGTCATGTAACACTTTAATACTGAACTTTTTTTTATCATACAAGTATATTTACATGTCCCCAGCCAAATATCAATGCAAATCTCCAGTTTCAATCCATAACAAGCTGTGAGCATTTAATCGCGTGTTCTCTACAAATCAATTTGGTTGGGAGTGTCTTGTTAGTGATTAGCCCAGGCTCTCTACATTGGTTTTGGGATGATATTGGGCCAATTAAAGATCAATAATCCTGATCTTTAGCTGCCTACTTCCTCACAGTGGTGTCTGTGTGTTTCAGGGTGAGGGAGCGGTCGATGATGCTCGTTAGTAAGTAGTGCAGGTTTTTAGTCAATACACTGGAAGCTGAGAGGGTCAAATCAATATAGAGCTTAGCTGGAAGTTAGCTGGAAAATCTTTGTTAGCTTTTCTTTTCTTTTTTTGTCTTCCATTTATTTTATTTTTTCTACTTATTTTTACTCAAGACAGACGCTATTTAATCTAAACTGCTTTGCAGCTAGTTTGTGCATTTAAAATCCATAACCATGAGAAATAAAGAACGTGTGCATTTAGTTTGTGTACGATCACCAATGTGACTCCACACTTTTCTAAACTAACATTTCTGGGTTCTTGTTTCTTTTCACCTGCTGTAAAATATGAATACAAATCAAATGAATGTATTTACAGCAGACATTTATGTAGTGGTCAACTGCATTAAAAGCCAGAGAATAAAAGATGCGCTGATTAATGGATGGAAAGATGATTAAAAGAATGGAGGAAGGGTTTGAGGGACGGACTGATGATGGATTATCCACAAAAAATGGATGGAGGGAATACTGAAATTCCCAGTAAATACTTTTCAAGCCTAGAAGTGAATCCGGATGTAATGTTCCATGCTGCATCAGTAGATGGGTAATTGTTTTTAATTAACTTTGCCTAAATTAGTGTTTTCAATCACCTCTTTGTCCCCTTGCCAAAAAGCCAATTGTCTCTTGGTTGTAAATCTTATATAGCCTCTATTTGTAGTGTCTGCTTCATGCTTGGTGTTAGTATGATTAGCTTGGCTTGTTTATAGTATAACTGCCTGCATGCAATCTGGTAAGAAAATGAACTCTATTAAAATAAACCTCCTTTCCTGTTCCTTTCCTTAACCCCACCACCCACAACCCCCTTGTAATCTCTTCTCCCTCTGCCCGGTCACATTTACAGCACGAGGTGGTAGTTTTTGAAATCGGTGCACACACTGTGTCCTAATCAAAGCCAGGCTCTGCACATTGTGTCCCAGTTGGGGAGCTATTTTTATCTGCAGTTCTCTTACACTGGGAAGGAATGGGTCAGATAGGCCAGACCGACGAATCCATCAGAACCAGCAGACAAACAGCGACCCTGCGGTGTGTCTCTGCTGTTTAAGTAAACAAATAAACCAATGAACCCGATCAAAGATCACTCTTTATCACCAATGCAAACTCATACAGACCTTGTTCCATTTCCACCTTCTTATCTATAATTTGGTAAACAGAAACACACAAGAGTCGGTTCCAGTTTACACGTGCACTTGTTTATAAGGGTTATTTTTTTCCAAGTGTAATATTTTGGTGCCCTTATCTATATTTCCCTGCTTGTTCTTCCTCAATAATATAATGCTTTTTCCTTTTCTCACATATAAAAACACACTAGCCTGTCCCTGTTAGCAACACTGCCACTGTTCAGCCTTATTTTCTCCTTATGCTGAAACACAAAACGTAGTTACAGAGACGTAATCACTGCTTCACCAGTGGCACAAATCCAGTTTCGGGCTTGTTAGTTTTAAGACTCAAGTATTCTGGCTCGGACCCAATTAACTTGTCTTCCTTCCCTCTTGCTCTGCACAGTTACTGACGCAGTGCTGCAAGCCTGAAGCTTTGCCCCTTCCTGGGAATCGTCACAAAGGTTTTATATAAATTCAAACAAAATCCCGGTTGATAAATTATTTCTCAAAGACGCAGTGTTTGGAGTAACTTCTGTGGCTGTTTGCTGTCAAATAAGGAGATTTAACAGCTCTAAACCTTCAGTATGACTTATTATCACTTTAAAAGAGTAATTATTAGTTGATAACAATAACCATTTATCTGACAGTTTCCTAGAAAGATTAAACAAAGAATTGGCCAACATTTTTTTTTCAAGGCAAAATAAGGACAAAGATGATTTTATTAACTGTACTTAGATGTGCTCATAAAGTGATGTATATCCTGCCCATATCTAAACTAATGTGGTGGGAATAAAACAAAAAATAAAAAGGAGCAGTAACCCAGTGGCATTGCGTCTCCACCCTATTAAATCATTAGACTTTGTATCTATCAGAGTACCACATCTTGACCGGACATTTGCCGACTCTACCTGGCAAAACGTTTCCAAATCTAATATAATGTTAAGATGTTTCGTTACCAGTCGTCTTCAGATGAGCCCACAGATTTGCTGTCAAATTTAGCGGTAGATTTTCGCTTCATCTTTTCCTCTAATGAGGTTATCTCTTTGTTGCTGTGGATGTATGCTTGGACTCACTGTGATGCTGCAAAATTTAATAAAGACCCCTCTTTATCCTCAGCTTACTCGCATACAACCTGTTCTTCCTTTTCTTCCGCTTATCTGGGATCGGGTCACGGGGGTAGCAGCCTAAGTAGTAAAAGACAAGATGTCTTACTCGTCCACTTTCTGGGTCTGCTTAAGTGCAAACATTACACAACATGCTATTATTGTGACGTACGTAGACTGAAAAAGCAAGCAAAGCTAAAGACATGCCTTTGAATCACCTGCAGAGCTACTGATCAGGGCAACTTTAAAAGATGATAAAATCTTGCTCCTTGAAGGGAAAGGGAGCAAAACAAATCAGGGATGGTTTAAAACTTTTGCACAGCACTATCCAATTATAGCCATTACTCAAATGGTACAGTGTTTAAATGCATTAAAAGT
Source organism: Fundulus diaphanus (assembly GCA_037039145.1). Taxonomy (NCBI): domain Eukaryota; kingdom Metazoa; phylum Chordata; class Actinopteri; order Cyprinodontiformes; family Fundulidae; genus Fundulus; species Fundulus diaphanus. The sequence goes on from CM073136.1 coordinate 40,597,520, forward strand.
CTTAAAGATGCTATATTAGCATAGAGTTTAATATCATGTAACACTTTAATGCTGAACCTTTATTATACAAGTACTCAAATACCTTGTTTAAACATTTGATAAGATTAAAATTTTGGACCAAATTGTCTGGTCCTAATTTACTCTATATGTTTACCATGATGCTCTGTAATCAATACTGTAATCCAGAATTAACAATTAAAGCTGCAGACTCCAAAAAAAAACACCTCAAACGGCTTTTTATAATCTTTTAATCACATTTCTGTATTTATATTTGGCTCCATTTCTGACTGTCCCTCTGAATTGTTCTATTTCTGACAGATTTCTGCCATTTCACATTCTGCCTCCTTCTCTCTTGGTCCTTGCCAATACAAAGCAGTAACACATGTATTTACAACCACAGATCTTCTTTGAACATCCATATGTGCTTAACATAAACATGCAGGCTCAATTGTTAAGATTTCAGTTCTGATCTCCCTCCAGATACACATGCAGTCATATAGCGTTCAAAGGGGCCATATGACAGTAATTTGGCAGGAGCTTGTGTTGAAATGGAAGAGGAGTCGGATATCCAAAAAACCAAGATGCTTGACATTAACTCTTATGGTTTGCAGGGTGTCTAATAGCAGGATAATGCATTTGTGTCAGCTTTGACTATGCAACTGTGCTGTTGCCTGTTTTGGCCAGGACATGCTTGGGAAAGAGATTTTTAATCTCAACGAGTTTCTTCCTGGTTAAATAAAGGTTAATGAATACAAAATCATAAATAAATAATGCCACCAGAGTTAAAAACAAGGTCTTCAGGAGCTCCCCCTGCACTCCAAAATATCTCAGTCAGCAGGTAGAGTCAGTTTGTTTCTGACCCTTTCTGTAACGAGCATCAGTGTTGTGACAGCACAGTTTTATTGGCACGTAAACACACAGGTACTTATAAGAGTCCGCCATCTCAAGATCAGTTCCCTGAATATTTACTGGTGTCTGTGGAAATGCACCACCAGCTCCTTGGTTTTCCCTGGGTTAATCAGGAGGTGGTTCCACTGGTACCAGCCCACAAAATCCTGAGTCCAATGTCAGAGTCATCCTCACCTGTGACGAGGCGGACTCTATCAGAGTCACCTGAGAACGTCCAAAGGTGGCGGCCTGGGAAGTAGATGGAGAGGTGTGCAGCTTAGAGGGTGAACAGGGACAACAAGAACAGGATAAAGGTTCAATCTTATCAAAAATGTGTAACTTTAAAGGAACAATAAGTAATAATGACACCTTGTATTTCAACAAAAGCCTGCCATGACAACAGCCGTTTCCTTAACGGTTCTGTTGCTGTGAAACCCCATAGATTTTTTTACTTACACAGGATAGGTGTATGATGTCGTATTCTGTTCCCTGGGGTATGCCACATCTTAAAGGAACAATAAGTAATAAGGAAACCTAGTGGTTAAAATGGGAACAACACACATTTTTACTTCCACAGGACTTCCATAGGTATATAATGTTGTATTTCGTTCCATTTCTGGTCCACTTCTCTTTCTGGCTTCCATGATTGCAGGCTGATGCTCTTTTGCCAAGATAAAATACCAAATGCTGCGCTCTGTTTTGGGGACCCTGGAAGCTCTCATATGATTGGCTCAGGAACCAGGAAGTAAATATGGGCTATACCAGGGTTCCCGCGGGTCCTTAAAAAGTCTTAAAAAGTCTTAAATTAAAATCCGGGAAATTAAGGTCTTAAATTGTCTTAAATTTACCGTAAAGTTGCTGTAGGTATTAAATTTTCAGCCGGTCTGCTTAATGCCGGGGTCAAAGTTCTCCGTCGCTGCGACGGATTTCCGTCATTTGGAAAATTAGATCAAAAAGTTCCGCCTAGACTTTTTCAAAAAGAAACTGCTCTAAGGGTCCGTGTGGACCTCTAAACCAATGAAATCTGGCAGAGCCGGGACATTAGCCAATCAGAAAGAGAGTAGGGCGGGTCTTTGCAAAACGGAGATCTGCCACTGAGGTTTATCGGTGTTCAATCATTTTCATTTTTTAGAAGAGCGTACCAAAATGGCCACAGATGCATGTATGAAAGTAGCGCTGGTTGAAGGTTTTCTTTGGATTTATGAACTATCAACTCAGAAAGTTCAGTGGAATGAACAACTTCCCTCGGTAAGCGTGCAGTTAATTAATGAGTTGCTTTCATCTGTGGCCACGTCACCTGTCAGCGTTTATTCCCTCGCTTCCAGTAATTTAACTGATAAACGCAGCGACTAACCAGGGATTTCCTCATGATTCACTGTTATGTTTTGTTGAAAATTCAAAGAAAAGTAACGCGCTAGCTCAGCTAATTTAGCATGACGCGTTTTTTTTTTTTTTTCAAGAAGAAGGGTCGGAATGTGAAACAGTGCTTCGCATTTCACAGGGTCCGATTCGGGAAAAAAAAAAAAAAAAAAAAAAATTGTAGGCAGGAGTTGGTGGACCTAGACCATGAAATTGAGAAGAGAGCAGCAGAGCTGTGCCACATGTCTTGAGGTGAATTTGGGATGTTACGAAACAGGGTTTCTCTCATTAAAAGTCATGTAATAACATTTGTGTTTTCTAACAGTTATGTAGATTATTTGTCAACATTTTGACTTGTGAAAGGCTGTTTTGAGGACATTAGTGAGTGAGCTTATTTTCAGTATTCTATATGGTTCCTTCATACAAAGCATTGTGTTGTTTAGTGTAATCTAATTTATGTTACGTTGGCTCTGTTCTACATCACAAAGGACCCAAATAAAATAAAATAAAAAGGTCTAAAAGAAAAGTATTTTTACTTTTTTTACTTACCGAGTTTACACATTGCACACAATTGATACCAAATGGAAAAGTTTTGATTTCCATTGTAGGAGGAGATAAATTGAGTAGCCTATTCCAAAGAAATTATGAAATTTTTGGGTCTTAAATTATATTTGTTGAGGTCTGAAAAAGGTCTTAAAAAGCATTAAATTTTACTTTTAAAATGGTGCAAGAACCCTGTATACACTGAAACAAAGACTTTCCACACCGTACCTCTAATTTTGCTTTAAAGCACAACAGTTTTGCAATAGCAGAAAATATGAAGTTTGCATTAAAAACTGGAAATGGTTGTTTTCATATGTGAAGTCCAATGTTTACTTTAAAAACATCTAAGCTACAGCTTAAACTACATTCTACCAGTTTTACAATATTCTTGCTACACAAGAGTCGCTCAAGGTCTTCCAAAAGCTGCATGTGAGTCTAGTGTGCGATTGTTCTCATGATTACATAAGAACCACAGTAGGGAAAAAACAAGATTGTATACAAATTATACAAAAAAAGGTGACTGTTCCATTATATTATTTTGTGTTTCAGGTGCGTAACTTGTGCTACATGGTGACACGGAGGGAAAAAATGAAGCACACCCTCTGCGACCTCCAGGAGAAGATCTTCCACCTGCAGATCCAGCTGCTAGAAGAAGAAACGGCAGGAGGTAAGGGTTTAAATAATGTGAACAAATATGCGTTTGTGTGTGGAGTACTTCATCAAAGCTCTAAAATTACTAACCCTCTCAGCCGTAAAGTAGTCCGAACCACTGACACGTGCTTTAAAGCCCCTCCAAACAAAGTGCACAACTGATACATGTGGGTGGACATTTTTGGAAATAGCCTTTCATCATTTCTGCACAGCAGGCCGCTCTCGACACCTGTGCAGAAATGACCACTGGAATAGTAGTTTAGACATGTTGGGACAATGCTGGCCACATTAAATGGAGCTGGATATCCATCCACTTTACACAGAACACTGGTCTTGATGTATTGTGTGCGGTTAGATTGCAGCGGAGAACAAAATGGGTCAAAATGGGTTGGGTTAGCATATGCTGCTTTGTATGTCAGGTATCTGTTCAAAATGAATATTGTGGTTTTAGTAGGAGTAGGTTTTAGCAGTTTGAAAGGGCTATTATTTTAAACCCGTTTGACTTTCCCACTTGCAGTAAACTCGGATTTTGTTCTGTGTAATTAATACTGTAGTTTATCCTTGAAATATATTGCTTAGACATGTAGTAAAGATGTGCTTCAGGGAAGAAACGTTTAATTATGAGCAGTAAAAGGCTTGTAGATAAAATATTATTTTTTAGAAGAAATGCTAAACTTGCAGCCTCCGGTCTTTAGTCTATACTTTGTAAAATTGTGTCCGACCATTTTAGAGCAACCTGGCACAGAGCAATGAAGACCGACCTGACGTCATTGATTTTTAACATTATATAGTATATGTTGTTCAATTTAACCATTTTGATTATGCATATTATTAATAATTATAATTGATATCTTATTCTAATCAAAGGAAAGCAACAACAAAATATGTTTAAAAAGGTTGTGATTAAGGGCTGCCAGCCTTTAATGATTATAACTAGCAATTGGGTTTATTACTTAACAATTATTAAACTTATTTACCATGAGAGACGGATGTCTAGTCAGTTGTAAGACAGAAGTAGACTTGCCACCAGTAAATGTTAACAACCCTTAAGTTGGAATCATTAACCACAAGCAAAGGAAAATAATGTCTCTTATGTATATTCGTATTGTTAGTACAAAAGGGATGATTCGTACTCTTCGATTCGATCACTGAGATAAAGATCACAGGCAACAACAGTTAAACCAATTAAGATTTATTAAACCAATAATTCCGTCACAGCAATTATTGTGTTTAATACTAATACTACTTGAACACATTACCTTCTAGATCAGAACAACATAAAAGACAAAAATAAACAACAAAGTAAAACAGCAAAATGATTAAACTGGGATAAAGAAACCTTTAAGTAATTTTCTAACTTAAATTAAACCTCACTTAATTAAGCATTGTATAATCACCATTGAAAAACGGTAGCAAATTATGTAAACATTGAAATGGATCTGGAGTGATGTGATGGAGCCTTAAAGCAAGGTCTACTACTAGCCGAGTGGCTATTATGAGCTAGCTTTAGCTGCTAAGCTACCAGCTACAAATGGCTACGGCTTATGCCTGAGCTAACCACAGCTACAGTTTAGACACCACAAGCAGGTGTTGTCACCGAGGGGCGGCTGACTCTACGCAAAGCCCACTGTCTGACCCAATGAACGCTTCAAACAGAATCAGCGAGAAAATCCAAGGCAGCAGAAGAGAATAAAGGAGACAAGAGATGATCGGGATTCTAATAACGTCCAGAATAAACCTGGCACTGATGGCACAGCCCGTTCAGAATAATAATGATAAAATCCACAATGATAGTCAACCGTCGAAGCGGTGGCTTTCACAGTAATCAGATAAAAGGAAAACACAGTAAGCAGCTTAGCACCTGAATTCAGTCACAGCATGTAAAATATTCAAAGACAGTTAAATAACTCCTTCTGGAGTAAAAAAAAACATTGGCATTAAACCTTATCTAAATAAATTCTGCCCAAGCAAATGTATTTATATCTATATAAGAAATGAAAGGGGGTCCTGTCCTGGTACTGGTTCCGTGGAGGGAGCGATCACTCGGGTTGTAACGGCTCAGTACTGCGTGTGTCGCCTTCTCCGGCAGCGGGCGAGATACGTCGGCGCGGACCTGTGCGTGGGATGGATCTCAGCGGTCTTTGTGAATTGCTCGGCCAAAAACAGAGAAGATGGCCTCGTCTGTCGACGGAAAAAGAGGGAAGACACCACTTGTACTTTCCTTGGTTGCGCGCGTCTGATTAAAGTACTAGGAGCTCCTCTGTCAATCCAACGACCAAAGGGTTAAAGGGGATGTTTGGTTTTGTCCAGCAAGGCAACAATCAGTTTCCAACACGTGTTCCAATGTGAGTAATCTTCAGCAGAGATGAGGTTTCTTTGACACGACTGATGCCGTCTGAAGGAGACAAGCACCGCACCGTGGTTTTATCATCTCGGGGGTGTGGTCTCCAGTGGCGGCTGGTGAAAAAAAATCTTGGTGGGGCTGGCCAATAGATTTCCCTGCCTAACCCAGTACATGCATTTAAATTAAAAGTCGGAAAATTAATACGATACCACAATAAGCATTTAATTAATAAAAAAACATTGTTCACAAAGGATTATTTTGGTGGTTTTGTCTTATTAATCCTTTTCACAGACTCATGCCAGAGGGTTTGCATACATTGTACATGTACGTATATTATTACGAAACGAACGTTTACGTCTTGACTTAAATATATATCCTAATTTTTTATTTATAAAATGATTTAAGTAGAACAACGACTAGTGCAAAATTAAGTTGTTTTTACCGGAGATGAAGTGTAGACTGCAAATTCTGTCGTGGTATGATGGCTCCCACAGTCGATTGGATTGTCTGCCTGCGTCCTTTTCATTGAAATTATCCATTTCTTTCTTCTGTCTTCGTCCTTCGGTAAACGAAAGAAACGTACATCCGACGATTTGGAATGCCTCTGTGTGCAACCGGGAGCACAACAAGTCGTAGGCATTGTTTAGATTCCAAAAATAAACTAAAAGTACGCTCGAATTCACCCGTTTTGTCACGCTGGTAAGCGAAAACAGTGCTGTTTTTGCCGACCACCGTGAACCGGATGTAGCGCGGATGTAGCTCGTGACGTCACGCGTGAAGTGCACCCATCACTGTGCAGCTAGGGCTACGATGCCAGGAGCCCCAAACCCATTCATTTTGGCGATGCTGATTGGCCAAATATTTATAAATTTTCCCTAGCAACAGTATACGATTGGTTATTTCGCTACACTTGTAGGGCTCCTTGAGTCACAGCCCCACAAGCGTAGAAGAAGAGAAATGATACGTTCTGTTGGTGGAAATGTACTGTTAAATGATAGTCAATTGGTAGAGTCAATTAGTAGAAGTGTTTTAATAATTCTTATTATATGTAGCCACGTACTATTAAGTAAAAACTGACATTAATAATACTTTTAAAATCTATATATATTTTGACTTTTCCCCTCCACATCTAGGGAGGGCAGCGCCCGAGCGCCCCCTATGGGCCAGCCGCCACTGGTGGTCTCGCAGGTATCAGAGTATGTGTCCTAAACCGTGTTGCATGCTGGGAGCCGTAGTCCGATAGGTCATTTTATGACACAACATATATGTGTAAGTAAAAGTAAACGTGGTGTAAACCCAAAGTATAGAATTTAAATAACTGGGATTTATTTTAACCCATGTAAAAGGAAGTCTAATGACTTATAAAGAAGTTGTGAAGGAAACTGCACTACAGCTCCAGTCCAGAGGGTGGCAGTAATAAGTATCCAAAGGCCTCACCAGCTTTCCCCGCCCCTACCTCAGTGTAAATTCTGTCACTAAATGGAGCCCGAACTTTTGTTCTGTTTTTTTTTTGCCTTTTATTTAATCCTTAAGGATTTCCAGCAGTACCAGAGGTATGTGTTAAAGATGAGCAAATTATTAATTTCTAAAAGTCCTTTCCTGCTCTCCAATAAAACATTAAAAGTAGATAAAACTCCCGTTATGAAGCTGAACTATCTGAACCTAATCTCAGCCAAGCCGTTTTCCTCAGTAACTAATGAACACTAGAACGAACCAAATATTAACTATTAAATATCATCTGATTGAATTATATCTGTGTTTAACCTCCATTCACTTTTGCAATTAAGCAATATCGTAATAAACCGAGCAGATATTTTAGGTTTACACAGCTACATTCTCACCTAAAAACATGATAAATGTTTACGTTGTGTCACAGAAAGTGTAACATATCAAACTTTAATCACAGCTTTGGCCTCTCTCCTTCGCCATTACCACTTCTGTTTAAACAATCCGCTTCAGCCCAGGGTTATCTGAAAGTCCACCCCCCTGACCAGGACCTGTTACCCACGAAAGTGTGGACCAGAGAAGCTGAAATCGCTTTGGTAAATCGTATTGAAAACACACAGAGGGCTTTCAAAGTCCTGGGTAATTGCTGAAAGTCCCTGAGATGGAAAAGGTGCTATTAGAATAGAGCTCATAATGTTTTTGAAAAAGCTTTAATTACATTTTCAGAGAAAAAACATGTCCCCAGTTGGTTCATCTTCCTCTACAGGAAGAGGAAAATTAATATTTGGCCTGATTTATGTTTAAACATCAGCAGTTCCCCATGCAGGAGCGTGAAGATAGTCTTAGTAAAAAGTAATTACACCCACTTTCACCTCTGGAGTTTCACCTATGGGAAATAATAAAATTATCTGATCTTTGCTAGGTTCCAATAATATTTAAGATTAACTTCACAGTTTAAGGTGTAACACTGCCAAGCCAAGACCTTAGAGAAGCAGCTGTTCTTATAAGGAGGTAAAGTCACTTCAAAACTATTCGATGTTCAACAGCGGGAAAGATTTAAGAAAGTTGCCAAAATGCACGATTTTCATTCAGGGCAAAAAATTAATAAAAGCACAAGAACCTCAAATTCCACTGGCCTAGAAAAAGGTTAAACTACTGAGGTTTCTTTGAAAAGGATTTAAAGTAGACGCAGTGACATGCGTTGAGGTTCAGGACTGGAGTCGTATATGAACCTAAATTAGAAGCTCATGTTTAAATTTTGACCTTAATTTAAACATTTAGTTGTTTTAAAATATTTTAATTATCATTTAATTAGTTCAATACTCTTCAACATTATGATAGCAAAAAGCTAAATATTTATTAAAAGGTCAAGTTGGATTTTTTTTGCCATATCTCTCCTTTTATTAAAGACAAAAATCATGTCATTATGTGTATAATCGAATTTGCCCATTTAGGGACATTACAGGAATTCTTATCTATATGAAGCAGGTCAGCATTAGTCAAGCCTTTAAAAATCTCCTGGTTCTTTCTTACCTTGGCCTTCTGACCGATGATGATCAGTCTCATTCAATGTCAAGTCAATCTGTGGTGCTCCAAACAGTTTCAGTGAGATCTGGCTTTGAATGTTAGTGGCTGATCTTTGTTTGCTGAGACGCCTTGGCAAATTATGTCACAATATCTAGCGTTGGTCCAGACATTGTCACATTTTGAAAATAAATGCATGGAAAGCAGGCAAGCCGGCCTCTTGTAGCACAACCCACACAGCCAGACTTTTCGGGTGTACCTTACTACTCCCGTTGAAAAGCGCAGGTTACCTTTCTCTCACTATGCTTGAAGCAGATCTTTCATCTCCGCCGTTGGCCGTTCTTTATCCAATGCCTTGGGTTCCCACTGAAATCCAGGTTATAAAAATCCCTTCGTTTTGAAACAATCTTCCATTTTGTCCGAACAAACCCAAATGAGTGTATCGATAGACTTGTCGGTGCAATACCCGCACCCTTTGCGACACTGCGACGTAGATCTGTTACCAATTATCTACCAGTGCGCCACGGTACTTTCTTGCCTCAGCCGGTGCATTTTTACTGCACGTTTATGGCCGATCAGAAAGACTAAATATGTCACACACATTCATTAAATATAATAGATTATGGCACACATATATATGTGTAGTACTTGTATAATCAAACATGTATATTGGCAATATAAAGAGTGACAGCAACAGGCATCTGCCTACTGCCTGCACCAGTCAGTGTGTCTGAATACATGAGAGAAGGGCATCTGATTTTCTGCCTTTCAAGGTGTAAATTCAGCGATTTCAACCATAAAAATGTCGAAATCACACACAAAACCAAAAAATGTATTTTTCGGACTATAAGTCGTCTTGGAATGTAAGTTGCATCAGTCAAGAAATGTGTCATAAACTTAGCTGTTATTAGCCTGACAGCCCAATGATGTGGTCCTGTCGCGTTCTGGGCTCCCTCTTCGAGCTGCACCACGCAACGCTCTGCTGCGTGAAGGCAGACTGAAGCAGCAAAACTTTAGGTTCAGTCTTTGTCAAGAATTAATTAAAACATTAACTTATAAAGTGGTACAGGAGCAGCATTTACTTTTCACAAGCCTAGAGCGCCCTCCTGCAGCCATAGAGGGTTTACTACTTGGTTCATGTTGGTCAATATGAATATGAATGAGGCACTGACACATCTGCCTCCCCTGACTCCACGTCACCGAGTAGAAACCAGAGGCTACATTGTCTTATCTCATCATATGGAAAGCCCCAAAATTGAAAGAGGGTGTACTTTCTTTTCACCAGCTCCATATTCCAACTTGAATTTGTATTTTTGTTAATAATGTAAAGTAAACCAAGTGAATTTGAGGCTTGTGAAAAGCCTCGATGAAGTCACTGAGACGGACAAGATCCTGAACGACTGAAAAGATTTGCACAGATGTCGGCTGAATGAAGCCAGACTGAACGCCTTTTGAACAAGCTCATTAAAAGACAGGATTAAGTTGAATAACACTCATAATTTTATCTTCTTTTCCACACTAGCTGCCAGAATTGCCAGCTGTTGTTGTTGCTGCTGAATGATGGTTGTTATGTAGATGATGCGGAGCCCCTTTATCCGAAAGAGTCGTGACCTGCCACTGATGTGGGGGTGACTGTGAAAGCTTGTCGTCATGGTAATACCAAATGGTAACGATAGCGAACTTTTGTCAGCCTGTTCCTGAGTCTGTGTGGAGGTGAGGGTTAAATCCGCAGTGCTCTTCATTCTCCAGGAAGTAGACACACATCTGCACGCTCAATTAAATCAAATACAAACACTTTCACTCTCTCTCCCTTTGTGTTTCTCAGGAGCTCACTCCCAAAGGCACGCGCGTTCTTGCAGAACTGCTGACTCGGCAGATTGCTGCCATCAGGTAGCAGGAGCTGTGCTGCTGGCACTATGCAGCCATATCTGTTCACACTGCCACAGGAGTTAGATTAGAGCCTATAGTTGGTGTGTGTGCTTGTTGTGATAAAGAGCAGCAGAGAGTGAAGAATGAGGTTGTCTGCTAGAGTGATTTGTGTAACTCGCCATCTTTCCCTCTATTCATTTCATCCTCTAATTATTTTTCTCCTCCATCTGTTGCTGTGATTTTCTCTAATTTGCCATGCCCTCCAAGTCTTTTCCTCTTTTTTTGCCATTTAATTTTGGTTGTGCGTTCCGACGGCTCTCTGGTTGGCTTTGCTTCACACTGAAATGAGAGTAAAACCATAACTACAGAAGTATGTTGGTTCTGCAATAAAATACAGTTTCTTCCAGTCAGAGCAGACAAAGACAAGAGACAAACAGCACAACAAAAACTTAATCCATGGTTCCCAAAAGTAAAAAAAAAACAAAAAAAAACTCTTTTTTTTAGGGGTTAAAGTATCTTGGTTTGTTGGAGTAGGATGGACAGACAGCTTGGAGCCCTCTGGAGTATTGCAGGTGCTGGGCACAAAAAAATAAAGCTCTTGATATACAATCTGTTGTTGTTGTTTCGACCCTTACTAGATGCAGATCATCCCCCAAAAAATTTATATAGAGGTTCCTTTATGCATCAAAATAAATGAGTTATAGTGCTCCAGAGTTTTCTGGACATTTCCCCATTAGGAGGAGAATACATACCATAACCAGAGCTCAGACAGGACTCAGTTGTCTCTAAAACAATGGGTGTATGGATGGTGTTTAAAGCAGTTTTTGTGATGGACTGTCAAAATGTAGATGACAGCAATTCTCCTAATACTTGTTGAGAACAAGTATTCTTGTTTTTCTTCTGCTGATTGTAGTTTGACCTTTGATTTGCTGTATTTTTTTGCACCATCTTATGAATGAAAGCCTCACTGCCACGGACTTTTTTTTTTTGGCACGGACTTTGTGCAAATTCAGCACCGACACAAGAGTCTGAACTCCACATGGTCTCAAGTAAAAGGACCTGGAGGACTCTAGTGGTACATACGATAAAACATACATCAAACAGTCAAGCTTCCTGTGAGATATGAGATATTTTAAATTCTGATTATCTCAGGTTGACATAAACTAACATGACCAGTACGCAACTTAACATCCTAACCAATCAATAAACAGTGTCATTTTGTTATTTATGACTTTTATAACAGTAAAAGTAAAAGAAAATGCACCATTAGCAATCATTTATAAATTAAATTCACCCTAACCCAATGTTAAACCACAGGTCCCACCCACTTCACCCACAGTGAAGCCCCCACCCCCTAAACATGGGAATTATTAAACCTTTTAACACAAAGTCTAATATTATTACATTTAACAAACAATAAGCCTTTGCTCCAATATCTAAAGCTAAATGTATCCCAATGCACCATAATGATTTGAACATTTTTCACATTGTTTAAGTCGGTTTGACATTTATTCACTGCACCACAGTAGCTACAGCTTAAAATCAGTTTTCAAGAAATATGCCAAGTTCATCCACCCTTCCCATGGTTCTGCCCCTTATCTCCCTGCAGGCTTGTTTCCATGTGGAAAACACTCTCATCTCTCCTCTCACCTGCCTAAATCAGAACCACTAACCTTTGTCCTCCTGCCTGTCTCTCATGGTGCCTCATCCATCATTCACCCTCTGTCAGGCAGCCTCCATGTTTGTCATGTTGGGGTTTGCATGAGTCATGCTCTGTAAATGCTTAGCATGTCACTATCAGGACCAACAGGCGGCCAGTCAAAATCCCTGCAGCTCTCTCTTAAAGAGAAAGAAACAGAAAAAAAAATCCAGTTTTTATATTTTTATTTTCCAAAGTGTTCAATTGTTTTCCATCAGGTATGAGTTGGGTCGAGCTGTGATGACAGTCAGTGGTATAAATATTTTCTGAAAAGCTTGAAGGTTGAGCACCGGTCATCTGGTACAAGACCAACATGGCAAAATCCAAATAGAACAGACATACTAGTATACTTTGTCCATTTATCACACCTCTTTAGTCTTTTTTTAACCACTAGACTCTGATCTTCCAAAAGAGAAGAAAGTCATAAACACTTTTTTACCGTCATTTTTAATACAGCCGTGAAAAGAAAAGGGAACCAGAACCAGAGAGAGGCACCAAACCCGCTGATAGTGTTATTAATATGACTCTTTTGTGCTTGAACTAAAGACATGTCAGATCCAGTTTTCCATTAAAAAGGCTTTTCTTGTTCAAAAAGATGAGCTCATGTATCCTACACATTGATTTGATTGATCCACATCTGGTTGTACATTATTGATTTGAGTTGTCTTGTGTTAAATGATAACAGTTACCACCAACATGTACCCAGGAATCTGAAAAACAAGCAAGAACAAATGGAATTTTAAAGATCATAACATTTATTTAAAGACAGAAGCTGAAATATCTTCTTTGAATCTCTATGACTTGGGTCAAACATTTTGGGTGTCCTTCTCTAAGCTTCTGATATAACTTTTTGACCCGTTCATTTCAACAGAGCGGCTGTAACAGAGTCCATTTTTTTAAGCGACCTTGCCTTAATTCACTTTGTAACGACTTTTTCCAAAACAACCACAGCCCTCCGCGTGGTCAAAAGTTTCCGCAACACACATGTAGGAAAATTCATAACTACGCGGACAGTCCAGTGCAGAAGAAAATGGCGAACGAACAAGAGCTCCTTCTGGCGGAGGTTCGTAAATATAGACATCTTTATGATTTGGCCCAAAAAGATCACCATGATGAACAAATTAACAATTCCTGGAGAGAAATTGCCGTAATTCTTAGAGCAAAGGAAGAGGCTTTAAAATGTTGGAAACAACTGTTTTCTACTTCTTCGTTTAGTGAGGTGTAGTACCTTTTGGTGTAGGAGTACAACGCTGCCATCTAGGGTATAGGAGAATAATGCTACTTCGGAGGAAAAGACAACATTGTGTCCGCACGTCTAATTTACAATCCAATGGTGTTTAGACTTGCCTATGATTAAACAAATGAACGTCGCCTCTACCCCTATGACTAACCATAATGAGTTCAATAATTCCTTTATGGATATCTTGGGTGATTTCATCTTAATTTTCCATTGATGTCAGAATAGGTATGTTTGAGGTCTTCCTTAAAATACATCCACAGATGTGGCTCCATTGAACTCAAATGTTGTTAATTAACCCATCAGAAGCTTGTAATGGTGTAACGATGTTGGTGCATGTAGACTGGTGACTAAGAAAGCCAAAAAATATTCTCATTATTTAGAAAATACCAATAATATTGGTAATCCTGACTGACTTAAAACAGGAAATGTTTGGTCTGATTTTATGCCAGACAGCAAAAATACACAACTATAGCTTAATATTGAAATTCTTGCATATTTCTTACACATCTTTAAAATACTGTGATTATATAGAAAACACATTTGGATCCAATAACCACGCTTAAAAATGAAAGGGGCTCCATCTCCTATTCAGTTTGGAAACATAGCTGCTCTTAGAAAACTACAGCAGGTTTTGTGACCAAATATGTTGGTGTTGAATTTGTGCAGACATAGACTCGCGGTGTTCTTGTTATTCAGAAAGTGAACCACATTTATATTCAAGCTCAGAGCCATGGCTGACAAGCTGACAGCGGTTAGTATTGGCCTCTCTGATCCGCTTTCAGCAAGTGTAAGTGTATGAGTTTTTTAAAAAAAAAACAGCAAAAAAGAGGAAGAGGAGGATGGCGAGGGACAGGAAAGTAATGAGGAAGAAAGGAGATGTGGTGGAAGAGAAAGAGACTGTAGAGGTGATGAGGAGGAAAAAGTAATAAAAGTTCAGGTGGAAACGAAAAACAACTTTCAATGCACTAATGAGCTCAGGTACGAAATGGGACACAACGGCTCCACACGCTGCAGTTCGCCGCACCTCGAAAGAGGGAAAATTAATCACACACTTCAAAATGATAAATCCACTGGTGCTGTTTCTACTTCTAAACAAGAGAGGGAAGGATGATGCTGCGGAGATGGAGCCAAAGGACAGTGCAATGACTGGAGACAAAAGAGAAACAAAAAAAGCACAGATCTGTGTGGAGGGGGGAGTTGGGCACATGCTGGAGGCGTTTACTGCTGATGCTTGGATTTGAGCAGAGATTACAACCTGCAGGGGGAACATTTCCACACATTGAAGCAGCGCCTTCTGGTGCCCTTGAAAACCCGAAAATTAGTTCTCCTCCTTTTCTAAGCATTATAAAAAGAACAAGATCAGATTAGGAAGAATGAAGGAAAAGGTTGAAAAATGGTCCCTGGGAGATCAGAAGATAAGGTCGCGCTCTTTTTACCAAAAAAAAAGGACATTGCAATTTAGAAGAAGCTGTGTAAAAAAACAGCTGTGTTCCCTCTGGGAGATCCCCAAGAGATTCCCTGGAGTTAATGAATTCTGCAGTTTCATCAAAAAACACAAAATAAGATGGAGAACTGGGTGACGGCTTTGATAGACGTACCTGTAGTCAGTCCCAGTCGTTTTTATTGCAACCTGCAACCTTCACTCAAGTTCAGTGTGTCCTTGAAGCCACAGAGGGATTTGCTACCTCTTGTATTTGACAACTACTCCTTACCGTCTGTCTGGGTGGAAAACATGTCTGAGAAAATAAATCAAGTAGAAAAGCAAAAACAGGATCCAAGGAAGAGACACTGAAAACAGGATGTCTCTTTCAGAACTTGAGTCGTTAAGGAAACAGGAAAAAAAGCAAGTAGATTTCTAATGCGAAGTAATAAAGTTACTAACTTATCAGTATTAACATTACTGTGCTCTACACTTTTAAAGGTTTTTAGATTTTTAAGGTAATATGTAAAATATGCTTTTCACCAGTGGTCCCCAACCTTTTTTGCACCATGGATTGACCTTTAAGGTGAGGTGGATAAAAACGAAATAAAAAGATACGACCGGCATAAAACCAGTGGGAGCCCTGAGCTTGTTTCTCTGCAACAAGACGGTCCCATCTAGGGGTAATGGGAGACGATTATGTCTGCAGTGTGTTGCTTATGTCCAGTCTACTCGTTAATTTAAATTTTTCTTATTGCAACAATGCTTACGGACGTTTAAGGCTGCCATCATCGAGCAGCCTCTCCTAGAAGTTCGCAGCTAACATCTTTAACCATGAACAGCTTCTTAGCTTTAGCGATGCAGTTAGCCACCAAGAATGATGCCATTAGTGCATTTGTTGATGTAACGGACAGAATTCACGGCTAGTTTTCAAAATAAAATATGATTCAGATATTAAATAAGACAAATATTGTAGTAAAGTTATTCTTTCTGAGCTGCCTTATACCAAATAACTGAAGGCCGGTACCGGTGCTTTACACAAGACGTAAAATATAAAAGGTTGTGTTTGTATATGTATAAAAAAAAAACAATCTTAACTTTGATACTTCTGAACTACTGTCATGTTGTGATGTTTCAAGAAAGAAGGCTACCACAGAGATTATTCAATCCCACCCACCAATTTAAATCTAGCAATAAACATGTTTATATTGTTTATGTATCATTATAGAAATAAAATAGTTTATTTCTATACAGTGTTTCCATGACTTTGAAAGGCAGCAGAGATATTTAATCAATGTAATAAAAAAAAAAAAATGCTGCAGTTTGTGACTTCGTTTCTGACTGAATTTCTAACTCCAAAAGAAGCCTAACAATAATAAATGTTAGTTATTATCAAAAACTAGAGGTCGGCCGAAACATCGGCCAGACAATATTTGTGTCTTTTCCCCTGTATCAGCATCGGCCAATCCAGCAGCCATACTTTAAGATCACGAAGTGCATGCATTGCCACTCCCTCCCTGGTAGAGAGCGGCTGGTAATGTTGTAAGACTTAGTGCCACCTAAATTCATCTTTCTATGTAGTTTTAACAAGGTGTATCTGGCCTTTGAAAGTCTCTCTATCTGTTATCATTGTGTCCTTTTTATCATGTAAATGAAGGAAGAAAAATAAATATTGACTTCTAGAATCGGCCCCAAATAAATCACCAAGGCATATCGGGTATCGGTTAGACTGATGTCAAAATAATCTGTATCAGCATTGGCCTTAAAAAACCTGTATCAGTCTATCTCTATCAAAAAGGGCTAAAAAAGAAGTTGAAGACGACCAACTGAACCGTAATCTTCATCAAGTTAAGGAGCCGTCAAAAAACCTTTTCAGCAAAAAAAATGTAACCTTGAAGTAAATGATCAGTTTTAAAAATTAGTATACAGATGTCACAAACTGTTCATGCAAACAATGTTATCGGTATCAGGAAAGAAGGCTCCATGGGAGCAGTTCAAGACTCAGTTCGCTTTATAGCAAAGCTAAAACCGAGTCTGGCTGGCCAGGTTACTGAATTAATGGCTTTTACTAAATTAGCCTCTGTTAACAAGAACACATTTCCATTCATCTTTACTACTGAGAAAAAAAACTGTCACTTCATACATTTTACTTTTCCCCCCCTGCTCTGTTCATGGTTAAATTACCTTTTCATGTCTTTATTCTTCCTTTTCCACATCGGTCTTATACAAACATGAATGTTTGGCAACTAAAGTGAAAACCTCTAATGCAAGTAGACACAAACTCCCATCTTTGATGTAGTAGCCTATTGTGTTAAATGTAAAGGGTTGTACTCCCACCGAACTTTAGTTTCACACTCGTTTTCTCCCTTTCAAACATT
The DNA here is from genome assembly GCA_037039145.1 of Fundulus diaphanus. Lineage (NCBI taxonomy): Eukaryota > Metazoa > Chordata > Actinopteri > Cyprinodontiformes > Fundulidae > Fundulus > Fundulus diaphanus. Next base: position 40,614,881 of record CM073136.1, read on the forward strand.
TACACAGAGGGGTCGTCTCAGTGTGAAATCTCTGTGGTCTCAGCTCCATTCATGTGAGTCCAGCTTCTCCATGCTGAAGTAAACAGGAGTTCTGCCTTCTGCTGGATACGACTGCCACACACGCAGAGCACAAGCATTTACTGTATTAAATAAGAAGCAATTACACTGTACAGTATGTCACACAGCTGCCCCACTCCTGTCCTTTTCATCTGAAATAATCAAGGATTCTCACTCTAGTCTTGCTTGTGGAGATTGGTAAAATATCTCCACCTTTTATTTTAGAGATGCAGTAATAAAGTATCAATTAAGTAATCAGATTTATAGGGTTTGGTTTATTATTATACCAAGGAGACCAAACTGAACCTTAGCTAGGACCGGCGGAGTGTGGCAGTGTTTCCTTTAACATTTTAAAGACTTTGGTCTCTGTTATCCATGAAATATTTCTTTCCTGCTAAATTAGTCGAGAGGCAGGTGAGCTCCTTGTCACTGATGAGTCCTCTGTGAAAGAAACGTCATCTTCCTCCAGCCTTTAAAGGAGCAATAAGCGATATTTCACCACTAGGTGGTGCTTGAGCACTGTTTGTAGACCAAAACAAGATGTGCAACAAGCCGCTCGCTCCAAGCAGCAACCCAGCCCCTCCATCCCTTCTCATGTGTCACCCTCTATGTGCATATTTGTAAAGTACAAAAACACAGCAAAACAGCCTCACCTTTCAGGAGGAACATTTCAAGTGAAGAAGTAACTCATTACTTTATAATGCGGTTAGCAAGAGAACATTTTGATCTGCTGAGGCGCCCTCCGCCATGTTGCTCCAATGGTAGTATTTTAGGGCAGGGAAGGGCCAAGCCCTGAGTGGCAGCTGTTCACATGCACGTACATGTACACGCACGGTCAGGCCCGGCTATGTAAACAAGAGACTGGAGAAAAACACAGGGAGCTGCAAGTTATACCATAGTCCTTCTCAAATATTACCTTTAGTTCTTCACATCATTATTTTTAGTGCTGTCTATCTAAAATATTGAAATTTTGCTTATTGCTCCTTTAAGAAGAACTTGCAACATCACGTAATCAGAACTTGGTCACCACTTCACGTTGCAGCCTGTTGACGAAGATCCACGCTCAGAACGTGCTGTGATGTATTGAAAATCCCTGACACGTTCCAAGCTCATTTTCATTAGTTTGTGCTTAGTGTATTCAGCCTGAGTGTGGGTCTCATTGTAAAGACGGATTAGCTTGAGGTGCTACTATATTTAGATAAGCATCAATCTTCTGTGTCTACAGAGTTGTTGTCGATGTTGATCTATATGTTGTTTTACTCTAATATACTGTATATTCACCTCTTGTGTTTGAGACAAAAACTCTCTCTGATTTGGTCCCAATCTGTCTTCCTCCACCCCACATAATGTGGCAATGTTGTTGGGTGTTAATTATTATGCTAATGAGTACCATAACCATTTGGTTTTTTAATTTTAGGTTTCTGTTGGACAGTAGATTAAAATAAGTAGGAAGTGCTGTATGTTTTTACTAATAGGGTCTCCTGAGTCATCTCATCCACACCAACTGTTCAATCTGAAGCACATTGTTCATTTTAAATGTCATACTTTTCTAGATTGTTTTTCTGCAGTTTATAAAACATAGTTTTAACATCTTGAAAAGTCGGTTCTTGACTGTGGGTTCCATAAACCATGAAACACAACAGCTATGTTTACATGCACAAAATTTCACAATCTGATTGAAATGTATTCGGATCAAAACCAAAAAATAATCGGATTGTACCGTTTATAAGGGCACACAATCAATTAATCCAATCATAATGTGCGTTTATATGCACCTGGCTTTAATCAGAATAGAACCACTCTGACATTCGCAGGTAATCAAATTCCCCTAAAAAAAAACACAGAAGAATAACTTCTGTATTTGCTGAACAACAAAAAATAGTAAACAATTCTTTTGTCTTCTGAGCGCCCAGGTTGGACAGCACCAGGTTCTAGTTACAGTTGAAACATTACCGAATAAATAGTTATTTTGAGCTCTTTTAATGTTTCAAACAGGAAGGTTGTATCGGGTGCCCTGACAGTTTTGCTTCCTGACGTGTTTCTGCCACTCAGCAAAGCCGAAATAAGTCACGTTTATGACGGGCGCACTCGGTGAGTTTGCCACATTCGTAATAAAGAGTTATCAACCGCCCCTCTCATTTGGAATACAGTTTCTTTCGTATTAAGCTTAATCTTAATATTCCGATATTCCGATTGACGTGTTTACATGATGCATTTTTATTCCGATCGGCCCTTTATTCTTATTACTTATTCTGATTATACATGTAAACGTGACGTTTTCTGACTGTTTTCCTAAGAACTGGACTCACTCAGATCAGTTTTATTTCATACTCTAGAGCTGTCGGACCTGTGAAAGAAGGATTAGATGTAGATTCTCGATAGCCTAGTTTGCAACCTTTATTATTTAGTTTGTAAAAAAAATCCAAAAGAATTTGAGTTTTAGTGCCCTGTTTAGCATTTTAACCAGAACCAGTTTCAGGACCAGCAGTTTGGTTTAACCTCAGTTTGAAATTAGTCCACAAAAGTAGTAAAATTACCTCTTTTCTTTTAATTAATGAGTATACATTAATGCAGTTGGTCTCGAACCAAATACGTAGGCGTTAAATGCCAAAACAAAGGTGTGAGGCGGTAAATATAAAACATGTAGTTTAAATATAAATCAGTATGAAATCCACTGTATATAGTAACAATTATTTTCTAATACCTTTCTAGTCTGCTCACACTGAAACCTCAACTCTGCAGCGCAGACCTCCAGCATCGTCACACGCAAACACACACGTATTCACCGTGGCAGGAGACTTGGTGGGCTACGCAGGCAGGACTCCTGTTTGTGTAAACAGCAGGAGCGTGTTACAACAAGACGTCTCGACAATAATGGCCTTCAGTTTTAGAGAACGAGGTGGAGAGAGAAATCATGGCTGTGCTCTGGAAGGGAAGCTCACCGGAGTGTGACGGCATGTTTCCGCATTGTTTCCTTTCATGCCGTGGCTGCAAACATCTCCTTGTGGAGCGCATGTGTTTGTGGTTATCCGTCACATCTAGAGCTCAGCAATAGTCTGTTATTCCTCCTTCGGTTTTACAACTAATGCGTGGTTTTAATAGAGCTGTAAAAAAAATAAAATTTTTGATGATTGAAAGAAAATGAAATCTACTCCTTTTTCATGTGAAGAAATATAGTTTTTTTTTTCTCGAACAAATGAACTTTACAGTTGGCACTCCGCTGCGCAGAACAAACGTGAATAACTTGTCACATAGCAGGGAACTTGTTACGCACATTTCTCACCATTTTATGATGTTTTACAGTCAGAGCAATTATCAGGCAAAGTGAAAATGATCGTTTGTATCAGCCTTAATTGAAACTGAGCTCAGCCGCTCACTAACACAAAGCAAATATCGATTCTATTTATTTTTTCAATGTTGATGAATAAGAAAGGTCATTTCAGTTTTGTTTTATTTGGTAACTTATTAAAATGTGCATCAATTTGGTGCTTTTTGCACCGCTCTAGTGATCCATTACTTTCCAACGCATTTAGCAAAACAAGTATTTACTGTGAGATTAGCAAATAAGACTAAACAGTACTCAGAGTTGTCACCTTACCACTGCAGTGTTTGTTAAAAGGAAAGTTCAAGCGAATGAGTTACGTGTCTTTCAGTGAGAGGACAGCTAACAGCAGGACTGTCATGCAGAGCGCATGTCAGGATGCTCCCCGACCTGAAGGATAACGCGGTGTCTAATGTGTCTAACCGTGTAAAACATTGCTTCTTCCAGATTTAAATTAGGCTCTACTTTGACAAATTATATACCGTCTGATCGATGAAAACACAGTGATTTCATTTTCATGACAGGAAAATAACATTCTGTTTTACACTTTGTTTTAACCTCTGATTTGGTTCCCCAGGCTAATCTAAATCTACCTTAACCTGAGTAAATCAGCTGAATCTCTAACCTGAGCCTGTCTTCTGTGTCTCCCTGCAGAGAAAACCCAGAAGGCAGAAAAGAGGAAGCAAAATGGAGTGAAGGATAAAAGAAAAGAGAGAAGGAAGCATAGTACGGGCAAGAAAAAGGAGAGATGGAAGTCAGAGAACGGCTCCCTGCTGAAAGAACTAGGTACAGTGTGTGGCTGTGTGGTTGTATTTTGTGCAGTGGTTCCTGAACTCTGGAGGTTTCTTACTAAGGTGTAGTTGCTTGTTTGTGCTACATAGTATAACCTTGTGCAGCAGAAACCGTCACATCCATGTTCCCACTGTCCTTGTACATGATCCGTTAGGGAGATCATTTAAAATAACAGCTTACACTTCCCCAACATTGATGAGGTCTCAGTGGGCAAAGTGCAGATAAAATACAAGAGTAACGAGCTGAGCTGGGGACCCGTAGCATTTATCTAATGTGATGCAATTATTAACCCTCAGTTTGATCATTTCTGTAAGATCTGACGACAGTAACCTCAATCTAAAGCTGCTTAATTTTAAGCCGTTTTAAAAATGATGAACACTATAAACGCAGGGCTCTAACTTTTTGTCCCGGGCGCACTGGAGCACCCAGAGTTTACTTGGGTGCTCGAGCCAACATGGTAGGTGCACTCTTCTTTTTTTAAATTTCTGTTCATACAGACAATATTAAATGTTCATACAGACAATATACAGACAATATTAAATTTGTAAATGATTATTAATCTGGTCAACATAAAGTTCTTTGTTCGAAACACAATTCTACAAGAACCTGGTGACTAAGTGACAAAGTGTTGGTACTGAAAATGCTTCACTGAGCTGAAATTGACATTAACAATGTAAGAGGACAATTAAAAAAAATAAAAAAATTATCTGCTCATGAGGCAGGGGAACTAATTTCAGTCGGGGATACCTACCCAGCGTTTCCCCTAGGAATGTCGTCCAGGGAAATTACCATTTCCGATACCACAGCAACATTTTCTGAAGGCCCTTTATAGTTAAGGCCAGAAAATATGACTGATTACTTCCTTAATTAGGGGACAATCCAGCCCTTGTTCATTTATAAGTGTCAATTTTCTGTTTGGCAAAACAACACTTAATATAAGGCCCCTTTATGGAAGTATGCACCTGCAGTCATGGAATTATTTTTATTTTATTATAATTGCTTATCTTTAGTGACCCAGTATGTGCCTCCCTTTTTGTGTCTATTTGCTGTTAATACATATAAACTGTATTCCTGAGGAAGGGTCATTCTATAATTATAAATTTTGTTACAAAACATTTTACAGTGTGAACAAACATATATGTCCATGTAAATTTAGAAGCAGCTCCATATAACTTCTGTCTTTCTGGTATTTTTGCTGAATTCTTTAGGGATTTACCCTGATAGCATTAGCTTATGTTGTCCGAGAGATTTAGCACTTAACTGTTGCAGATACAGGAGCTTTACAGGTGCCTTTATGTGGCGATCTGTTACATTAGTGTTTTAGCATTAGCTTGGGATGCTAGCACAGCTAGCATGCAGTCTTGCTCAGCATTTAGTTTTTTTCCTGTGCGTCCCATAGACATCATATACGTAGACACCTCGTTGGGCGTGGGTTCGTACGTCAACGTCACCGCCATATTGTATGTGGCAGAAAGAAGTTAAGTTCTGTTGTAGTGAACGTCAATCAGAGATGATGCCTCATTCCTGTGCTGCATGGAAATGTACCAACCGTTTTATATATGTATATATATGTATATATGTATATTTGTATGTATATGTATATATATGTATATATATATGTATGTGCGTGTGCGTGTGTGTGTGTGTGTGTGTGTGTGTGTGGGTTGTGAATATAAAAGTCAATTGGTTAAATCTAAACATTGTGGTCTTCATTATTTCATAAAACCGTGTCACATGTGAACCTTTTAAGTTCTGGTATAGTCACAGATTAGAAACAGACGTTTTGGGGGAGTATTAAAGAGAAAGTTACTAATATGAGAAAAAAAAAGTCCTAGGACAATAAAGTAAAAAAAAAAAAAAGACTAAAGTGGTAATATTATGAGAAAACGTCATATTATGAGAATTAAGGGGGGACATTTCCAGAATAGTCATAGTTTGCAGAACTATTTCAGTCCTGGAGTAATAGGGCCAGGTTAGATACTTTTAATTATTTTTATTCTTTACGAGTATAAAGTCAGGAGAATGAAGCCATACAAAGGGATACAAAAATAAACTTGTGATATTACAAAAATAAAAATATTACGAATATAAAATATGTTCTGAGATTAAACTCCCTCTCATACTGTTTAAGTGAATCAGTCTAACTGCAGATTTGCCACATTCAACATGGCGGACGCTCTGACGCATCCGCAGCATAGGCAGAACCCGCCCGACGAGGCGTCTACGTATATGATGTCTATGGTCCGTCCACTGTATACGGAAAGTACCACCAAACAATGCTTTGTGTTTCTCTTGTCGGCAAAAGAGGGTCCCGTTGTTTCTTCTCTGGATGTAGTTGCCGAACCTCGTTGTTTTGGTCAAGCATCAGGGCGGAACTCGAGGCAGAAATGACAGTGTTGTGTAAACAACATAAATAAGATAATTTAGTCTGTTTCATGTATAAATCTGTTTTGTACAGGAATTTATAGGATTTTATTTTATTTTTTTCCATGGCTGGTTGCACCGGTGCAACCTCAGATTTGTTTAGTCACATCACTGAGAAATTAGGTCTTATGTGCAACCAGAGCCCTGAAATGTAGAGTTGTACAATATATTAAATCTATCTGTGTGTAATATCGCCTTCAAAAGACTGCTTGAATGCAATACTTTCTGTACCATCATATTTTAAGTGTCATACAGTCAGGCTCTGCGTGCCGATAATATATTTAGCCATTCAAAGAGACTTTCACTGCCACAGCTGCCAAACCTGACCAAGGTCGGCTTTTTTACCCACACACCATTCCTGCCTCATATATTCAGTCATTGCTATAATTACTGTAAGGCTACAGAAATATTATCAAGCAATATGCTGCAGAGCTGAAGTGAGAGGAGTGTTAGGCATATTTAGGTATGAGATTTTCACGATGATGAGCCGGTTAATTTGGTCAGGAAATCAATCCAAATAGCCAGCCTGCAGTGTGTTGCCTAGCAGAGCAGCTGCTTGGTCCTTGCCACCTGTAGTTTTAAAAACAAAATTACCTTAAAAAGACTAGTGGGGCTTCTTTATCTACTACACCATGACTGTCCAAGATGTTTGCGAGCAAAACTATTACTTGCTAACCCCAACAGCTAAGTAGTTGTCTCTTTCAGCCAGCTGACTGGCAGTGTGCAGCAACAGGAAGAGAGGCAGCTCTGTATTACTCTTTGCTTCATACAGCTGGCTCTTTCTCTGGCATTTTGTTGAACAGAGTTTAAACTCTAGAAATAGTATTTATTTAACGCTTCATAACTGTAACTATTTAAAACATCCGTATATATTCTGACCTGTTGGATCTGGAAGAATTGGAGGCTTACTAAATAAACCTTTAAAGGCATTGTATCCCCTAAAGTGAATCTCATTAAATTGGAAAATAATTAAAACGTAGGTTGTGATTTTTCTTTTGCAAGGTAGAATTGGTTTTTGGATATTTGGTTTTATAATCCTCTTGGGTTATTAAATGTTACAACAGCTTGCCATAGCCTCAGCTCTATAGAGCTGGAAGAAGGTCTGACCACTCCAAATCTCTGACATCTTACTAAAGAAATTTTAAATCATAGGAACAATAGGACATTATTTTTAATGATTTTAAAATCATAATTCCTTAAAATCTTATTGTACTTGAGACGGGTACCCAGCCCATGCATAGTAGATCTGGTGCTAATTAGAAAATAAAAATACCTTGTCCTTCAGAGGGTGTGGTGAGTGTGCTCTTTAGTGGCCTTTATTATTTAACCTAAAGGGAATACATTGATACTACTGAGCACTAATGTCTGTCTTTGTGAGCTATGAAAAACAATTGTTGTAGTAAGACATATTTTACTTCAACTTGTGCCTGATTTAATTTCCCAGCCTTGCTTCAAAATGCAATTCAACAAAATAGGTAGTTTATGTAGCAGCGCAATCCTGCTGCATTTTATATTCGATTTTTTACCAAAACTGATTCTGCTTTCCACAGAACAGAAATAAACACATTTGTTAAGGCTCTGCTCTAAAGCATTGATTGAGTTTCAGTTGTGTGAGCGACGTGTGCATGTAAATATAAACTAGTGCTGCTTTAATGAAGACAGACTTGAGATAATTGTCAGTGTGCTGCACTCAAACATTAAGGAACAGTTCTGCCGGTTTCTGCATAATAATTGATGAACAATGTATGAAACAGTCAAAGTATGCTAAATAACAGGCTACATAATGCTGTACTAAGTAAGGACCCCACATATTAACCAGCATAACTGTGAAGAGGAAGGATCCCCCAAGTCAATACTTTGTAGAGCTACATTTTATTAAAATTGTAACTATAATTATTTGTTGGCAAATCGAGACACTGAAATTTTTGACCATTTTCGCAAAACAGTTCAAGCTGAGTCAAAGGCTGGAGAGAATCTGAAGCTTTCAGGTCTTGCCACAGATTGGATTTAGGTCTGGATTTCGACTGGGGTCATTCTAGCACACGGGCAGACTTTATATAGGCCTGGACAATATAGAAAAAAAAGCTAATCGATAAAATAGAAATATCGATATCGATAAATATCAACAAATTCGAAACATATACTTTAAGTGCAGCCCTGGCCATGTTATGCTGTTTATGCTATGCTTAGCGACTTATTTGTAGATACAGAACACACAAATTCAACCCATTATTCAACACCTGCTTTCTGAACTCTTTGAAGGGGGCGGAGCTTGGGGGCGGAGCATTCCTGGGTCTACGTTTGTGATTGGTTGGGAGGATGTAATACTGTAATATTAATCTACATGGCTAAAATGTGTAATGAAAGAAAACTGTTATTCTATTGAACTTTTTAATCAACCCTTTTTTTTCTATCATTGATATACGTCTGTCGATCGATAGCTGAATTCTCGCAGTATTTTTGTGCTCACAAAAACACCAAAATCCATCTTGTCGCACTCCTGCTTCAACCGTTTGGGCCCGAACCAAAAAGAAAAAAAGGTTCAGGCCAGTCACGTTGCAGTATTATGGTTTAAGGTGGGACCTAAAGCCTTGACTAAAGCAGGAGCGGTTGAGCCCACAGCCGAACCAACATAAGCGTGGCAGCGCAGGAGGACGCACATGTATTACTGCTGCTATTACATCTGTTTTGTCAGAATCTACAATTTCTTCTTTGAAAGAACAGCAAGAAGTGCCTTGTTGTGGTTTCTCGTGGCGCCTGCCGCTTACGACATTTTCATTTGATACCGTGATTGGCTAAAACCAACCTTTGGTAGGCGGGCACTTGTTGTCGCTTTGCCCAATCAGCTCGGAAAGTTTTACTGAATGTCCCTCCTTTACCCAAACAGATTCGAGAGGAGTAGACACAGATTGATAATACGCAGAACGGAGAGTGCTACACATTATCATTATCAGATGTGAATACTTTCACATGCACTGGATCAAGGTTTAAATCCACTATAAAGTCCTCTCAAGCTAGGTAAGGAAGATTATGTTGCAGATAAATCATTTTAAGGCGGCTCTTTACCTTGTATAATAAAAAACTAAGGCATTAAAAGACAGATATGCTGTTGAATAGAGTATAATGTAATCTATATACAGGTTTTGAAAAGCAAGCAGTCAGGAAACGGATAAACCAGAGAGATTATCTTCACAATCAAATTAGATTATTTCCTGGTAAAAGGTTAACAGGATAATGGACATGCTTTAGAGGCACATCTTAACACTTTTCTCACTACGCCTTACTGAAACCAGGAGAAACCACCTGTGAGAGGACCTAAAGGTCATGGCGTGAAACCAGTAGCTGGTTTTATTACGGTTGTTTCAGATGCATTGATTTGTCATCACTTCTAATACAATAAACCTTGTGTTACTGAATGACAGTAGAAACAGCCAGGATGTATAGGGCATTTAATATTTTTCTATTTGACACAGAGCCATAGGTTTTTTTCTTCTTCCCTACACTTGAGCCAAATGTCGCAAAGCTGTGTTTTCCTTTGGAAGTGAATATGATCAATAAACAGGCAGGTGATAACACAAGACAAGAGTGGTTTGGTTGTGCTTCACTTGCTTCCTGCTCTGATATTATCTCCCAGCCCATTTTTAGTCTTCCCTTCTCATCTGTTTGTCTTTTCACAGCGGATTTGTCGGTCATATCTGTCCATCTGGCTCTGTGTTATGAAACCTCCTCTTTCTGTTTATTTTGCTTTCTCTGTTCAATGTTTTTTTCCACCTCAAATGGGGATAAGGACTGAAACTTGATGCGGCGTGCATGCTGCATCAGTCATGAAAAATGCGTTTCCATGACAAATAAGTCCTTGTTTCTATTTGGTTTGCTTCTGTTGTTTCTAACTGTATCATTTTACGTGTCCAACTATGCCTTCCATTAGCAGTGTCATGTATATATAGTATGTTGTTCTCAGTGTGCCGTCTCTGTGTTTGTCTTAACATGCCGTATGTGTTCATATCTCACCGTCTCAGTGCGTGCGTGCGCGTGTCTGGGTGTTGTGTGTCAAGCCATCTGTTCTCTGTCGGGTCTGGTCCTGCCTCTTGGAGATTTGTCTTCCTCTCGGTGTTCTGGGATCAAGGAAAAAAAAGGATCCACCTTTACTCTTTCTGATGTACAATGATTACAGCGTTTGTTAGCTCCAGATACATGTCTGCAAATCAAATTCTCTAATAGTGAGCGAAGCTAAACTAATTTTGTAAAACAAAGATAAAATGGTTACAGAGTGGACATTTTAAGCTTTCTTTTGCATCTTATATTAGCTTTTACAGCTTTTGTGCTTCTTCTGAATTCATTTCTAAACATCTCACTGATATAAAAGACAGTTCAATTCAATTTTATTTATATAGCGCTAATTCACAAAACACATCATCTCAAGACACTTTACAAAGTCAAATTATACAGATTCGTCAAAAAGTTTCCTCTCTAAGGAAACCCATCAGATTGCATCAAGCTGTGACAAGCAGCATTCACTCCTCCTGAAGAAGCGTAGAGCCACAGGGAGAGTCGTCTGCATTGTCCATGGCTTTGCAGCAATCCCTCATACTGAGCATGCATGAAGCGACAGTGGAGAGGAAATCTCCCCTTTAACAGGGAGGAAAATCTCCAGCAGAACCACAACCAGGGTCAGTGTGAACGCTCATCTGCCTCAACCGACTGGGTTAGAGAAGATAGAGCAGAAAACACAAAAAGCACAGAAGCACACATTGATCCAGGAATCCGTACTATGTTATATGGTAATAGTGGATAATCTGTCATCCCTGGATGATGTCACAGCTAACAGAATGCCAGACCAGGTGTACCTACTATGAAGAAAAAAAACAGCCAGGGAGAACAAAAAGTTAAAAGTTGAAATACCAACAAACAATGCAAGATTAGGGAACAGTAGGAGAACTCAGCAGAGTGAGAAAAATACACCCTGATGTCCTCCAGCAGCCTAAGCCTATAGCAGCATAACTACAGATAGCTCAGGGTAACCTAGGCCTCACTAAATATAAGCTTTAAGCCTAGTCTTAAAAGTAGACAGGGTATCTGTCTCATGAACCAAAATTCTCACCAACTTCCACACCAGAGTTTTCCCTACTGTATTACAAGCAAGGTTTATATACAGAAGTAACAGTGATATGAAACATGGTATTTAGTAGGGTTGTCAAAATAATCGATGCATCGACATAGTTGATAGTAAAAATTAATAATTCAAAGATAAAAATTTGTGTCAAGATCTATACAAACTGACCCATTCACATCTGTGCAAAATGTTGCACTTCTTCCAGCAGCAGCGGGCAGGCATTCCCGTCTCCTCCCTGCAGCCGCTCACCTGACCCAAATGAGCTGCGGCTCGATGTCTTAAGGCACGTCCACAAACTATGCGATCAAGGCAAATTTTTCATGTTGATTGGCAGCCATGGGACGCTTGACATTTTGCCTCTGTCTCGCAAACAATTCATATGGACAAGACAGCCAGTTTTTCCCCCAGCTCGCTTCACTCCATCATCAAATAGGAGGAGCGTCTAGCCGCTTCCCGGCTCCTCCTGTCTGGTTCAACTCATGGTGGCAGAGATGGAATTTACCGAGCAAGTCACTATGCTGTATTTATTGTGGAAAGCCTAACAAACAGCATTGGTGCCCCTGGGTCCTCCAGACACGCACCCAGTTCGGCAAGTATCACCACCTGTAGCTGTGTCTGGGTGACTGTCTCTTCCAGCGGTACGTCCGTCTTTCCAGAACCCAATATGAGGAGCCGCTGCCCCGCATCAGGGGACGGTTCATCCTCCGGGGCCAGAACGACAGGCGTCTTCAGGCAGAAAAGCCATCATTGTTCAATAGAAATATACCCTAATTGTACTGTCTAAATATGGAACATAAAAACATGTTTTGTCCGTAAATAAATGGACGAGGAGCAACCTTAACCTGACATGAATTAACAGAGAAGTTCCGATTGTTAAATGCGAGCATAATTTCACTGTGCTCTATTTACAGTTTTGGTTCATTCTATTTGCCCAATTCGTGCCGTTCATATTGTTCAAAACGTGTCCTCTGCAATGCGGACGGTTAATCCCCTCCTGAAAGGGCCTTTAGTATACAGGGTTTATACAGGAATGAGTAACTCTAATTTAATGCTCTTTTAATGCTCTTAGAAATAATTTTAATGCCATCAACAAGTACACATGACTCATATATATATATATATATATATATATATATATATATATATATATATATATATATATATATATGTGTATATATATATATGTGTGTATATATATATATATATATATATATATATATATATGTGTGTATATATATATATATATATATATATATATATATATATATATATTAAACTTGACAGTCAAAAAAGGACCTCAGTTAGGTCATTTTTATCATTTAAGGAACAAAGCAAAGGTAAAACCTTTGACAGGCCACGTCTGTCAATTAAACCATTAATTGACAGACGTGTGTGTGTGTGTGTAAAGCATGCAGTCTGCAAGGTGACATGTTTATTTTTCTCTTCCTTTCTCTTTCTGTGATCTGCTGTTCTGTTTCACGCCCTCCTTCCTCACACCTCTTTTCTGTCTCTTGTTTTCTCCTTCGTCACCTATTCCCTCCCTCAGAGCTCTCCTGATTCCTGCAGAGGCATGCTGCGTCATGGAAACAGCCGGTTCTGTGTGTGTGTGGGATAGCTTGTGTTAAACGCACCCTAACAGCACCTCCTGCTGTCCTGTTTGTCAGCTTATTAAAGGCAGTTTAGGATTTACAGGGGAGGCAGAGAACAGGAGGGAGACATTTATTCAGTCAATAGTTTTGGCATTTTCTGGTATATTTGTAGCACAGCAGAGTTATAGCAAGTATTTGGCAAGAGAGGGAAACATGATATCAATATTTCACTATTGGTTACAACAAATCCAAGCCAGCTGAGTATTTAAAGCTGCCTTGTTTACAATTATTTTGATTACAGAAGCAAACTGGGGTCAAGTAATATTAATATAAGCTCTTCAATAATACACTGACCATAACAACCACAGACAAATTATATCGACCCATCACTTCAGACATTATAACGAGAGGAACCAGATGTGTTGACAACCTGTTTAGTCTATTAATGTTTTGCATAAAATGAAACCTCATTCTATTTTTTAGGCAGAATATTCCTTTACCAGTGTACCATCAGAATAATTTGCAATCCTTTTTGTTTGAAAATATTCAGTTAATGTTAAATTTACTTGGACAGAATATATATATATATATATATCCTGGGTATATTTAGAACAAAGCATTCCATTGACTCTGAAACTAAGGTAACAATATCTCATTGGCTTAAATTGCATTCATTTTATTGAAATTTGACAGATATTAGAATTATCAAAATAATCAATACTTCTACTTATTCAGTACAAGAAAAATAATTATTCAAAGGTCCTTATTTGCATAAAACACACACAAACGACCCTCTTTAGCCCACCAGGCAAACACAAGAGCATTGTTTGTACTTTCCCCATGAGATAGATGGACAGGAAAAAGCAAAATGCCGATTGAGAAATTTTCTTGAACTGAACAGACTTCTTTAGGTACCTCTTTTTAATAAGAACTGTAAAATATCAAACTTAAGGATCAAATTATAAGGATGGTGTACACTACGTATTTGAAAGAGGTCATTTCCAGAATTTATAATGTGTTGCTTCAATGCCTTTCACATAAAAGGAAACACTGTTGGAAGAATATCATTAGATATTTTAAGACTCCTTCCTAAGGTAAATATGGGGATGCAAACCCAGTGTGCTGGAGACAGTGTAGTTCAACAGAAGCAAATCATTACAATATTTTCTGGGAATGCCCCAATTTAAGAAATTATTGGGTTGGTATTAATAAGGTATTAAATTATGTAAATAAAACTGAAATAACAAGCAACTCTCTAACTCTTTATTTGGGTCAGGTGCCAGAGCTAAAAACAAGAGAAGAAATTAGATTGTTTAGGCTCTCCTAGCAGCTAGTAAAGATAACAATAAGGTGGTTGAGCCCAGCCCCTCCACAACTAAAGGATTGGTTCCAAGCCACCGTGGAAAATTTGACATACTCTAAGAAACCAAAAAGACACATTTTATAGAATATGGGCTAAATGGATCACGTATATATCTCCCAATCAATATACCTTTGAATGATATTGATATAAACATGGTCCTGTTTATTAATAAAAAAAAAATATTTCAGTCTCCCCACTAACATGATTGAATAAAAAATTATGTAGGTGCTTTGGTTCAGGTGTAAGTTCTTGGTTTTCTCTCTGTGTCTTTTTTCTGCTATATTTAGGTTTTTGTTTTGTGCTATGTGTTTTTAAAACTGAAATGGAGAAAGGACTACAGAATATCACTTAAATTGAAAGTTCTTTACAATATAATGATAATTAAAAAAAATGCTGATTGATGCAACATACTTGCTGCGCTAATGCTCCAACACTGATGTTAGAGAGAAACTTAACAAGGTAAATAAAGCTCCTGTACCTGCAACAGTGAAGTAGTAAGTTCCTGGATGACATAAGCTAATGCTATCTGCATAAACATTAGCTTCATGGACACAGGCAGTCCAGTGATGCTCTATCGTAATCAGCCTAACTTGACAAATAATAACAAAGGTTATGGTGGAGCAAGACAGAAACTTAATAATGTAAAGCAAATAAAACAGATGCCCTGTAGCAACCTGCCCTGCTGCCTTAAGCCTGGTTTATGTTCGACACATCCGCGAGGTCCACGCAACCATATTAGGAAGTTTTTGCTGCCACGCCCCTCCGCATGGCCAAAATTTCCACTCCGCACACCTAGGAAAATTCCTTACTATGCGGACAGTCCCGTGTGAGGAAAAATGTGCTCCTTCTGGCAGAGATCTGTAAATTTAGACATCTTTATGATTCGGCCCATAATGATCATCGTTATCAACAAATTAACAATTCCTGGACATCGGTGTCACTCTTGGAAGAAAAGTAAGAGGATTTAAAATGTTGGAAACAACTATGTTTTCTACATGTAATGGGGTGTAGTACGCTTGGCGTAGGAGCGCAACGCCAAACGTACTACTTTTTTGCTCTTAACCAGAAAGAACCCTGTGCTGTAGAAAATGATGCTGCGGTATAGGAAATAGTTTTGATATTGAGTATTAGTGTTGATATTAAGTTTGACCTTTTATCATACTGACAGAATTTTACCAAATAGAAAACAGGGCTATTTGTATTTTAGAAAACTTTGATTATTGCTGTGAAATGAGACAGGACTCTGAAATAACAGTAATTTGTAAAAAAAAAAAAAAAAATATCTTAAGTATCTCTAAAAAGGAACCATTAGGACAACTCTTCATTCTTTAAATACTTCTAAAAGTAAAGATAAGTTGAAACTAAAGTGTGGAAACCATCATTATTCTTAAACCTCAAGAATTTAGCTGTGCATTTGTTTAAAATGGCAGACATGAGGTCCATTGACATCGTCTCGCTGCAAGCAATCAAAATAAGGAAGCGGTTTGAAATCTAATTATACAGAGACATAAGCAAATGCATAAAAGCAGGGAGAACTTCTACAGCCTCACATGTACATTCACATCTTGAAAGCCAGTTTTAAGGCAGGATGCTCCACACCCACACAAGACTAGGTGGAAAGCAGTAAACTGATAACACTTCCATTTATGTTTAACAAGGAGTGTAAAATGTTTGGATTTGTATGTTTGATACATTTGCCATGACAAATCTGTCTGTCAACCATTTTGTCACGGGATAATTTTCAAGACTGGTTGAGTGGACCTAAAAAACCCTTGATGCAGGTTTCTTTCCCTCCAGCTTTGCAGTGCTTTAGCTTGGCCTCAAACCTGCATCATACAGAAAAACCCTCCAAATGTCTGTTTTCATAGACTTGTCAATGGCATTGTGACGTCTCAAGTCAATATTACAAATGTTAGACTGAAGCCAAATCTGCCTATATTTTGTTATAATGAATTTCTGCAGCAATCTCACTGTTATGCTTTGTTTTTCTCTCCTGTCTGTCAAACTTCCTCTGCTTGTATCCTCCATCTACCCTTCTTCACAGGCTTGTCAAAG
This sequence comes from Fundulus diaphanus, assembly GCA_037039145.1. Lineage (NCBI taxonomy): Eukaryota > Metazoa > Chordata > Actinopteri > Cyprinodontiformes > Fundulidae > Fundulus > Fundulus diaphanus. The sequence goes on from CM073136.1 coordinate 40,631,596, forward strand.
TCATTTCCGTTAGAAAACTCTTTGTTCGACAGCTGGCTGGCCAAGTCAGTTCAGATCACGGCTGATGACATGCTAAGCCAGTGGGCTCTGGGCGGCCAGCATGACGACAAAAGCAGCAGTCTGCTATCTGACCAGGTAGGGCTTTTCGGCTGCAGGAGGCTTGGAAAATGTTGCATTGGCTACTTTGAGCTGACTCTTGCTTTCACTGCAGATATTAAGATTAAACAGGCTACAAGTGGATGCTTTTAATAAACAACAGCAACGATGAGATCATTATAAACCTCTAATGGGGAAAAAAGGACAAAATATACCACCCCACAGACATCTAGAGATACCTGAAATAATATGCTGCAAATGTATAAAGCAAATGTTCTTAAAAGCGACAAGTCATATTAGCTATCAAATTCATATAATTACCATGGTGGGATAATTCAACCTAGTAAAATCACCAGTGACACAATTGTTTATACCCCTAACAATCCTTTTTAATTCATACTTTATATTTCAAGTTGATCAAGTGTCTGGTACTTCTGATTAGTAATCTATGACTTCATTTTCCCCTGGGATGAAAATATGACATAACACGTAGGTCCATTTTTAGCCACTAGCTTGGATGAGAATCCATATTGATGGTAAAAAAGGCAGAAAAAAAATAAGAAGAATCTCCTGAGTTCATTTCTGAGCTGGAGAAAAGTGGCATAGTCAAAGCTCCATAACAGTCAACCATCACCAGCTTTATTACGATACGATGTTATATCGATTTGTTTGGATACGATATTTGCCGATATCACAAAGTCTGTTACGATTTCTGATCGATGCGATCAGTATAATGCAAAATCTGACCATCTAACAGTATTATTTACATTGATATTAACTCACACATAAAACAAATATGATTTCAAAATAAAGGTGCAAAAAAATTACGACATGGATCGACATTTTCATTTTGGATCGATATATCAATGTGGCCAAAAATCTACTTGGACTTCTAACATGAACATTGTGATTCTGTCAAGTGATACTGGGAGCTTTTCAGCAGCAAACACTCCAAATTGCTCACTGTTCAGTTTGGTGGAGATCTGAAATTCTGTGGACTTCTTTCTTCCAAAGGTTCTCGGAACCTTGTTGGAATGAATGGAATCGAGCCAAAATTCATCTCCCAAACCTCAAAATGGGTCTTTATTCAGCAGGATGAAGATCCATTGAGGTGCCAATTAATGTGTCTTTATAAAGTAGCAAACCTCTGTTTCCATTTTCCCAATAGTGACTCTGTATGATTTGTTTTGTACCTTTAAAACTTATTTTGTTTTTAATCCAATATATAAGGATCCATCTGTTTGTTCAGGTCTGAGACGCTCTGAAATCTGTTGAGTTTTTACTTCGAAAACAGTATTTTATCAGTTTTGTGGATTTTAGTTATGTATTCCACTTTCAAAGCCATGCCATGCAACGTTTTCCCTTTGCTCTGATCTACTTCATTCTTTTCCATTGTCTTTCATATCAACTAAATATTTGTCCTCGTCTGACAGTTGTTGTTTTCCTCTCATTCAGCTACTGCAGGGCGAGGAAAGCCTCCTGAACCTTATGATGGAGAACTCTATGCAGTCTGCCTGGAAAACCCCTCAGCTGGGCCGCAAACCCAGGGGGAGCAACAGACCCCGTTCCCGAGGACAAACGACTGCGAGCACCCAGCCCCTTTTCGGAACAGCTGCCTCTGCCACCAGCAGCCTCTCTACAGCAAAGGGCCTCTGGGAAAAGTCCAGCCATATAGGCCGGCGAGGGGAAAAGCCAAGAAGCTCCTCCAAGACCGTGCACCACCATGTTCATCACCACCAGACCAGGAGCTCTGACCTGTACGGTGACCCACCGCCACAGCCCCCTATCTCCAAAATGGATTCCTGCCACATCTCCGAGGAGCGTGGCCCCTGGGACAGCGTCCACATGGGAAACGGTGTTGGATCTGGTTTTACAGCGAGCTCTTCTCCACTTCCAGCCTCCAGTCCTGGAATCACAGTGCCTGACGCTGGGGTGATCCTCCGAGGCGGGGGTCCACGGTCCCGCAATACCCGTCAGGGTAAATCAAGAGTGAGGGGAGGCGTTGGGGACCTGGACTCCATGGACCTGCCGCTCACAGGAAAGGGCACGTCCTTGCTGGATGCTGCTGACACTGATGGGTACTTCTCTGATGGCAAGAGCGATTTGGATACGCGCTCTGGTGGGCGTAAACTTCGGCTGCCGCGGTTGCATTCTGCAAACGAGGATCTACTGAGGAGGAGCGTACTGGCGTCCTAAACAACTCAGACTCAAATAGTCACAAAAAGGAAGAAATCAACGCGGACTGATGGCTGACCAGCCTTGTTAAACCAAATCCGTCATATCCATCAGTGGTGACTTGTTTCCAGCTCTTACTCTGCGTTGTTTTTCGGGAGGGAGGGGGGGATCTGAATGTAGCTGTATGCTTATCATACAGTAAAGCTTCTCCACTGGACCACAGTTCGTCGCTAGCTGATCATACAGTAATCTCAACAGATAGGAAACAAACAACCATTTGTCTTTTGTATATTTCCGTTTAATTTTGTTTCGGAGCGCTTCAGCACCCAGTTCCGGCCTCATGTCTGTGGCATGCTTCAGACTTGGGAACAAACACTTTGGGGCATTATTGTTCTTATTACTCACAATGGTTTCAGGGTATGCTTTCTTCTTGGTCTCTACGGTCCAAGCTGCATCCAATGAGTCCTTGTTTTCTTGAATATGTTCAGTCAAAGACAATTTCATACCAGAGTTGGCATGAATATGTGCAGAGGGCGGCACAGGACAGCATGTACTCAGCCTTGAAAAGCACAACTAACCAGTCACATGAGCTGTCATGGAAGCACTTGAGTGTATAATAGATGCTCATTCAGGGCTGGGGTCGATTTTATTCCAGTTGACTCAGATGCAGAATCCTATCAAATTTGTAATTTTCTTACTGAGCAAAGATTGACCCCAATCCTGCTGTTGTGTCAGACTGTCACAGAGACACAAACACACACATATACACTCAGAAACAACTATAACGATATCTCTTTGCTTACATCTTAGCGTTGTATAGATATTTGATCTGATCTTTCCTCACTGCTGTCCAAATCAATTTTATCCCCGCTAAATCTTTAGACAAAATATCATTGCAGAAACTTTGTGCCTTCCGTCACTTCCCGTGACCTCCCCAGAAAACAATCAATGAGTTAATCAATCAGTCGTCTCGCAATCTAAATTGGTAACAATCAAAGCAAAACAAAATCCCACTAGATTGGTTGCCATGTGTAGCCATTGGGTGTCTTGTCACCTTAATAATTGAATAGTGCCTAAAAACAAATTGAAATACATGCGTTTGCCTTTTTTTTTAACGAATGCATCTGCAGCACTTTGCAAAGCAGAGCCACACAGCACCATCAGTGCTGCCTACTCCTATGAGCCCCCCTTGAATGCATCACTGCAGCAGAGAGCCATTAAAAACAAGTGCTTGGCCAAGTTACACTATGTTCTAGCTTTGTGGACTCCTGCAAGATATCTGTTGCTCACGGTTGATCCGCTGGGATAAAAACAGCTTTTCAGATTTCAGTCTGTGCTCCTTCAAATCTCTGTTCTTAAATAAGTTGGGTGTTGTAATTTAAAAACTCCACACAAAGTCTATATTATGGACTTGGGAGGTCGGCATCATTGATTTTCAGTAGAGATGCTCCGATCAGATATTTTGGCTGATGCCTGAGTGAGGTCCCATTTTTACAAAGCAGCTAAAACTGCTGATGCAGATTTTAGACGCTTTCTGTAAAGCTATAAGAACAGCATTCAAAAATATTTTAAGTCTTCCTGGCAAGAGCAGTTATTTGTATTCTGTGTATGAAAAAGTCACTGTAGAACAGGCTTGTACTAATATTTTATAACAAAAAAACTGATCACGTTTAATACATTAGAGATTAGCATCCATAATGATTGATGATAGAAAATGGTTCAAGTCCTCTTCATTCAGTAACAGCCTCCACACTGAACATTGTTGCTGTTAGCACTCAAATGTGGTCTTTCGTGGGCACAGCTATCCAAAAAGTTAGCTTCACTCGCTCAGATAAATGGTGCTCTGGCGAACATATCATGTTGCATCATCTTTTGTTTTTATCATGTACATGCATAGTAAGCCAATAACGTACCTTCATCTGGCTGCTGCTTCATCTTGTCAACGTTGTTAGCAGACTTAATAGTTATCAAAACTCATAATAGTGTAAGCTAATTGATCCGCTAACAATTTCCAAACGTAGCGAGAACGCAAATCTTCTGAACGAAAAGTTAGTTCCGCTATTAGTCTCTCGCGGATTAGCGGGACTGTGCCCATGACTCAGTTTGGTGCATTCACCGCCTAAAAATAAGATCAGATTTCGTGTCTCTGGCAGGCCAGCCATCATTAATTGTTAAAATCTCTGATTTAGTCATTTTTTATTTTTTTATTTCAAAGCATAAACTGGTTACTTTAGGTCATTATGTGTATCTATGCACTTAGTCATGTTTGGTGCCGGCCTGACTTGACCAAGCTCTTGTCGCTAACGGCTCTTCTGCATGCACGCAACACCTAAAACAAATGAAGGCAAAGCAAGAATCAGCGCCCAGCTCTCCTGAGTTCCCAAACCGAGCCGTTTCATTTTAGAGCAAATCTACAGATCTTTTGTCACTATCCAAGAGAGTTGTATTTTGTACTCAAGAAGCAGTTTGTGGTATTCTCAGGGGTTAAAGAAAAACTTTTAAAAAGAATACAAGATTAAAAAAAAAAACATGTATGTAAAATTATATATAATACATATATATCTATGTAAAGTGAGGAGTGTTTGATAAGAAACTTTGTTTGGCAAGTGTCATAGTATGATTTCCAGCACCACTACTACTGAGCAAGTGTCTTCTCTGAGTGTGACCATCAGGCCTGGGTTCTGCACTTCTAATGATTTATGTTTATTAGCCGATACACACAGGTCATTAGCAGCTGAGTGGTCAAACACAGCGTGAAATCTCTTTTTACTCTCATCCCACTCCTTTCAACCCAAACCGCGGTGAAATATAGCAAAACTATTGATCTGTAAGAGCTGCTCGACCCAGGCCTGACACACAGCCTTTAAGTAGAGATATATGTCCATCCTGCTCTGTTTTTGTTTCTCGTTTCTCTGTACAGACGCGATCTAACTGGTGTTTAACAATGACCATGCCAAAGAACAGATCTTTGTATCACGGCAGCATATTTACATCTTGTCTACACAAACACACATACATGCACTCTGTCTCTGGATTGCAAGATAAAGTGAGTTTGATAAAGTGCCGGACGGCTCAGCCGGTGACGTCCAGGTCAGCGAAGGTTTATTCCAGCTTAGTCATAGGCGCACCGCTGTGGTGTTGTGTTACAACACACTTTACCGGGATTATCCCTGATCTACATTCACAGGAACTGATACAGCCAACTGCTGGTGATGGTCACTTAACACACACAAATTTAGTGAAAACAGCCAAATGCTGCTTAAAATGAACATTCGACGCGGCTCTTGCAACAACAAATGCATGGGATCACACAAGCTGGTGTAACAGGGTCATAAAGTAACAGATGAATAGTTTTGTATGGATATGTGGTCGTGACTTTACTCAGAGAGAAACGCCCTCTAATGACAGAGTTTTATGACAAGTGATGGCACTGTGTCCTTTTTGTTCTTCAGGGGTAACCGTCGTAAGCGATTTACATGCTTGTGCTGAGTTGTGGGAAAAAAAATAAATCCATAAGCAAGTTCTGAATTTGTACCATAAGCCTGGAGGATTCTGGACTTCCACGTCGGCTATTACAAATGATCATTACAACACAGACGCGCAACAGCAACAACTAGAAAAACATGTTTTTGGAAGTGAGGATGTGGTGGAGTAGCATTACAGTCTACGGGATCGTCCTCGGGGTGTTTGTCACCGTTCATGAGTCGCCAAGACTGATAAATGTAATCTTGGTTTCAATACTCAAAGTAGCCTGATGTTGTAGACAGTGGTATTAGATAAGGCCTGACATGTACGGCCTAAACATGTAGTAGCAAACGCTGAGGCTGCACAGTACGAACATTGAAGTAGAACATCGGTTCAAGGAATTTCACTTTTAAAAATTAAAATCTGAAACCAATACACTGATTTTTTTTTTTTTTTTTTCATCCATTGGTGCTGTGCAGCCTTAGCAGACAAAAACTGGTTTATTATTCTGTATTTACAGTGTGGCTTCAATGCCCTCTCCTTCCGCTTCGTAGAGACTGTAGACTTGACTTTTTGCAGGTTTTTGTTTTATCAGTACCCACTAGAATACAGCTTCAGAGTCCTCTGTGTGGTATGCTGGTGTGGGGCGCCGGCCCGCAGCCCTAAACATGCCCTGGTTGATCTTCGAGTTTTGCAACTCTGGCAGGTCAAATTTCCACATGATGAGAGATCTGGATTTCAGGTCCTCCAGCTTTCTTTGTGGGTTACTTCTGTAAACTCAGCTGTGATGTGGGAAGCCTGATCCGTTAAAAAAAAGGGTCACCAAAAAGACAAGTAATGTTTCAGTTTAAGGGTGCACAATTTTTGGAAAACAGGCTACCGCATTTTTGGGACTATAAGGCGCACTTAAAATCCTTACATTTTCTCAAAAATTGATGGTGCACCTTATATATGACTAAAGTTGTGCTTACTGTCCGATTTTAAGTGGTACAACGTGCTCAGAAATTAGTTAAAATGTGTAAGTAGGACTTTGGTAAGCAACGAAGCCGCTGCGCTCAGTGGATATTGGGAGCATTACGGTACACTGTGTCACTACCTGATTGGCCCTATAACAGGACCCCTGAGCTGTCTACGAGACTGCCTGACTGTAATGTCTAAACTAGAAGTGCATTCATGTAAGGCAGCCTGCAGCCAGAGTACGCGCTAGCAACAATAAACCAAGTAAATTAATTCAATATAAAAGTTACGCTTATTTTGGCTTTATGTTAGAAAGAGGGCAGTGTCGTCCAACTACTCTGTCCTAAACAGAGATGGATAGCTCTGTGATATGTGATCTGTGATATGGACCAAAAATAATATCTCGATATTTTTAGGCTGAATTCTGATATACGATATTTATCACGATACGTTTTTATTTACATAAAGTAATTATAAACAGACATCTCTGAATCAAAGCTTTATCACAAATGTCTCACTGGCATATTTTTGTCTAGGCTCTTCATTGCCATTTCAATATGGAACAAATTAATACTACAACGACTGTGATTCAAATTATTATGCAGCCCTTCTTCACCAAGCTACCATTAAGAGCAGATTTAAAACATTCTGTGTACCCGGTAAATACTGTACGACACTTTCACACACAATCAGCTCGTTTCTGGGCGAACTTCTCCCATAGGTGTTGGCATGAATGATGCAGCATTAAAAAGTAAATAAAAACATTCTGCCAGTGATATATCACATAATGACTGGTCGGAAACTCTTCCACATTGAGGCATTCCTTGGGGGGGGGAAGCTGGTTAAGGACCAGCCTCTTTGGTTGCAGGTAATAGGAACTTTCCTCACAGCTGCCGTTTACCGTCCTGATTCTGATGCAAAACTCAAGAAACATCCATGAACCAGTGGGGCTTGGTTTGGAAAAAAGATGCTCTTAATACAATGCATCTTTCCCACTATGGCCGTCTAGTTCTGCTCTTAAAAAGGTGGATTAAATGCAATGTTGGTCAAGTGAACACAGGATTGGCTTAATATTGTGGTTACAAAGGGCGCTCCCTACCTGCATACCACTGGACGACTTACACAATATTCATATTTACAATAATGTATTATACTGTTCAACTACTAATAGCTACATTTTCATATTCAGTGTTTTTTAAAAAGGCTTTGCGAACTTTTATCTTTGATTTTTGGTTAGTAATGCTTAGCTGGCCGCTGTGGCTGCATCAAACTAGAACGCTGACTCATTAATCTGCTTCCACTGTTTTTACTGGCACTTTGCTCCGTCTTTCCTCTCCTTTACAGCTAAAGTTATGGCTTCACGATCTCAACATCCACAACCCAGAAATGCTGTGCAGATCAGAGGCTTAGTCTTAAAACAGAGCTGCTGTGGAGGAATAAACAAGCCAAGTTATTGTTTGCTTTGAAATGGTGGAGTCTAAAAGCAACAGTGGATTAACTCGGAGGGTTTGCCCTATAAGCAGACTTTTCAGGTGTCATTTAGATTTTATCTTATAGCTACAACTAAACACTTACTAATTCCATCTTCTTTCTGAAATCTGATGCATAAAACTAACATAATGGTTACGCAGCTTCACAATTTTCCCCATTACGTTGTGAATTGAAGACACATTTATTTGCAACACAGGAAAAGTGGAAAACTATTTCTATACCATGAAAACCGACCTATTAAATTGTTACTAGACTTATTTTTGGGGATTATATTTTCCCTTTAAAGGAGGAAAGGAAAATAAATACAGAAAAGTCGCGATTTCTGTTCGGAAATAATCTAAATTGGAAAAGTGTTAAGGCTAGGAGCAAAGCCTTGATCTCTTCTGTGACCTTTCATATGTTTATTTACTACTTTGTTAAAAAATAATACATAGCAGGTTATGCATTTCCAATTGAGACACATCAATAATAAAACGTGCTTCAGGTTCTTTTGGTAGAGGTGGTGGTTTTAAATCCAGCAGATAAATAACGAATTACAAGGTTATCCTCATTTGGCTCAAAGCACATCTAGCATTTTTATATTTTACTCAAAAAGCACATCAATGTAAATTCTGTTGGTTTCTGTTCATTAAACAACCGATAAGATCAGATTCTTCACTGCCTGACCTGCTAATCAGTGATTATACCATTGACATGACAGACTCTGGCCAAACAGAGCATCTATAATTTCAAATAAATACGTTTTACCAGCTTCTGGCTGCAACTCTAAGCTCTTTGGCTCCATCACTGATTAAGCAAAAACTCTTTGGAAAAACTTTAAGCAGCTTGCTTCATCCACCACATTTAGACCCAAACTATGATCTACTGATTCTCTCTCCAGAGCAGCTTTTTTAGGCTAAAGCTCCCATCTGCACCAACAGTGCACCTTACTCTGCATCCATCCAAACCAACATCACCGCTCCAACTTCCTACAACTCTGTCCACCCCCCTCCCTTTTGTATCTTAACCCCTGCTCTCTTCTTACCCAGTGATCAGCCTCCATCGGCCAGCACATGGCTTTCCACATTGCTTTTGATGCATAGAAAAAAAACAAAAAAAAAAAAAACAAACAAACACAACATCAGAAGGTTTAAGGACAAATGTTGACAGACTGGTATGAGGAGTTGAAAACATTTGCCCTCAGCTCTGCTTCATTCTGAAATCTGAAATTCAACACGTAGTCTCAGGATGGGCTTTTTTCGTACGATTTGACAATAAAAACTATATCCTTTAAAATTTATATTAACCCTGATATTTTATCACCACCTGACACGTTCTAGCTCATCCATTTATACTCTGAATCTTTCTGCAGATATGGTCACTATTAGTCTTACATAAATCCAGGTTTGGGATCCAATTCACCTATCGCACATCTGATATTAGATGAACATCCCATAATTGTGTCTTTCAGACTGGACGGCTCATTTCACTTTGATAGAAACCCAAGACAGTCCAAGGCTGTAAACAGGATTTCATTTGGGGGTTTACCCTCCAGCAACAGCTGCATTCTGCATTTATCATTGTTGTAGTTAAAACTAGATCAATAACTGGTTGGTTTGGCCCACTAAAACACATTGGTAGCAGGTGACAAAGTGTGTTGAAATGTTCAGATTTTTTTTCAGTTGCTATACAAACTATGAAGACATCAAGTTAATGATGTAAAGGATAGAAAATATTGTTACAGAATGCCCCTTTTTCTCCATTCTGGTCATTTATAAAAAAAATTAACCAAATAATTTCAGAGAATGCCAATAATTGAGTTGACATGGTTTGTCCTTTCGCTGAACGAAAAAGTGACAACACTGATGGAAATATAATATTTTAAATATCAAGGATTTGTTTTTACCGCTAGTGCACAGCTCATAGAAAAGAATACTGATTTGAGAGAGAATCCGGTTTGGTTTCTCTATAACCCAGAATCCTTACGGGTTAGGACAGGACAGTCTCTTTGGCCCGTTTTCCTCCCCATCGCCAAACCTTACAAAATCAATGCATTACAAGCATTTTATTTGTTGTACTGATATTAAAAATTTTATTGACCGTAGGGAGCAAGGGAATGTCTTTTTGTCATCTGAAAATGTCTACAATAAAAAGTAAAGGGCAAGGCAAGATTTATCTGCTTACGCTACTGTTAAAAAGTTAAAACTTCTAGTTCAGTGTCACAAAAACCATTTTCTGTAATTATTGTCAGTTTTTTTTTTTTTTTGGTTTTTCAGAGCTTAACTTGATTTTCCTCCTCCTCTTCCACACCCCTTCTCCTTTCCCCCTTTCCTCTACCACTTCTTGGCATCTCCTCGCTGTGCAGAACAGACACTTTTTGACTCATTAATCACAGAAACATTCGCTCTCCTCTCCTTGACCTATAAATTCATTTTTCTCCCTCAGGTTTAAAACTTTATGAAACCACAATTTTGCAGAATTTCGCCTTGCAAAGTTTTAGCAATTTTCAAGGACGTTTGAATTTTGTAATGGTGTATTTCCGTAGGTACATGGTATAACCCCATTTGCTTAAGTAAGGTTTATTGATCTCTCCCTTCTTTTGCTCTCTGGTCAAAAATACTTTGTCTCCCATTGGTTCAATGCTACCTAATACCAATCATCCATTCAAAGCAGAGCTGGACACAGGACTTCCCTCCTCCTCCTGCTGTCATATTTGTCCTTATCAAGGTGTTCAAGTTCCTGCTGTCATCCATTTATTCCTACACTCTGCATTGGTTCCTAAATACAATAATATGAATGTTGCAGGAGTTAATCCTTCTGTATTCTTTGTTTCAAAGAATGTTGTGCCATTTGTGAATAGCAAAGAGAACTATTGAACATATATGAAAAAGAAGAGCTATTTTAAATTATTTTTTGGCTTTTTTTGCTATATTTATTTTATTGTATTAGAATCTTATTTGTAGGAGGGAAACAAAAAAAATCAAAAACTGTATTTTTCATTAGTGCGAAAAACCTATTTTCTTCCTTTTTGTACAATTTCAATGTTTTAAGCGAGACTTTAAAAAGCAATATGATGATGATGACAATGTTTCCTGTGACTGTAACTGCATGCTGTTTGTGTTGCCTTAATGATGGCTGCATCCCACTATGTCAGACCCTACCCCTTCTGGTATCCTCCTTCCCTCAAAAATTAACCCCGCCACCCAATCTCCTGTCCCCACCGAAGGCCCACTTTCATCTCATGGATTTCCAATCCCATGTGATCCAGTCCAGATCAATCCAGTCCAGTGCAGTCAATAAAGCAGTGCTTTCTGTGTACACAAAACTCTCTGCCTCTCTTTTCATCACATGGACACAACCTAACCACTCCTGTTTCTTATAATTTAGCATTTGCTATAGTCTACCTTAATGTCTCTAGTTCTGCAAACTTAAAAAAATATGCCAGAAAACATTTTAAAGATCAAGTCTGGTGTTTTTTTTCCTGTTCCTATTTGGTTTCGATATAATCAGTGTTAAAAACATGCTCAATTGCGTCAAAATCAACATATACCGACCCACTCACATTTGCCTAAATTGTTGCGCGTTCTTTGACTGCAGATAGACATTCAGCCTCCCTTCAGCTGCTCAACAATTATCTACTTCTGCAAGTTTGAACTACATCTTATTGATTAAGAGGGTTGCATGTGTTTTTTTTCTGGTGGTAGGATGTTAGCAAACACAAAAGCGTTGTTCGGAGAAATTTTCTACATAAGGCAGATGGACACTGAACGATGCCACATGCTAAGCTAGCACTACAAGCTAATATTGCGCACCGATGTTTAAAAGCAACGTGAAAAGGTCAGTAAAGGTCCTTTATCTGCAACAATGACGTAGCAAACCTCCCAGACAACCCAAGCTAAAGCTATCTGCTTTAATATTAGCTTCCAGTACACAGATAGTCCAGTGATGGAGTGCTGTCGGTCTAAGCTCCGCTGTCAAGATGCGCTTCCAGTCCGTTCTGTGGTACGAATTAAGACGGGAAAATATTAATCAGCTGACAGCTCAGTCGGCTACTAAATAATGAAGAAACTAAACAAACTTATGTACCAAAAGATAAGCCATTATAAAAGAAAAAAGAAAATAACTACATGACTAAATCAAAGGTACATACTTCCATTAAGGATAGTAACACTTATGTTGTCTACTGTTTTTGCAAATCCAGAAATGACACAAATGACATATTTCTCTAAATGAAGGATGGATTAGGCCCTACTTATTGGTTTTGCCCTAAAAAAGTTTACATTGGGTTTAGTCATATTGTATTTAATCATATATATTTTTCTCTTAACCAAAAATAACGCTGGGCCTTCCAGAAGATGTTGACGTGATAACAAAAATGAGGAAAATGCATACATGACAGATTAAATTATTCTCTCCTATTTATATGGAGGTAGACAATCAAGTTTTAGATAATTCAACAAGTCACCTAAAATGTTGTTTTAACCAAATAAGTATTTCCTGCATGTATTGAGTCACGTTTTAGGCAAAAGATGAACAGATTTCAGTTAGTTGGCATCAGTAAACTCAATAAAAGGGCCTGAAACTATGGAAAATTTACTATATTCTTTTAAACTTACAGGTTTCTTTGTAAACTTGCTCAGCCATCTCAAACAATTCTAATTACAAGATAATCACCTAATTGCAACCAAATATTCTGAGAAAAAAATAGGTCCTGAAATTGCTTTGCCTAAATCTGAAACATGTACCACATACCGAGAAATTGTCCCAAACCACAAAACTCCACTCCCTCTTAATTGCCAGCAACCTCACATACAACGTTCTTTTAAGATTGTAAAAATGAAAGGGAAAAATAAAAAACAGCAGAAAACAGTTGTTCTGGTACAAGATAAAGCTTAGTGGTCCAGTCTGCAACCTTCTACTCCTATCTTAAGACACAGCTTCACAACTTTGCAAAGCTACATTTTAGAAAAAATATCTTAAGGTTCTTTAGTAGTTTGTATTGCGATTGGTTAGATTAGTAGAGACTTTAAATTTTGAAGTCTTTCAATTATTTAGTATTAACTAATACCATTGCAGACAAAAAAAAAAGTAACAAATAGCTGAACTGATCTTTTCATGTCAGGTTTAATAATTTAAGCAGAAGCGGTATAAAAAGCATTGGAAAAATGTTTTAAAGGATACACTTGAGATTGCATGTTTTTCAGTTTCTCCTCAGCATGAGATGATCAGGCCTTATGTTACTGTCAACAACTTAAACATTCATTAACGAGGGCTGAGAAAACCACTACATATTTCCGTTTCATATTTGCATATTTCTGGTACAACTAGTGAATCCTTTCCTTTTACATAAAGACAGTAATGCTGGCTTATCTAGTGTAGATCCAGAGCAATTGATCAGTACTGTTCAGAAACTTCTATGGGTGAGAGCAGGAACAAAACTCTGACTAATCCATGCCCTTCAGACCGAACGGCAGAGATTGGTTAGAGTTTTTACAGACCTGAAGCTCCCACAGAGAATCATTTTTTAACCTCCTTTCTGTGAATACATAATGTATTAACTACTTTCAGGATGGAAGGACGATTTTACCCAGTATAATAAAAGGTGTTTCTGAACAGGATTACCAACTGTAGCTTTAAGGGCTGAAAAGTGGATTTTGCATAATATGTCATCTTTAAAACACTTCTGTGAGTTTATAAATCACTGAATGGCTTAGCACCAAAATATATTAGCGTTGTTGCATCACCCTTCCATACCACTCAGGTCTTCTGGTTCAATCCTACTATTCATCCCAAGAATCAGAACCAAACACGGAGAAGCAGAATTCTGTTTTTATGCTCCACTAATCTGGAACAAACTCTCAGAAAACTGCAAAATGCTGAAACTAGGAATGCTAGATATTGATTTTTGAGTTGATTGATCTCATCAACTGACTTGTGATTAATTGATAAGCGGCCATTTTCTTAGAAACCTGAGCGTTCTCCTTTATCAAAAGGGTCTTTCCATAACATGAAGGGCTCCATTTTTTACAATACGCTGAATTTACGAAGAGGAACATCATTTTATTTTAACAATGTATTGTGCCACTTTTATTAAAAACTGACTGAATAAAGAATAAATTGTGGTTTTATCACTGATTATTTTACCATTTTGTGGCCCTTTTGTGGAAAGAAGCAACCACTGTTCCCTTCAGCAACACAAAGATTTCATTTCCAAACAAGTAGATTTTTAAAGATCAAACTTTTAATAATGGTGGTATTTTGACTTGCCTTAAGCAGAGAAAAGATGCCAGAAAAATACATTTATATTCAATCCCATGAATAAAGCTGAGGCTCTGAATAGTACAACACTAGCAGCAAAAAGATGAGAAGTTAAGAACTGTAGAGCAGAGAAAAGTAAATTATAAATACACTTTTTCCCCTTAAGACAGTCACTTGTGCTGCATTTCAAAAAGATTTTCACACAGCAGAATATTCAGGTTAAAATAGATAAATATTAAATCAACAATGGAGTCAATCTTCAGCACTATGACTCCAGCTGCCAACACATTATGCAAACAAGTTAATGCTTGCCATTGATTCTTTAACAAATTGTCTGATTAATTAGTTTCTAGCACGTAAAGTAAAACAGCTGCCTCTTGCTTCTGTCATTTCCTTGCCAGAAATTTGTCACATTGGGATGGAAACCATTTGCCAACTTGTGTCTTCTGATATAGGACAACACTAATTGGCAGTCCTCATTGACCAAAGGAAAACTACCAAGCTAAACGGCTTAAAGTCATTTGCATTCCCCTACTGACACATGAGTGGACAGCTGGAAGAGTTTTCCTTATTAAGCGGAAAAAAAATAACTGAAGCCACGTTTTTAACTTTTTTAAAAAGATACAGGTGCTGGTCATATAATTGGAATATCATGAAGAAGTTGAATTTTTTCAGTGATTTTATTCAATAAGTGGAACTTGTATATTATATTCATTAATTACACGCAGGCTGACATATTTCAAGGTTTATTTCTTTAAATGAAGAAAGCCTAAATTCAGTAGCTCAGAAAATTAGAATATTACTCAAGATCAATACAAAAAATGGATTTCCAGAAATGTTGGTCAACTGAAAACTATGAACATGAAAAGTATGAGCATGTACAGTTCTCAAAACTTAGTTTGTGCTCCTTTTCCCTGGATTACTGCAGCAATGCGACGTGGCATGGAGTCGGTCAGTCTGTGGCACTGCTCAGGTTTTATGAGAGCCCGTGTTGCTCTGATTGTGGCCATCTCTTCTACATTGTTAGGTCTGGTGTATCACATCTTCCTTTTCACAATACCCCATAGATATACTATAGGATTAAGGTCAGGCAAGTTTGCTGGCCAATTAAGTACAGGCCCCATGGTCCTTAAACCAGGTACTCGTAGCTTTGGCGCTGTGTGCAGGTACCAAGTCCTGTTGCAAAATGAAATCTGCATCTCCATAAAGTTGGTCAGCAGCAGGGAGAATGAAGTGCTCTAAAACATCCTGGTAGATGGCTGCGTTGAGGACCAACACCAGCAGATGACATGACACACCAAACCATCACTGGCTGTGGAAACTTTACACCAGACCTCAAGTAACGTTGATTCAGTGCCTCTCCTCTCTTCCTCCAGACTCTGGGACCTTAATTTCTAAAGGAAATACAGAATTTACTTTCATCAGAGAACATAACTTTGGACCACTCAGCAGCAGTCCAGTCCTCCTTGTCTTTAGCCCAGGTGAGACGCTTCTGACACTCTCTTGTTCAAGAGTGGCTTGACACGAGGACTGCGACAGCTGAAACCATGTCTTATACGTCTGTCTGGTGGTTCTTGAAGCACTGACTCCAGCATTTTTAATAGGTATTATTTCACAATCCTCTCCAGGGTGCAGTCATCCCTGTTGCTTGTACACTTTTGTCTACCACATCATTTCCTTCCCTTCGCCTCTCTGTTAATGTGCTTGGACACAGAGCTTTGTGAACAGCCAGCCTCTTTATCAATGACCTTTTGTGTCTTGTCCTCCTTGTGCGAGGTGTCAATGGTCGTCTTTTGGACAACTGTCAAGTCTGCAGTCTTCCATGTGATTGTGTCGCCTACAGAACTAGACTGAGAGACCATTTAAAGCCTTTGCAGGTGCTTTCCGTTAATTAGCTGATTAGAGTGTGCCACTAGGTGTCTTCAATATTGAACCTTTTCACAATATTCAAATTTTCTGATACTGAATTTGGGGTTTTCATTAGTTGTCAGCTTAAACATCAAAATTAAAAGAAATAAACACTTGCAATGTATCGGTATGTGGGTAATGAATGAATATAATATACAAGTTTCACTTTTTGAATGGAATTATTAATTCAAGAAGAAAATCCACTTTTTTATGATATTCTAATTGTATGACCAGCACTTCTAGATAACCTACATAACAGTTAACACCATTATACAAAAATCTTTCTATGCATAGTGAGCACACTACTGTTTACAGGTACATCTAAAAAAAAAGTAAAATCAACATTTCAATATATTGTCATTTTAGAAAGTTAAACTCACTGTATGAATTAATGACAAATTGAAATATTTAAACTCAAAATGTTTTACTTGTGGATATTGGCTTACATATAATGAAATATGTGAAATGTAGTATCTTAAAAGACTAACTTAAACAGAAATGTTAAGCTTCTGTAAAGTATATTCATTTCTATGCACTCATTATGTGGTTGGTGCTCCTTTTGCATGAAGTACAGCATGAGGTGATCACCCTGGGGTTCTGCTGAAGTGTTCAGGAAACCAAGGTTGCTCTGATAGCTTCCTTCATCTGCATCGTTGATTCTGGTGCCTCTTATCTTCACCTTGAGAATGTTGCATAGATTCTCTACGGGGTTCAGGTCAGGCTAGTTGGTTGGCCAATCAAGTACAGTAACACCTTGGTCATTGGACCAGCTTTTGGTACCTATGGCAGTGTGGGCCAGTACCAAGTCTTGCATCTCCATAAAGCTTGCCAGTAGAAGGAAGCATAGCGTACTCAAAGATTTCCTGGTAGTTAATTGCATTGACTCTGGGCTTCCCTAAACACAGTGGACCAGAACCAAAAGATGACATGGCTCGGAGTAGAGGATGCCATCATCTACCTGCTGCAGCGGGCGCTCACCCACCTGGAGACCACCGGGAGCGCTGTGAGAGTCATGTTCTTTGACTTCTCCAGCGCTTTCAACACCATCAGACCGGTGCTGCTGAGGGAGAAGCTGGAGGACGCTGGGGTGGACAAACATCTGGCTGACTGGACCATGGACTACCTCACTGACCGCCCTCAGTACGTGCGGCTGCACGGCTGTCAGTCAGAGGTGGCACTCTGCAGCACCGGGGCCCCCCAGGGCACCGTTCTGTCTCCGTTTCTTTTCACCCTTTACACCTCGGACTTCACCTACAACACGGACAGCTGCCATCTTCAGAAGTTCTCTGACGACTCGGCCATTGTGGGCTGTGTGTCTGAGGGGAACGAGCTGGAGTACCGGTCGGTCATCATGGACTTTGTGGACTGGTGTGAGAAAAACCATCTGTGTTTAAACACCAGTAAGACCAAGGAGATGGTGATCGACTTCAGGAGAAGACCCCCACCTCACTCACCTGTGAACATCCAGGGGGAGGACATAGAGACTGTGGAGAGTTTCAGATACCTGGGTGTTCATGTCAACAATAAACTGGACTGGACTCACAACACCGACGCCCTGTATAAGAAGGGCCAGAGCCGGCTACACCTCCTGAGGAGGCTGAGGTCCTTTGGAGTGAGCAGGCCCCTGCTAAAAACCTTTTATGACTCTGTGGTGGCCTCATTCCTCCTCTACGCTGTCGTCTGCTGGGCCCCTGGCAGTGCAGAGCGGGACAGAAAGAGGCTGAACAAGCTGGTGAGGAAGGCCACTTCTGTCCTGGGCTGCTCTCTGGACTCAGTGGAGGAAGTGGCTGAGAGGAGGGTGTTGTCCAAGCTCACATCCATCATGGACAACACCTTCCACCCCCTGCACCAGACTGTAGAGGAGCTGAGCAGCTCCTTTAGTGCCAGACTTAGACATCCTGTCTGTAAAAAGGAGCGTTACCGTAGGTCATTCATTCCTGCTGCTACCAGATTATACAATGCTGCACTGTAACTGTGACCATAACCGTTATAAGTAACATGCAATAACTAATGTACAATAATATGCAACTCATGTAAATTTAATCTCTGGACTATACATATAACTGTATAACTGTTACAATTACTGTAACAAATGTTTTGCAGTAACTACGTGCAATAATGTGCTGTGTTTATTATTATTATTATTATTATTATTACTATTATTATTATTATTATTATTACTATTATTATTATTATTATTATTATTATTGTGTTATATTATTATGTTATAAAGGTCACTCATTCCTGCTGCTACCTGATCATACTCGCTGCTTCATAAGTGTAACTATTAGAGTAACGACTGCAACCATGCACCATAGCTGCAACAATAACTGTAATACCTTATGTGCAATAAGCTATTTAAACAAGGTGCTATAATCCGTGCATTAAGTCTGTGCAATAATCCTGTATAAACTGTATAATAACATATGTGCAATAACATATTTATACATAGGAGTGTACAGAATTGTATATTGTATATAGCTGTATAACTGTATCTAACTGATTCTACTTACCTACTTTGACACCTTCTTCTGACTTTTTGACTATTGAGCCGATGGGACAAGTGAATTTCTCCACTGTGAGATCAATAAAGCTTATCTTATCTTATCTTATCTTATCCCCAAACCATCGCCGACTGTGGAAACTTCCCACTGGACTTCGAGCAACGTGGATTCTATGCCTCTATACTCTTCCACCAGACTCTGGGACCTTGATTTCCAAACTAAAATGCAATCTTTACATTCATCTCAGAAGAGGACTTTGGACCACTGAGCAACAGTCTTGTTCTTTTCCTCCTTAGTCCAGGCAAGACATTTGTAGCCCATGTGAGGGAAACATCTGTGCATACTATCTTGATACGCCTACTCCAGCCTCAGTTCACTCCTTTTAAAACTCTCCCAAGTTCTTCAATGGATTTTGCTTCACAACCCTCTCAAGGCTCCAGTCATCCCTGTTGCTTGTGCACCTTTTTCCTACTACACTTTTTTCTTCCACTCAGCTTTCCGTGAATATGCTTTGATACAGCAGCTTCTTTAGCAATGACCTTTTATGGCTAACCGTCTTTGTGAAGGGTGTCAATGACTGTCTCCCTAATCAGCAGTCTTCCCCATGATGATGTCTACTGTCCCAGACTGAGAGACTTTTTAAAGGCTCAGGAAACCTTTGCAAATGTTTAAGGCAATTAGCTGATTAGAGAGACACCAATCATCAAAATTACAAGATTAAA
Organism: Fundulus diaphanus; assembly: GCA_037039145.1. Lineage (NCBI taxonomy): Eukaryota > Metazoa > Chordata > Actinopteri > Cyprinodontiformes > Fundulidae > Fundulus > Fundulus diaphanus. Next base: position 40,651,151 of record CM073136.1, read on the forward strand.
AGGTTTGAAATATTGAACTCCATGTTTAATAAATCTGTATAGTATATGAATTTATGTTCTACCCTTTGCTCCTGTGAGGACGTTTACTGTTGCTTAATGATGATACTAACATATTTTATATAAATCCAGATTTAATGACGACAACATCTAACGAGAATATATTTTTATCTCATTTTTTTTATTTACAACCTCCAGTGTCTCTGCAAAGACAAAATGAAACTTGTCTATATTTCAATTCTAAAATAAAATAAAAATAATTTCCAGTGTTTGATGGAAAATAGTTAAGCATTTACCAATGTTACAACTCTTGGTTACTGGGGGGGGAAAAATGACTAAACTGACTTTTGTTTGATTTAAAAACATTTTTACTCATCTTCAGGGAACTAAGAAACAATATTGCTAGACTAAAATTTCAGCGATAAGGTATGGACTAGGCAGCTATGTTATGGAGCTCACAGGACTTAAAGAAAATAAAAAGATAATGAATGTGATTCTTCCAAACAGTCGGAAGACTGAACTAATTAGTTCAACATTATCCCTCTTGAAGCCAAACTATCTCCACTATGTACAAAAAAAAAATAAAACAAATGTTGCCACAACCTCTAAACAAAAAGATGGCAATGAACAAAAAATGTCAGCTTGTAAGCGATTTATCTAGCTCACTTTACCTCAAAGCAGCACCATGTAACTTTTAGCCACTGGGGGCACTGGACCTATAACTTTCAGGTTTAGCGTCCCCTGACAGCCACTGGCAACACTTCAATGTCGCAAATTAAACAGTCTTTCTCTGTTTTGGAATCTGATAGCAGACCACTTTGGGTTTGAGAAGTCATGGAGTTACTTGGAAAGGCAAGGCCACATTCACCCCTCTAGATTATACTCAGCTTCCCATTGAAAGGGAGGGGGAGAGGGAGGGGGAGCTCCAGGAGCCGTGTCAAAGGAAGACAGAGCAGACAACAGGCTCAATCATCTACTTATGAAAGGCTGCAAGAACTTCAACAGAGGAGAGCTGACATGCAGGTTTGTGAACTATATTTACTGTATTTTGAAATCATAACCATGGCCATGAAAAACCGACTTGAGGATATAAAAAGTAAAAGCATGTAAGGTTAGCTGTCGTGTTTAAGGGGAGTTCAGACTGTGGTAAAGCAGCTCTCTAGGTCACATGACCCATTCAGAGCTAAATAAACTTACTCATGTGATCAATATAGTTCTTATTACAGTTTGTGTTAAGTGATGGAAAAAGAGAATGCCCCAGTCCTAGTTCGAAGAACTTAAATATTATTGATAACGGTATAAAGTTGCAAATCCTCACTGATTAAACCTTTTATTTACTGGCTCTAAGGCTACGTCTTTACATCTAACCGGATGTTATAGTAGGCTGACGGATAATATGCTATCGTCCAGATGACAAGAAGGTATTTCTGCTGCTGCAAAATCTTTTTCCTGATGGAGTGACAGCCAGATCCGTAATGGCAGTACCGGAGACCGATGGGACAATATAGCAGCTAGTTACCATGGAGACTGAACCCATGCTGATGGAGAGACATTGCGAAGTCGCACTAAGCTCTGAGACAAGTTTTTTTTCTTTCTTTTTGTAAAACCAGGGTTGCTAAAAAATAAAATAAATACCATCATTTGTGGTACTTGTGATTTTGATGCATGTCAACTATTTTTACCACAAAAAATATATTTACCTTCAGATTTTACCTTTTTGGAGCCTTATTCACATTTCCACCAAGTGCGCTACTAATGATGATCAATTAGTGTTTATGGTTAGGAACAAGTCCTTAACAGATTTTCTTATGTGGAACGGTGATTTGTTTGCAGAGCTCGTTAGAGACAGATCTGTTCATTCCTGAAAAAATTTAAATGTCTGTATTTGCAAATCAACACACATTTGAGGTCTCAGATGAAGAATAGAAATAAAAGTATTACTTTAAAAGGGGACGTATCATGCTTTTTAATACCTTCCTTTTCACGACTAAATTAGGGTTGTCAAACAATTAGTTTTGTAATCAATTATTCTGACGATTGAGTAATCGGATAAAATATTGACAATCTGCAGATTTTTCACAAAAATTACTTAAGGAACTCAGGGATTCAGGACTTTTACAGTCTTCTGGGAGTTTGTTCCAGAGTATAATAAGTAAATGCTTTTTCTCCATGTCTGGTTGCACTTCTTGGTATGTAGAGTAGACTTGAGCCAGAAGACCTGGATGGTTGATACACTGACAACAAGTCTGTGATGTATTTTGGTGCCAAACCATTCAGTGATTTACAGACAAACCGAAGTATTTTAGTCTATTCTTTGAGCTACTGGAAACAATTGGAAGGACTTTAGAACTAGGGTGCTAGGGTGATGTGCTCTACTTTCTTAGTCTTAGTGAGGACACGGGCAGAGGCATTCTAGATCAGCTGCAAATGTTCTTCAGGTGATAGAAGGTCGACCTTGTATTGTCTTTAGATGCTTTTGAAGGTTCAGGTCTGAGTCCATCACTACACCCAGCCTCTTACAGGCCCGTCTCAAACCTCCCTTTTATATGCTACTGTATTTAAGGGCCTTGAGTTTGAGATGGGCATGTAGTTCCGTAGCAGTAGTTTGTCCAAATTGTTATTTTTCAACAGCGGTTTGATTATTGCTGTTTTTAGGGACTGGGGGAAAACACCTGACAGAAGGAACGTGTTTATTATCTGAGTCAAATCAGACATTATGATGTTATTTTTTAAAGAAGGCTGTGGGTAGAACATTGAGGCTGCAGGAGGGAGTACTTAGTTGGTGAACGATCTCTTCTAAGCTTTTGAAGTTTATTTGGCTGATTTGGAACATTGTCAAAATCAGTTCTGGTTGGAGACACTGGTACTAAACCTGACATGGATATACAGACTCCCTGTCTAATCTTTTTGGATTTTCACACAAAGTTAGAAAATATGTTGTCAATTTCTTCAGATCCTCCAAGTACACAGCAAAATGTATTTCAGGGCTAATAAAGTGGATTTTTTAATAAGTTTGGGAAATATGGTATAAACATAGCAATTTTTCATAAAATTTCGTTATGGAAACGTAGCTTTGAAACAGAACAAAAATGGCAGAGCATTTAGGTCAAAGAAAGTTTTTTTTTTTTTTTTTTTTTACTTTGAGCAATTGTATCAACCTGTGTCAAGTACAATTGACATAACACATTTGGACACATTTAAAGCGACAGCTACACACCGTCTATGTGTATCTGAGTGTTTAGCTTAATTCAGATAACACATTTCAAATTCAAATGTAGATAACACTGCTACTCACGTAAAGTGGAGTCTTGTGCTACCTAACACGCAGCTTTTGAAAGTACTTGAAACGGAGGAAAATTAAACTCAAGGCTGTACAAAGACAGAGCAGCAATGGACAGAATGTTCCTTTCAGACAACTGTCCCTTGGCAGAGTCAACATGTTCTAATCCTTCACAAGCTAACGTCTTTTCATCTAACAAAACACTAATTTGCACCAAGTAGCATATATTTCCTCAAGAAAGCTCTCTAACTTTTTATAGCAAAGGAGAATTGTGGTTTCTGTAGAGAATTTTAATTAATGAAATTCAGTCGATTTAAATAAATAAAATGCTAATTAATGTATTATTGTTCTTTATAGTCACTCTAGAGTCCCTGCTTTTTCCATTGTTGTTTAAAGTTGTTTACGTCTCCCACGCTTCTTTGACTAGAGATCACCATGGGCTCTGTGAAACTCAGACAAGTTTCTGACACTATCCTCATTAATTCATAAATTAACTCACTGGGAATATAAATGCCACATTAACAGATAGAGAAAACATTCGTTTAGTCTAAGCCTCTTTATCCATCTCATACAGTTTTCAGTTATCAGCGATCCCAGTGGATTTCTCCGCTGTTCTGGCACTTTCAGTCAATCAGGCTTAGATTTTTAATCCCGCAGGGATACGGATCGAGTCAAAAGACGAGCGAGGGCTGCCTTTGAGTTAATGAATAATTCTTTTTAAAAAAATGACTACCGCTTCTACACTTCAAAAATGAGATGAGAAGATTCTTTAAACTGGGTAGATAAAGATGACCAACCTATTAGTAAATTGTGGCTGGAAACACTTTTATTTTTATTTTTATTTTTTACTGAAAGCATAAACAGGAACTAAAACCAAAATCAGATCCCTTTAAAGGTCTCAGATGTCATATTGAGATAGAGGTTTAGTCTCAGGACGCAGTAAGTAAAGCCTTAGTAAAAGTCTTGAATAACATTCAGCTTGTGAGACAAAACGATCAAAATGGTTTTTAAAAACGTTGCCAAAGGAAAAAGAATGAAAACAAGAGCTTTGTAAGGTAAACCAGGTGCGTGAAATCTCTCCAGGTGTTGCTTTTTGGTAGCTAAGCTGATTTCCATTAAAATAAATATGCCTCTCTCTCTCTTTGGTTTAAATCCAAGTTGTGTTTTTGTGTGAATGAGAGATTCACAAGCTGTATCTGTATGAACCCCAAGGATGAGCTTAGACTGCAAGGTTGAGATGCAAAACAGCTAAAGGAGGTGATTGGATTATGATTGAGCAAAAACAGACTAGAGGAAAAGAGTATATAGCACCGCTAAAATAGAAAATGACTGGAAGATCAAAGTTGTTTTTATTGAATGTTGTAAAATAAATCCTAATGTTCATTCAAGTGTTTTATTATGTTCTTAATCATGTGAAACTAAAATCCTCATTTATAGAACATAAAACTAACTTTATAAAGGAAGACCATGTTCCTCTATAATAAATTTGATTCAAACCAGTATCTACTAACAGTATGTTCGTGTTGTAATCATCCCAGCAGGGATATTTGTATCAATTGGTCTTATTGTGTCCCCCAGAAAATCCAATATCATTAATTTGAACTTAAATACGTAAATATCAGACTTGGTCAATAAAGGAAAATATTGGTTAAATAGAACCTGCAAACTTAAACATTTCTTCTGCTCGTAGTTTATATCATTCACAGAAGAGCAGCTTACAGCAGAGATTCCCTTAAATAAGGGTCTTTCAGGGAGACGACAAAACCAGGTAACAGAAAGAAGATAATGTATCCAACTTTCACTCCCAGGACATTAACCAGACAGCAGTAGTTCTTGAAAGGGTTTTCTTGTTTACCCCTTGTACAGCTCACACTTGTACAGTCAACTGTTTTAAAATGCACAGAACTTGACCTGAAAATCACGAAGGATCAGGTGACTCAAATTTTTAAAGGTCAGGTAGATCAGGTTGTCTTGCTCTGATTTTTATCTATACGTGCTAGGGCTGGGCGATTATGGCTTAGAAATAAAATCTCCCATTTTATTATACCAAATCCAATTGATAATTTTTTCCCCCTCCTTTTCATTTCACAAGAAGGAATTGTTTGAAAACTTGCTTTTATTTCAAGCATTTTTTCTGGGAATTGACCTGAACTCAAAGTGCAATTAAATACAAGCTGAGAAACATGCTTGTAAAACAAGCCCTGCTGTTGTAAACAATGAAAATATAACAAAATGTTTGCTGCTAGTGGTATTACACAATGAGCTAAGAACAGGCTTCACTTGTGTAGCTTCAAACTAAATAAATAAAAATTAAATGAGTATATTAGTGCCTCGTCTTATGGTTAAAAAACAAAAACAAGTTGTTTCTTTAAAAAATATTTTCCTAAACATATATTCAGCATTACAACTCTTTGTAGAAGTCCAATTTGTTCATTGGCTAAATTAAATCCCCATTTTCCAAAAATTAAATCTTTAAAAAATTGTAAATTCAAATTAATCGATTAAAAAATCGATTTATCGCCCAACCCAATACATGCATATATAATAATTCCTTTTTAAAGTGTTTTACATAAAACACTGGATTTGTGACTCTTATACAAGACTCTGAACAGACATTTTGTTTTGTATTACATATGCAGTGGAAACCTAGCCTCGTGAGACCATCCTGATCTCGCGAGCTTTCAAGGTTTCACTCGCAGATCGGTCTGGCTACTTTCCGTTAAAGGAAATTTGGAGCCGTTCACCAAACGAACGTCCAATCAGCGTTGGCTTTGAGGCGGGTTGAGGTGTGACGCAACGATCACTGTATGCACGCGCGAAAGCAACAACAAACAACCGCGTCAAATAAACATGCAAGCATATCGAGTTTTTTTTAGTTTTTTTTAATGTTAGCGAGGTGGTAGCGCTGCGGGAAACACTGGCGTGGCTATCGAGCAAGTTTTATCAGAATTACAGAGCATTTCTTCACTGAAAGGAGAGCAAAACACTGCTCTGGAGACTTTTCTCAGAGGAAAGGATGTTTTTGCTCTTCTCCCGACTGGTTTCGACAAGAGCTTGTGGTTGTGTTTTCGTCGTCGCTGTTAGTACGTCATATGCTTCGTTGATCTGATTGGTTTATTTGGCCCGTCTATCACCAACATAGGCCAATCAGCTAACCAGTATTTTCGCCCCTTCCCAAAATTACTTCAACGGAAGGTTTCCAGATGGATATGCGGAGCAAATCCATCTGGCGGAGTCAGGTTAATGGAAACCAGAAGTTTACATAAACTGTATAATAAAAAACATTAGAGATTTTGGTTCTCACTGTCTGATATTAGAGACTTATAACTTTTTCATTTATGGGCCAGTTAAGATGTATAACTCGGGACAAATGTTTTGGGTGTCATTACACAAGCTTCTCACGACAGTTTGCTGAAATTTTGGCCCATTCGTCCTGAACAAACTGGTGTAACTGGATGAGGTCTGTAAGTCATCTTGCTCACACACCTTTTTCTGTTCTGGCAAACATTTTCTATTCGACAGAGATCAAGGCTTTGTTCTGGTCACTCTAAACCATGATTTTATTGCTCTTAAGCCACTTCGTAACTAATTTGCCAGTATGCTTATTAAGGCTGTTTTTTTTTTCCAACTCAATATCAAAACCAATTTTTTTTAAAGTGCAGGGTTCTTCGTAATAAAACCACAATATTTAGGCCCAAAATAACTAGAAAGTTAGATTTCATTTAGAACAACCTTTTCTGAGGTAACACTACAGTCTCTAGGTAATCTCACAGCACAGGTAGCACAATTTCTCCCTGTATCGTTTTTCATGCTTAAAAATGTTTTCTTCATTAACCCCCCCCCCCCCCCCCCCCTCCTTGTTATTAGGTGGAAAGAGTTAAAGCAGAGGAGACCAAATAGGGGACGAGGGAATAGAGAGTTGAGTAGTAAAGGGTTGTTAATCGGTGTTGGCTGTTCAGGTGTTGATGAAATTAAAGCTGTAGTTGGTAATCCTGTTCAGAAACACTTTATTATACCCGGTAAAATAGTCCTTCTATCCTGACAGTAGTATATACATTATGTATGCAGAAGAAAAAAAAGATCTCTGTGGGAGCTGCTGGCCTGTAAAAACTCTAACCAATCACTGCTCTTCGCACTGAAGCACAGGGACTAGAGTTTTGGTCCTGCTCTCACTACCCGCTGTCCCTCAAGTTCGGGAGTGTCGCCTTATCCATTGGTCGTCCCACATGCCATTCATTCTGACGCGTCACGTAACGCCAATGTGCATGCACGTTCCTTCTTAGTTTCCGCTTGCTGGCTGTACATGCGCACTTCCAGTGTTTGTGTATCCAGTTAGCTTAGCGGCTAGGTTAGCTTCGGTGTTAGCTGTTCATTGTAGCTCTGCTGCTCTCACTGTAGAGTTTGAACATTTCTCAGAGTCGCAAGAAGCGAACCAAGTTCATGTTTATGAGAAGAAGAGGAAGGCCTTAGTAGAAAGAAGACCAGAGTGGATTTGGGAGATTTTTTCCACGCGATCCCCCTGAAAAGCGGAAGAGCAAGGTAAGACAGTCTTGCACATGTTATTCAGTCATTTATATAATGGCCTACTTTATGTCAATAACCTTTTTCCTGCAAATACTTTTTTGTTATACTGACATTGCTAATATATGATAATGAAAGAGTGGGAAACATGTGTAAATCCTTTATCCTGTTGTTTTTGTAAGAAGGGGTACATTGCCAGTTTCTCGATTGGAGGGCAAGAAAAATCCTTAGTGGTAACATATGTAGTATTTCTTCTTGAAAAACGTCTCTCAAAGTTACTATGCATTTAGTTTTTTTAAGAACCATCAACAGGCACGCAATATTATAAACACATGTATTTATATTTTTAAGCCCAATTTCAGAGACAACAAAATAGTACTTTGGACAAACTTATTTTGATTTGTAGGTGGAGTAAAACCTTTTGAAAACTTCGGTTGCTAGAGGAGAACCCTTTTCAGTCAATGAAATTTTCAACAATTTAATCTGTAGAAACCTGTTTACAAATTCTTATCAAAGTGAAATCAATTAATCATTATACTCAGCAATTTAGTTACAGCTCCACAATAAAGAGTTAGAGTAGAGAGCGAAGGAACTGACAAATCAACCATGTTCAACAGCGATTAAACCAGACTCTACATGAAAAGTTAGTGTAAAGGTTGTTGATATTTACACAGTTGAATGGCTGCTCAACAAAAATGTATTCTGAATTAGGAGGACTGTATAGATAATCACACTTATCTGTTAATGTGACCAGCATAAAGTTAAAATGCTGTATCATTACCTCGCATGGAAACTAGAGATTAGCTAAACAAATGAGTCATCTAAATAAATTGTATTGTCAGAAAAGCAATTATAAGCTGGAGAAAAATACATATAACAAGTCAAAAGGTTGTTATATACAGATAGTGATACACATAGTGAGTAGAACGGGCAAGGAAGGTAGTGTGGATCCACTGGATCTTTCCACGAAGATTCATATGTATACATTCTTGATTTAGATTACTAATAACCTTTCTCCTGAGTAGTTTCACACAAATAATCATTTATGAATAAGAAATGTGTAAAGTATTTTCTCCCCACAGAGGTGATGGCAGCAAACATCAGCTGCCTTCCTGTGCTGCCCTCTGGTGGCAAGATATGCTTCTACCTGATAAACCCTCCTTCCAGAAACACCTGGAAATGCTTGTACAGCCTGCAATATCAGCATATTCAATAAAATTATAGTGTTTTAAGTAGTAAACAAAGGGAATGGCTTAAAACACAGGATAAACAATCTGAGTTACACAAATAAGAAGCGTATAAACATACAATCCCCTATTCTTATTCAAACACAAGTACTGTTAAAGGTCTATAGCCACATTATATGCTTAAAAAAGACCAAAAGCCGTCTGATCATGATAAAATAAGGTTAAATACACCAAGCCTCCATCCTGATCATATTTTGATGGTCATTGTTGTGCATAAATATATATGAGTAATCAGTATTATATTCTACGTCTTCTTGTTGGTAGCAAGGAAAACGATCACCTTAAACTGGCTAAAACCATTTTTATTTGATATGTTTAACTGCCTGAATACAACTCAAAATGGATGTTTTTTTAAGATGGTCATGTGTCTCAAATATCTTTCATTGGCAATATATTATGAATAAATAAAAGTGTGTGTGTGATTTCTTTCTGCACTACTATTTCATTTAATGTACCTCTTTTTTTTATCTTGATTTAGAATTCAATCTCAGCATTTTGTTTGTTACAATATAAATTGCCTGCGTTCTGCGTTTAAAGGCAAAAAAAATATTTAAAATTTATTTAAAATATATGCAGCTTCAGTTATTACAGCTACAAACTAGTGATCAGGCCCGAAATCTGGGTGTAGTGATGGACTCAGACCTGAAACTTCATGGGCACATAAAGACAGTTACAAAGTCAGCCTTCTACCACCAGAAGAACATTTCCAGGATTAAAGGACTGATGTCCCAACGAGATCTTGGGAAACTCATTCATGCATTTATATTTTATTTGATTACTCCAGCGGTGTCTTCACAGGTCTGCCCAAAAAAATAAATCAGACAACTGCAGCTGATCCCGAATACTGCTGCTCATGTTCTCTAAAACCAGGAAGATAGAGAACATCAGCCCGGTTCTAAAGTCCTTCCACTGGCTCCCTGTAGCTCAGAGAATAGACTTTAAAATACTTCTGCTAGTTTATAAATCTCTGAATGGCTTAGCACCAAAATACATTAAAGACCTGTTGTTGCTGTATCAACCCTCCAGACCACTCAGGTCTTCTGGTTCTAGTCTTTTCTGCATACCCAGAACCAGAACCAAGCAGCATTCAGTTTCTATACTCCACAAATCTGGAACAAACTTCCAGAAAACTGCAAATCAGCTGAAACACGGAGTTCCTTTAAATAAAGAATGAAAATCCACCTGTTTGGAGTTGCTTTCGCCCCATAATAACAGGAACATTGACCAACTTATTTGATGTGTATCGATGTTTTCACCTGATGCAATTTAATGTTTATTACTAGTCTCACAACCAGAGACTGTTTCCATGTGTTTATGACGTTTTAATGGTTTCATAATGTAAAGCACTTTGAACTGCCTTGCTGCTGAAATGTGTTATAGGAATAAACTTGACTTCACTTTTTTTCACTGGAAACTGCACAGTTTCACTTAAAAAACAGACAAAAAAATTAAAAAGCAGAAATAATCTGGTTGCATAAGTGTGCACACCCTTGAACTTGAAGCGCTGTTTCAGCCTGCAATCTTCAGGTTTACACATGCTAGCAACTGCAGAGAATTAGGTCTTGAAACAAAGCTTGGCACCCGGAAAAAATGATTTCCCTGACTGTTGCACATTTGCATCTTTAAGTGAAACCCATACTTTGCAGAGAAAGCTAAATTTGATTTGTTCTGCCTATATTGAAAAACAAAACGTACAGTAAAGGTTGCCACAAGAGTTACTTCTTTATTCCATCCATCGTGTTTGGGTATCATTCTTGTACTATTCCACTCAACTGTGTGTAAAGGAAGTGTTTTGTAGATTTATGCAACTGCTGTTATTGCTTGAAGCTTGTTTCAATAATCTTAAACCACTCTTACAAAGTTGGGGCTTAAGATCCAGAAATATAAAATATTACCAAATTAGCCAAATCAAGCTCCATGTTAAAGAAAACTGAACATATTTATGCTGCACTTTGTGGGTTTCTTTCGAAATTATACCAACATTCTCATGAGAATTTCATAAGCCAAAATTTCCCCTCTCTTATCTCCAAGCAGATCTAGTTCATCTCAGCTAACAAAGCCAAGTGACAAACCCAAGTATTTCCTGTTATGTTTATGTGGCTGCGCTGCCATTCTGTGTCAGGGGAGGGTTTTGTTTGTTCTTTGTTTCTGGATGTCCTTCAGGCACTCAGACAAGTACCTGTGATCTCAATTAGCCCAAACCTTGGCAAATCAAAGCTCTGATTTGGTTTTGTTGTTTCATTTCTTTGTTTGTCTTTCTGGACACAGCAGGACTGTAGATAAATGGGCGAGTAGGTATACAGAAATAATAAAACTAAAAGAGCTATATAATCCTCTTTGATGCTGTGTATGCCAGTATGCCAGGGCTCGTCGATTCAGACAGAGAAGTGAAGTGTTTAGGGTTTTATATTGAAGATCAAACAAATCTAACCTGCGCTACTGTTGAATCAACCGTAAAATGTATGTACTGTAGAATAATAGTGCATGACGCATCACTGAAAATAGTGTTACAGGGTTTCAGGATAAAATTAAAGCCCACATACAGCAACTGCTTGGCTGTCCTGCATATAGTGAAAACCACCAAGGGTCTTCATCCAGCAGGGGGAGCCCAGGAGCTCTTCTCATGCAGGGTGTGGGCCAGATCTAAAAAACATCATTATAAAGAATGAGCACAGTTTGACATTTCATCACCTTTAAGATTAAATGAAATTAAAATATTATTTAATAGCTCTGAATGTTATATTCAATAGATTTTTTATGATAAAAATTCTTATTTAATGATGATGTAATGACCACACTGTCTAAAATATTATTATCTCATGATATTTAAATTTTTTGCAAACCTTTGTGTTACATATAACCATCCCTGGGGTACATTTATGTAATTTACTAATGTATTTCTTTCTTTCCCTCATAGTGCACCAGCTTAAATGCCACACACTCTCACCCCTACGAACTTAGGCTGCACACCTGAGGGTGAAAGCTTCAGGTGAGTTTGGAGTTTTTGTAGGAGTCAACAACTCTTGTAACTATGCATTCAGTGGACCCAACAGAAATAAACAAACGAGGCAATAACAGTCCACTAAAACCTATTTAAAAAGTTTGTGTCTGGAAAATAAACGTTACAGCTATGAGCAAAAACAGAAATATGCAACGTATAGAAATGTAAAATTCTGCACAAGTACCGTTGAAAGTTCAGCACTTCCTGCTGAAGTGAATATAACCGGATGGTATCAGGAAGAATTTGACCCAATGTATATATAAAAACACGATATAATTCAAAATACACAGATGAAATTAGCATGATTCGCTCTAATGGTACACCTTTGACTGTATGGTCCTTCTCAGGGATATTTGACCCTCTAAAAAAAAACAAATTTGCTGTTATTTGTAATATTTACGTCACCTCTGTTGACATTTAATGTAATTTTCTATGTTTTGGGCACCACCTAGCGGTCATATTGTGCATTTCTCCTGCCAAACAGCATTACATAACTCCACACCTTAACGTACACACTGTTATGTAATCTCACACGTGTAGTTTGAAGTAAGTATTTTAGCTGTCAGATTAGAAAACATTATAACCATGAGTATGTCAAAAACGTAGAAGTTTCTAGAATTCATTTACATGAAAAGAAATTGAGATTTTAGGCCCCTATTTCTTCTACATACCGTGTATGATGTGGCACTACTTACAGATGTTTTCACTCATTTAACAGTTTTAGATTTAAAACAGATCCTTTTCAATTAGTGTAACAGGACACAAAATGCACCATGAGACGAATTCAATGTCACAAATGTCCAGCCGGACAATCTTTACCATTTATTTGTGTTTCTTTTTACATTTAGAGAAATAAAATCACACCAAAGTTTTCTATTCAGATAGTAAATCAGTTCATTTTCAATAATGTACGAATTTACAGCATATTGGGCAAACTGTTGATGGACAGGATTAGGCTACAGCGAAAGACGCTTAGCTGCTGTCCTCATGGATAGGAACGTTAAATTTGGGCTTTTATTTATTTGTAGCCTCACTTTATCTACAATTGACTGATGATACAACAAACAAATACAAATAGGAACAAGATGCAAGGTTTGAACTTATTGCTGTTTTTTTCTATCCAGAGTTTGCCAAACAGGCTCAAATATAGAAAGTGCACCCCCCACAAATGTTTAATTTCATGTGGCTCAGTAGTTGCAGAGAAACCACACTTTTTGTAGCCTTCAGCAAGCTCCTAAATAATTCTTGCTAAATAGCTGAGCACTCATCCTATCAGGAGTAGCAGAGCTGATTTAAATTGGATGACCCTGTGGCAAAATTTAAAATAAGGTCCTATGGTCCCTTTGTTTTTTGGGTAATTGGTATCCTCACTACAGGAATAAGCCTACAAAAAATGTTTTTTTAATAAAAAAAAAAAAAAACTAAATAATGTAGAACCTCTTCCTCCTAATTTTTCCGTTTCTTTTTTATTGAAAACCTAATATGACTGAAATTCTGATATTTTAAAATACCATAGAAATGAAATTTCCACCTCTGGTGTCACTCTAACTGGCATAATCAGTCCAAGGTGAGGTTCAGCATTAAATATATACAAGTTTACAAGGTCTTTTTTCCCTAGACTTCATTGTTTCAGATCAAAAAACAAAGTCAAAGAGAATATTTTAAAAACATGTATTTTGGATGTCATTTGTTAAGGGGAAAAAAAGCTACCTAAAACAACCTGTGATTGTTAAAAAGTAATTGCCCCCGTAACCTAACACCGTGGCAACAACTGCCATTAAATGTTTGCATAAGCAGACTATTAGTCGTCACTGTAGAGGATATTTGGCCCGACCTTCTCTGAATGATTTCATTTTCAGGGTTTACCAGCATGAACGTCGGTAGTGGTGGCCTGCGTTCTGAGGAGGCTGCAGGTACCCGGTGCAAAGCCCGCAGATTGCCACTGTGGGCCCTGAGCAAGACCCTTAACCCCAGATTGCTCCCCGGGTGGTGTAAACTACCCACTGCTCCTTAAGGATGATGGGTTAAACGCAAAAGACTAATTCCACTGGAATGTACATTTGCACTGAAAAATAAAGATTTCTTCTTCATGGCACGGCCTCTTACGTCCCGAGCCCAGACTTTGACTAGGCCATTCCAAAACCCTCCTTTTTTTTGGGGGGGGGGGGGCATTATATAGTTGCTGGTAGATTTCGGATCATTGCTAAATGAACCAAGTGCTTTTGAGCTTGAGCATGAAGTGAACTCATTAATCATAGTCTGAAACAGCAAAGTAGCCACATAACACCCACATTCTTGACAGTGGGTTTAAAGTCCTTCGCTGGAAAAAGTTAGTTATGAGACTCAGAAATGTAATTCTGGTAGACCAGCTGCTACACCATATTCATTCCAGTCTCTTCATGTTGACAGGTTCTTTGATTTTACCACAGGTCTGGCTTTATTAAACATGTGGTCACTCAGTTGCTTCATCAAGTAAGCAGAAGACAAATACTTTTCCCATAAGGCCAGGTTAGTTAAATGGTTTTTTGTCCCTGAATAAATGACATAATTTGAAAGCTGCATTTTGTATTTACTCAGGTTCTTTGTTGGATACTAAAACTAGAGACATAAAAGAAGCTAAAACAGAAAATCTAACTCAAAAACAGTTTTTGCGACACTTTCTGTATTTTTATTGCATGTTTTGGTTTAATAAATAACCCTTTTCCTACTTTTTGTGAAAGATCCTTTCATTTAAAATAAAATGTTTAGTAGAGTGCTTCCTCCACAATTGTGCTCATAGTTTAACAATTGACAGATCCAATGTAAATATCTTACTCTTGCTGCCCTTTCAACCCTGTAAAGCACTGTTTAGGATTATACAAAATAAATTAGATTAATTGGGCCAATTATTCATTGCAAACATTTATTACATTTTTTTAATGATGCGAACAGCAAGTCCCATCCATGTTGGAACATCTCATTACTTAGTCATGAGGGAATGAAAGAGACACAAAGGGACAGGGACAGATTTAAGTATATTATGCACATTTCCATTGTTTCCTTAAAAAAAAAACAAAGAAAAAAAAACAGAACATGACAATCATCTCTAGATGGTAGTTTTGGCATCGTCTTCCCTCTTATAGAGTTAATGGTCTTTAAAAATAATCAAAAGAACAAGGCATGCATAATAGTTCCTGTTAATGCACATTTCTCAAAGGAAACCACTCAAATAGAGAATCCATGTACGATGTCTGTGTACATTTCATATATATGGTCCCTTTGTTAGAGGTGTCCTAGGCCGATCTTCCCGTCTCCGCTGTGTTCGCTTGGTCACCAAATTCACCCTATAAAAAAAGGTCTCACTTGCTGCCTGACTTCTAATATTGCCTAATTTTAACAACTGTTTATTCCTCCCCTCATCTCTTATGGCATGTTAGGATCAGCTGACATATTGCAAAGTTTTAATAACTTTAAATATCTGTCTTTGCGTCAGCTGACCATTGTGATATCTACATAATTTTAGCAATCGTTACGTGTTTTATAGCCAGTATAATTTCCTATTTAAAACAAAACAAAAACAACCCCCCCCTCTCTCTCTCTTTAGTAGGATTAATACCCAATGTTTTTTTTTTTGTTTTTTTTTTTTAAGGGAGCCCACTGACTATTTGGGTCCATTCAGAGCTGGCCTGCCTATAAGACAGAAGCCTGCAACAAACTTGTGTCAACCTCCACAAAAAGATATGGATCTAATTTATGATACACTAAGATGAACGCACTGCTCCATTCATATACACGGGCGAAACAGCCAAACGTGTGATGGTGAGGGCTGCATCTTCCCTTTACTCAGACCATGTTAAAGAGAGGGAAAAGAAAGGAGGGAAAAAAAAAAAACAGGACAAAGCAAAAACACGGCGATTAAATACAACGTGGAATGAATTTCTTTATCTGTTAAAAAAGTGTACTGCTATGTATACAACTATATCGCTGTCGCTTGCCCCAGAGGAGTTTAACAAGGATTTACCAATAGAATCATACAGAGATTTAAACTTATGAGTCTATCGTCGCAGTCAGCGGATGGCGGCGAGGGACAGAGGACAGCAAAGGACAGACGAGTTATAGAAAAGATTCAACAATTTGAACGTGAACCCCTTTTGCCGCGGAGCACTCTCTTGGGGGGGGGAGGGAGAAAAAAAAAAAAAAAGAAAGACGACGATGAATGTGCGCAAACATGTATGAACGCAGTCGGTGCTGAACCAAATGTTCGACCAATAAAAGTCTATTGGGCTCGAGTCGTACTGGTGTCTCTGGAGGCGGAGGCTGACTTGATTAACCGAACATGGGGTTGAGTATGATGGTACTGGTGGTAACGGTGGGCGTCTCGAGTGGCCGGTTTTGGCGCCCCCAAGAGGGTAGCGATGATGACGGTGGGTTCTGGGACCGGGGCCTCTTTAGTCGATGTACTGGGACAGCCAGCGGAAGCCCTCGCCGTAGCCCTGCCTCTTCAACACGCTGCACATGAACACCTCCAGTGGTCTCGTGTTCAGCTCCTTCATGGGAACGTTGCCCTGGAAGTAGAAGAAGAGGAAAACAACGGCATACATCAATCAAGTTTTTTTTAAATAGATTGTGTGATGGTGTTTTATTGTGATTCTATTGTGCAACACAAATGGAAAATTATGACTTATTAGTGATAATTTACATTAAAAAAAAATTATTGTGTTTCTGTATCTTCCTTTAATTCAGGCCAACAGCTTTCATTTCATTTTTGGTAAACTTTGTACCTTGTGACTAACAGAAAGACACGTAAATTTGCCAATAACACATCAAAAGGTTGGTAGATTTGTTTGTAATTGCTTTTTTTGAAGGCTTTGAAAAGGGTAACAGTGCTCGCTATGGAGGCACAAGATGGGGGGAGCTGTTTCTACCCCGGAGCGGCAGAGCTACCGGCGTCACTAGATCAGAATTACGCCACAGACAACAATGTTAATTCAAAATTCAATGCAAGGCCACCGTTTAACCCTAGGAGGGCGCCACACTGACGATCTTAGACACAAAAGCAGGACTTCCACAAATATGAACTAGTTTGTCAAAATAATGACCAGGATATGTAGACAGTACTATAAGACATGTTAACGGTTTATTGGCAAAAAAATAAGTTGATTTAGGTGTGATGTGCTCTTTAAACTCGGTTTCACCAACAGATAACTTGCTGCGTTTACTTACCTTGCCTGTCGTCTGTCCGTACAATCCAAAATATTCCCTCAGCTTCTCCTCACTCACAGCTTCCTGCCTGTCAATTTTGTTGCCAAGGATTAAGATAGGCACATTTCCGATGGTCTCGTCTGTCATTAATGCCTAAGAAAGTTGACATGGGAAAAGTGAGAGGAGGGAGTTAGACTTTTGGATCAGAGACTGAAAAATAAACTTTATTAGTTCAGAATAAACCACCAGTTTTATCTCAATCAAATAAATGGCGTCCCGTTTTCATACCGCAGAAAACTTAGTGGTCCAACAACTACTTCTAACATTTTTACTAACTTTACAACAAACACTTTAGAGTTTTTCCCTTGCTTATTCACAAGAACTCAGGAGTTGTGTTTTGTTTCATCAAAAACATGAAAAGTTTGCTCTCACAATAAATAAAGTTGTGAGAGCACCTGAGTGACGGAGGCGAGTGGCTTCATGGGAACCCACAGTAGTGGCCTTCTGACCAGTTCACCTTCTCCCACCAGAAAAACATTAGATATTCCACTTTCTGTGTCTCAGAAAACGTTTTCTTTCTCGGGATACGTAATGTAAAGACCACGTCCCGGATACAAGCTCCGAGTACAGTCCCCGCTCCTTAGTATCCAAAGGAGTGACTTGATATAACTCGGGCATCGTCCCAAAGGGAGGAGACCCAGAACTCTCCAGAGGGACCATAGATCCACCTGGCCCGTCCCGACCAGGGAACCCACTAGATTTATATGGCAGGTGTTGCTGAAGAGAGGATGTCTGGGTTTTCCCTCCTGGACGGATGGATGGAAAAGTGATGTGGTCATGTAAAAACTGATGAGACAGTTTGAGACCAGGAAGGTCTTTGTTAAAGTCTCAGGTAAAAACTTTTGGACAGTAAATCAGGTGAAACAAGTTTGACTTCAATCAGCGTTTCATTATCCGTCTTAAACTAAACTAATATTTTCCTGAAGCTGAGGCCAAGTTATGGTCTTTTTGTAAATGGACGACTAACATTTACAGGTTATGTTACGAAAGGATTGTTTGTTGTTTGTTTTTTTTTTGGTTCTGATAAGAACTAATAAGTCTAAGATTGTGTTTTTTTTCTTTAGGATTCAGCCTGAAGTAATAATCTCACCTGGCTGTGACATTCAGCCAAGTGATCCCAGACTCAGACAACACTATGAACCCATACCTGCAACCTTTGCGCATCCCCTACCTTTTTTCATAACCATAATCTTACAGCTACATGCTGCATTTAAACTTTTTCCGTACTCCTGGGAACCAGCATCGCCAAGTCTGGCCGCACTTTGGAAGTTAGCATGGCTCTCCCTAGTTTAATCAAAGAGCTACAACAGAGAGCACAGCTTCCTATATGCAAAGAGCTCAGAAGCTCAGATGAACGTTTCAGATCCATGAGCTCCACATGCTGCTTCGAGCGTTCCCTCAGAAAGCAGTTTTATTCAACGACTTCTTACGCCCGTCAACATAGGTGGCAAAAAATCCCAAATGAGCTTTCGCAGACTGAAACAACGCTGATGGTAGCCTCCGTTGTCTTGAACGGTCCATTAGGCTACTAGAGCAGGGCTTTGTGGGAAATCTGCAGAACCAAGCATTGTACAAAATCTCCCAAACCGAGACAATAAAACCAAACTACTCAGCTTTCTTCCCATCTCTAATGATGCCAGGATGTCTTGAAATGTTCAAAGCAGCGGACACTTACATCAAGTTCTGTTTTTGATTCAACCAGTCTCTCGTGGTCCGCACAATCCACGAGGAAGACGATACCATTAATGGCAGGGAGGTAGTTTTTCCACACTCGCCGGGCTGTCAAACAAAAACAGACAATCTAACTGATCACCTCATCTCGTCTTATCAAGTAGCTTGAGCAAGACTTTCTACCATAAAACGAAGAAAATATTAATATCACACCTTGTGCGTGTCCTCCAAGGTCAAAGGTGGTGAACGTCATGCCAGCAATCGTCAGCTCCTCTGACGCTGGGGAGAAGAAACAAACAAAAAAAAAACAAAAAAAAACATTTAGAAATGAGGCTGTAACCCAGATTTACACGTCTGCGTTGTTCTTACACCTCCTTATCTGCATGTTTAGCCTCTCCACACACAGCTAAGTGTGCGTGTGTGGACATGCATGTGCGACAGGGAGGCAACAACTCACTGGGGTGTAAAGTTGGCACATGCTGTCCCAATCTGTCATCTTTGAGCATGTGCAGTAGCGTCGTTTTGCCGGCATTGTCCAGGCCAAGGAATACTAACTTGCCGGATTTCTTGTACAGTCCTAAAATTAGAACCAGAACCGTCTTAAGTCAGAACACAAGAAATCTTGGGAAAAAAACAACAGACAAAGTAGATGTTTACTGTATTAGAGAAACTAAAGTTAATCTTTAAGTTTCCAAGTCTTTCCAAGTTTGTTCTCATGGATAGATTTGGTATTATTGCCTATTCTAAATAATCTATTTCTGACATGATAAAATATAGGGGGGGAAAAAAAGGAAAGTTTCCATTACTTGTCCTTTATAAAATTAGAAACAGAAGCAGCAAAGACACAAAAGCAACCTCAAAAACTTCAGGCTAAGTCCCTTGATTGTCTATAAAGGTAAAGAGGGAAACAGATATGCGACGCTACCAAAAAAACAGAAGTTGTATAAAACTCTTTACATAACGAAAGCTGAAACAGTTAAGTGTTAGAGACTCATTTCTGCTGGATCGTTTCTACTTTCTGCAGAAGATTTCTGAATGAGCAGATATTTTTGGAAAGAACAGAGTTGGCAAATAGCGTGTCGGCATGCTAATGAGTCTGTCGTGTCACATTTTCCTCTAATGGCATAAAAAAAAAAAAGTCAAGACTCCCGTGCCTCTGGAGTTTACGTGAGAAAACACTTCCCTAAGACGGGCCGATGACTGAGGAAACCACACCAGAGGTGCAAACTGAGGCCACTCCTCACTCGACTTTCCTGTCGATTCCTACGTATAAAAGGCCTGAGTCAGCAGAGTGAAACTGAGTGGATTTCTAAGATTTCTGACCGAGTCAGCCGTGCTGAACGTCATCGTTACTCACAGCGGATCTGTGCGACCTGTCAAACTGGGAGAACAGGAACAAACGCTACATGGAGCTTTGACACTGAAACTAGAGCGGCGCGCTCTGGGGAGAAGACCTACTGGTACACCGCTAGCTTTCAATCTAGAATCTGTTACAAATTTAAACAAAGATAGAGGGGAATGAAACTCCAAACAATACTTCCTCTGTATGCTTCAAGTATTTAACCTTCACATACAGATAGGTTGACATTCGTACATGAAACGTTTCATGTGAAAATCAGTTGGATGGTTGGGTTAAACTTATAAACAAAAGACTCAGCAGACTTTGGGCTTTTTTCCAATAACTTCCACTGCGTGAAAAATACATTTCCAGGAACTCCCAGGAACAGAAAGCAAAGGAGGGGTGTAAAATATTAGGAACTCTGTTGTTACAATGACAATATGAGCTGTAATAAATATTGGAACAAGTTTTCTTCTGCTAGCTCTAATATCCAGCTACTGGGGGGAAAATTATTATTTTAATCCAAAAAGCTTTTGTTGAAAAAGTTGCATCTCACCACATCTGTAGTTTTGGCAAAGAACAAAACGTTTTGCTCTCCTAAAACATTTAGACTGCATTAAACAACCAACACCCCCAAACGCATTACTGTCACAGGGAGTCTGAATGCAGGGTTCTAATACGATTAGAAAATATTTATTGCAGTCCAAGCCGCTCTTTGAGAGACTGATGGTGAGAACAGGGATACTGAAAAAGCAACAAACTTACAAAATACTGAGCAGCATGACCAAAACTCAAACTATCCACTCTTTTCCACGTGATAAGTAACCATTTACTTCCCTGAAAGAAAGCGCTACCTTTTAACATTGTGTGCAGAGCTGTAATACTATTTCAAGGATTTCAGCTTGATAATCAGGACTCACCTAAAAACTGTAGTACGCTATTGAAACCGCTATAAATCCAATCAAATAGGAATGACATATCCGGA
This sequence comes from Fundulus diaphanus, assembly GCA_037039145.1. Taxonomy (NCBI): domain Eukaryota; kingdom Metazoa; phylum Chordata; class Actinopteri; order Cyprinodontiformes; family Fundulidae; genus Fundulus; species Fundulus diaphanus. Next base: position 40,672,433 of record CM073136.1, read on the forward strand.
GCTGTTGAACACTGAAAGAGAAAAATAGGACAAAACAAAAAGTAAGAAGTCATTAATGCAGAGAAAAATCTTTCATTTGTCTTTTTTGAGAGACACATTCCTTTTTTGAGTCAATGTAGTTCCTTTGCACAGATTAACTGTTTCCTTATATATAATTTACTGCCTTACTCCTCCGCCACACAAACTTTTCAGCACCTAAGGTTTAGTGGTAAGAATCTGAGAAGAAATTACTTTAAAATACTAGCTCTGTGTTACTTATTTGTATATTTCATCGTGACGTTATTTAGCCATTTATGGGATTACAGTTTAAGTATGAACAGACGGAAACAAGGATAATCAAAGGATTCCCTCTGATTTAATGATTGTCAGTATTTTTTTTTCACACTGATGGAATAAACAAACTTGATATTCTGATTTGTTACAGATGAAATAACCGAGGTGCAATGTCAGAAAACAGGAGACCGATCGCCACAAACTGCTTCCTAAGTGATGAAACTCTTCTGATAGATTAATGTGAACTGCCTGTTATTAAAGAATGATTGCAGCAACATCAGCAGGAACAATGAGGGGTTTCTACACCTAATTACGAGCTGTTTGGAAATCAGAACAGCCGATTTGGAGCAGTTCTCCGACGCTAAGGATTACAGACAGCCTGGTTCAAACAATCTGTGAAAAAAAACTCTCAAAGTAAAAAAATAAATTAATTTTAAAAAAGCAGCAGCGTTCCAAATGTAAAAAACAAATTAAGTGTGTAAAATCAAGAACTTGAACCATTTCTTGTTTATGATTCCTTATGAATTCACAAAAATCCCTTCATCCTCCTTTTACAGGCATGCGCTTCATTATGTCGGTGATGAAATCCCATAAGAGGGAGGACATGAACCTTATCGCACTGTAAACTAAAGAAAAAAATTGTCCCATTAAAACACACTCACTGTTAATTTCCAGCCCCATAATCGGCAACGACTGATACGGAAGCTAGCGTAAGGTAAGCCCGTGTTGGCTTCTAGCCCTAATTACGTAATGTGCAAGCAACTCCAGGTCTAAAGTATAAAGCGTACAAAGGTCAAGATCAGGCAAATATGAAGTATAAAAAAAAAAAAGGCCAACAGTAAACCAACATCAGCTGATGTCAGACAACCGTGAGAGTGGTGTGATGCATCAGTGAGCGGGAAACAAACCAAAGCTGAGGCTAAAGGCAGACGTTTCTTTCAGATGCCCAACAGGAGCCAGCCTGAAAGTTACTTCTCAGTTCAGAGCCTGAACTCAGAGACGTTTGTATCAGATCCGTCACGCTGGCTGGTGGAAGCTTTATCCGTGAGTGAATTTGCTGCTAAAGCTTTTAGTTGACGTGGAATTTAAAAGTTGTCACATGCTTGACATGCTGAACTAATTGTTCTGAACAAATAGGAACGGTTACTACTGTCATGAGCCCTGATAAAGACTAATAGTTCACCAATATAAACAAAACCCCCAAGATTTGATAACTGGTTTAGAAAAAAATATGCATCGACAACACTCATTTGTGTATTTTAGCCCCTCTTAGATTTTTTTTGTTGTAAATTACATTAGACACCGTGGGAAATCAATAACACTTTAAAAAGGTACTGGATTCAATTTGCCTGAACTTTTGCTTCTAGTTTCACCTGACCATAATATCAAAATGCAGTTTCTTTACGTGAAAGGTTAGATGAATAAATTAAACTCCACAGAGTTCTCATTTTGGGCCTAAAATGTTAGAATAACGACTAATCACACAAATGTTAAAACCCCTGACTAAGTAAGGAAAAAGGACTAGAGTAGCTTGTGTCAGTAGAGTTTCTAATGATTAAGCCACCGTTATCGAGGACTACAAACATTTTAACAATGTTTTTACGTTTTATGAGTGTCAAAATGAGAGATTTTAAATAGTTTTGAAGGAATCAAGCTATCCTAACCAGTGTTTGTAAACGCAGAAACCAATAACACCGAAGTACTAAAACAAGCGGTGAAGACCCAGCATAATGTTAAAGATTTTTAACTTAAAGCTGCCAGAAACAAAAAATATTTGACTCAACCCCAGAAAAGGAGAGAAAAAAAAAACAGTTTAAAAGCCGTATGCAAATAAGCTTGTCTATATTTCCTATATCTTTAACGTGTTTAAAAGCTGTATCTCTACACTAACATGAAATTGTTTTAAAGTACTGTCAGCTGAGTATTTAAATATAAACACGCTACAACATGCTTGACAAGCTGAAAACCACATTGGGATACGAATATACATCATTTAATAAACATATTTTGAGCTTTCATGCTTTAAATAAAATGTCATGTAATGGAGAGACATTTTATGTTACGCAAGGCAGTATAATAGGAGGTGTGTATTACGAGCAAAACGTCCAATTTTACGGTTCTTGATTGATAGAAACTTATGGGTAACATATTTTAGATCTACATCGGCTAACGATCTGGGAACAAGCTACGTGTCAAATTCCGTAGGCGACGTCGCATCGAGCGGCTACAGGCTGCGTTAGCTAATTAGCGGATAGCTGGACAAATACTTATCTAATCCTCGAAAGACACTAAGGTTTTTGGCTAATATAGACGTTTCTCGATCAAATCACGCTTAAGGCTGTCACTGAACACAGAACAGTACAGGTGTAACGACTATCAAGTTTCAAGAAGTTCAAACGAAGCAATGCTAATGCTAACGTAGCATCATTAGCTACCGGGGTAACGAGCTAAAAAAAAGCCGAACGCTCACCTCCGTTTTTTTTTTGGCGTGAAATATACTGAAAAATAACTTACCGGTTGTTCAGGTGTAGATTTAGTTACCGAGTGTCTTCGCTCTAACAGTCATATAAATGAACCTGTCGGTCAGAGGGAACGGGGAGAGCGGCTGCCAGGTCTTCCTCGGTCCCCTTTCGTATTTTGTTACTGAGCCACGACACTGCAATGGCTGTCCTGACTCCTGCTACTCCCCAGAACTACTCTGCCCTGCCGCTTCCTCTGGGTGTTGCACCGTTAGCGTTCCGACCGGAGTGCTGAAGTAAACCAACACCCCTGTGTTCCTTTATTCTCAGTTCATACAGCTGAGGCAAAAAATAAAATAAAAATAAAAAGTCCATGCCGAACACAGATAATCCCTTTTTAGAGTATTTTCTTTTCGATGCTTTTCTTTCATTTTTAGTTTAGAGTTTACCTTAGTTTAGCACAGTATCAAGACTTGTTGACACAATCAGGACAAAAGTACAGTTATCATGATTGTTATCGTTAGTTATTTATTATTTTGTTATTTGTTACTATTGTTATACTGCCGGATTTATTTAGGTATTTATTGATAGTCATTTAAATGTCACGGATGGGCAGGAATTTGAAAGTTCCCTTAATAATTCAATATCATATATAAATGTAATAATAATAATAATAATAATACATTTTCTTTCTAAAATACCTTTCGTATAAAAAAGATTTCAAAGTGTTACAGGATGAAACAATAAAAACAGTATAAAATAACAATATAATAAACTATCTTTATGATTTCCATATGGCATACACGGTTATCCCAATGATAGCATATTTTTGTAATATTTTGGAGGTCTACCAAGTAGAAATGATGATGTTTTTTATTTTATTAATCTACATCCAGTCATATGGATCACAGCTTTTGAAATCCAGCCAAGCCTTTTTTTTTCTTAGTCCTTTCTGTATTTTATTCAGTTCCTTGTTTTGTCATTGGTAAAATTTAGGAAACAAATTATCTCTTTTTGAATGGCTTAGCCTGTTACTCATAGGAAGTAAAGACTATATCAGAATCCTTGTGGAAAACAATCAGAATTGGACAGAGACACAAATATAACTCTTTTCTTAATGATGCAGATACAAAAGTAAGCACACCATATCTCTGTTTAAATAACTAAACTTGCCAGAGTTTAAAAATAAATCTCATCTAGACAAAAGGCACCAAAGATCACAGTATGAGTTCTGGAGATCATCACAAAAGATGATGTTTGTACATACCGCTGTTCCCACATGTGCAGCTGCACTCAGGAATCTCATGTATAAATGTATGTGTAGATTATCTGTGTCATACAATAATATAATAGTAATTTTAGTGAACCCTGTTTTTAGTACAGTGAGATTTTTCTCAAGATTGTGGAAACATTGGCGTCATCATTTATTTGTGGCTCAGTGACTGTTATATTATTCTCTGTTTGTCTTTTTCTTTTTCGTTATCATTTGTTTTTACTATGGACCTCTTTTGTGTCTGAAATAAAGATTGATTGATTGATTGATAACACTGCAGGTGTAAAAGACTTGTTTGAATTGTGTTATAAAAATTACAACGTTGTTAATATACAGTTTCTTACTCTAATTATTACAATATTACTTTACAGATGTTTTGCCTGAAGGGGCTGCATATGTGACTGGCATTTTAATAGAATATAATATGGGTCTTACTGAATAAAACATGACACCAAAACAAAATAACATTTCAAGCTGCTTTCTAACATATGGTGTTCTGAATTATCTTCTAGCAGCGCTTGTTTTTTTTAAATCTCATATCAAGCAAAATTGCTGCATATTGTTGTAAAGCTACTTTGATTTGGCAAATTCAAAATATGTCATATAACTGTGATGTTTACTTTCCCGCGCTTGATCCCTTTAGAATCTAGGACTGAATTTAAATGTATTTAAGGCTTTGTAGTTTTAAACTTCCAAAATCAATAGCAGCATCTCTCAATTGTATTTTGAAGCTTTATTGCTTTCTACAAAAGAAATCTTTGCATTCAGGGTACACGTTCATTCATTGCTGCTAGACAATTAACTTCAGTTTTTCAACTCAAGGCCAACCAGGGTGCAAAATGCTAATACTTTATTGTATTCTAATAAAATTATTTGGCACTAATAGACTAATTATTATTACTGTTACATTTTTATTATATTGGTTCTGTTTTTGTTTCTTTGGCTCTCCCCAACCTTTTTTTCTCTGTCAATTGTATTATTTACCTCTTTAAAAACCTGTAGGAATTATTTTCTCCTTTCCCCCACCATTTATAAGGCAACCAGATCCATACATTGTCTGTACCCACATATCCATGCAGTGTGGTGGTGGTGGTGCCTATCTTCAGTGGTCATTGGGCAAGAGGTGGGCCCTGGACAGGGGGCTCGTCCATCATAGGGCAACCAAGAGATACACAACTCACTATAAAGGCAAATTGGAGACCAGTTAGCCTGCCATGTTTTAGGACTGTGAAGCTGGAGTACCTGTCGAGAAGCCGCACATGCACAGGAAAAAATAAGTATGGGATTTGAACCCAGAACCTTCAAGCTGCGAGACAAACAGTGCTATCAACTGTGCAACCAGATCCAACATACTGTTTGATGCTCTGCACTTTTGTTGTCTTACTCTGTCTTTCATTTTTTTTTTTAACTTGACCTGTTTTTCTTATTATCATTATTTTATGCATAGTGTAACAGATGCAACTTTACATGTCAGTTGAAAATATGCTATACACAGTACGACTGACTCATTGTTGTAAAATCACTTCATTTAATAATATTTTGTATTAATTGAAAAATTATTTAGCATGTATAGTGGCATTTAATTTTATTTATTGTTAAATTGAGGTGTTAACTGGTGCCTTTTTTTTGATTTATTTATTTTTACTTGTAAACCTCCATGAAATGCATCCCTGCTTAAAAATGGGTTTTTACGTAAAAGTTCAGTTAAGATGATTTTGTTTTCGTTTGTTGTTGTTGTTGTTGTGAAGTTCCAGTTTGTGTGCGCCGTCTTGTTTCTGGTACTCTGGAAAAATCCTGTGCACCGGAGGAAATGCCACGTGTACATACTGCGCATGCCCGACCATTTTTTTTACGTCGATCCTGCTGGTTGATCCCAACTTCCGGTGAAAGGGAAGAAGATTTACTCAGAGCAGGCCCGTCGTTCACTAACCCGTGGGTTGTCGAACCGGGTCTCGGGGGGTACTAATCATGGCTTTGTGATAGCGAACAGTCGCCCAATCAACACCGTCAAAGTAAACAGAAGATTTCTGCGTCGGACTTTGTTCATAGCTGTGAGCTACAGGGCCAAAGCCACAGGTTTGAGTGCTAGTGCGCGACGGTCAGAGCTAGCCAGCTAGCTTCCAGAGCAGTCAACCGAGAGCCTCTAAATTAGACCCTGGTGTCGGTTTCAACATGTCAACTGCCGGGTTCAACTCCCAGAATGGAACCGGGACGGGACAGACCTACGCGAACGGTGAGTGTCTTCTCAAAGCCGTGTGAGGGCAGTTGGTTTCGATGTAGCATGCGAGCTAACGCTGATTAGCTCAAGTCGGGAGACGTTTCGCTCTGGTGTTACCCGTTAGCTGGCTTTACTTGGAGAGTCTATGGCGCCGGGATGAGCTGTCAGGTTAATCTCAACCCCTGTTACCTAATTTAAGACGACAAAAAATAGTCTCTGTGGTTAAGGTGCGCAATTTGGAGTGTACACGCTTATGTGGACGTTTCCAAAGACGGCTACTTTTGGTTTTATTATTTAGAGCCCAAACAACTTGACATAACATCACGATTGCCGTGGGTGGTTTTCAGACTCAAGCTCCTTGTCAAATAAGCAGTTAATTAAAAGCCTAGTAATGGTTGCCAGGGAAATAAGCCTACCTACATTAGATTTAATATGTTGAGGAGAGGAAGGTTTGACTCAAAAGTGCTACCAACACCCAATGACACGTAAAGATGCTCAGAAGTAGGATTGGATTTTACTTTAAGGAGTTCACAACTCCACTCGGTAGTTCATCAGGCTGAAAACATCCTACAGACTTGTCTTTTGCTCGTCTCTCGGGGACTTTTTACCAGAATGGTTTATCAAACAGCCCTTTGTCCCATCTGTGTGTTTGTTAGCCTGCTCTCTGTCCTGGGTCATCAGCTAGAGGGCTAAACAGGACCAAGTTGTGCGCCTTCTGCCTCTCGCTGTACATGTGGCACTCTGGAGATGATCCAGATGAGTTAACAGCAGTGATTTCTCCAAGCCCGTGTAATCTGTTGTGCTTTGCTTAAAGATTATTTAGACATTTTAATCGCATTCCAGTAATAACCATAGAAAAAGATCTAAGCCCCCTCAACGACTGCTGATGTAAGCATTCTGCAGCTTTTATTGATGCCTGTCAATAACTTTTCTTGACTTCACGCATCTCCAGTTTATAATACTCCATCTTAATTTCCAAAGTGGCAACAAAATACAATTCTTACTTTAAATCTTATCTATTGCTTTGATTTTGACACCACTTGTCTATAAAAGGAATATCTCAAAGATATTAGGTTAAGGTTTGTTTTGAGTCTGCAAACCTTGCGGCATGGAGTCACTGTAGAGTATGTTTAGTGGGCGGACGTTCTCATGAGATTCTAATGCTGCGTTCAGACCAAATCAGAGAGACTCCACTATGTGACCTAGTGGCGGATTTTCCAACAGGGACACTATTTTTTTTTTTTACTTTAGATCACTGATAAATGTTAACATCAAGATGCCGGCTAACAGATGGACAGATGCTCTTTAGCTGAAATGGGGAGCCTGTAGTTGGTGTCCTGGGGGGAGATGCGGGCACAGATGCCGGTCAGCAGGTTGTCAAACTGGGCTGGGTGAGCATAAATGGCGCTGAAAGCGACTCGTCAACACGCAGCTCCTGAATTATTAGTGAATTCAGACACAATGCAGATCATATTATATTATTCAGTAAATAAAGTGAAGCCACTCTCTCGATTTCATCCTCAATTTTCCAAAGAGTCTGTCAGAGGAAAGAACAGGCCAGCTCTTCCCAACAGGAGTCACTTTGCCAGACACTCCATCAGAGCATTTAGGCTCTAGACAGCAAGTCGGACCTTTATGTGTCCAAGTTGAGGCGTCGGACGCCTTTTTGACGCTGAAAAGACGTTTGGTCTGGACGCAGCATAATGGTACTATCAGCAGCAGCAGGGGCCAGTGCCCCTGTAGAAATGGTCCTGGCCCCTGTACCAAAGACATAACATTAAATACACTTATGATTATATGCACTGGTGAAGAGGGGTGGGAGCATACGGGAGCATACACGATCACACGTGTGTGTTGGTGTGTCGGGAGGCTTGGTGCGCGCGCTGGTGTGTCATTCTGGAGCGGAGCGTTGCGTAGTGCAGCTCGAAGGGGGCTGTTCGTTACGCTAATAACAGCTAGCTTTGGGAGGTTTAAACCTGCGCTGATGCACATACATGAGCTTTACTGACTTTTTTGTTGCGCTCAAGCGTCCGCACTGTTCAGTGTCGTACTGACCGTAGACATGTATATGTCGACGCCTCATCGGGCGCTGGTTTGTGCGTATGTCTGTGGTACTGGCCTGTACGCTCATGAAAAGTGAGCGTAGCGGTCTAACATCAGCATAACTCTGACAACTTTCAGCATCACTGTCCATTAGGCTGAAATGCGCTGGCGAAAACCCTGAATATTATATTATCTATAACATTTATATATTGTTTTTATGCATACACTTGAGCAATGACTCAGAATTAAAATCTAATTTAGTAATAGTTTGAGTGATTGTTGACCGCAGTGTTTTGTCCTTCCGTTCTTTATGTATATGATAAGTACTGATATTAGCTGAGGTAGCCGGCCTGCAGTCCGCTGCTTAACCAAAACATGTAGCTTGCCAGTTGGAAGTTTTTAAATCAATTCTACTTTCTGAGTAAAAGTTGGTGCTAAGTTAGTTTCCACACCATGGCTGTGTTTTTGCCACTGGAAACATTTCCACGCAGTTGAGTTTGATAGCCAGCTGATCAGCAGTGTGCAGCAGTAGGTGGCAGGGCAGCACTGGTGCCTTATTCTAAGCTCCATACAGTCAGAGTTAAGTCCGTTCACTTCTTAGTAAAAGGACTTTAAACTACAGGAATGCTGTGGGGGAAAATGTAACAGGTTTGAATTGTAGCTTTTTAAAACCTCTGTAAGCCATGATATTCATAACTGACCAGTCTCTGCTGTTGACGGATAATAATTGTTTATTTCTTAAAGGAAATATTGTTCTTTCATCTGTGGATGTCATATATATATTTTTCCCCTCAACACTGATTCAATTAACTCCTTATTTAATGTAAAAATAGATGCTTATGGCTTCTATAAAGAAAATGAAAGGCATCTGTTGGGGATTCTGCAAATGAGTATCATTGAATATTTGATTTTTTTTTAATGTTTTTATATTGAAACATCAATAACCTTGGCAGCTCTATGGCGTACCGTTGTCTGCGCTACAGTCAGACTTTTGTAAAAAGTCTGTTATCTGTCAAGAAAACTTGTGTCTCTAACAGTTGAAAGGCTAGTTTACCTTTTGTAAATCCCCACTTCCACTTATATTTTGTAAAAATGTCCTGCAAACATAAGAAATTGTTTTAGATCAAAAATGTTTTAGTTAATCTGTCTGCTTCGCTGAGGTTCTACATACTGTATTTATAAAGTTGAGGGGGGAAAAGTACATGATCTTAAAGGTAGAAACAATGTTACAGTGTTCAGCAAAGTAGTTTAATTTGGCTCAAAGCGGCACACTTTCTGTTGCTGTGGTTTCAGATCGTGTTGAATTCACTCCAAGTAAGGAGATTAGACCCTCGGCTGTCCGTTATGCGGTCATTTGATGATCTGTGGTGGGGCCGTTACTAGTTCTCTGGCTTTGTGTACAGACCCTTCTACTCTAGTTGAATAAACCCAATACTAAATTAGTGACTTTCTATAAATCATGGGAAGCATGACGAGTGATCGTAGGGCGGTATCTGTTTTAAATTCTTTTTTTATTTATCTTAGAAGGTGCATAGACGTCTTAGGAGTTAAAGCATGACCCAGAAGATCTGTAGGTTTCAGCATCTAATACAGAAGACTTAGACAAACAGCGTTATTCTTCTCGAGACAGAGACGTGTTAAACTTGAAGCGGGCTCAGTGAAGTGCCTGATGAAACTTTGCTTTGTTGTTTTGATTTAGAAACGTGCGTCCTTTTTGAGTCTCTTTAACAACTCTTTTATTTCCCCTCTGGTCTCCAGGTCCGTCTCAGAATCCAGTGTCTCTGCAGCAGCCGCCGGGGGTCGGATATGGCATGAATCACCAACCGTCCTACAATCCGATGCAGGCCAAAGCTCCGGGACCGCCTGGCCCTGGTCTTTACCCCTTTGGGCAGTATCAGCCCATTCCCCCTGTTAGTTCCCATCAGCCAGGCCCACAACTCAGTTCTTACCCGGCTGCTCCTGGCCAGCCACTGCTGTCCAGGCCCCCAATGGGCGGCCATCCATCCTACACCCCTCCTCAATCTGCCAGCCCCAGCCCTGGTCCTAGGTTGCCCCCAGCGCAGGCCACACCCCCTCCTCCTCCTGCCGCGACCTCTACCAGCTACTACCCAAACCCTCCTCAGCCGATGGCCTCAGCATGGCAGTACAACGCAGCGTCTGCCCCCGCAGGGCCGGCCTCTTCCATGAGCACACCTCCCAGGGGCCCTGTGGCAAATCACGTGAATCCAGCTGCAAGCTTAGCTGCACCGTCGCCGCCATCGTCGGCTGCTTACAGCTCTGCACCACCACCACCACCACCCCACATGTCGCATAGCCCCGCCCAGCCCTCAGGTCCAGGACTCCCTCCCACTTCTATGCATGGATACACTCAGCCAGGTAGGAACAACACGGCTCCACAGATGGCCTCACTCTAGCTAATCTCCTTTGTTCTACCCAAGCACACCCGGTCACAGTTTAAACTCGACCAATGTCTCCTCGGCGTTAATCTAACAAATACCAACTCTCACAGATAAGCCTGAGGCGATACAGGAAGTCTGGGTAAAATCGCCTAACCCGTGAATTATCTGCTCCAGTTTCTCTAAAGTCAAATCTTAAACTACTAATTGTGACCTCGTTATTACATAATCACAGTAAATGTCTACAACTAGACAATCTTGTATAAAATCTGCAGCTCTAGTCCCATCCACTGCCTCGACAACATGAATACAGCGACTCCTCAGGGCTGTAATTACTTCCATTCAGTGACTTGTGCTGAAGATACGCATATCTGCCGTCCTGATACGTTGGAGCTGGACGTTGACCTCTGAACCGCCACCGAACGCGTTGGCTGGCTGCCGCCGCCGCCTCTGGCTCCCTTCCAGTTGCACAGATTGTGTATTTTACCCATGTACAAAGTTAAGATCAGACTCTGTTTCTTCCCAGTCTGAACCTAAAACGTAATTATTGCATATTTTGGCAAAGGACAAGTTTTATTTTCGGTCTGTGCTGCGCGTAAGCAGGAAAAAATGCTCTGCGGTGCTGAGATTGACGGGGATAAAAAAAACAAAACAAAAAGGAAATGAGTAATAACCTGATGTGCATCATATTTAAGTTGATTGTGTTACGTCTCCCCGCCTTACATGCGATTTGTCAGGAAGTTTGTGGTTTTACCATTTAGTGAATTATCAGCAAAAGACGCGTGAACTCATGTCCGTCAGCGGAATCTCTGTAAGGAAGTCGAGGGTTGGGTTATTTTGGCCTGTCTGGAAAGAGCAATGGCAACAATGAGTTCATCATCAGTTCTCCGCAGACACGTTTTTAATCTCTCTCCATTATTTTTCAATTTAAAATATCACCCAAACTTACACATGGGTCTGTAAAAGACTCTCACGGCTAGTAACAAAACTTTAAATATACCCAAATTAAATGTAATATTAGTTTTCTGGTGAATGTGCTTATTTGTTTCCTGTTTTCCTCCTTATAGACTTCAATCAGCTTCAGAGAAATTTAATCTCTGCAAGTTCTTCATCCAGCCCTGCTCCACAAAGCGGGATGTTAATATAATTATTTTTTAACTGGACCGCTGTTGCATTAAATTAATCTCTGCTTGAAGAGTGAGAGCAGTGTTTCCCCTGCGTTAAAATGCTGGGCTCAGGCTCATAATGGTAAACATAACCCATAACTGTCACAAAAATCGACCGTTATTAATAATATCTAATAATAAAGGTATAATCTTCTGATAATAATAATTTAAAAAGCTGAAAGGTTAATGTTTGTGTGTTTTTTCATCAGGCACTGCCCCTCCACCAATGAATCCTATGGTTCCTCACACATACCAGCCCAACAGACCTGCCTATGGTCCTCCACCTGCAGGACCGCCACCAACCATGAAACCCACGCCGCCCCCCGCTGGGCCCCCAATGACCAGCGGCACACCTCCTCCTCCCAAAGCCGATGGTAGGGTTTGTGTTCGGCTGTTTTTAATCTGGCTGGTTGCGTTTTAACTGCTTGCAAATGTATCGCTGTGCAAGATTTGACTTTTTTTTTTTTTTTTGCATTTTGTCACTTCAACAAAATTCACGTATTTTATTTAGATTTGATGTCACTGACAAAGAGGAGTGCATTGCTGTGGGAAGAAGTTCTGCTTTGTTTTCAACGTTCTTTTAAATTAATAAATGTCAGCCTCTGTGTTTAAAGCTGCTAGAGACTAAAATGTGGACATGGACAAGCATTGATCCTATCGGGCCCAAAACAAATCCATAGCATTTAGCATTTTGGGTTTTATTTTGTAAGAATGTTCCTTCGACGTCACAAATGAATCCCAGCTTTGTGTTGGTCTGCCGCAGGAAATCTCTGTAAAGTGCATTAAAGTGTCGTTCAAATTTAGCCAAAAGTCATCGAGTGAATACTTTTGCAGCAGTTGGGTTCTTAGGTCAGCAAGCACAGATGGAGTAATTTAACAGTAGAGCTACAGTTCATGAGAAAACTGGACCAGTTGCTGATATTTAGTGTTTCTGTTGGGAAGCACGAGCAGTCGCTCCTTCTGTGCTGATCATGTCCTCCTAAGATGTCCCTCTTTTGTTTCCCTCACTCTTATCGACGGCAGCTCAGTGCTGGGGGGCTGTCAACAGCGCTCTTCCCCCCGCTGAGCCCGACTTCCAGGAAGGAGATATTGAATGTCCAGGTGTGGCCAAATTATTAGCCGTTCTGTGTCGTTAGCCGTTTGGTGTTCTGTGGTGAAGACCCTGTCCTTTCTCTAGTGGTTTTCACCCTATGTATTGTTTCACCGACCATCATCTTCCATCCCTTATTCTGTCGGTAAACCTTTCGACGCAACACAGACTGCAAAAGTTTCTTCTTTTATTTTTATTGCCCTGAATCTTTTCTGTCATTTAACTTTGTAGAGAGAAGTTTGAAACACCACTGTTTCCATGTTTGTCGTCGTTATTGTCCTTACTGCATCCAAGTAGGCTGTTCGTGTCCATCTGCAGCTTTCACCACCTCTTTTTAACACATTAGGCTGCAGATATTCAAGTGTCTGACAGATCAAATCACATTTTTGTTTGCTTTCATTACAGGAGATGTGGCGGGGAATGGCCCACAAGCACCAAACAGCTATAATCATGTGGACAGCAGGATGGGTACGGCCTTTTTTTCTCCTCTTCCATAAACCTCACCACATTTTAGATTAGCAATGTTTGTTATAGCAGATAAGGCCAGAAAATGTTTACTGCTTTAGACATTTAATTGTATTTACTTTTCCTTTTTTAATCTAATTTAACTGTGTTGTTGATTAGAAATGCTTCTAGTAAAGGATAGTTTTAACGACTTGTTTGTACGGCTTCTATAAAACCTGCAATCAACAATTTTTTTTTTTTTTTTTTTTTTTTTTTTTTGTGAACGGTTTTTAAAATGACCAGAACCCCTCCCTTGTTTTTATTTTATTTTTTTAAATGATGCTTTCTGACTAGGTATAGCTCAGTATTGGTATCTTATGGTACAATAAGTTTGAATACTATAAATATTTTACTATATTTACATAAAAATTTAAATATGTCTGCAACACGATCAAACATCAACTAAACAGTACATATATTATCATTGATAACATCTCTTTTGATTTGGATGTACTTTAGCAAAAGTCCTGCAAAACAACCACTAAATCTAATTTGGCAGAATATCATCCCTTTTGGCTATTTGTTCTTTACAACAACAAATTACAAAAACTACACAACTAATGCTACCTGGTGAGTCAGGCTGCTTGAGGGCCAAGCTTCAAGTCAATTTCATTTACGCAGCATGTTGCATATAGCAGTAAAAAACTCACTGGGCTTAAAACGGAACCTAAATATAAAAAAACAACCATTGAAAATAATTCAAAATTACAAATAAAGCCAATATTGAACAAGTATGGAGACATTTTGAACAACACATAGACGTAAAGTCACATAAAACCCAGAATATTGGGGGGGGGGGGGGGGGGTCGGGTCAGCTCCTTCACATGAATACCACATTTATTGTGACTTCTTTAAGTTTTAAAACAACAAAGATGGTGGATGGGGGTCCTTTAGTTCCCAAACAATGAATTTAGTCCCAACTGGAACTATTTTAAAGGAGTCGTAACCTGGTATTTTACATACAGTCCTTCTGAAAATGTCTTTAAATTCCCGTTTAGTCATTTTTTGTGAAAAAACTGTTTTAAATGGAGCTCATTCTGACCCTTTTTCACACTCTTTCCTGTCTCGTGAGGGTACGTGCGAGTATTTGACTTGTGTGTTTATGCGTTCATGTGTTCCCATGGAGATCTTACTGGTCAGCACTTTATGTGATAGCTGTCCTTTGCTCAGGCACTCACAAACGCGTGGAGCAGTTTACAAACATCCACATAGCAAAGCAATGAAACGAGGAGGTCTTGAGCAACGAACACTAGAAATGTGTATCTTACACGGAGATGCCGCGTTAACAACAGTAGCAGCTTGCCGTGGTTCGTTTACCATTGCTTCCCGGTCTCTTACACAAAGGTAAAACGTTACACAAGGAACAACACTTACCAACTGCAGGTGAGTCCCTGATTGGTGGAATCGCCCCTTTCTCCAAACGCAGGCTTGATGCCATCGCCGCCTGGTATTGTCCCAAGTTAACGAAACACTCGGGTCCAACATGTGAAGCGCTTACATGAAGAGTTGCAGGGAGAGTCACTGGAACATGGTTATCAAAGATGAACTTAATCCACTGCTCCCTGGTAGTTTGGTCCACAGATGCAGGCAGACTGAAAACATGTGCATGTTTGTTTTGGCAACCAACAACGGAGCAGCTGACATGAGCGCGACGTTCGGACATCTTTACTTTTAACACAACTCGTTAGTGGCGGCGACGCAACTAAGTGATTTCAGGTGGTAGACGAGAGGCGGGTGGGGCTTACGTTGGCGTCCTTCAACGAGTGAAGTAAATTTAGGAGGAGCGTCAGAAAACACCAAGTCACTTTCTCACTCCTGCTCTTCTGGAAGGTTTTAACTGAGGCCCAACACACGTTTTAACATGGAAAAAGTCAGATTTCTAGGTGATGACTCCTTTTTAAGAATTACGTTTGTCTTCTATGTAACAGAGCCAGAGTACAGTCGTCTTCCTAAAGCCAGCTGACCATCAGTGCACAGCAGCAGACGGTACTGCTACTCCATGTTCCAATCGGTTCAGTTTTTGCTGTTTTCAAGCTATAAATTCTTTTAAAACCGTAGTATATGCCGACATACAGTCCTATTAGTTCAGTTTGAACTCAAGTCCTTAAATTTATGAAGCACAGATTCACAACAGAAACTGTTTGAGGACAACTTGAAACAAACCGATCCACTTTATAAAATGAAACTTTACAGTCGGTTAGACAGACAGAAAGTTATTAAATTCCAGTTTGATCCTAGTTATAAAGCTTTGCAGCCACGTTGGGTTTAACCATTTTGTAACGAATCCCCGTCAATTGCACCGAGTCGATGATTTTGCAGCAATCTCCCCTCCTGGATGAGCGTGGGATGACGGCGGACAGTTTATTGCGTCAGTTTAATATCTTTGCAGCAATCCCTCGTACGCCTCAGCACTTTAAAAGGGACCAACCTCTAGGTGAACGTGGCTCGGTCTGAGCCGCAACACTGAGCAAATGTTGAAATGACATCTGTCTATAGATACTATTCATTTTCCTCAATCTTTTTCTTTTTTTTCCCCTGTTTCTAATCAGAATGATTGATTTCTTATGAAAATTTTTGCTGTTTTCATCACAGCTGGTCCGACTCAGCCCGGTCCACCTGGTCGGCACTTGGGCCACTACCCCTCCCTCCCCCCAGGGTACCAGAACACCTCAGCCCCTCCTGCGCCCTCCTCCTTTCACCCAGCAGTTCAAGCTGCCACGCAGCCTTACACTCAAGGACCCCAGCCGTACCAACAGGTGAGAGAAACGTACCAGAACATCGCTTTTCATTCCCGTCTTCACACATAATCATAATTCGCCGTGTTGTTTTGTTGAGATTTCGTTAAAAATTCAGACGTTTTCAGTTTATTGCTTTCCCTTTCTCAGCCGCCCGGTGGTCCCGGTCCAGCCCAGCTGAGCTCATCTCTGGCAGCTATGAGCCTCCAGTCCAGCACGCCCGAGGCTCTGAGAGTGGTCAACCTGCTGCAGGAGAGGAACCTGCTGCCAGCAAACCCAGCTCCTGCCCCGACACCCTGCCTCACCCAGGACCTGCAGAAGCTCAACTGCAACCCAGAGTAAGTTGTGAAGCGTACTTTTCACCACATGAAATGTAAAACAAATTGGCTTGAAATTGGAAAGAACGTTTTTCTTTTTTTTAATTGGTGAAAGTAAAAGAAAAGCAACTAATTATTGATTGCTTTCCCATGGTGTTTATACATTTACCGCTGACCACTGATGCTTTCGTCCCTGCAGGGTCTTCCGTTGTACGCTGACCAGCATCCCTCAGACCCAGTCTTTGCTCAATAAGGCCAAGTTGCCCCTGGGCCTGCTGCTCCACCCCTTTAAAGACCTCTCGGTAACTTCCAGTTTAGATTTAATGCTCAAACCCAGTCCATGTCCGGTCTTTTTTAAGATGTTCCTTCTAAAGTTAAACCAGCATCATCTTCACCAAACGACTCAGACATAAGTTTCTGCTTGTGGGGGATTCGTGTTTTCTGGCATTGCTTGTATTGGATGAAATGTCTGCAGAAGCAGAAATAACAAGGCAGGGTGTCACTTTGCATATTTGTTCAAACAGGTTTTGTGCACAAATTTCAACTTGTTGACGTTTAACAATCTTTTCACTGCCAAACAAATTTTGTAATTCTAATTAGGTGGTTGCTACGTGAAGTTACTTTGTGAACCAAGCCACAGAAATCCTGACTGATTTCACTGCAATGAACTCCTGTTTCTGTCCCCACGCAACCTGCCGCTGAAATCCAGCCCCCCAAAATCCAGGTTGCATGTCGGGGTCTTTCTCAAGGCATTTTAGATCTTTAATTTAAGCGCTGCACATGATGCAACATGTTTCAAGACGTCATGATGTAACAATGCTGCTTCAGTGAAGTCAAATCAAAGATGGTGTGAATATTTTAGGGCGAAGAGGATTGTGGTAGAGCTGGGGGAAGGAAAAAAACGTGCGTAGACTTTTTCCCCATGGCAAAGCTACCATTTTTGATTTGTTTTAAGCAGCTATAACCACCTTTAAATTATTAAACAGTTTTCTCTCTGTATTTAATTATCTTATGCCGCCGATCAAATTCACCCACTTAAGTTAAAGTATTTTTTTGACTTGAGTTTACCCTTAAAACCTCAACACGGGCTTTTTAATAAATACTCGGTCAGGAGCCAAAAACCAACATGGAGGCCCCCCCGTTTGACTGGTGCCACGAGCGATTGAAGCAGAGCGCAGCAGGCAGAGGGATGACCTTTGACCCTGCGCCTCCTTATGCCTTAGTTTTCTTTATTTCTTGTGAATATTGGGCTTCAGCATCGAAACCTCTTTGATAGATATTTGTTTCCATTTCCTTCTGACCTTATCTGTCAAATACGACGACGATGCAGATCTTATGACCTTTGACCACAGCCTTGTGGGCTCCAATGGACAAACCCCGCCCACACCTTAGACTAGTGGCCCTCAGGTCCGTCCCTTGAGGTCTGGTGCTCTGGAACATTTAAATGTGTCCCTGATCCAACACACCAGAATCAAGTGGCTGAATTACCTCCTCAGTATGCAGTCAAGTCTCCAGAGTCCTGCTGATGACCTGATTATTTCACTCAGGTGTTGAAGCACAGTAAGACATAAAAGTTGCAGGACACTGATCCTCGAGGAAGACTACTGCCGTAGACACTCGGCAGGGGAGGAGCAAGACGTGGGAAGGCCTCTTTATAAGCGAGCCATTTCAATATTATACTCAGAAGCTACATCTGAAATGCATTAATAAGCTCGAAAATCAGAATATCAATTTCTAAATGACTAAGTTAGAAAGAAAATGTGTTTTTTGGGTTCATGTGGAAGGAGCTGGAAAAAATGCATTGATGATGTCCATATTTGGGCTCTGTCCTGATGTCCAGGGTATGTATGTCAAAGGGTGAAACAGTCTTTAGGATGTCCCAATGTCTGCAGACTATAACCCAGGCTCTGATGTGCCAGAATATTAAAAGCCAGTGGCATTCGGAGGTTTTTGCTGCTGTTATAATATCGGTTTGATTTGTTATTAATGGAGTTAAGGATTAGGGCTTGGTATCATCTAGGATGAGCCGATTCTCGATACATGGCCACCGAGTTCACCAACGGTGACGTTTCACAGCTTATCCAAAACAGCCAAGTTCCTCTAGTGTTGATTTTGTTTTTCCCTGTTTTTATTAATGCAGCAACTTCCTGTGGTGACGTCTAGCACCATAGTCAGGTGTCGGTCCTGCAGAACCTACATCAACCCGTTTGTGTCTTTTCTGGACCAGAGGAGATGGAAGTGCAACTTGTGTTATCGAGTAAATGACGGTGAGGCTGCGGGAAGTCACGAGTGAGGAGATCTCAAAGAGCTTCTGTCAGTAGAAACCCTGGAGGCACTTTGCTGTTTAGACACGTTCCTCAGCGGAAAGACTGGTTTCTAAATACTTTTATACTATTTGATCAATAATGGATGGCATTTATCTTTGAAATTGTTTCAACTTTCTCTTAGCTTCATTTATTTACCGATTATTATTATTATTTTAATGTAAAATATGTTTCTCAAAAATTCAAATATCCTGTTTTGGTCTTCATTACCTTTTTTTTTCCTCAGGTAGGAAAATGATCTGAAACCTTTTATGTGTTTGTCTTTTATTTAGTCCCAGAAGAGTTTATGTACAATCCAGTGAGCAGATCGTACGGCGAGCCACACAAAAGGCCAGAAGTCCAGAACGCCACTATTGAGTTCATCGCTCCTTCAGAGTATATGGTGGGTTTGGGTTTCCTTTTTTATTACATTTAAAGTGTGAACAACAAACTGCATGTTCTTAATAAGTCAGTCTGCATTCATAGAGCACTTTTCATGCACAGCGAGGGCAACACATGGTGCTTAAGATGAAAGAGAAATAGGATACAGCTAAAAACACAACAAACCAAGCGAGACATAGTTCACCCAGGTGGAGCATGAGAAAACAGAAAAGTATAAAAATGCAGTTTTAAAAAGTATAAAAACTGAAGAAATGTTGTGTTGATAAGATACTTTTTCTGCCAAGTTTTAATTTCTACCTTTAGTAACTAAATGTTGAAAATAAATGCATACAAAATACCTCTAATAAATAGAAAATACAATAATGTAACTAAGTAAAGATAAATAATAATAGATTCGACAGCCCTAATAAATGTGCTCAATTTTCATTCATTTTTTTGTTGTAAAAATCAACTCTACTGATCAACCGTCACAACTTTCTGTGGTTTCATTGAATTTGTTAAACATTAACTTACCATTTTAGTAGAAAAGTTTTTTTTTATTCTATTTTCTAAAATATAGATTGCAGATAAAAGGTTTTGTCCGACAGCGGCAAACTGAAAAACACAGTATAAGTAAATGATGCTGAAATGGAAGGGAACTGCAATTTTACATTTTATTGAACGAAAAATTATACAATTTTACATTCAATAAAATTTTAAATGTAGTGCAATTGTTTTATGGTTTGTGGAGAGGACCCCATGAAGATCAGCTGCCTAGATTGTGATAGCTGATGGGGATCAAAATAATAAAAATTAAAGCTGTTAATCACAACCAAACGCTGGTTTAAGACAAATAGATATTTTTAGTATGTATTCTGCTGATTTATTATGAACTAACTTGTGTTTGGCCGCCGTTTTTCCAGCTGAGGCCCCCGCAGCCTGCCGTTTATCTGTTCGTACTGGACGTGTCTCACAACGCAGTGGAGACGGGTTACCTGAGTGTCTTCTGTCAGTCACTGCTGGACAACATCAATGCGTACGTACAGATCAAAGTGATGAGTTACGTTTTAGGTTTCTTCTAATTTATTCACGTGGCATCAGAAGTACATAGTTTCATCTGTTTTATTTACTAAGAATAATAAAAAGCTTAAAAGCTTTGATGTTTGAGACTAGGAAATGGTCGCGAATGCCAACACGAGGCGGGTCTCAAATGCAAAGCCTACAAGTGTAGCTACGTTTGTGTGCCTCAGGCTTCCCGGAGACTCGCGGACAAAGGTCGGCTTTATCACCTTCGACAGCACCATCCACTTCTACAACCTCCAGGAGGGACTTTCACAGCCACAGATGCTCATCGTTTCCGACATTGAAGGTGAGACGGAGCTGACGGCTGACTCTGGCTCAGCGACGTTTTTATTTTGGATTTTGAACAGGAAGGAAGGAAGGAAGAAAAAAAAAAGAAACATAACGTAGTCATGGGTGTAACATTGTGGTGTCACAGCTCGTTCATTTCCATACATCAAGGCGTAGTGTCTTACTATTCCAGACACATTGCATATATAATCCATTTTTCCCAACGTTCAGCACATTTCCCCAATTCCAGTCTTAAAATAAAAGTCTCTCCATACAATAGATTTCTTTCACAATCCCCCTCCGCTGGTGTAACGTGGGGGGGTCGGTTTGAAGCCATCTTCGGGTTATAGCCTTTCTATTAAAAGGATCTTTAGCAGGTATCTGTGTTTGTGAGGGACAGATTCTGGTATTTTACCCAGATACAAAGCAATAAAAGAATAGTCCAATTTCACTCCCATCATCTTACATATTTCATTAGTTACTTCCCTCCAATATGGATGAATTTTTGGACAATCCCAAAAGACATGATTGGCCGTATCGGTACCACTTTGCCTCCAACAAAGCCCCAGACTCAGAGAGCCTGTTTGCGGAGCTGTTATTTTAGGAGTGATAAAAAACCTCACTACATTCTGCCAACCAAAGTCTCTTAACGATCTTGAGTTTGCAGTTGTTGCTTGTGTCTCACAAATCTCCACCCAAGATTCATAAGATATTTCTGTACCAGACTCCTTTTCCCACTTTTGTTTGGCTGGGTGACGTTTCTAAATGTTTTCTAAATGCACGCATTGTCGCTGTTTTTGTTTAAATTATAACGTTCCTCCACAGATATCTTTCTACCAACACCAGACAGCCTTCTAGTAAACCTCAATGAATGCAAGGAGGTAGGCATTGCTCTTTTAACATGTTTTTAAGTCACCTCAGTCGCTGAAACCTTAATTCTACTAAATTTGATCACCCCTGCATACATGACCTGTCTGTCAGAGAACTGGATCTCTGACTTGTGCATTGAAGGAGGGCTCAAAGTCTCCGTCTTTGGTGTTTGTTGTGCAGCTTGTGCAGGATCTGCTGAAGAGCCTGCCAAATCTCTTTGAGAAGACGATGGAGACCCAGTCTGCTCTGGGTTCAGCTCTGCAAGCAGCCTTCAAGTTGTTGTCGCCCACCGGAGGGCGGATGTCAGTCTTTCAGACCCAGCTGCCCAACCTGGGTGTGGGAGCCCTGCAGTCCAGAGAGGACCCCAACCAGCGAGCGTCTGTCAAGGTAGAAACTCGCATGTTGGCTCTTTGCCCTGAGAGGCGTCGTTCTGTAGATCCTAAAAAGACTAAAACACTCGTTTCCATCTGGACTGTCTGCAGAAAGGAAGACAAAAATGTTTTTAATCAAGCGAAACAAGTTGTAAGACTTTTGTTATTAAATTCACTCACAGATGGTACAATACCAGTCCACCTTCCTAGTTACTCTGAATACGTAAAATAACTGCATTAACAACCACATTAGCTCCAGGAAACCTTAAATTGTGACGCTCCTGTGGTTACGGCACAAATCTATGGAGAAAACATTTATGTAGTTGGTTTCCCTGTGAATTACATCAGTTGGTAAATTCAGACTTTTGTGCCCAACTGGGAATTTTATAGCAACTCTGCTTGGTAGGAATCACTGATCTGTGATTCATGGCTCTTCAACTGCGTCTTTTAAATGTGTTGAGTTGGTTGGTGCTGATTGCGCTGCCTGTTTTGAGTTGTTTGGTGCTGATTGCGCTGCCTGTTTTGAGTTGTTTGGTGCTGATTGCGCTGCCTGTTTTGAGTTGTTTGGTGCTGATTGCGCTGCCTGTTTTGAGTTGTTTGGTGCTGATTGCGCTGCCTGTTTTGAGTTGTTTGGTGCTGATTGCGCTGCCTGTTTTGAGTTGTTTGGTGCTGATTGCGCTGCCTGTTTTGAGTTGTTTGGTGCTGATTGCGCTGCCTGTTTTGAGTTGTTTGGTGCTCATTGCGCTGCCTGTTTTGAGTTGTTTGGTGCTCATTGCGCTGCCTGTTTTGAGTTGTTTGGTGCTCATTGCGCTGCCTGTTTTGAGTTGTTTGGTGCTCATTGCGCTGCCTGTTTTGAGTTGTTTGGTGCTCATTGCGCTGCCTGTTTTGAGTTGTTTGGTGCTCATTGCGCTGCCTGTTTTGAGTTGTTTGGTGCTCATTGCGCTGCCTGTTTTGAGTTGTTTGGTGCTCATTGCGCTGCCTGTTTTGCCGTTTCCTTGCAGGACGTGCAGCACTTGTCCCCAGCAACAGACTTCTACAAGAAGCTGGCCCTGGACTGTTCTGGCCAGCAGGTGGCAGTGGACCTGTTCCTGCTCAGCTCTCAGTACTGTGACCTGGCTTCACTTGGTGAGTCCCGGGTTTGGTTGGTCAGTCAGATATGCAATAGGTGGATTTAACGGTGTCAAAAATAAGTTTCTTAAAAGATCATCATGAACTCTGGCCAGAGTGTCATTAGTCAAAGCTTCCTGCTCTCGTGTTTTTAGTTTTTTTTTTTTTTTTTTTAACCGTTCCCCTCTTGCGTGTTGTCTCTTTCTCAGGATGCATATCCAGGTACTCGGCAGGGACCGTTTATTTCTACCCCTCATACCACCATCAGCACAACCCAGATCAGGTGGAGCGCTTCCAGAGGGATCTGAAGAGATATTTAACGCGAAAAATCGGCTTTGAGGCCGTCATGAGAATACGTTGCACCAAAGGTAGGAAAAAAATCTCTCTGCGCTGATTTTCATGGGGCGATTTTTGATTTCTCTAAACTAGTTTAAGCAATGTGCGTTCTGTTTTAATTGAGTTGTGCTGCTTTGTCTCGCTGCAGGTTTGTCCATCCACACGTTCCACGGGAACTTCTTTGTGCGCTCCACGGATCTGCTGTCCCTCCCCAACGTCAACCCGGACGCCGGCTTCGCAGTCCAGATGTCCATCGAGGAAAACCTGGACGACATGCAGGTCGTCTCCTTCCAGGCTGCACTGCTTTACACCTCTAGCAAAGGTACACACGCTCACCTGGCAGGACTACTATTTTGACACGTTTTTTTTTTTTTTTTTTTTATTCCTGCTGTACTAATAAACTGTCCAATCACAGGAGAAAGGAGGATTCGGGTGCACACCATGTGCCTCCCTGTCGTTAATTCTCTGTCGGATGTGTTTGCTGGAGCTGACGTTCAGGCCATCACTGGACTGCTGGCTTGCATGGGTGCGTACTTAAGGGAAACCTGTACTGTTATGTGATTCTAGGTGATCCATCAACGCAACGTAATGCACAATTGTTGTGCAGAAGGAACAATATTCCTTCAGCAGGGACAGGGAAGCTGCTTAGGGTTGATGGGGGAATGATGGACCTGAATACAGGACAGATCTGATGTGTTCACCTCATCCCTGCCCTAGAAAGCCCCCCTGAGTCCCCATAGTGGTGAAAGACTCCAGTATGGTGACTCCAGGGGGCCGAATACAAACTAACACCCCACTTTATAGACTTCTATTTGTAGTTTATTTCATTTGTGGTTGTATTTCAGGTCACAATGTTCAGCCCAAGGGGTGTGAATACTTTTAAGGCTTACTAGACAGCAGTAATGTCTGTCAAATACAAGATTCCTACTATTTATAGACCAGCTGATGTTCAGCGCCTCTCCCTAGGACAAAAAGCTGTTGTAATGATGTTGTTGTGCCTTATACCAAAGGTAACAATCAGCCAAGATACTTTCACAGGAGTCGTTTCTTCTTTTTGTTTTCAACTGAAATGGAGCGAAACTATTAAAACACAGCTGGGAATAAGCCCTCAGTAACCAGCAGTAAAGTGTTGTTGCATACATTAGCAGTACACAGATAACATCAAATAAAGATAAAACAAATGCGTCTGCGTCATACTGTAATAAAAGCTGCAGCCTGCATGATGAGCAATGGGAGCCTCCACCGTACTTTTTCAACATTTCCCTAATTTATTAATTTAACCTTACTTTGTCTTGCTACGATGTGGTCTCAATATCGTTGGCTCCCGTTGCTCAACAGCTTTCTAATAATGGCAAGGAGAGATGTTGGCCGGTATCCACGCTTTTTATTTTTTAGTTTTTTTTAAAAAAAAATTTCTTTTTTTTTACAAAACTTTATTGAACACTTCTAGAAACAATTACATCCACCATTACTTCTGTAAACAGTGTGCCGATGTGACGTCTCCTTCTGTTATCTGCGCATGTGGGTCGCTTTGTGGTCCTGAACCGTTCAGACAGAAGTATGATGGCTGTGGTATTTAATAGTAGTATGAACGGCCACTTTTCAGCAAAAACTCTGAATGGAGCATCGAGACCTGCAGTGTGAACGTAGCCTCAACGAGGACGCGGGCAGCAGCGTTCTGGATCAGCTGCAGCTGTCTGATCCACTTTTTTTGCAGACCTGTGAAAACACCGTTGCAGTAATCAATTCTACTAAAGATAAACGCATGGATTAGTTTTTAAAGATCCTGCTGAGACATTAATCCTTTAATCCTGGAAATGTTCTTCAGGTGATAGAAAGCCGACCTTGTAACTGTATTTAGATGCTTGTGGGGTTCAGGTCTGAGTCCATCACTACTCCCAGATTTCGGGCCTGATCAGTGGTTCCTAGCTGAAGAAGCTGTGTGCTAACTCTTGATCTCTCCTCTATTGGTCCTAAAACTATTACTTCAGATTTGTTTCTATTCAGTTGAAGGAAATGTTGGCACATCTGTGCATTGATGTCTTCTAGGCATTTACTCAATGCTTGAACTGGTCCATAGTCACCTGGTGACATGGTGATGTAGAGCTGTGTGTCGCCTGCATAGTTATGGTGACTTATGTTTTTTATGATCTGAGCTAGAGGGAGCATGTAGATATTGAATAAGAGGGAACCAAGGATGGACCCTCATACTGCAGCATTTGTTTATAATGGTTGTTGGACATGAAACAAGAAACGTTCTGCTCGGATAAAGTGTCAAAAACAAACTGCAAAAGCCTGCGTGCGTCAACCGCCCCGTGTTGCAAACATACAGCGGTACATGACCTCGCCCCCATCAAGTATAAACCTAGCTTCATTCAGGGCGTGGCCACAGGAAGTTTCCAACGTGCACACAGGCTTGGCAGAGTTTTCACACCAGATGCCCTTCCTGATGCAATTGGGATTCGGACCCAGGTCCCCCGTATCACAGACAGGGACTGACCCCACTACGCCACAGGAACAAAACAATTTACTTCTAAAGGAGCCCTGCTCTCACTAAACACAAAACGTAATGGAAAACATGTCGCCTTCCTTTCAAAAAGTCTCTACGTTTTGTAAAAACAGTTTGGGGGTTATGTTTGTGACGTTACTAAGCGCCTGGTATAGAGCTCCTCTCCTGACATCTGGATCACCTTTCCCAGCTGTGGACCGTTCGGTGACGGCCAGTCTGAGTGACGCCAGAGATGCCATGACCAACGCCGCCATCGACTCGCTGACTTCGTACCGACAGGCTGTGCTGACCATCCAGCAGCCCGGCTTGTTGGCTCCCTCCTGCCTCAGACTCTTCCCGCTCTACATCCTGGCGCTGCTCAAACAGGTACAGCTTGAAACTCCTTCTGCCCCGCCGTTCGGAGCCCAGCTTCATAGTTGCATCTTTACGTCCACTGAATACATCGTACTGTCGTGTGTGTGTGATCCCTGCAGAAAGCCTTCAGGACAGGAACCAGTACCAGGCTGGATGACCGGGTCTTTGCCATGTACCAGCTGAAGTACCAGCCGCTGGTCTTCTCAATGCTGATGATCCACCCGGCTCTGTATCGGATCGACGATCTGACCGATGAGGTGAGGATGAGGACGCCTCGCGGAGGAGAGAAGTTCTTCCTTTGGCTGCATTTCTTCATTCTGATTTGATTCCCCCGACTTTCGTAGGGAGCGCTAAACGTCAACGACCGGACCATCCCGCAGCCCCGGGTTCTGCAGCTGTCTGTGGAGAAGCTCAGCAGGGAGGGAGCGTTCCTCATGGACGCTGGAATCGTACGTGTAGAAAGCGGCTTGACGCAGCTGTCGGTTACAGTCAGATTACCGGATCTGGCGTGAAAACCATACTTCCTGTTAAAGATGAGTCCATCTTTGGATTAAAACGTTGGCTGTTGTGTTTTATTCCGTTTCAATAAAGGTGATGTACCTTTGGATCGGACGCAACTGCCACCCCAACTTCCTCTCGCAAGTCCTGGGGATTCCAAACTACGCTGCTGTGCCTGAGAAACTGGTAGGAAACCCGTCGCCAGCCCAGTTTCCAACAGGGAATAACGTGAAAGTCGATGTTTATGTTCATCTACATTTATGAGCTGAAGGTAGCAGCAGGGTTCCTACACAATATGGAAAAGTCTGGAATCTGATTTCATTCTTTTCAAGAACTGGATAAGTAAGGACAAATATTTGTAACTCCAGACTTGATTCCTTATCTCTTTTTATCCTCTCTCGTCCTTTTTTTTTTTTTTTTCTAGTGTCCTTTCGTTCTTCCTTGTCTCTTGCTTGTTGTTTTTACTTCCTTCCATGATGCCTGGTGTATGTCCCTTTCTTCATCCTTCCTTTCTCTGTTTTTCTGGGATTCTTATCTGCTTTTCACCTTCTTCTGTCCTTCACTAGTCACTTTTCTATCAACCTTTTTCAATGCACATTTTAAAGTATCGCATTAGAAGGGGTTTTCGCAAAAAAAGTTTTTATGCTCGCTTGAATCGGTTTTTGACTTTTTCAAAAAAAACAGTAAATGCGCTAAAGAGGAGATGGAAACACATTTTTTTTTTTATTTAGTTCTGACGTAGCGAACGTTTACCTCACATGACTGATCAGCTGTTTCTGCTGCTTGCAGAAACAGCTGATCAGTGGTCCATGCTTGTTAGCAACGTCTACTTCCTTTTTATTACAGCCAACGTATGACAACGTTACGCTTTGCGTTGGGACTTTTTACATCTATTTTGGGTTTTAGTTGGTGAATTATGTTTCTTTTAGCACAGTTGAACTATGAGACGGATCCAAGGTTCTCAGACATTTGTCTTTTAGGATGTTTTTGGATTATTTGCTGTTGTATCAGAAAAAATCAGAAGTTGTAATTCAGGGCTGACTCATGGTTGTGTGGGACCTTTTAAGCAGAATTGGATTTAATAACAGCACTAATGGCGTTTTAATACAAATGTGGTTGAATCTGGGAGAGGGGGTCAAGTTTAATTTGCTGAGCTTGAAAGCAGTCAGATAATTGGTGTATTTGTAAATGAACTGAGCTCAAAGCGGTCGTGGAATCTCACATCCAGCTCACGCCCAACACGGGTACGCCGTCAGAATACTGGCCAAAGCCCACACACGCAATAATTAAATACTCATATGACCAGTTTTATTTTTGCGCACGTACCGACCCTCCATCCACTTTGAAGGCGTTACCAATGTCTATGGGCGTTACCCACCGGACAAAGGAAACCGCCTGTGATTGGCTACTTTTCAGGAAACCCCTGCCCCTCGAGTCTGGACTCGTCTTCCTACTAGCCGATCCAGGCGGTTTCATTTGTCTGCTGGGTAATTCGCCTGGTTAATTCGCTACAAACCAGTAAATTGGAAATACGTCAGATGTACATTTTCTTTTTTTGCGATATTTTAAGTTTCCTCAAAATTTGCTTCAGAACTGGCTGGAAACAGCTGGTGTCACTTCATCCCTCCTCCCCTGTGTCCTGTCTGTCTTCTTATTCCTGATGTCCTTCCTCGTATCCTCCTTTCTTTCCTTGTCCTGCTCCGTTTCCTTTCATCCTTGTCTTCTCTTTCCTTGTCCATTTACCAATCCATGCATGCGTCCTTCACTTCCCTTGCTTCATTACATCAGTGTCTTCCTTTTTTCTTCAAATTTCTTGTCGTGTTTATTTTAAAAAGGTTCAGCAGAAATTCAGAGGATAATTTTGTTTATGCATTAAAACGGCTAAAATAAATGTAGACGATTGGAAAGCTGAGGGGAAAATGTGAAGCTTTACGTTGTGAATGTGTAGGAACCCTGCAGCACGTCCTTGTAGTCTCTGCCACATCCCCATGGGAGCAGAACAGAAACACTAAACTCCAACAGTAAACCCATGTAAATTGTTGTTGTGACTTTTTTTGGTCTTAAAAGCTTGATTGTTGCTCGTCTCTTTACAGCATCTCCTCCCAGAACTGGACACTGCAGAGTCGCATAGAACCAGAGCTTTCATTGGCTGGCTCAGGGATCAGAGGCCGTTCTTCCCCTCCCTCCACATAATCAGGTGGGCAAGAAAGTCTAAAGTTTTAAATTGCCCAAGAGTCAAAGCACTACTTCTTTTTTTTAACTTATATCTGGTATTTATACTTTATTTAAAGGGCTTCTCTGTTTTTTTTAATACTAAACACTTTATAGCAGCCCATCTTGGAGGGAAAACCTCAACCGGTTCCAGTCAGAAGTTTAAACCCATCATATGTTAGAACTTTTTTTTTTTTTTTTTTTTTTTACTATACCTACAAAACATTTTTTTGCCCAGTTGAGTTATAATAAAACTTCAATAATTTGTTAGAGCAAGAACTGGGTTTTAATTTTTTATGTACTCTAAATCTTCCCGGCTACACACAAGGTAAGAATTATACGTACAGGCTGACAAATATACTTTTATTCGGTTATAACGTCTAATGTATGCATTTTTTAGGAGCCACGTGCTTTTACCAGCCTGTAATCAAACCAGAAATGTCCAAATCAACTGAATCTTCAGCTTCTTACATCAAAAAAGCCCTGAGAAAAGATTTATAATCAGACAAGACAAAGATTGAGCTGTTCAGCGCCACAATGACAAAGAAAAGTGTCAGACTTTTATGTTTAAGAGTCTGAGGCTTTTAAGCCTGAGAATACTGTAGAAACTCTCAGGCATGGTGGTGGCAGCGTCATGCCGAGGGTCTGTGGTGCTGCTGCATTTCATCAAGTGTACGGAATAAGGAAGGAGAACCTACTCGACCACACATCAGATAAACAGCTGTTTATCAGATCTTGGACACTGTTGGGGGGTCCAATAGGACAGTGATCCCAAATCTGGATCAGAAGCCGTTTAGGAGAGGATACAGAGGGCTAACTTTAAGCCTCTGGAGACGTCCTACTCTCAATCCTATGAAAAATGTCTGGATTACGGTTAAAGTTTGGCTCAAGGCCAGGCTTCCAGTCAAATTTAAATGAGGGTCACCGATTCCAGAAAGAAAAAAGAACACATTTCCAACCAGAATTATCCCAGAAACTTGATCTCCACAAGAACTTTATTTACCAAAGGACTCTTTAAAACTTTAAAAATGGTTGAAGCTACATGTTTTGGTATTGGTCCATCCTGGAAGAAGAAGCCCTTCACACAAGAACAGAGAAGTTGGTCGTTCCTAGTCATGCTCATGAGAGAAAACTGCACTTTGGATGTGTTTTGTTGAATTAAAAACTACTTAAGTGACTCAGTTATGACCCATTCTCCTGTGTATTTCATGTTTTTGTTCGTTTCTCAGGGACGAGAGCCAGCTGAAACCCCACTTTATGCAGAACATGATCGAAGACCGAACAGAGTCGGCCCTGTCGTACTACGAGTTCCTTCTCCACCTCCAACAGCAAATCTCCAAATAATCAGCAGCGAGCGTCTGTGTTGGGACATTCACCGTGTGTATGAGTGTGTGTGTATTTGCGTCAGGGTGTGCGTGCGTGTGTTTAAAGCAGAACGAGGCGCGCTCTACAAAGCCTCTAGTTTGACCTCCAGCTGCGACCCACCATCATCTGCTAGAAGAACCGGAGCGGACGCGGCGCTTCGGCCGGATCGAATTCTGTGACGGACAGACGGGCGTCGCGGACTAGACTCTGACACAATCTGGCTCTTTTCTGACCAGCTGTATCAGTATGTTGGAGGAAAGCAAAAGAAAGAAGAAGATGATCATAATGTCATTTATTGAATGAATCAGTGTTTTGGTTTTGGTTTTTTTTCCCTCATAGAACAATGCTGCCACACCGAGGTATCGTTCAGATACAGCACAGGCAGGCGGGCGTCTTTAGTGTTTCTTTGTTCAGAGTACATTTGTCTTTACTAACACAAATCAAACTCATGTATGTATGTGAGTATATCTGCTTAAAATGGGCTCATGAGGAAGGTTGGCGCTCAGACACACGAGCTTTAACCGTCTAAATGTACCTGAAGTAGAGTGTTTATCCTTTTTTAAGTCATTATAATTGTGTTGAATAAATGCATAGACTCTGATGCTGAAGGCGGATGGACCTGGCTGTCCCCCGCTGCCTGGAATGTGTAGAGTCGGCAGCGGAAAAGGCCCGTTGGGTCAGATCTGTCCTTCGCCAACTCGTCCGTCATCTTTTCTCTCTGGACTTTCAGAACACCTCTGATGACTTTGCTGTTCTGTTGATTTCTTTATTTTCTGACTGTTTAATTTATGAGCCTCCCAGTCTGATTAAATTCAATAATTGCCTTGTATGGGAACTCACTTTTTATTATTAAACCTCTGTTTAAATACTGACTCTATATATAAAATATTTTAATATAATAGGATATGGGAAATCTTTAACACAGGCGTCACAAAGCCATTCTGATCTTTTAATCCTGCTTATTGATACTTGTGTATTGAACAGACTGCATTATGTAAAGGAGAAGAAATGCTGATGATTTTAGTATAAATAAGACGTTGAAATGAATGCTAAGAAAATAAACAGTTTGGGACTTTTTACATGTAGTCTGTGTTTCAGTTGGTGAATTATGTTTACTTTTAGTGCAGTTAACCTGTGAGACAGAGCCATGGTTCTGTCAGACATTTATGTCTTTTAGGATGTTTTTGGATTATTTGCTGTTGTCAGACAAAAAGCAGAAGTTGTAATTCAGGACTGACCCATGGTTGTGTGGGACCTTTTAAGCAGAATTTGATTTAATTACACCACCAATGGCGTTTTGATACAAATGGGGTTGAATCTGGGAAGAGGAGGTGGCGGTCCAGTTTAATATGCTGATCTTGAAAGCAGTCGCAGTCAGATAATTAGCGCATTTGTAAATGAACCGAGCTCAAAGCGGTCGTGGAATCTCACAACCAACACGGTTACGCCGTCAGGATGCTGCCCAAAGCCCACATGCGCACACCCCACCTATGTGAAAAAAAATCGGGTAAATAGACTGAATGGTTAGTGCTTCGTTTGCGCCGCTTTGGTTTCGGAGATATTAAAGAATATTTAAGATCGTCCAGACTTCACCATCCCCCCCCCATTTTGCTCCGAATCCAACCAAACTGGTCTGCTTTTTTTTAGTGCTTCGTTTGTGCTGCTTTCATTTCCGATTCAAATGATTCATTCAGATGATCACGTGACCAACTAAGTCGATTACACATGCCCAACAAATTTCAGTTTGTTGTTTCCAGCCCGTTTTTGTTCCTGTAAATTCTTGTCAGAAGTTTTTTTTTGTTTTATTACATATGTGGGCTCCTTCCGCTTTCAAAGTGATGACATTTTACACGTGCGACATGCGAGGACGAGGGAGGTGGGGTCGGTAAGTGAGTAAAAATGGGCATGTCAGGTCAGGGTTTTGGCCAGAATCCTGATGGCGAGTCGGCGACGGACATGCACGGCTTCATTCAAGATTTATCTCGCTCCAGGTCGGATCTGACCCCGCTGGCACAAGCAGACATGGATACAGCAAAAGCAGCTTTTATTCTGTTTTCCCTCATTTTCAAGCTTAGTTCAGGTAAGTTTTATATAGATAGATAGATAGACGTGTATGTGTTATGAATATAAAAATCTAAAGATCGTGGTCTTCGTTATTTCATAAAACTGTGTCACAAGTGAACCTTTTAAGATGTGGTATAGACGCAGATTAGGAACACACTTTTCGGGGAAGTATTAAAGAAATAAAATTGCTAATATGAGAAAAAAAGTAGCACAAAAGTGGTATTATGAGAAAAACGTCATATGAGAATTAAGGGGGAACATTTCCACAGTTTGCGGAACTATTTTAGTCCTGGAGTAATAGTAATCGTAATTTTTTACGAGAATAAAGTCCGGAGAATGAAGCCAAAGGAATACGAAAAATGAACTCGTAATATTACGAGTATTTTTATTTTTAAAAAAAATTACGAATATAAAGTATGTGTGTGGAGTCTAGCAGCAGATTTCCGCAGCTTATGTTCCGCATAGACGAGCCCATAAACGGGTAGAGCGACCCATGTATGGACGGAGGACCTGGGTTCGACTCCGACCCGTGGTCCTTTGCCGCATGTCTCTATCCCCCTTCATGTCAGCCTACTGTGTTAAAAAGTGTGAAAAAAGTTGGATAAGTTCTTACACTGTAACGTAGCTGTTACATCCTGTCTACGGGGCCCCGACGTTGCCCCCCCCCCCCCCCCCTTTACATCCGTCGGGCCGTTCAGTGTAAGAACAGATATCGTGAGCAGTGAACTTTCAAACCAGTTCAGTTTGAGCTGATTGAAAAAAAATCTTAAAAACGTGAGTAGCAGGCTCAGAGTTGCCAGCTCTTGCTACCAGCTCTATAGACGATGACTAAGAAAACTAAGAAAACCAACAAACTGTTACACAGAGACCGCTTCTAATCGGTGCCAATGTGTGCACTTGGTGTGGTATTCATACAGACCGGGACATTTCCCCTCGTAAAATTATTGGAGGGGTCACTTGGTTCTTGTTGCATGGCATGATAAACCAGGAAAAGGGGTTTGTCAGGGAAAACAAGCCCAAGCGACTTAATATTCAAAAACAAGCCAAAAGAACCGCTACTCAGGAAAATTTTCAAGTGACTTAAAAAAAAAAAGCTCAAATTTGCTTCTACTAAGCTGACTTGGCAACCCTGGTCAGGCTTCTGCCAGAAGTGCATCAATCTGAGCAAACATGAATCACTTTGTATCAATTTTGACACCTTCTTTGAATCATTTTATAATCATTTTAACAACCATGACCACATATGGTTTAAAAAAAGAGACAGTATTTTGTCTCATCTGATTAGATAAGATAAAAAAGTTGTGTCCCCTACTCAGTTGATGGGAAAACTGCAAACAGGAGTTCATATGAAGCTCTTTTCAGTGATGGCTCTCTTCTTATCATCCTAAATATTTCAAGACTAGATTTATGGAGCCCACCATTGCTTTTCTGTAGATATATTCTCCAATTTTTGCTGTGAATCTCCTCCAGAGTTACCATGCGAGGCGCACCTCTTGCTTGCTACTTTGGTCAAGGCTGTCCTTACTCAGCCCATCAGCTTAGGACTGTAAACAGATATGTGATAAGTTTTCAGTTGAGGCTTATTTTTTCCATCGTCAGATGATTGACTAACCAGGGGTCCGTTCTTCGTACGTCGCTAACTCAGTTAGCAGGATTTCATTGTTGACGATTTGGCATGATCTTGGATCGTTTGGTTCTTCGAAAGACATCCTGCACTTGTTGTCATAGCAACATGTGCGCCAGTTTAAGCCTGCTCGAGAGCAGGCTTATTTCATGTAAACAAGATTAGATCACGGCTGTATAAGCGGAGGAGATAGGGAAGTCTGCCGTAGCCATGTCCATTTTTACGACTGCAACCTGTTGCGGAAGGTGCAAGAATAATTTGCAGAGTTTTTTCGAATTAATCGCGTATTGCGCAATAGACAGGATCCTTTAGCGCAGCGCGACAGTGTAATTGTAGAGAGATTTTCTTGGTGGCTGTTATAAACAAACACATCATTTAACAGTGGCTTTTAAAGAGGAAAAAGTGGTGTTGGAGCCATAAATCTAAAATATTTAAGTTATTTGTATGATGGTTTGCTTTTTATTTTTATCCTATTCAGTAAGAAGATTTGTTCGGGCCATTTTATTGTGAAGTTTAGTTTACTTTGAAAGGCTTGCTTCCTGTCGAGTCGTATATTGGATTAGAAAAAACTATGGATGGATTATCTAGCCACGGAGCAATACAGTTTTACCGTGTAAACTGTGGATGACTTGGAAAAGGAAAATGTTCATTTTTTATGGATAAAGATTTTTTTTTTGTTAAAATTCCCAGTTTGCACATGTCCTTTACTTCCCGTGTCTAAGGAATGACACTGAAATTTGGATCTCTTGACATAACAAGTGCCTTTTTAAAATAAAGTATAATATTAAAGGCTACCATTTTGTAGAATATTCTTGTATTTCACTTTTACTTGTCCCCATGTTCTAGTGGGTCCCGTGGAGGCTCTGACATAAAAGAACAAAGTAAATATGAGATTATTAAAATGCAAAAATTCATACTGTAGAAAGTGATAGAAACATCTATCATGGACAGTATTTACGCATTAATTTGTCTGCTACTTTTTGCCAGCCCTCTCTCCTGGCTTTAACAGATTTTGAGGTGTTTTAATTAATGACTCAAATTCGGCATAACCTTCCAAGCTCTTGTTCTGCTTGGGAGAAAAACTGTGGGCGTTCTTTGGCCATGCTGAACAGCCAATAGCAGCGTTGCTGATCAATGTTTCTACTATCGATACATTTCCCCTTTTAAACAAATGCATGAACGCGCCGTTGTCTCAGATAACTCAATCCAGCCATACTGATCGTAAACAGCAGGTGTGTTCGAAGAACCCAATTAGCCGGATCATGATTAGCCGGATGAAATCATCTTGGATGTGTCATTTGATCTTGGATGTTTTAAGCAACGTACGAAGAACGGACCCCAGAGCTCTATAAGAACCCAGGGTATTGTTTTATAGCCCAGCTCTGCTTTCAACTTCCCTCTAACTTTATCCCTGACCTGTCTGCTGTGATTCTTGGTCTTCCTGATGCTGCTTGATTGCTAATGTTCTCTCAATGAGGAGCTCCACTTTAACCTCTCTACTCTCTGTTGTTTCCCTTCCAGCAGCTCAAACATCCCTCACAGCTGAACCTGGTCAGTCATCCATCATGCTGCCATGCCAGGTTCCTGACAACAGCCCTGTCTACGTTGTCGAGTGGAGCAGAGCTAATTCGACATCAGAATACGTTCTTCTGTACCGAGACGAGCAGCTCGATCCAGAACGCCAGCTGGCATCTTTTAGGAACCGAGTGGATCTGGTTGTCAGACCAGTAAAAGGTGGAAACGTGTCTTTGGTCCTGCAGAATGTGACGAATGATGATGGAGGAACGTATGAATGCCGAGTATTCCCGGAAAAAACAAAAAAATGGAAGAGAGCCGTTTTAAGTACTAAGCCAATCAGCGTTGTCATCCTGGACGTTGTTCCTCCTGGTAAGTTGGTGAGGTTGGTTTGGGAGTGGAAAGATCCTCAGATGGACTGTTGAATGAATGGATTTTGTTGAAAGCATTTTTTTGTCACCATTCTAACACCTGATCCACATGTCTCTGATCTGCAGATGTCAAAGATGACCAAGGAGCACGGAGCGGAAGCTGTCAAAGACACGGTGGACTGATCAGCATGGCTGTCTTTGCTGCAGTTGTTTGTTTAGCTGTTGCTTCGCTGTAGCAAGAAAAAACTAGAAGTTCAGAGTTTAAACTTATCTTCCATTCGCACATTTTACAGCATTTTTATAGCATGCATTTATATTGATCAAGCTTTAATCAAACAATGTCCTTCATTTAAATGCACTAAGTTTCCACCTCTGCTCACAGGAAGCTTTAAGTTCATCTATGACTGTGTTCAGAAATCCCAGAAGCTGTACGTTTACTGAGCTTAGTGTTGGCCTTGCAGTAGAATTTTTATTTTGTTACTGGGAACTAATTAAATGATAATATTCAAGGATTACTTAGTAAAGAAGAAAAAGTGACAATCATGAAACAGGGTCTAGTAACTCTGGTACCTCAGCCTGCGGGACATCTTTTAAAAATACCAAAGTGGAGACCGGTGTCACTCTTAAAACAGGTGATTAAATCTATGCTAAGCAGCAATAGAAGATTTTTAGGAGAGATAATTGAAAACCAAAGTGGCTTTTATGCCCAAACATTCTATTAGCTTCAACGTTAGATTAGTGTTGGATTTAATTATTGACATTGACGATTTTTCCTCGACTTTTATAAGACATTTGACACATTTGAGCATTCTTTTATTATACAATACAAATTTTAGGCTTTGGAGAATCACTTTTTACTGTGCTTTATAAAGATATAAGCAGCTAGATTATTTTCATACTATACATTCCAAACTACACAATTGAACCATTTTTGATAGAGAAATTATGACGTCTCAACTGGAGGATGATATTGTTTTGTTTCTCAGAGAAATCACAAATAAAAGATGCACTAGAAGCAGATTTTCAGAAGCCGAAAACTAAATGTTGATGAAGGGAAATGTTATGTTTTATGTTGAAGCTTATGAGCATTTTATGTTCAATGTTCCTGTCAAGCAAAGTCTTAAACACTCAGGAATTCACATAACCAAAGATGTAACGCTTAAACAACAGTTAAATGTACACGCACATTTCTAATATGTGCGTGAAGAGGGATGTAACCATGTTTGATGGTGTTCTTGTCAAAAGATGAAGGTGTATTAAGATTGTGTTAGCCAGCTTTCTCTACAATAATGTAAACAAATGAACTGCCACGGCCTTAAAAAAAGAAAACAGTCTAGAAAGAAAATATGGGTGAATTAGAATGTTTAAATGTTTGTTCATATATATATGTATGTGTGTGTGTGTGTGTATTATTTCTATATCCATTCCGTATATAGCCATTCCCCCAGGCGTAGTTGAGTCAATGAAAGCAGCACTTTTAAGTATCAAAAGTTTTAATCTTCATATAAAATCCCTGAGCAAGACCCGTAACCCCAGATTGCTCCCCAGGTGCCGTACAGTGGAAGCCCACTGCGCCCCAAGGGGATGGGTTAAATGCAGAGGACAAATTTCATTGGAATGCAATGACAATAAAGATTTCACTGTTCAGAAACCTAAATGAAAAATGCACATTCAGTCAGGCCGAGCCAGAGATTTTAATATATTTATATTCTTCTGGGTTTTGGAGGGACAAGGAGAACTTTTTGTACAAAGAAACTAAATGCACTTTCAAAACCAGGCCTAAAGATATTATAGTCAAGTTTGAATGTAGCGAGGAACCTTTAAGCTTTATATTCTGTTTTACATACATAAATGAAGGTTTTGTGGGTCCCTCCCAAACTTCTAACATTTCTATTCAAATGTAGATACTTGAATGTTAACTAATAGGCATAATGCACACTGCTACATCTCAAAAACCTGTTTAAGGACTCTGAATGAAAGGACTCACAAGGTGCCTTATTTATTTTATAATTTGTTTTTTAAATTCCCTTTTTTTTAGAATATTAGTGTGTCTAAATGTCCTGATGTGTGTTCAAGAAGGCCAAATAAAATGTTGGATTTTAAACAAACTTGCATTTTTGTGTCACTGAAACCTGTCTTTCTGAGCACTCGCTTCCACCTGGATGATTTTGATGTTATCCGCTTCGACGACGATGCAACATAAACCTAGGATTCAATTGGGGGAAGAGTGAATGACAACAAGTCTGCAAAAAACTTAACTGTGAGCGACACTCAGAGCTGAGAACACCACTGATGATGGTGGTCTTTTGGACCTCTCTGTTTGCCAAGAAAGTTTTCCCAGGTCTTTGTTGTCCTCCTTTATGTCCCAGGTCTGGATTTTAACCTTGCTGCTGAGCACGTCAGTATTTTCATTGGGACATTTTGCCAAAACTGGTGAACCTGTTGTGGGGCAATTAGGTCTGAAATAAAGGAGCAGCTCAAACACTTACCTGTAAAAGCTGCTTTGATTTTACTCACTGAAATTTGGTTTAATGAACACAGGGATGAGCCACACCTAACTTCATGCTAACTAGTGGCGTGAAGAGCAATGGGAGCATCTACCATACTATTTCAACATTTCCATAACTTGTTCAAGTACACAAACAGTCAGTGTGCACAAACTTGGTCGCACAACAAAACAAAAATTCACTTCATAGAAACTGTTGCTGTAGACGTTTCAGTGAAACTCAAATGGGTGAATGAGCTCCGGAGGGACGTGACTGTACAGCTTTCCTACTTGCTGGCATTACACACAAGCATGTGCTTCCATTCCTGGTTAAAAACTTCCAAAGAACAAGACATTAGCTCTCATCCCAAAAGCTGGAACTTACTCCCTCCAGACGCCCGTAATACCGACAACTACCAAATCAGGTCTAAACTCAAAACCCATCTGTCCAAAAGTGCATACCCTCCATGATTGATGGGTCGTTGTAACTTTTATTGTTTTATCTCTATTTTTCTGCTTGTTCTGTACAGTGTCCTTGAGTGTTCTGTTTAAATGAAATCTTTTATTATTAATGTTGTTTTAGTCAAAGTGTTATGAAAAAGAAGCTTTCTTGCCAAACAAAATTAGACGCTTTCCTGTGAAGTCCTCATAGATCCCCCCTACTGCAGCATTTAAAAGTTGTTGGACATGAAACATCAGAGAAGTTCTGCTCAGGTAAAGTGTGAAAAAAGACAGAATGAAGTCATTTCCATCTCAGAGGCGTAGGAGGCAGACTCTGTTGTTCAGTTCATTAAGATGTTAATAGATTGCAACAGTGCTGCATACAAAACAAGAAACCTACAGTTCAAATGGAAGGAGAAACCATAGACATTATATAAGTAGACGCCCATGGACTGGCGTTGCCTATTGGAGCTAACGGTTCAGGGCGGCCGCCATCTTGGATGGGTCTCTCACGCGACCCGAGTGCATTTATTTGTACTGAAGAAGCTGTTTGCCCAACTAAAATAAACCATAACCTCCTGAATTTTTACCCGAATTTCACACGCTTTGGTTTATTACAAACAGCAGAGATGTAACTATGCTACAGGATGCTGTTACACAAAAAAAAGAAGTTTCATGTTGAAATATGCTGTTTGAAAAGCGTATTTTATAAATGTGTGGTCTTTAACAGTTGTTTCCTTGCTGAGCTGTGTTTGTAAAAAGAGCTCAAACAAATAAGTAACTATGATAACTCAAACATCAAACAATAAATCTTATTGTTTGGACTTTTAAAAGTGAGCCGTCAGGTAAAAAGTGTATATAATACAGGATGCATTGGTTATTCTGCTGGAATGTGGCCAGGTATGGCAACGCAAGTCAAGTTTATCCCCGCAGGCATGAATGATCTACGCTTCTCGTGTTTTTTTCTGGGGCGGGGGGTGGACAAGCCTTGTCAAGACCCAATCTGCCAGATGCATCAGCGAAACCAAGAACACATGAGGCCTGGAGCAAAACCGACTATGGGCGATCCAACAACTGCGTCGTTTTTTCTGGTTTTCCTCTTTGGCTTTACTTTGGGTAAGTTTTGCTGTATTTGACAAATTTCATTACTTCATGGGTTGTCTTTTATTGTCTTTGTGGGGCTACCTCCACTTTTACAATCAAATTAGTGAAAAATAATAAATTTATCAGCAGTATGGTGCGACACACCTCATGGATTATTTTCTTGGTTATCAGGGGTGGATCTACTGGGGGGGGCATATGGTGGCTGCAACCACGCTAAAAGAAAACCCAGCTGGTAGCTCTGAATTCAAGCTACAGTTAATAGCAAATCGGATGATTGTGAACTTCTTATGTCAGACAACACTGGATGCAGCACGAGGTGACAACACCAGTCAGTTCTGAGTGGAGAGACGCTGAAGGGGAGCCGGTGTTGTGTTGCATTTCATTTGGCTCGGAAATCAAAAATGGGAGCTGGGAGTGGGGTAAATCCAAGGAAAAGGTGTTTCAGTTAACACAGTCAGAGAAGTTGGGATTCTAAAATAAAAACAAAAAAAAATAGAAAGGTTAGGACTCCAATATGGCGACGGCCAGGAAAGCTGCTGCTTTGTTCGTAGTGCCTCTTATAAATGTCCTTTTAAAGGTGTGACAAACGTCGCTTTTAATTTGTTTGGTTCAGAGTTGCAGCAGCTACATGTAACATTTTAGAGACACTCTAACAGGTCTTGTAAAATAAAAACATTTTCAGCACAGCTTACTGTTGTTGGTGTGAGGAGCTGCTATATTGGACCCGACAATCAGCCCTAAACTTTTTTCCCCAACTTTTCAAGGGGAAAGTCCGACTATAGTGGCCGTTACAGCTGATTTTTCCGATTGGAAGCCGTGATTTGCTATATCCTAGCTCTTCTAGCATCCTTTGGCACTTCCTTTTTTCCCTGTCCGTCTTCCTCATGCTCAAAAGTTCTATGAACAATGGTTTTGTGTTTGCCTCGTCAGCTAAAGAGGTCAGCCGATATTGTTTTCTGAATGTACTCGCCATGTTGGCAGTTGAAGACCTCCAACATGGCGAGTACGAGCTTGTTTTGGTCAGGTCACACACACAGGGGAAGGGCTCGCTGCATGGAACTCCACCCTGGGGAGTCGGAAATTATGTTGTTGATGAGTTGAGAGCGTTCCAGTTTCCCGCTTGTCTGACTGAACATGAAACCCAGAGGGGTTAAGGAGCAATTTTTGTCTGAAATTACATACCTGATATAAATCAAGTACAGCTCCACAGCTATAATGTATAAATGTAAACCTTTCTTATTTGTGTGAAGCTATCCATCCATCGTCTTCCGCTTATCCGGGGTCGGGTCGCGGGGATAGCAGCTTCAGTAGGGAGGCCCAGACGTCCCTCTCCCCGGCCACTTGGGCCAGCTCCTCCGGGGGAATCCCAAGGCGTTCCCAGGCCAGCAGAGAAACATAGTCCCTCCAGCTTGTCCTGGGTCTTCCCCTGGGCCTCCTCCCGGTGGGACGTGCCGGTGGGACATGCCCAACACAACTGGCTCCTCTCGACGTGGAGGAGCAGCGGCTCTACTCTGAGTCCTCCCCGGATGACTGAGCTCCTCACCCTATCTCTAAGGGAGAGCCCAGACACACTACGGAGAAAACTCATTTCGGCCGCTTGTATCCGGGATCTCGTTCTTTCGGTCACGACCCAAAGCTCGTGACCATAGATGAGGGTAGGAACGTAGATCGACCGGTAAATCGAGAGCTTCGCCTTTTGGCTCAGCTCTCTCTTCACCACAACGGATCGGTACAGCGCCCGCTTCACAGCAGACGCCGCACCAATCCGCCTGTCGATCTCCCGCTCCATCTTCCCCTCATTCGTGAACAAGACCCCAAGATACTTGAACTCCTCCACTAGGGGCAGCACATCCTGAACAGAATCGGTGACAAAAAGCAACCTTGGCGGAGTCCAACTTTCACCAGAAACGAGTCCGAATTACTGCCGCCAATGCGGACCAGACTCTGACACCGGTTGTACAGAGACCTGACAGCCCTTATTAAAGGGCCCGGTACTCCATACTCCCGGAGTACCCCCCACAGGATCCCTCGAGGGACACGGTCGAATGCCTTCTCCAGATCCACAAAGCACATGTAGACTGGTTGGGCAAACTCCCATGCCCCCTCCAGGATCCTGCTGAGGGTGTTTTCAAGTGGAACCACTATTGGAAATGTCATTGTATTTAATTTATAGGTGATTAAAGAAAAAAAATCAAATTTTCTGAATGCAGCCTGCCTAAATATTTGTCAAAATTAAAACACTACAAAACATGAAAACCCTTTTATGGGTTTAGGAGAAGTCTCAGACTTTGTGGATCCACATCTTGACAATAGCTGCAGCAAATCTGGACTGAATCAGTTTGAAGCATATTTGTTTCACAAAGGTTTTAGCAGGCAGGGTGACAGGCGGATCTGTGATTTTGCCACAAATTAGCCATATGTGCCAAATCTGTGCCAAATGTGTTTTTCACTTCATAAACGGTAACTTGGTCAAATCAAAGTCCTGCTTTCTGTTGTAGGATTCCTTCTTCACATGACAAAGCCTTTTGTAAGAAGATTTAATCTGTGCTTCATCAAAATGTACCATTGTGCACCGTATAAAATCAATTAAACAAAGAGAAAACTCATAATTCTTAACGCTGTTCAAAGCTTCAAGAGCTGTCAATTTACTTTTTTGCGCCACTATAGTGACAGATGCTGGAAAAAAAAAAAAAAACAGTGCGGAAAAAATTAGCATTTTTAATTTGGCACAGCTGTGCTGCAGTGACTGGCAGTTTTGTAAGCTCCGTTACTCAAGTCTAGTCCAGGTACTAGGTAAACAGATAAGTTTTTATGCAGTTATGCCTTTCCTCCACACATCAATTGTATTTTACTTGCTTAAAAACAGATGATTCTGAAAACCAAAGTGGAGATTTCTAAAAACTCTTTGAGTCTGCGTGTGTACGTGACAAGACAGCGTTTAGGGCCCGGCGCATCACGGCTCCTCTCTGAGTCCTTGGTCAAAGAAAACACAATAATTCACTCTGTAACCATGTGAGCTTTTTTCAGACAGGAAAGTTATGCAGGGGCATCTGGACAGGATATTTAAAGATGTGCTGATTTCTATAACCTGATGGTCACATCAGACCAAGGTGGGACCATGCGGGTGGAGTTCAGGATGTGCGTGCAGTGAAGCAATTTTTTGAGAGCCTCTGCAATCTTTGATAGACATTTAAATGGCAGCTTGTGGGTTCAAAGTGCTATAAAAGTATTTGTGAAAAAATGAACTGAATTTTATAAACATTAAAGCCTTATCTGAGTGGTTTAAAAAAAAGGTGACCGTTTCTCATTTAAAACATGCTAAAATAGACGTGGTTCTGCTTTGCCCGAAATTTGGCCGAACGGGCTAAACAAGTACAACGTGCTAGGTAAATAGGCTGGAGTTATTTTTCCTCCACTACCAAATAACTTTGTTTTTCCTTTGGTCGATATTTAGTCTGATATTTACCTGCACATTCTACTCTTGGTATTTTTTTTCTTTAGAGCTAACTTTGGACGGTTTACTTTTCTTGTATTCTTCTCTTTTTCCTGTGTGAATCATTAATAATTGTGAGTATTTGCCACTGTCACACTCAGAATTTCCTCATTGCGGGACATTAAAGGAATTCTTATCTTAAATAGGTGGGGATTCATCACTGCTTGATGTTGCTGTTTGTTCACTAATGTTCTCTCAAAAATAAACTCTGAGACCTTCTGGATTTTTATTCTAACATGAAATTACACTCAGATTGACCCTGCTTACTAATCATGCTAACCAGAGGACTCCTGAAGGCAGTTTTTGGGGGCGGGGCACAAACGCATACCACACACTATTCATAAACCTATGTTGTGTTAATCTGCGACATGAAATTACTATTAAACACATTGAAATGTGTTGCTGTCATGTGGAAAGATTCAAGAAGAATGAATAGTGTGATAAATAGCTGAAGTATCGCTTTCTCTACACGAGGTTAGTTGAAGCCAGGAGCCTCTGTTTAGCTCCTGTGAAAGTGAGGAGCTCCACTTTGACCTCTCTACTCTCTGTTGTTTCCCTTCCAGCAGCTCAAACATCCCTCACAGCTGAACCTGGACAGTCCATCACTCTGCCATGCCAGGTTCCTGACAACAGCCCTGTCGACGTTGTTGAGTGGAGCAGAGCTAATTCGACATCAGAATACGTTCTTCTGTACAGAGACGAGCAGCTCGATCCAGAACGCCAGCAGGAATCTTTTAGGGGCCGAGTGGATCTGGCTGTCAGACCAGTAAAAGATGGAAACGTGTCTTTGGTCCTGCGTAATGTGAAGAATAGTGATAATGGAACGTATGAATGCCGAGTTATCCCAGAAAAAACAACAAGACTTGTGAAAACTGACCCAATCAGCGTCATCATGCTGGACGTTGTTACTCCTGGTAAGTTAGTGAGGTTGGTTTGGGAGTGGAAAGATCCTCAGATCAGCTGCTTGTGTTTCCTGAACATGTTCATGAGATTTTGTGGAATGCAGCTGGTGTGGCTTCTGTGTGGCTGCAGATTGAAGAGGAAATCTTGTGGTTATTTTTTTTTATTATTTGTCACCTGACCCACATGTCTCTGATCTGCAGATGGAAGCTGCCAACGACACGGTGGACTGATAGGCGTGGCTGTCTTCACTGCAATTGTCGCTGTAGTTGTTGGTAGGCTGTAGCACCCGCTGGTCCTAAGGGGTGTTTCTCTGTCAGAGCGACTCATTGTGCATGCAGTGTTTGTTTGTTTTGCTTAGTTATTTTCTTTATTTTCATTTACTTTTCTCTGGATGTCATCTTTAACAGTAATTGGTCTGGCCTTCCTTTTGCTCACGATCACTTTTCAGCAGTAAGACGTAACAAAGGGATCAAAAAGCCGAACTCTTAAAAAAATGAAGTGGGGATGCATATGCATAGTCTCTCACCCCATCCATGGAGCTGTTGCAGAGCTCTTTCAGTGACACAACTGAAACTTCCTTAGATTATGTTTGTACTCCAATTTATCTTGATCTATTGCTTCTAATCCACTGCAATGCACTTTCCTCTGTATGTTTTCTTTTCTTATGTTC
This sequence comes from Fundulus diaphanus, assembly GCA_037039145.1. Lineage (NCBI taxonomy): Eukaryota > Metazoa > Chordata > Actinopteri > Cyprinodontiformes > Fundulidae > Fundulus > Fundulus diaphanus. The sequence continues at coordinate 40,717,232 of CM073136.1, forward strand.
TGTACATGTGCAGCACTTTGAATTGTCTTGTTACTGAAATGTGCTACACAAATAAAATGGCATTTCTTTCATCCCAGCTGCTCTTAGACTCAATAGTTTCTGCTGTCCACAACAGACTCAATAAGTGTTTATATGCTACTGGTTCCATGGGTTCTTGATCAGATCAAGGATCATTTATACCGTCTCTCAGATGTTAATGTCCACTTGCACACACTTTAGCTGCTCTGAGGTGTTTGCACAAACATGCATGTTGCAGTTTTCTCACACTGTCCTATAAATCAGCCGCTGTCTTTCGTCTCCTTAATTTGAATATAGAATTTCATTTTTAAGGTAATGTATGCTTTTTCACCTGAATATGCTGTGTTATCAATTTATAATTGATAATACGGCATATTCAAAGGAGTCAAAGGAGAGTTCTCGGAGGTGCAGGGACTCTCTCTGCTGCTCTAGGGCTTCCGGTCTCTGCAGCACAGCACCCGCAGCTCTCCAGCTTCCTCTAGTCCTCCAGTTCCTGCCGTCATCCTCCACCTGCTCACCCTGGATACAGACTCTGGTTCTCACCTTCCACAACTCATCATTATTCAATAAACTTACAAAACGAAGCTCTGTGTGAGTGGTTGTGTTCGGGTTCATCAGGACAAATCCTGACAATTTAAAAGTGTTTATTGTATTATAAATGCAGGAATGCTGTTGTTGGAGCCCTGTCAAAGAAAAATGTCACCATCTGGGGCAGATAATGTTTTTGCGAGAAAAAGAAAAATTCAGCACTCCTACAGAAGCGAGTAAATCTGCAGGCTGTCCCACAGGCATCGTGGTCTCCCGGTATAGAAATTTAGTCAAAGACAAGAACAAGCTGTATGGGATAGCTAAACAGGCCAGTAAAATAATTGGTCTTCAGCAAATGCATCCTCTCGATTTATATAAAAGGGGTTTGGGGAGAAAAAGCTATTCAGATCTACAAAAATCCAAGCCATCCTCTGCAACAACGCTTTCAGCTGCTGCCATCAGAAGACTAACAGCCCCATTAACAAAGACAAACAGGTATAAAAATGTCTTTTTTCCCTCTGCTTTGATCTTTTTGAATAAGGAATACTTTAGTTCATAACTGCTTATATTATATGAATATCACCTAATTTATTCATTTGTTTGTTTTAATGCCTTTTATGGAACTGTTTCAAGTGTGTCAAATTTCTTAGTAATGCTGTTCTATCAGATATGCCTTTTAAATTATGTTTTTTATGTCTGAACTGTCACCAGATGTCAAAGACAGAACTCCATCTCAGGAAATGTGATGGACAATAAAGTTATCTTTTCTTTTTTCTTAAAGGTATACTATGCAACCCGGGTTGATTTTCCAGCGAGGCGCCCCCCAGAGGGCGAAAGTGAAAGTGCACTGTCGTAAAGATGCTCAGCTGTTCTCCTGGTTTCTCCGGCAAGCCAGGCGCGGTTGTTTTGAGCTTAGCAGACAGGCGAACGCAATGAATCACCATCCTGCTGTTCAAGCAGAGCTACGAGGGAGCGCCCTCCCCTCCTCTCTGTCCCCGCCAGTGGAGTGAGGGGAGCGGGCGTCCCGAAACGACCTCCGCCTGGCCCGGGACCCGCTCGGCCCGGACATCGGCTCGCAGGGGGTTGGGTAGGGCGAGCGTCCCGGTCCGCGCGACGCGCTGGCCGTCTGTTTCCGTATGCCGCGCGGCCGCCGGGGTGTCTCGTCTTTCCTCTCTCCCCTCCGTTCCCCCCGACGCCCGGTGCCTCCCGAGCCGCGTCCGAGCGTCGCGCGGTACAGTTTGAGAACACAGATGAGCGGTGGCCGTTTAAACCCCGCGGTTCCGTTGCACAGTTTGGAAACACAGATCAGCAAACAGATGAGCGGTGAACTTTTAAACCCCGCGGTTCCGTCGCAGTTTGAGATGTATATAAGTACCACGACTGAAAAACTCGTACAGTGTATGCCCGGCTTTAACACAGTGAAAGTATGAACATGCACAGAGAGAGAGAGTAACCATTCCAATGTTACTTACAATCGCATCAGCAGAAACGCGAGGTCCGCGTCAGCCTTGCAGCCTTCTTTCTCTTTCAGCTCTCGCCATTCGGAAAAAGCTTTCCCGATGTTCACCCGTGTAGGACTCTTCTCTCTTTCCACAGCCCTTTTCCTCTTTCTTGCCTGCTCCAACATGGGCTTTCGCTGTTTTATCGCCGGTTCTGCCATGATAACTGCACAGATATCGCCACTGCGCTAGCAACGAGCATACGTTTCACTGGGGGCGTGTAGCAGTTCTCGCCGTAAAGCAAGACCGACTCTCGCGATCTTGCACGAGATTCTGAGCCTGTGGGTGCGGGCCGAGGGCTCCTGCAGTTGCAAGTGCGGTATTTCTCCCACAGACCACCAGGGCGGCCAAGAAAACCTTTGTTCAACCTGAAATGACTCATTTAATCATCCAAAACGGTATGGAACACATTAATTAACTGAAAAATGTTGCATAGTGTGCCTTTAAACATTGCTTCTTTGGAGGAACATACCTGAACCATCAGCTATGCCATCAGGTTCTCTCAGATTTGACTTTAGTGTTCGGGTGGAAATACTAAACTCTTTCCACAAGCCACTGAAAAATGAAGCATTTGTTTCAGAGACATTTTCATCTGAAAATGTATCCTGAAAAAACAAAAACAAAAAATAACAATTAGGTTACATTTTATTAAAATATCGAAGAGGCATTTATTTTTAATTTTGTTAAGCACAAAAAATGCGGCTGGATTTTCCTGCGAGGCAGCGTTAAGAGGAAAAAAAAAAAAAAAAAAAAAAACGAACCTCCATCCTTCTCGTCCCGTCCTTGATGATGTCATCATTGTGCGCAACCCTCCGTCGCTCTGTCATGTTTGCCGTCTAATGCTCGTGACTCAGAGGCTTTTGTTTGGACGCCACCGAGCTGCGAACCCACCGGCTGTGTCGGCCGTGATCGAACCGGGAAGCGTCAGCCGAACCTGAGCATGGACGCCGCGGAGGAGAAGACGGGCTCCGTGTCCGCGGCTCAGCTCCGGGCGGAGAAGCGGCGCAGGAAGCTGCTGCAGAACTCGGAGGACAGGATGAACAGGATCGTGGGCTTCACAAAAAACGACCCCGATAGCAGCGGTACGCAGGCCCGGCGTCTCGGTTTATCATTTCACGATTTATTGGAGGAGAAACCGAATCAGAAACAAAATGTAGCTTCTTCTCCCACCGCAGATAAACTGTCAATATCCGAATGTATGGAAGTAGGGAAAGCAAGGTGTTTTCTGGCTCTTTTTTAAAAAAATATACTGGATTTATAATGAGTAAAGTGGTCATTCAGCCACAGGTAACAGCTATTTAGTTACATATAGATTACACCAGAATCTATTCTGGTGTAATCTATATGTAACAATTAGTGAATAAGACGCGTCCTTTATGTGTCAGTAATATGTTTAAAGTGGGTTTACCTCCACATGGAAGAGAAAAGAGTTGCAGCAGTGAGATAATCTAATTTTATTTGTTTTAGAGTTTATGTAATCAGACTGTTTTACCAGAAACTTTAAGGAATCTCACCATAGCATTACGTTCTGGTCAATCAGTTTAATACATAGACTTGCTTCTTAGTTGCACTTTATGTTCAACAAGGTTTGATGTCCAAATCAATTAAAAGCTGTTCTCTTGAATAATATTCCGATTAATAAAAACATTAAAAATTCTTGTTTAAACAGTCCTTGTTTACAAACATCTTTATCTAGAGGCCATTTTTGTTGCTTGTGGTTAATGCAGAGAAAAGTCAAAATCAAATCGCAATCATGATTGAAATGTATCGTAGGCAGAACGCAATCATTTCTGCTCCGAGTTGAGACGCAGCGGCTCTTTTAGCACCTAATCTGCACAGCGATGAAACAGATTGATTTGTTGTTTGTATACGTTTAAAAAGACATGATAAATTAAACTGAAAAAAAAATCAAATTAAATCGCAATATTAAGATAAAAAAATCACAATTAGATTATTTTCCAAAATCGTTCAGCCCTAGAGTTATAATTGTTTTCGAACGTTCAAAAAGCTCCTTAGGTCATGCACAGCGGCGACGTCTGATTGTCCTCTCTGCAGGAGCCTCCCTGCGTCCCACAGAACCCCGCTTCCACCTGGATCTCGACAGGACGGAGCCGTGGTCCTCGTCCGTGCCGTCCCCGAGGCCGTCCCCCTTCCTGTCAGAGACCCCCGGCGCCCGCTCCCACACTGCCACCCCGGAGAGGCGGGGCTCCCCTCTGCCCGACTTCAGCCAGCCCCGCAGAGCGTCTCTGGAGGACGACATCGGGGCAGGCCTCCGACTGAGAACAAAGGGCGACGAGGTCAGCGGCTCCCCGCGCCGAGGCCTCCAGCAGTACTTATCTCGCTTTGACGACGCTATGAAGCTGCGGAGTCAGCTGGCCAGTGAGAAGCCGGCTCAGGAGGGCGGTTCTGATGTAGAGGAGATGGATCCATTTAGGGTCTTCAGGCTCATCGGCAGCATCCTGCTCGCTGTTTTCGTCAGGGCTTTTGTCTGCAAGTACCTGGTGGGTCTGTCTGCTGTACACATGACACTTTTCGACAAATCATCGTATTTTATTTTTTTAAGATACACTAGAAGGCAGATTGAAGAACCTTGTCTTGTATTAGAAGCTGATTTAATTGTTTGATTTCTCTCTTATAGTCAATATTTGCTCCATTTCTGACCCTTGAACTGGCCTACATGGGATTGTTCAAATACTTTCCAAAGGTAAAGTTTTACCCATATATTCTACTCTTGGTAAACTTTATATTGTATTTTAACTGAGTGCAAATGATGCTTATTTGCTGCAGAGATTTTAACCTGGTTACAGACTTATAGGCTTGTATTTGAGTCACAACTTTAGCAATAGTTTTATTATCGGTCAACAGTGGATCGCAGAAGTCTCAAACGACCGAGATGAATAATTTCCACGGCAAAAGAATTTCC